>CM061352.1:62658686-63870353 GCA_030867105.1 Liasis olivaceus | reverse complement strand
ATTATATCCATTTTTAAAATATTACACGACTTTTTCCTTTTGAATTAAACATGTTCCAGATTATACCAATCTTGTTGATACAAATTGGTAGCATTTTTTTCCAATACAGACAATCCACATTTGACTTAGTTCACAACACAGTTTGCAATGCTGAAACCACAGGCATTTCAGGTTTAGTTTTCCACATGTACATGGATGGATGATTTTGAAGTGATTTTAAGCATCAGGGAAATCTGTAGAGCAACAAGAAATTGGCAACCATGCAGATCATCAGAACACTGCCTCATTGCTCAAGAGACAAAGATGAAAACTGATGTTATGTTTGACAGATGCACTGACATTATTTTTTCTAGAAGCAAAGATCAGAAGATGAGCAATATTCAGCTAAACAACTTTGTTCCTGGATTTGAAGAGGATGAGATTTGAATCATGCCATGGCAGGAGCACAGATGGACTTTGAAACTTTGCAGGGTGCAACTAGCAAAACTGATATGCTTCAATTCTTCAGTAATTTCCTCTGTGGAAATCAGATCTGGCTTGCAGCGTTTAGTTACTGGAAAATGTTAGACCACCAGGGAAGGGGGGAAAACATGTGGTTTAAAATTTGTTGCAAATAGACTTAAAATTGACTAGGCAGCAGTTCCAGCCATCTCATTAGATACCTGGAAAATGTTCAAATAAAGAGAGAAGTGTATTTTGATGAACTGTTTCAGTTTGTCTCAGTATACTGCGTATACTCCTTGTAAGCACCAGTATGCTGGCTTGGGATAAGACTGGTGGGTTTTTTTGGTTTGTTTGTTTTTTTAATTTGTGGTTGTTGCACACTATATAAAATGTGCCCAAACTATTACCGTCCTTAGCAAGGAATGATGCATGTCGCAGAACTGGGTAAGTCTAGTAACTAGTCTATATGTTCTTTGCCTTAAAAAAATGTGTTATGTGAAAGTCTCCATTGACAATTCCATGATGGGTGTCATAGAATTCACCTGGTGATGATTCATGGATTATGGAACACTGCAATGTGGAATGTAAGAAAAATAATTGATAAAGAGCATAAATTAAAATTCAAGCTTTTTGGAAGGCAAAGAAGGTTGGGGAGATTTTATTGTTGAGAAGTAAATTGTTCCACAGAAGTTTGTTTAACAGCAAGAAGGCTAAATAATAGGTGTTCCAGATGAAATTCCCTTAGTGGAGAGATCCTCAACATCTTCTTTTGCGGGTCTCATCAGATGAGCAGATTCAGTCCAAACTAGTTGGTTTGGAGATATCCAAACTCTCACCCTTTTAGGCTTTAAAGTGATAATCAGCATACTGAACTGCAACCAGAAGCTAAAAGGCAGCTTCTTTACTTTAGTAGCAATGTTACATGGACAAATCTTTATGTGTCCAAGTAGATAGCTACTTGCCACTCCATGCTGAAAAAAATGAAATTTCTGGTATTCAAACAGCCTCATGTTCAGCAAGTTGCAAATGTCAGGTGACAAGTGGCATTCACAAAGTCACCACACACAAAGCCTTCTAATCCAGGTATGGCTACATCTGCATGATACAATTATGCAAAAGTCCTCCCAGCCATGGCCTCCATCTGCTCTTGAGGCAGGAGTCATAAGTCCACAAGTTCTTCCAGATTGCGAGTTAGCTCCATTTGAGTAAGAAACCCCACTCATAGCTAGAATATGTCCTGAATCAGTCAATATTTGAATCCACAGCCATTCTTGCTACGATTCTGCCTTAACCTTTTTTTCCCATCCAGTCCTAATACTTTCCAGGCACTGAATTAGAACCTTCATCACATTTTCTCTCCATCCGAGGATAGAGATATATAACTGGGTATCCTCCATACTTTACCCCATGCCAACAGTAACATCTCCCAATAATTACATATAGGGAAGGAATGGAGAAAAGGCTGAATCCTCATAGTATCTGAGGGCTTGCCTTCTTCTTCCCCACTGAATGGAACCAACCACTGAGGAAGGGGGTGAACCACTGCAAAACAGGGTTCCTCACTCCCAATACTCACAGTTGGTCCATAAGGATATCATGGTCAATAGTACTGAAAGCCACCAAGAGATTCAGCAGCACCACAAAGGTCATACTGGTCTAGCTCCAGGCCCAGCAAAAATAATCCACAAAGCAACCAGTGTGGTTTCCAATATTTAGGCCTGAATTCTGATTGTTAAGGATCAGATTATCAATTTTATCCAGTAATCTCTGTAACTACATCCCCATTATTTCCCAAAAAACATCCCTAAAATGTAAGATTAGAAACTGGATAGTAGTTGTCCCAAGTAGCTACATTGGTAGATGGCCTTTTGAAAAAGAGACACATCACTGCCTTTTTAAAGTGAGAGGCAAGCACATCTCACTCAAGGATGCATTCAGTGCTGTCCAAATTAACTTCTCATCACCTCCCTGGCAGCTTTCACTAGTTAGGCAGGGATCCAATCCACAGGCTACAGAACAGAGAATCTACTTCCTCATGACCTATAGGTTCATACTGATTCTAGGTAACTACATACTGTCATCTCAGCTGGACCTGCCTAGTTGGTGTCCAGTTCTGAGTGAATGTGATTTTAACTTCCAGATAGAGAGTGAATTCTTTGCAATGGTCCAACAGTTGATTCTGTGGCCTAGTTTTCCTCAACAGAAACAACTGACTTTCTGCAGTGCAACAATTTGCAGATGCAATAAAAAACAGAAGTAAGCTCTTCTTACCACCCTACCATATACTTTAATTTTACCTCTTACCTGTGTCTGGTTATTTTTGTCCTTTGTTTTATGCCAAAGTAATTCTAGGTGACTCTTCTGCCACTTCATCTCCCTGACTTCATCAATCAACTAAGACATTCCATTGGATTTGTAGGTAGTAAAGACTATTTAAGAGCAATCCTCTGAAGCATCACTATCAATTACTTATTATAGAGACCTGCCTACTAGTTTCAGGAAATTCCTTGAGCACCCTTGAGAAACCAACAGGATTCATTAGGCATCCTGGAAAGGAACAATGCAATAGGTCTCCTTCCCTCCTGTAGAGAATTTGGCACTGCATAGCTTCAGGGAGACCAAACAGTTCTCTAAGCATGAAAAAGGACTGATGGAAATATATATCATCCTTGGATCATATCTCATCTGTTCCAAGTAGGGCTTTCTACATGGATAGGGCCCATAGTCACTTGGGAAAGCCCATGATTTTTTTTTTTTTTTTTTGGTGGCCATGAACTCAAAAGCTGCCCTTTCCCCCTACAGGAGGAGTAAATTGAACTCCTCCAGAAGTTCTTCTTCTTAGACAACGTTATTTTAATTTTTTCCAGACCTGGGAAGGTTATCACTTCTCGCTATTCCAAGAGGCAAGACTTTTTCTCCAGCCACATATTTGGACATATTCACACTAGAAAAAGTTCCGATCTCATAAAGCTGCTAGTATATTACATTTCACAGTAAATCTTACAGTATTTTCAAGTTCAAATGCAATGGTTTTTAACATTAGATCATATCTGATAATAAACATTTATTAGAACAGGAGCAATCAGTAATTTGAATCTGAAATATTTGGTTAAGATCCATATTGAAATGAGAAAACAAAAATAATGGAATGGAAAAAATTATTGCAGAAAAGAAAGAGACAAATATTTACTTATTTTACAGATCTTTTTTTCTTTTTCTTTGTATATTTTTTTCTTCATCTATTGATAGTTTATCAGATATAAAATGCTAAGATTACTCTATAACTGTTAATCAGAATCTTAAATGTAGTAAAAATTAAGTAATCCATCAATCCAGAATGATCCAGAATGATCATTCATCCCAGAGAAGCCCTACTGATAAGCAGTGAGAATCAGTATGCATGCATGGGGACAAGTAAATTAAATATACCTGAAATACTTCTTTGTATATACTGATTTACTGAGGATATTTAAAAAGCCAAACTCTAAAATGACTAATTCAAATATTTGCCTTTGTGAAACTTAACTAATTGCATAATAATTTTAAAAAAATGTTTGTCAATCTCATTCTATGAGCAGAATTAAAGGGTATATTGGTTCAAACAAAAAGTAATTATAAACCCCCAACAAAAGCCAGCTTTCCGCTTTCCACATACCCAGAAGCAATACCTACCAATCCATCTGCTACAAATTCACCATCTGTCTGAATGTGTTATGGACAGATTTTCTTTCACCCATCATGGGAGGATGACATACTACGAACAAAAATAACAATAGCAACAACAACAATAATAATATTGTGGCAACATTAAATTGTTAAAAAAAAATAATAACCAAATTCTCAGATGGTATGCTACTGATTCTTTGAGATTCCTTGCCAGATGAATTATTTCCTCATGCAAATCAGCAATAAATCAAGTGATACACTTTTCTCTACAAGTCTATATAACAGTCTTTAAATTAGCAGGTAATTTATAGCTTAATTAAATAAAATTACTGTTGCCAGGAACAGTTAGGATTCATGCTGTTTTGCAAAACACAAAACTGCATAATACACTACAATTAATTTATATTCCATAATCAATGAGGTGTCAATATATAAGTAAAATGGAACATTCTCATTTGTTAGTGTACCAATCAAACAAGCATAAAGCATATTTTTCCAATCCGGTATATGCCAGACGTTATGGGACATCTCTCCCAGCATTTGGTCTGGTGGGCTCAGCATCACAGAAATATGATTTAAAGTATATATTTCTATACTAATAGGAAAAATATTAGTGTATTGGCAGAAATATTTATTTACCTTATTTGCTGAAGTTATGCCATGCCTTTCTGAATAAGCATTATGGATAACAGTAACAATATATTTTTTAAAAGAACTGTAATCAAAAATGAAAGCAAATTAATTAAAACTTACTTATAACATGAAAACATGTTTTAAAATATAAATATAAATAAAATAAAATAATCAAGTAAAAATAAAAATAGCAAATAATTGAAACTGATTTTATTAACATGTGTGTCACTATGGATAGATCATCATCTCCAATAATGGGCACACTTGGTACATTAATTTTTTATGTGCATATTCATTCCTCATCACTGTTGAAATCTGGGGATCTAAATATTTATCTAAGTCTCCAACGGAAAATAAACCACACACAGAACAGATCTGATCCTTTGTTCCTGATCTCTCATTGACTAATCAGGACCACCTCTGTGTTATCTGCACTAGGTGTCTATTTCCCTGCCATTATCCAATGTATTATTAATATCAGACATTGATCTGGAATTTGAGCTACCATAAAGAACGTCTTCAAATCATATCCAAAACAAATAATTCTAGAATTATACACCAGTTATTGTGGAATAGCTGCTGTGTCATCTAGAAGAACAAAAAATTCATCTACCAAGGTAATAAAAGTAGTTTCCATTCTAGAGTGAAAAGGGTCTTTAATAATTCATCTCTTATGAAGAAATTATAGCTCATAATGAAATATTGGATGCTTAAAAAAAAGTGAAGTTCAGTAAACAGTTTAAAAAAGATAGTCACCAACTTTTTTAGGCATTAAACTGAAAAAAAGTATGGAGATAAAACCAATATTTTATAAGCAGATTTCTGCTTGTAGTCTAAAATATTTCTCTCTCTTCTCAGTGCATTACACTTTTTTCTTAAGATTTCCACAACATGCTTACTAAGATTTAGTAAGCAACTAAATGGGGTACAAATAAGGGAAAGAATATCTCCTTGCCCTTTGTTCTGATAAACTCATACTATGAGCAGACATTATGCAAACATTACCTGTCTTCCATCCACATATATCAGTCAGAATTATTTCATAGGACTCCTGGGAGAAAATATGGAAAATATATTGCTTACTTGGCATAAATATGAAAATATGGAAAATATGGAACAAATATACAATATGGAGAATATATTGCTTACTTGGTACAAATCAAAATGATTTAATACAACTAAAAGACAATACATATGCACTTATTCTTAATATTAATTCTCTACAGGTAGTCCTCGTTTAGCAATTGCCTTGTTTAGTGACTGTTTGCAGTTATGATGGTGATGAAAAAATAACTTTATGAACAATCCTTGCATTTATGACCTTTGCAGGTCTGTAAATCAAAATAAGATCAAAAGTACAGTCACAATTTCATTTATCGACCATTCCATTTAACAACCAGGTTTCTTGTCTTAGTTGTGGTCGCTAAATGAAGACTACCTGCATGCTATTCTTTATGTATAGTAATGGTACATATATATATTAAGGGCTATGAATCTCACTGTTAATTTGTAATATTCACATAGTTCCTATTGTGTTAATGCCAATTAATGCTTCTCCTGTGACTACTTCACTAGCATATTTTTTAAATTTTATTTTTAAAGCAATTATCTTGTTCTCTTTTCTTTTCAATTATTTTCAAAATAGCACACCAGTTCACCTTTCTTTTCACACTGAGTTGAATTATTGCTTTGACTGATTTTAAATAAGGTGTTAAATATTTCCATTAAGATAGTATTCTTATGAAATAGATAGAACAAACTTACCTAAGGATGTACTTCTAACTCAAAGTTTTGTTTGTGTGTTGCAAAATGGTTTACTTCTCATCTATTTCTAGCTTAATTTGTTGATACAGGATTTGAGATCAAGTTAGGAATAAGGAGATACTGTAGAATAGATATTATGAGTTTAACTAGAATTATATGTGCATTTATTTTAGCAATCCAGGGTATCTAGCAATTAAAACAAGACATGATGAACATAAGCTCTCTCATAATCATCATGCAATACCCTTATTCAGTACTACTTGTCCTATTTCATGTCCATGTCCATGAAAACTATGGTCATAATGTAAACATATTGCATGATCTGAAATTAGAAACTGAATTTTTGTTACACTGTGATAAAAAGTCACAAAAGAAAACAAGACCAGGAATAAATTCAGATTAAAAACTTCACAAATGTAATAAATTATTCTTGCTTAATTTGTGGTTCTGATAATGAATATATGTAAATTGTTAAAAATCACCCTTGTTTCACTTAAGGATTTTCCTTAAAGAATTATTGTTCTAGATAAAACAAAGGATGTTCACTTATATACAACAAAAGACATGAAAACATGAAAACTGCAATGAGTTCAAACCTAAACACCTCTCAAAATCATAGAATTGTGGAATTGAAAGGGACCATGAGAATAATCTACTCAAACCCTCTGCAATTTGCAGAAAAAACAGTGGAATCAGTTTCAAGAGATCGCCATCTAGTCTATTCTTAAAAATCTCTAGAGACACAAAACTCACAAACTCCATAGGTAGACTTCTTTTGCTGTATAGAACTTATATCAGGGGTTGTTTTTTTTTTGTTTTTTGTTTTTGCTTACATTTAAACAAAATCTGTATAACTAACATGTCCATCTGAACTTCCTTCAGCCTGTTCTCATAGGGTTACAAAGTTTCTGCTAACATAGCTCAGAAGGGCTATTTATAGCAGCTGTTTTACTTTGCTGGCTTATGTTCAGCTAATTGAAAATGATCACACCCAAGTCCTTCTCCAATGTGGTGCTTCCAAGCCACAAATCTCACATCTTTTATTTGTGTCCTATGTTTTTCCTTTCTAATATCTTACATTTCTCTCAAATGAAGGACATCTTGTTCCTCTCAGCCCAGTTTTCCAACCTGTGCAGATTAGATTAAAATCTTGTTGTGTCATTCAATATTGGTCAGACTTCTCAATATTGTGTCATCCACAAATTTGATAATCAATGCCATTATGTTGCTGCAAAGGTAGTACAGTTCATTTTGACCTGTTACTCCCTGTTTGTATGCTACTGAGTGCAGCTCTGTAGTATCTGTAGCAGCAGTATCCATGGAAATAGCTATTTCAAACATTTTTAAAAATATAAAATCTATGTTAAACAGTCTTTTCACAGACTAGACAATCTATTTGCCTTTAAAACTGTTTAAGTCTGTATATAATGCCCAGTCATCTGTGACACTATCAAACCTATTAATCTTTACCAATAAAACTAGCCATCCTGCTGTCTCTTTCCACCTTTGTCTTATTTTGTAAACTGTGTTCAGTGTTAATCTGCTTCTGCTCCTCTTCCTTCTTTTTTACTGCCCTTTGTTCTACCCACCAGAGATAAGAAAAGGTTTAAAAGTCTTTTTTTTTTACAGTACTTAATTGCATTGTTGTGTTTGTATTGCTGATCAAACAAAAGACACTTCAGTCTGAAGTATGTTTTTCTGCTATTTGCTTTGTTGAAACTTCTAGAAGAACTAGTTCTAGTGAGTCTACAAGAATTTCAACAAACATAGCCATCCAAAGTAATTGAGTAACCAGACTAGATCACAGGCACTCTTAATAAATCAATTCAAACAACAATCCAGGAAACTACAGGCAGCTTTGTAAGGGGTGATAGGTTATACCAAAACAATATTTAAACATAAAATTATCCAAAGAAATATAAATCTATTTTGTTCACAACCTTTATTGCCTGAAGACCTTAGAGTTTTTTCACTCAGCTTACAAATGCCTGGCCTTTCTTTCACATATTCTTTGCAGTTCTCTTAGTTTTCAAATTGTTGCTGTTTTTAACATGTGTTAATAGGTCTGTGTGTGTGTGTGTGTGTCTACTGTCTGAAGGCTGTGATGAAATAAAAAATTTGAATGCAGATTGCAAAGGATATGAAGCCCAATTTCAGTACTAATTCCTAAACAAATATTTCAGATTAAAAAGGAAATTTTCATGTATTTTCCCAGTTGTGAAAGTTCTTTATTGTTTATAACAGACAGAGTCCCTTGATGATAATAAGAAATGTATAAGAGATTTGCTGACATTTGCTATGGAATATTTGTATTATTTCAAATATGTTAAGCAAAAAGCAGTATTTCTGGATTCTGATTTCACACTTGCAGTTCACCTTATTCTAAAGGAATTCAAAAAAGGAACTTTAGTTCTGCCACAATAACATTTTCATTTTAGGAATTGGTAGTAATATTAATTAAAATGGATTATATACTGCCCTCAGCAACATTGCTATTTATCCTTGAAGAAGTTTAAATTCTTTTTGCTATTTTTCAACATACAGATATTCTTCAAATATTTTGGGGTATAAGAAATATATACTTATACTAAAGCCTTTGGACTGTATTTTAAAAATTAATTTATACTGTAAACCTATTTGTAAGTGTTCAATATCTTTTGATGCTTGACTAGAGCTACTATATTTGAATTGCAAAAAATCCAGATCATGGCTAGATGTACACAAAGAGTTAGAATTGGTTTATTTCTTTGCTACCATCGAATGGCAGCTCTCATATGGAAGCCTAATCCTTAATCATTCAATTAGTCTTATTAATCTACATTAGTAGACAAACATTTAACTATCAGTCAATCAATTAAATTTATTATGGTCATTGACCAGTGATTCATATAACTTAATAAATATAAACTATAAAATACAGAAAAATGAAAAACCAAGAAAATAAAAATAAATAGATGCATTAGCGAAATAAAAGATATAAATGCAATCTTTAAAATAATAAAAATATTGAAATAAGAGTAAACAAAAAAAGATGTAATAAAATATTTACCAAGTTAAACTTTAACATTTAAAACTTAATTAAAGGCCTAATAAAATATTAATATGTTAAAAATATATAGACTAATAATCACCCAACAAGAACAAATTGTTTTTTGTGAGAAAAAACAATTGCATTTCTGTATGATTAATAAGCTTTGTATGGTTAATAAAAAGATATGTTATAATAAGTCTGAGATGATTGACTTCAGCCTGAAAGAGTATATATCAGTAAATGTGATAATGATTGAAAGAAAGGGATCTTCAATGTGTTTGCTCATGCCCTCTCTCTGTAATTATCCATTTATGAATTTTATTTGCTACAGTGCAAAACCTGGCAGCATTGAATGTGATAAATGGTTATTTGTCTGACAGAGAAAATTATCAAGAAAATGTTTGTTTTGATCTATAAAATGTGTCAGTAAAGGAAGAATAAATGTTTGTCAACTGCCCTGGTATTAGGGGCACTATAAAGGTGCATATGTCATATATCTCTATGACACCTGGGCTACAGGGACAAGTTCTTTCACACATGGAGTTTTTACTTAATCTCCAATCAAGAAACATCAAGTCCAGCTCTGAAAAAAGCTCTTTGCTGGGCAGGAGAGGCCAAGGTAGTTAAGTATCTGATTATTTCCCATAGGAGTAAGTTATGTGAGCTCTAATGTGCTCTGGAACATGGCTAACCTCCTTCTGAAGATCAGTATCTAGGACCCTTTCTTTGATTATTCTATTTGTCTGAGGGTATTCCAAAAGAAGCAGTTGCTCAAGTGATATAAGGGATAAGTTTCCCCTAAACTGGTCTCCAGGACTGATAGAATCATTAAGCCTAAGGTATATATTAACAACATCTCTCTTTTTTGCTTATATTCGAAGAGTTTCATTAGATGCACACTAAACACTTGGAAGAGTGTTTACGAAAACTTGATTGGTATGGCCTCAAGCAATTTATAATGGAAAAATGGTCCCAGTTGGGCACTATAAAGTATTTGGGCCATATGTTGCTCAATAAAGAGTTTCAGAGCTCTTGTGTGCAGTTCCTACCTTTTGTCTGGATAAATTTCATGATGGCTGCTATACTCCTTTGTGTTTGTGAAGCATTCTGATCAATGTTTATCTTTTAGGCAACTGTAGCCTGAAGCACCAACCCTGAAACTCTTAACCTGCTCAATTTTCTTTCTCTTGATAGTCTGTTTAAATTTATTTATTTGATATTTCAATTTAGATACCACCTGACTACAAGTGACTCTTTTGGATTTTCTGGCAAAAACCACCAATTCAGTTTTCTAGTCATTACTGATAGAAGGTGGTCTCAGCAGTAACAGGTAAAAATTTCGAGAGTTTCTCTAAGTCCTACAGGTGTTAATGAAAACATAGAATATAAAGAACTGGAATATCCAGACCCCCAATCTTGTGGACAGGAGGTGGAAACATAAATCAGGCCATCTATCTGATAGGGAGTTTAAATAAATATTAAATAAGGTGGGGCTAAAATACAAACTTGTGTAACTCCCTTTTGAACAGGGATTGAGTTAGATAAAATATCTTGAGGATTATATTTGTATTAGTCAAATTCTCCCAAAGAATTGTTCCCAAAATAAATGTATTTATTTACACAACTTATAGGCCCCCCCAACTCCAGACAACTCTAGACAGCTTACATTTTAAAAGAAGAAGAAAAAAAAATAAAGAAACAGACCATGTATGTCCAGAAGAAGAACCATACAAACAAACAGGGTGCTTGACAACCATCCTATCCAAGGCTTGGAAGAAGAGCCAGGTTTTTAAAGACTTTCTGGACATCATCAGGATGGGAGTCATATGGATGCTATTCCAGAGGGATAGAAGGCGGACTTTCTAGTACCCAAAAATGGCATTCTTAATTGAGGGGATTTGGAGCGTACCCACTGCCTAACCTTATCAGACAGACAGAAACATTTGGAAATAGGCAGTCATTCAAATAGCAAAGCTCTACACTATGAAAGGATTTATAGAATTAAGATCTATGAAGGCTACAAATAGTGTAGGCCTGTTATTGCACATATATATTCTTCAATAAGATGTCATAGGACCATGATCTAATATAGAACAGTTGGGACAAAAACAGGCTGCTTGTTGCCCAGTTTCAATCTTTTCCCTATCCCTATTTGTAATTTGCTCTCTAAAGGACAGGCAAAAAGATTGCTAATTGTACGTAGCAAATGTATAAGGTTGCATTTAGTTTGAAACACAAACCCCATAACCTTTTTAAAGATTGGCGCAATAATGCCAATGGCCTAGTCCTGAGAAATATGACTCATAGGACCTACATAATAAAAAAGGGATGCCAAAACAGGAACCTACAGCTGACTCTTCCTTCAGCATTTCAGGAAGAATGGAGCCATCACCATTCTTTGGTTAGGCTTTGGCTAACTTCAAGGACTCCAAAAGATTTCTTGTCTGGGTTGGGAAGAGTTCCTTGATTTATTTCAGTTTTTAGATTTGCCGGTTCCTGCTCATAGGAGTTGTAAAAGACTTTAAAATATATGCTTTCATGGGACCATTATTGATTGTAGGGGCAAATCATTTCTCTGACAGCCTGCTATAATTTGCTAGAAGACAGCGGTGTTTTTGTCCCTGGCTAAAACTAACTGCCACCATGTTTGTTTAAAGCAGCCCCTTTTAAAAACTTCAGTTGGTCCTTATACTGTTTCTTTATTCCCACCAATTTAGCAAGGGATCCTCGAAGAGCATCTTTATAATGTAAAGGGAAAAGTGCCAGCAACTCATGCTAGGCTGCAACAGAATCCCAGTCAAGCCAGTCTTCGGATTTGACATTAATATGAGTGGGATGAGTGAGATGAGTGGTATGTTTAGCCCAGGCACAGTGAATTTGTTCATGTAGAGTTTGAACAAGGGCTGTTAATGGGTAATGACCAGTGTATTCAACCCTGTATCTATCATCTCTGCTTGAAGTCCCAATAAATGAGAAGAATGTAGCAAACTGTATACCAGGAAAACTTGCATTCAGTTCCATCTATTACAAACAGACCTTGCAACAATCTTCAAAGGAAAATCATGCCTTTGGATGGTAGACCAATTCATAGTTTAATGCTGTAAATTAGTAGAATTTGGCTACTATCTGCCTGTGGTTCAACTGTCATTCTTACTGGATCACAGAAACAAGCAAATAGATGAATATACCATTCAGAATACCTAAGTCAAGTTGATTGGATAACATGAACAGGTAATAATTACAGGTGGTGATTTAGCCAAGCATGTGGGGACAGAATAGCCCTCATTGCTCTCCACAGAATAGTCTTGGAAGGGGGCATATAGTGGTGGGTTATCAGTACACAATTGTGCATTAAAATCACTCCTGACTATAATGTAAGCTTGGCAATGAAGGTCCATGCATTTCTCAGTAGAGTTTGTCACTTGGTCCCAAAGATATTTTATCTGCTTTCGAGACTGGAGTGGGGCTAAATAGATATTAAGCAGGAGGATTTAAATCTGATTAAATTGGAATAAAACTGCTGTCTTCCAGACAGCAAAGAAGGAAGGGGATAATTCAGACTTACAGTTGAAAGTCTATGGATATGAATATTGCATTCATGGTAATTCATTCTTAGTCCTTTTAAAAAATCCACATGAAGAGTTGAAAACTAATGTTGAAACTAATCTATTTTTTTTTCCCTTTCTTTCTTTCTTTTTGAAAGTCAGACTTAGAGCTTCCAGTGAGGGATAGGACAAGAGAAGGCTTGCTGTTTGAGAAGAAAGAAATTAGTCTGCTGTTCCTTTCATCCAATTTAATTCTGCATATATGATTTATTATTTAGCATTTATAAGCCAGAGTATTAAGTCTGATTTGGTACATTTCCAGGATTATGACCTGAATGAAACAGTGGCATCCCAACTAACTATAGAGTAAGAGGTGAAGATTACCACATAAGAGGAACATCTAGAGGTGATAAACGCTGGAATCTGTGGCTCCTTCAGAATCAAGGGTGTGGAGGTAACCACTGCTGGAGCACAGAAATAATATATGCTTGAAGTTAACTAGCAGGATCATGACTCCTTTGGCAAAGTAATTAGGTGGCAAGTGGGAGAGATACTCCTGCTTTGTAAATGTATGTCTATTCTTCAATTTTGTTCAGTATTGTTTGCATATAGAATTCTAAACAAAATATTTCAACGTATTTCTGATCTTAGTTTATATCTGCATCATGTAATGGAACCCTTGGACTGATTCTTCTTGATCACCACTTAACCCTGAAAACAATCTGTCAATGTATTATGAACTATACTGTCAGTAAGTAGCTTAATCTCAGTTTATCCTGCTAAGGTTTTCCCTAAGTATTAGACCACTAAGCAACTAGAAGGAAATCTAGCAATAACAATTGTAAAAGAAATACAGTGACAAAGAAATCAGTTTCAAAAGACTTTCTAATTTTAGATGTATGAAATTATGTATCTTATAGATCTTCTATGTGACTATTGGGTCATATAATTAATTTATTCATATTCATATTATGTTATACTTTATTTGGATTTTTAACATCTATTCTGCCAAGTATCTCAGACTGAAATAACTTTTTTTTTTTTTTGGCTTTTGACAGGCATTGCCAGCTATTCTGAACTTTTAAATGCATATCTAAAAATCAGTTCTTGGGGAAATGTATTTCATAGTACCCAGAAAAGAGATCAGCTGTGAGCATTTCTAAATAAAGGTGATAAAAAAGAATAGGAAATATTTGAAACATCTGCCTTCTAAACCACAAATAAAAGTACATTCTTTATCATCAGGGCAAGGATAAAAACTATTATAATACTATTATAAGAATCTTAAACCAACATAGCCACCACTGAATTAACAGTTAGACTCGTATAATATAAATACTTTACAAATTACAATGATGATTTCAAAATGTTAGATAAATTGTGTCTATAGTCATAGATGAAGTATTAGAATTGAACAAAAACATGGTAATCTCTCACCAGAAACAGATGGTATTCCAAAAGGAAAGTTATCTAATGCAATGTCATTTTTAAAATATTATAGAATTATAGAATAAATCTCATTCTTCAGAATGCTTGCAGAAATTGAATGGATCTGAAGGTTTAGATAGTGGTATATTCTAAATTCGTGGCCAATTATTTGTTCACTATTAATGTAAATGTTATGCTTGGGCTAGTTTAAAAACTTATAATTAACTGCAGATCAACACTGCTTTTCTGAAAATAAAAGGCAGAACAGATTGTGTTTATACTTAGAAATATGTTGTTTCATTATAATTTAGTGGATTAAAGCTTAACTAGGCTTTCATTCTACGTATGGAAATTAACTTACATTTATGGATATGACTACAATTCATGGAAAGCAATTATCTTTCTTCCACTGGCAAAGATAAAACTCGACTCAAGGAATACGTCTATGTTATGAGTTCTCAGGATTGTTGATACAAAATATATCACACAAGAGCCTTCTTGCTGTGTCAAATTTCCCTTTATTCTTAGCATAACAACTGTAGAAAGACTTTTTACAAAAATATATAAACTTTTTCAATCAGATAACTAAGCAAGCAGAATTCAACTAATGCAAACAAACAGACCTACGGTCCTCTTCCTTACCTTGCTTTAGTGTCTGCCTTCTAAGGAAGATGGAATACGACCATTTATTTCTGCCCTAATTGTTCTGCCATTCCCAGATGAATTATCTCACTTCTAGCAATAGTGAGTGATGCCTTTCTTGAATGTCATTGGGCTTATCATAAAATGCAACTTCTTCTAAATTCTGTTAATAGTTAATTAAGAGGTCAATTTAAAACTTAGCTGGGCATCTCTCACATCTAGCAAGACCTGGATATTTTTTCTGATGTCTTCAGATTTTTTGTCCCTCTGGATATCTGTGCAAGGTAGACAGATTCCATGCTGCATTGTTTTCCCTATATTGTTTGTTTATGCCTTTGAGTCAGTGTTGACCCTTGGCAACTGCTTGGACTAGTTCCTGCAGTTTTCTTACATATATAGCAACCACTATGTTCCTCACTGGTGGTCTTGAGTCCCCTTGGAACCTGCATTAGTTAATTAAAAACTTATTTGTTGAATAATTTACATTGATTCTTCATTAGTCATTAGTCAGTTAGTAGCTTAGATCTCTAGGATACTTTTCAATTGCACTATGAGTCAATATTTTATATGTCTTGGTCTTACAAAGGTAAGGAAAAAAAACAAAAGTTCACAATTATTGAATACAATTTTTCCTCTGGTGTTCAGGATCTATGCGACATTTTGTCAAATCCTACATGGGGCTATGTTAAACACCACTTGGAAACATAGAAATATAGCACCTTTGGTTGGATGGACAGCATTAGGATCTAAATATATTAAAATTCTAATATCTCTGGAAAATTTTTTGTCAGTTAGAAAACTATCGAATGTAATGTCTAATAAAAAAAGTTATGACCCTTTTTCCTATGCTGAATTGATTTTATGGAGAAACCCAACTTTAAAAATTGGGGGAAAGATGGTGATATAGAAAAATTGGATGGAAGCAGGGATATTGATTTTGGACCAACTGATAGATGAATTTTTAACATATTCTGTGTTAAGAGATAAATCTCATCTATCAGATGTAACCCAATATTTACAGCTACAACATTTGTCGACAGCATTGTTTGGACCAGCAGCATTTTCAGCTTCTGAGACACCTGAGAAATTGGAACAACTTATTAAATCTTTTAAAACTAAAAAACCTACTATTAGTTTTTATAGATATTTGGTATCAATAAATCAATTTGATATGTAGACTTTAAGAAATGAGTGGAATAAAGAATTAGAGGTTCTTATATCATCTAGACAATGGGAGAGTGCTTTAACTTTTGTACCAGGAATGTCAATGGATCTCATATATGACTTACACAGTTTGGTCTAGTGGTTAAGGCACCAGGATGGAAAGCAGGAGACTGAGAGTTCTAGTCCCACCTTAGGCATGAAAGCCGGCTGGGTGACTTTGGGCCAGTCACTCTCTTTCAACCCATCTCACCTCACAGGGTTGTTGTTGTGGGGAAAATAGGAGGAGGAAGGAGGAAGTATTAGATATGTTCACCACCTTGAATTATTTATAAAAATAAGAAAGGCAGGATAAAAATATTATTATTATTATTATTATTATTATTATTATTATTATTATTTATTGGACTCCATTACACTTGTATAGAAAGGGATTGTCAAAAACAGCATTTGTTGGAGATGTAATAAAGATAATGCTTCTTCAGAACATATATTTCTACAATGTTATATACTTCCAATGGTTTGGGGGAAAGTAGTGGGCTATATAAATATGATTGTGTGACAAAAGCTAAAATTTTCAGAGGATAATATTCTTTTGAACTATATACCTAGTACATGGAACTTGGCAACTGGACAATGTAAATGGATTTTCCATGCCCTTACTATGGCCAAAAGACTGATGTTGCAGCATTGGAAAGATAAATGTGTGGCCCCATTTATTCAATGGATTGAAGACCTGATTACACTTGTCACCTATGAGTGGATTGCCTATAGACATAGACTTTGTATGGACAAGTACAATGAAAAATGGGAGTCATTTATACAAAATACAGTAGGTTAAAAAAATGACAGCCATATACATGTGTTAGAAAGATGTATATACTAAAATAATATTTACATTGGATAAGTATATATAGAATTGTAATTGTTTACTGCTATAATGACATATTAACATTTTTTTCACTTTTTTGTTAAAGCACTTTCTATGTGTGTGTGCTTTTTTCCCTTTTCAATAATAATAATTTTAAAAAAGATCACATGGAAACTACAGCTGGACCATAATGCAGCTGTGTGCGTAGTTATGGGCACTTTTCATTTCACTCTGTAACTCCATTTCTTTGTAAGCTACACTGGTTACCAGTAGGTTTCTGGGCGCTATTCAAATGTTGTCACCTACAAAGCCTTCATACTTAGGATGTGGCTACCCACAGGGCCATCTTTCTCCAGTTGTTTCTGATAAAAGTAAGATCTGGACAAGTCAGTGCATCCTTGGTCCAAGCAGCAAAATATTGCCATATTGTGGTATCTGGGATATTCAGTATATCTTATCAGTATCTGTACCTACTTTCTGAAAGAGTCGATTCCCTGAGGTCCATATGATTCTGACCCTGTTAGGCAATCACAAAGCCATAAAAATCCATTAAAATTTTGGCTCCGACAGGCCCTGGGATGGGGTATAGTGATTTGTTCCATAAGGCTGATTGCTAGGAATAAGTCTGTGTATTTATCCTACCTTGGTGTGTGCCATATATTCTGCTGTTTTGTCTTGTGGTGGTTATTTTTTTAGTTAAGTCCAGATGTTAACAAATGCATTTTATTAACTATTCATTCAAAGAGTATCAGATTTTAAATGCCTGAATGTAACATAGGATAATAAAATCCAACTATAAATCATCTCAAACTTGCATTATTAAAGAGTTTTTTTATTCATAACATAAACATCTGAACAATATGATATGGATTTAGGTTTGCAGGCTGTCTGCTGAAGTTGATAATGGTTAAGCAGTAATGATTACTTTTTAACTGAAGAGTATATTACATTGCAGTGTAAGAGATTGTTTATTGTCTTGTATGTCTTAGATCACTAGAGACTGCTGCATTAAAAAAAAAAAAAAGATAATGAGGTTTTCTCTAGCAACAATGTTGAAACACTGCCCTCTTCTGCTAAACAGTTCTGCATTTTCTGATATCAGTAACAATACAATAGCCACATGCTATTAAACATAGCTTTTGGTCAAATTATTTTTTAGAACAGTTCTATGTCCCCTGCTCAAAATGATTTGATTTTGTTAATCACAATTGTAAATTTCAGTGAAGAGGCTATGAAGGACTCAATCTATCCACAAGGACTTCAACTGGACATGCCACCCTGCCAATCTTGCCTGATCTCAAAAAATCTAGGGAGGACCAGTTGGTGCATGGATGGAAGTAAACTATTAAAGTTTTTTATTATTATTATTATTTTTTAAGTTCCCAAATGCAGTGGCATCACTTCCGTATCTTTGTTAAGGGTTTTGTACGTGGTCCCCAGGAGTCAAGCCTTAGAGAGTCAGTACCAATATCTTTACTGTATAGATTTTAAATAATAATTTAATAACTGTCTTTTCATTAATAATACTGTAAACTGCTCAAAGCTTTTTTTTTAAGTTAAGCAGTGTATCCATTGCAGAAATAAATAAATAAAAATGAATCATGTATGGACACTATACTGTGAACATTGTATGCCATTAATTCAGGCCAAGTTGAAACATTTTGAGTATTTTGAATTATTTTCTGTTATGTGTGGGACACATGTGAGAGACACTGTCAGAGTTAAACTAGAGGGGCAAAAGCTGTCAAGAGTTTAAAGGATACTTCAAAAGGGGGACTTTTTTTCCTTCCTAAATTTATTTTTACTTAAAGTAGAAGATGTTCTGCAATGTGCCTTTTTGGAAACTGACTGTGAATTGAAATGGAAATTTACAGGCTTCTTATTCTTCTTTCCTCCCCCTCCCCTTGAAATACATGACAGTATTTCAAGGATGTGCCTTGCATTTTGTTATGGCTACTAAATAGACAGTTCCTGAAGCCATGGTACACAACAACCAGGCATCATAATATTTCTTATATGTATGTATAAGAAATATTATGATTATGTTCTTATATGTGTGTGTGTGTGTGCATGTGTTGTAATAACTTTATTACATTTTAAAAGAGAAATATAAAATCTAACAAGAACTAATAATCAGAAAAAGGATAGAAAACAGAAAGAAAACAGAAAAAGAAAGAAAACAGAGTGCACAAAGAAAAAGAAACAAATACAAAAAGAAGAAAAGAAAATGACTTCTGACTTCTTTTACAGCAGATATAAGTAAAACTTACATTAAACTCTTATTCTAAGATTACAACATAAGATATATTTTTTTCTCTTGTCTACTAGTATTACTAAATCAAATGCAAATATCATGCTTTCATTTTTTTCTGTTTCACACAAAGTCCAAAAGGAGCTTCCAATTGCGTTAAAATTACTCAATGTCTTTTCTCTAATCAAAGCTGTCAATTTTTCCATCTCAGCCAGCTCCATCAACTTTATGATCCATTCTTCCATTGTAGGTAATGTTGAGTCTGCCCACTTTATTTATTTATTTATTTATTTATTTATTTATCGAATTTGTCACTTTGAACATATAAAAGTCTCACTACAGTCATTATATATAAAAACAAAGGTCCATGAGATATTTCCAATTGTTTATCCATCAACCCCAAAACGAGTAATATTTCTTATGTTCATATATGCAGCTGATGGTGCAAACATATCCAAGATTATTTGAGAACATTGTAAAACCATTTGAGAGCCATGCCTACAATGTCAATATGTGTATAGTGTGTCTGCATTTAGTGAGCTGGATATGAACATTTTGCTTCTTTGGGTGAAATTAGCACATAGTGCTCCTCTCTAAACACTAGCCAAATTATTCTTCCACCTGAGATATGAATACCAAAACCTCTTTGCATTCTTGGAATGAAAAAGCTGTAAGTACAAAATAACTAATGACAAACAGAATTTTACTCTATTTAAAGCTATACATAAGAAATCTGAAATATTAGATAGCAGGAGCTGTCAACTCTGAATGTTAGTGTTGGCCTGCAGATCCAGAATTATTTAGGAGTGCCCATTTGTCCAGATAATTTGATTTTTTTTTTTTTTTTGGTACACTGATCATTTGTGCTGTTGGGTATCTGTTGTTCTCTGAACTTTGCTGTGTTCGTGCAGACATTTCATTACCAACTTGGTAACATTATCAGTGCAGGGAAGAGTAGAGTATGCTGGTTATTTATATATAGTAGCTTGCCCTGCTACACTTGGCTGGGGTCTGGGTTCTTCCTTAGTGATTCCTTAATTAGGATATTATTTCTTCCCCAATTGTTTATCTAAGGCTGTTTTCTTTTGTGCTATTTTTGTGCTGTTTTTTTTTAATTATTTTATTTTATTTTGTGCTGTTTTTGAAATGACCAACATTTCCAAAAAAAGTTTGCTGGTTGGGTATTACATATGATAAATGAAAATCTCAAAACATTTTTAAGTGAAGGAATTGTTTCTATGGTATTTCAAATCTTCATAATTATTCTAATATGTTTTATCATATTTTGTATGTGATAAAGTGGTATCATTTAAAAATGATAGCATTATCAGGATGCAGTTACTCTGGCAATGTATTTAACATTACTTTGAAGGACAGTGTGATCAGAAGCCAGGGAAATTATTCAGTAGGTTTGAAAAGTAGAAAACCAGAAAAGCAACAAACATTTATATTAAATAACCCTTTAAAAAATTTACAATGATCCAAGATGAATGTTGAGCCAATTGATGAAAACTTTCAATGTGTTTTTGTTTATGAAGATATGACCAAATGAATTCCTATATTAAGATTGTAAGAATTATTTGCATGACTTAGAGGTGCATGCAAATACCAGAAAGCTGGAAAGTAATTCCTGTTTTAACACACAATGATGTTTATAGCTACTAAATTCAATAATATATATCATATATTATTGTCTCATATTTTTTGTCTCAGTAATTAATGGTATAATCATAAAACAAACTGTAACATGCTTTATCATTGATAAGATTTACTGTAACTCATAGAACGTAGAGGTTGGGAGGAACCATACACACCATCTTTTCTAGAGCCCTGGCCAATACATCTACTATTGCAGCATCTCTGACAGATTACAATCCTGCCTCTGTTTAAGCATCTTCAGTAAAGGAAAGTCCACAATATCCTGAGGCTCCATTTTTAATGATGTCCAATCAAAATCAACTTCCTTGTAATCTAAACTCATTGCTAATAACCCTGTTTTCTGGAAAACCTTTGCATAATGCAGCTCCATATTCTACCTAAAAGGTTTATAGATATTTGAATACAAAAATTATTCCTTTCTATCTTTTCCTCTCCAAATTAAACATTCTCAGTGTCTTAACTGTTCTACAGATGGCTTTCCTTGCAAATTATTATCTTGGTTGTTCTCCTCTGGAAATATCCAGATTGTCCTTCCTAAAATGTGGTGGACACGAAGAGAAAAATTCTAATGGTAAGAGCTGACTATATATCTTTTTATAGTGCTATAGTGCTGTATAGTGGTAGTATCTGCTGTATACTGATGGGACATGAATCAGTATTTTCTCTATTTTGCTTCCAAGCACAAGCCTATTAATAATTCCTATCAGAGTTATCTAATTGTACATGTACCAAATCCTGCCACAGTTCTCCAATTTATAAGACAGGAAATACATTGACTTAAGGCGAAAGAAGTAAGAAAGAAAAATAATGCAAATGTAGTTTAATTCAATGCTCTGTTGCACACTGAAAAATGATAATGAGTTCTCCTTCAAGAATTCACAGTGCTAATTAGCTTAATGTTTCAGCCTTCAGGTCTATGCTGCCCACATCCCAGATAGTGACTTCATTCCATAATATACTTACTAACGGCTGACTGAATTGCTAGCACATATAAAACACTTTGCTACTTACATGGACTAGAATGCCTTCTATTGAAGAATTCATGGCTTTTTTTTTTTTTTGGTACTTCTACAAGAGAAGCAAGACAGGTTAAAGCAGCCAGAGCTCTTACTTAAATTCAACTGTGTATGCACACACACACACACACACACACAGGTTTGTTGCCTCTTTTACTCCTACCTTGTTATTGTTCCCTGTTGAGAAAGCATTTGGGAACAATGTTACGATCTTTTTTTTTTTCCCCTGTACAAGATAACAGTCTATCAAAGGCACCCCATAAGAATTGGGGACACTTCAAGGTAAAATTAGAGTCATATTCTCCCAGTCAAATGTGTCAGGGAGGGCCTGCTGAAACCATGGAATAATATAATATGCTTATTTCTTTGTGGGCACTGAACTTTTAAACCGTATACAGTAGCTGAAAGTGAGGAAGGATTTACATATACATTAAGTAGCTTGAAGTTGTTAAAATGAAGGTGTCTGCCCATTATATATTATGGTCTATTATAGATAATAGGCTTTATGTGAAATCTTTAAAAACTGGCAAGAGGGATTTTTATTGTTTTCTTTATCTGAAGACAATTGATGATTGATTGATTTTGTGCCTTTTGGTTGGTATTGACTTCAAGCAACCACATTGAGAAGGGAGAACATATATCTCTAGCCAATGATCTCTTTTTAATTCTCTCTTTAATTC
This sequence comes from Liasis olivaceus, assembly GCA_030867105.1. Classification (NCBI taxonomy): domain Eukaryota; kingdom Metazoa; phylum Chordata; class Lepidosauria; order Squamata; family Pythonidae; genus Liasis; species Liasis olivaceus. The sequence goes on along the minus strand of CM061352.1, from coordinate 63,847,562 downwards.
TCATATCAGGAGGATTTATGTAATCTTCAGAGAACTAATATAGGTTTTGTGATAGATGATAGATAGATAGATAGATAGATAGATAGATAGATAGATAGATAATAGACAGATACTTTTTTACACACACATCTATCTATCTATCTATCTATCTATCTATCTATCTATCTATCCATTCACATACATACCTACATTCACACACACACACACATACATATCTGCCATTTTTCGTGCCTTTCTTGGGGAACTAATGTTTATGTATCAAGCTATGCCATATGAAAGCATGTGCATACTATATATCATCCAAAGATATAGAATTAGAGTGTGAGAAAGATCTCTTTAGAAATTATATATGGAAATACATTCATATAGCTTAACATATATAAAACATGACAAGTAATGGAAAGACAGTTCCTCTAAAAGCAGTGGAATGAAGAGCCGGCGAGTAGACCAGCTCTTCGTAATTCCTCTCTGGACAAGAAGAAGACTTCAGATTGCCCACAAGCACTCCAGACAGTTGCTTCTCATGAAGAGACTGCAAGACAATGGTCTCTGGCAGATTTAGGGATCTGGGAGAAGAGGGAATAACTATCTTGCTCAACCCACGGTAGATGCCTTTAAGGACACTGGGTTTGCATACTTTCTTTTCTAGTCAATTTTAGAAATTGCTTGTTAACTGTTTTCAGCTATTAGGAATCTTTGGATCAAATTTTATACCACCGAGTTTCCTTCAATCCTTAACAAAATAAATTTTAAATACAAGTTTAAGGACTTTGTTTTTCCTGGAATAAATAGCAAAAGGGTGATTAAAACTTTGATTTTAGAAAGTTACAAATGGACTGAGGGTCCAGATAAATTTGAAATTAGATTTTTGAATTAATTATAAGAATCTTCCTGTGGGAAAATGCTTTTATTTTGAATTCTTAAAACAAAAAAATCACTAGAGAGAACTAGAAGGAACTAGAGATTACAATTAAAGGAGAAGAACACTTAAATTTGACTTACAGAATGGAGCAAAATATTTTAACATTGGATATATTGAAGGATATTTTTGAACAATGGACCCAGAAGTTAATTTTAAGAGTGTCTGCCTCTATAGATAGACTGTGTTTGAAATATATTATGGAAGAGGAGCAAGTTTTACTGGACAAGACAGAAACTGATCTGAAAGTGTTTTAAAACAGTGAATATTCTATCAACTTCTCACTGCAGTGCCTCCAGAAAATCAAAGATGTGCACATAGATGAAGATGAAATTATGGTCTCATTTGATGTCACAGCACTCTTCAAGTCCATAAACCCAGAACTAGCGAAAGAATCCATATCAGCTGTACTACACAACACACCTGACTTAACCAAATACATCCAGATTGAAATACCCAGAATCATGGACCTCATCAACCTCTGCCTCACTATCTATTTTCAGTTTGATGGACAAATATACCAACAAATCAAACGCACACCCATGGGATCACAACTGTCAGGACTCATAGCAGAGATTGTAATGCAACACCTAGAAGCTGCAGCACTGCCACACATATAGCCTAAAATATGGATCCAGTATGTAGATGACACATTTGTTATAATAAAAAAGAAACAACTAGAGGAGACACATGAAACCATTAACAACATCTTCAAAGGAATAAAATTCACCAGAGAAGAAGAAGAAAACAACACACTACCCTTCCTGGATATCCTCATCAGCAGAGGAAACAACAGGAAATTAGAAACCCAAGTTTATCAGAAGACAACCCACACCAATCAAGTACTCCACTACCAAAGCAACAACCCGACCTCCCACAAGAGAAGCTGGGTGAGAACATTATTCAAGTGAGTTCAAACGCATTGCAGCAACCCAGAACAGCAGAAAAAGGAAAAAGACTACCTATACAACATCTTCCAACAAAATGGATACCCATGTAACTTTATCAAAAAGTGCCTGACCACTCAACCTACTACAACACAACCCACACACACGCTATGAAAAGGATCATACTGCCATACATCAGAAACATCTTAGAAACCACCAACAATTTATTACAACCATATGGCATCTCTGTAGCACACAAACCAACAAAATCACTCCAAAATATCCCGAGTAAACCAAAAGACCCAGTTGCCCCAGAAGAAAAAACAGGAGTCATCTACAACATACAGTGTAAGGACTGTAACAAACACTACGTAGGACAAACAGGCAGAAGACTAGCAGAACGCATCCATGAGCACCAACTAGCAGTCAGAAGACATGATGAAAATTCCTTAATTGCACAACACATGGACAGACTCAACCACAGTTTTAACTGGGAAACTGTCAGCATTTTAGACCAAGCCAAATCCAAATATGCAAAAGAATTCTTGGAAGCCTGGTATTTGGACAAGGCAGCAATTAACAGACACATAGAGATAAACAGCATCTACATACTATTCAAAAGAGACAAAAGACAAGAAGATCACCTCACCAGCATTCAATCACCAGCAATCATCTCCAGCAATCATCACTCAGATAAGCAAAGGTCACCACCAGGCACACAATCAAGCAGTCAACACATGCTAATCAATGAACTACCAGAAAAGCAAAACAGAACCCCCACCCCCACCAGCACTGGCAAAGCAGGCCACAGCAGATAAATAGAGAGCAAACCCCATCCCATTTTAGCACTGAAGATGTTACCTAGCCGGGTAATGAAACATTTGCAAGAAAAGAATTAAGCTCAGAGAACCCCAAGGACACCACAGTGTTTTAAAAATGGCAGGCTACAAGTGTGATGGGTCCAGGTTACCAGAGGGACCATCTTACCCCTGTCACCATCAACTTGCCCCACCTAGTCAGCAGAGAGGGCCATTGCCCCCCCCCCCCACTTTGGAACATTTTCCGCCCAGAGATGCGGTAGGACCCAACCCTCCTGGCCTTCTGGAAAGGATTAAAGACCTGGCTCTGCCAGCTTACATAGGGTGATAACAATCTTACCCAACCTTGGGGCTCGCTAGCACCTTGATGATATATGTAGCCTCCTAAGTTACTGTCAATTATTCTTGGATCTATTTATTTTCTATTTATTAATAATATACTGTATTTTGTAAATTTAGTTGATTTTAACTGTTTTGTAAACTGCCCAGAGTTGTTCAACAAGATGGGTGGTGAAAAATTTGATATACGTAAATTTGAAAAAAAAAAAGATGTGGAAAAAGTTAATACACTGGAAAAACAAAAGAAATTGGCTGATGTCTTAATAGTTAAAAGGGATATACAAATAACAAATCAAGAGAGTAACCTGAATAATTTCCCTATATTGTATTTACAAAAGAGATTTGTTAAAGCTTTGAAGAATTTTGTGAGAAGGGACAAAGAAAAAATGAAAAGAAATCACATTTTAGGATGTTATTTGAAGGGACTAAATTTGAAGATTGTTAAAAGTGAAAAAGGAAAGAATATAAAGTTTATTTATTTGATCAAGGTTAAATAGGCTGGTGTGGATCTTCCGGGCTGTGTGGCTGTGTTCTGGAAGTTCTGTTTTCTAACGTTTCACCAGCATCTGTGACCGGCATCTTCAGGGTGCAGGAGCACAGACAGGAGCAGTTCTGTCTGTGCCCAGGATGGTGTGACCCTTTTGTGGGTATTTATAGAGATCTGAAGGGGGGGGGGTGCTGGGGGGGGTTAATGAGTGGCTGCTTGTTTTGGTATCAGAATATCTGTGCATCTTCCTGTGGGTTAGGCAGGGTTTTTTCTTCTATTGAGTTGTTAACGAGTGGCTGCTGAGGGTGATTAGCATGTTCATTGTATGAGCTGTTCACATGTCCTGGTGATTGAGCTGAGTTCGTTGACCTTCTGCAGGCTGTATTTTTCAGGATTGGTAGCCAGGTTTTGTTGATTTTTAGACTCTCCTCTTTTTTATTGAAACTGTGCTGGTGTTTGTGAATCTCAATGGCTTCCTGGTATAGCCTGGTATAGTGGCTGTTGGTGTTGTCCAGTATCTCTGTGTTTTCAAATAGGATTTTGTGTCCAGTGTGCCTGAGACCATGTTCAGCTGCTGCAGATTTTTCTGATTGCTGTAGTCTGCAGTGTCTTTCGTGTTCTTTTATCCTGGTATGGATGCTGCGTTTTGTGGTCCCGATGTATACTTGCCCGCAGCTGCATGGTATGCAGTATACTCCTGCGGTGGTGAGGGGATCCCTTTTGTCTTTTGCTGATTTTAGCACTTGTTGTATTTTTCTGGTGGGTCTGAAGATTGTTTGGAAATTGTGTTTTTCCATCAGTTTTCCCATGCGGTCTGTGACCCCTTTGATGTAGGGCAGAAATACTTTGTTGGTGGGTGACTGTTTTTCTTCTTCAGTCGCATGTTGTTTTCTTGGTTTGATGGCTCTTTTTATTTCATTCTTGGAGTAGCCATTCGCTTGTAGGACCCAATTAAGGTGGTTAAGTTCAGAGTTTAGGAATTGGGTTTCGCAGATCCGATTAGCACGATCCATGAGGGTTTTGATAATGCCTCTTTTCTGACGTGGGTGGTGGTTGGAGTTTTTGTGTAGATACCGGTCTGTGTGGGTGGGTTTTCTGTAAACTTTGTGTCCTAATTTGAGGTCTCGTTTGCGTATGACCAAAGTGTCTAGAAATGGAAGCTTGCCGTCCATTTCTTTTTCCATGGTGAATTGTATATTGGGGTGGATGCTGTTTAGGTGGTTCAGGAACTTCTCTAGTTCTTCTTCCTCCTGACTCCAAATTGCGACTCTATAAATACCCACAAAAGGGTCACACCATCCTGGGCACAGAGAGAACTGCTCCTGTCTGTGCTCCTGCACTCTGAAGATGCCGGTCACAGATGCTGGCGAAACGTTAGGAAACAGAACTTCCAGAACACGGCCACACAGCCCGGAAGATCCACACCAGCCTTCGTATTCCGGCCGTGAAAGCCTTAGACAATACAAGGTTAAAATAGATATGTTGTTATCTGTTAATGGAGTTTTGATGATCAGGACTGAAACGGCAAGATTTTTAAGGATTTGTTTATAGATAAGAAATGGGATACAGGAAGAAGAGATCATTTGTTTATTTTAAGAGAATGTGATAAGTTACAAAATTGTTTATAGTTGTGATGAAGGGGAAGTAATTTCTTTATATACTTTTTTTTCTTTACTATATTCTTTTTTTTTTTTTCCTTTTCTATTTCTTTTCTATTTTCTTTTCTGCACCTTCTATTTTTTTCTTTTGGTTTGTATTAGTTTTTCTTAATAAAATTACTGTTATAAAAAGCATATATAAAACACACATGCCATTATTTAGTTATTCCTTCTTCCCCTTTGAAGTTATCTTCATTTTATAATTAAAATATTGTAGAAAAATACAGATGGCAAATTTTGTACAGTTTTTGTATATCTGTATTTCCAGGATAAAAGCTTTTTGTAAATCCTTTTTCCTAAACATCTTTTGTAGTTCCATATTCTGCTGAACATCTCCTCAAATATAGCTATAGCCTGAGTAGTTGTCATGGAATTTCATTCTCTCTTCTTCTGTACCAGGTTACCACCATTTCTTGTTTCCATACCTCACAGCAAGCTACATACATGAGTATAACATTTATCTTCCAATCATCCATTTAAGTTGTGTTATCTACCCTAAAATAATTAAATTTGACTCCTGAAATATTAGATGTTTAATTACATATCAAATAATGTTGCTTTTACTGTTTTATTGTTTTCACTAAAAAAGTAGATTATGAAGCTAATAAAATTTAGCTTGAAATATAAATTAAGATTAAAATTGTATTCTTGGACATGTCCCAGGAAAATTCTTGTAGGTTATTTTAACAGTCACAATATCATGATTACTACAACCTTTAAAGATGATACATTTGGGCAGTAGAACTAGATGAAGTTTAACTCCAGGTCTGGAATCACAGTGTTCCTTAGAATAATTTTAACCACATTGCAAATGTCTAGTTCTTACAATGAACAGTATTTAAAACTTTAATATCTACCACTAATCCTTAGATTTATAAAGCATTAGTCATGCTGTTTTGGGAATTCTAGAAATTTCAGTAGGAATTTCAATACATTTGGTGGGCATATACTAACTGACAGGGACTTTCCATGTTTTTTATATATATAAAATATATATATTAGAATTGTTCAATGTAGTAAAATATATATAGAACAAAAACAAAAGTAGAAAATAAGAAATAGAGAAAAAAAAAAGAAATATTTTTAAAAAATACAATTATACCTTCCACTCTTCTGCCTAGCAAGTAATTATCATCTTAAACTTTTGCCCAACCTCTTCATCCATTTTAATCCCCAAATCCCAAAATCATCATTTTTCTTTCTTCTTTCAACCGAAACTCTATATAAGGTTTCCAGTCTTTCATAAAAGTCCTTATCATTTTTTCTCTGACCAAAATGGCCAGCTTTGCCTGCAAGTTCAGGTTTAATTTTATAATCCAGTCTTCTAGGTATTTCATTGCTTTTCCAGCTTTTTGCATACAGTAATCTTGTGAGACTCTCCATGGTTTTAGACAGGGATCTTGTATCGAACATAGGGAGGTTGGCTTTTTCTCTTCTATAATTTAGTATTGTATGCATATAGAGACCATTATCTACCATGTTCTTTTTATACCTTTGTGAGGGAAAGAGAAATGTGGCTTCAAGAGCTCCTGTGCAGTTAACAGAGGCTGCACTGAAATTGCCTGACCAGAAGAGCTGCTGCCAGGAAAACCAAAATAAAACAGAGTCTCCTCCTGTCTTTCCCAAAATCAAGATAGAAAAACATAACCCATCTCTACCACTACTTGAATAGTGTGATTTTCCTGGTTTTGCCAGAAAACCCAACAAAAGGACAGCATAATCCTCTTAGCCTGCAGGGAGATTGGAGAACACAGGAAAAATCACACTGCAACAAGGAAATGGAAGATGATGTTACAGCAACTACAGCAGGAACAGCTACTACAGCTACAAGATCAAAAGTCTCAAATGTCTAGCCTCAAGAACAAAAGCCACTGGAAACAGTAACAACTCTGCTTAAACTCTGTTTGGAGCTCACCTGGGGAGCTCAGCTTAATGGTCAGCAGCCAGCCTTGAGATCTCGGCTTGAAAATTGGCCTGGAGCTTGACAGGAACTCTTGCCTCACAGCTGGAAGGTAACCAGCTGTGAAACAAAAGACTCTGCATATACCACATTAACACTGCACCAATCCCCAAAATTGAAAAGTAACCTAGGTGGAAGGCAAGGATTATACCCACCTCTAGCCTATGAATTTAAAGGATTAGAAAGCACTGAATAAACCAAAGTTGAAGCAATGCTATCATGTGCCAAGTCATTCCTGGCTTTCACTTATCATATTTATAAGCATCAGTATTGGATACTGAAAAAGAGGGATTTTTATTGTTTCTGTAACAGTGTCATTTTCAGATATAGGACAAAATGCTTAGATAGATAGATAGATAGATAGATAGATAGATAGATAGATAGATAGATAGATAGACAGACAGACAGACAGACAGACAGACAGTAGCATGATGACAAAGGTAAGAATAATCCATGTCCTTAATAAGTTAGGAAAATAATATTCACTATATTTCCCAAAATAAATACCTAACTTAAAAATGTATCAAGAAGTAGACTAATAGTTGTGAGAACAAGGAAGGAAGGCCCCCTTCCCCCTCCCCCACCAGCTATATAAAAATGAATGACTTCAAAGAAGAACAAACATTATGGATAATTTCTATTTGCTGGCTATTTTTCTTTCAATTTTAATACATTAAGCTGGGCTTAGGCTTAGGGCCAGTTTAGTGTAATGGTTAAAGGCACCAGGCCAGAAACTGGGAAACCATGAGTTCTACTTCTGTCTTAGGTATGAAGCCAGCAGAATAATTTTGCACTAGTTATTCTCTCTGAGCCCAAGGAAGAAGGCAATGGAAAACTTCCAAATTTTGTAATACTCTATGCTTAGAGTAGACTTTGTTGTTTGATATCAGTATGCAAACATGTCAGGAGCACTGAAAACAGCATTAAAGGAATGCACTGAGTAATTTTGTAATACTGGAGTTCTGGAGACCAAGTCCCCTGTAACTAGATAGCATCATATTTAGGAATAAAGTCCTGGAAGCAGGGATTATCCTTTTTGTTCTTTCCACCATCAGTCTACCAAGAGATCAGAGAATTCCCCATTCATCCTTCACTCGGTCAGTCCAAAGGTTGGCTGCAAAATTAGGCATATAGTTCTGCTGAAGAAGTTTCTGCCCAGTGGGTGTGGTGTGAATTTGTTAAATGGACAATATAGTCCCCTTTACATGAAAATCTGGGGCTACCCAGATGATCTTCATAGGTGATAGAATATAAGGTTAAGAGATGTTTGGAGAAGACAGGAAATGGAAGTCGCTTTTCCATGAGATGGGCAGCTATACAAATTTAATTGATAGATAAATAAATAAATAGATAAATCAGTCAGTCAGTCAGTCAGTCAGTCCAGGCCAGTAATGGTGAAGTTATTGGAATAGATCAGATGGTGAATATTTATGACGAGGTCATCACTTAGCTTGGGAGATATGCCTGTTGCTAGTATATCTGGGGTGGAATTCAAGGCCAGAAAGGATGTATTTCATGAGAGGAATACACTAGCTTTTGGCAGAATGTCTAAGGTTTGATTTTGATTGATCAGTGAAACAGGTTTGAAGTCATAAGATGTAGAAAACAAATCTGTCAGACCTGAACAGTGGGTCATCAGCAACATCCCATACTGCACTCTAGCTGTTTCTTCCAGCTATAGCAAGTTCCAATGATGTAACCCTGCTCACAGGAGACCTCACTCATTTCATTAGCTGGGGAAAGGCAATCATCTTCTAATATTTCTTAGACAATATTGCCCATCTGAGTTTCTTCTCCAAGATTAGTGGTGTCCATCAAAATATCAAAGTTATCTTTAGTTGACAGAGAAACAATTCCTCTGGGGTCTGGCCATTTCCTTGCTGGCCTTAATTGCCATTTTCATTATAATAAGATTGGAGTCTTTGTTTAGGTGTACCAAACCAGCAAGGGCCTTTACTGGTCCCTTGGATCAGCTTAACTGCTTGTACAAGCTCTTCAGTTCTGGACAATATCTCTGAATTTTCACCTTTGCCTATCATGCTGTAAGCGTTAATCAGTTCATTTTCACAAGGACAGCAATATGCTTTTTGTGGTGGTGGAACATTTAGCTATACTGTCTGCTGTCAAGGATGAGAAAAGAAAGGAGAAACCTGGCTGGTGTCTGAGTTAAACACACTTATCAGAAGCAATATTTTCTTGAACTCATCACTCTGCAGAAATCCATAGTCTTTTGTTGGGGAGGGCAGAATTTTTTGTATCATCCAACTGCCAGAATAGTACTTCCAATCTGTTCACAGAATTCACTGTTCTAAGTGCTTGGGAGAAGCCTTGAGTTGAAGAACTCTTTAATCTGCTATGCCAGTTTCAAAGTTCCAGGGTTGGTTCTGCATTTCTTTTTCCTACCCATAGCACCAGGTGGTTTAAAGTGCAGGTCATAAATTTAAATTAATAAAATAATTTAAAAATATTGAAATGAAGTAGATAAGAGCTCAGAAAGAGGAAACAATAGCAACAACAAAAACAAGAGCTTGTGCTGAAAGGGCTGCTATAGCAGGGGAGGGTGACAATGATGTGATGCATCATTATTATGTTTGTTGATTATCTCTTTTTAAGTGATTTTTAAAATAAATTAAAAAATCTTGAAAAAGAAAAAAAAATCAACACTTTTTTTAATTATATATTTTGAAGCAGGACATTTTTACCCTGGAAAAGTAGTATTTCAGCATTTATTACACAGCTCAATAGTTCAGAGTTAGGTAATAAATTAGTTGCCCTCGTTCACTCAGAAAAGAAACAAGATTTTGGACAGAAAAATAGCACCTGCCAACTGTTTTGTTCTTCAGTCCTGGATCCATTTTTTCTTGATAACATTGTTAATATTCTTTTCATAGAAACAAGCCTTGTCTTCTTCTTTGGCAGCTTCTTCTCATAATTGTCTTGCTAAAGACTCATTGTACACAAGTGATAATGTTGACTGTAGGCTGGTTTCTGCAATGCCATAGGATTTTGCTTTCTACATAACTAAAACAGCACAAATCTAGCAGCAACAACAGCAGCTTGAAGGAAATGTGTGTGTGTTTGAACAGGAAAATATATTAAATAAATCACAATGTTGCAATTCACTCATTATACAGTGTCATACTCAAGTACTACTTCTTCCATATGTCATTCAACTTTTAAACACAGTATTAAGTGATGGGTTTCTAACATTAATTAAATGATGTAAGGATCAAAATAGACAACGGTGGAGTTAACATACAATTTTTGCATTAACCATTTTGAAAGAGTAGAAATTAAAAAAAAAAAGTATTGCACTCTTTCTGTTACCTATTTTATGGTTTGAAATTTGGCCCCATATTTTTTTAAGGATTGTTTTTCTTGTTTTGGTGGAAGTGGATGGAATAGTCAGTGTATTTTCAATACTTTAAACATCCAAGACCACCATCTTTCTCACCTCACTTTTATAATCACATGTAAGCATTAATGCTTCTTGAGGTATACTCATAATTGAGTAGGCTATCATTTCTTACAGACTAGCAGTGTATATGGTCCTATATGGTCTATAGGACTGGATGATTCCTGGAACCTATCCAAAATTTGATAATTTGGGGGAAAAAACAAAACAAACCAGTTTGATCTGGAATAATACGAAATCAGCTGTTCTCAGAGGAAAGTGGATTTGGACATGGGAAGCCTGCAATTTTCTCAATTTTCTTTTTTTAAATCAGAAAAAGTAGATATTCTAAAGTATGCAGGACTTTCACTGCTACACTCCTTTAAATATTGATCTTTAAAAAGTCTTTCTAAACCTATTGGTTCCTTTCTGTGGGCTATTAGTAATGAATATGTCATGAAGCTTAAAGAAAGTTAATTCCATTTTAGTTGGTTCACAAAATTTTGTAAAATTTGTCTGCTTGGACTATTAAGGGAAACAAGATTACTTGCAAGAACTATATATATGGCTCAGTTAATCTAGAGTTTTCTATAAGGGTCAGCATGATATCCTAAATTAACTTCCAATCATAACTTTACCACTTTCTTCAGTCTTTTTGACACCAGAAACTTGTTCTTCTCAAACAAAACAAAACAAAACAGCTGGAGAAAAATGGAAGGGCTTTACTATACTTTTGTTTGTGAGAACTTGAAATATATATCTGAAATATCCATAAACCTTGGTGATTTCACCTGGAATTACTTATAGCTTTCAATATGAAATAATAGAACCCAAGTTTGGCTTATTGTTGATTTCTTTTGAAATATTCATTACGGTGACAGAAAAAAGGAACTGCCTGACCACAGACACTCTAATTATAACATTATTAATAGGGGGAAAGGAAAGAGAAGAATGGTGTAAATTCTTTGCAAGTGAAATTTTAACATGAAAGAGAAATAATTATATTTGAAAAGGCACATTCATTTATCTTTACTGTTGCATAGATTGCTTGTCAAAAATCTGGGAGATCTCCTTTGTTTGTTTGTGTTTTATATTGCTTAGACTCACATTTATAAGGTCTACATTCATGAAAGTGTATACATGAATAATTGTGTTGTGAGATAGAAGCAATAAAACCAATTCTTTATGCTAAGGTATCTAAATAAATACTAAGCAAACATATTTTAATTGCTCAGCAGATTCAGAACTGAAATAGCCATTTATTATTAAAAATAATATGCAATTTGTTTTATAATGTTCAGTAATATTCAGTTGATATCTTCAGTATACAACATAAGGAAACAGTAACATTTTTTTTATAATTCATTATTTTAAATAGATAAAAAGTACAATAGAAAAAAAGGAGTAGAATTAAATAAACAAGAATAAAGGCCAAAAGAACAAATGTATATTGTTCTACAAAGGCATATATTTAAACCAAAAGTGTGTGTGTGTGGGGGGGGGGGAACTCTTTTATATAACGATTGATTAAAAAAAGTTGATGCACTCAGTCCATTAGTGATAAGAAATGGAATTGAGCAGAAAAAGATTTGGTGAGCAGAAGCCCAGCATGCTTTATATTCCATCTTTGTTGACAGGGTCTACTGAGCTGAAATGGCCTTGTGAATTGTTGTGTGCTTCAGTATGTGCACATGTGCAATACCACTGACCTGGTTGCATTTTTGTTTTTAATGCCCATTGCCACATCCTTCCTGACCATCACAGGGCTCTGAATCTGAAGAAAAAAAGTAGACACTTTGGACACTTTGTATTTCTTTTAAGCTTCTGGAGACTTTCAGTGATCACTCAGTTCAGAATGGACCTGAATAAAGGTAACTTTAAGCTACACGGGAGGCAGTCACAGAAAAAAAAAAAAAAACCTGTCCCAAAAGCATAGGTTTATTCATATTTTAGGAATAACTATATCTATGTACAGTAATTGCAATCCTCAAATAATTTATTCTTCATTTGTCCAGCTATAAAAAGAGAGGTACATATGGCAATATGCACAAATTGATTAAGAGCTGTTTGGAAGGGCTAGAAAGTTTTGAAGATTATAAGTGTGGCTTCCGTCAGCCTCTTGGATTTTTCCCCCCCTTTTCTTTCCATCTGTGTAGATGTGTTCGTCTTTTTATGAATTTTAATCATGTATTTATTGTTTTAACTTGATGCAAACCGCCCAGAGTCCTCCATTGAGGGGAGATGGGCGGGGCTAAGTCTATGTATAAATAAATAAATAAATAAAATAATGTGCCATCTCTACATTCCCCCTTACAGAAATGAAATAAGAGAGAGGAGATGAGAAGAAAACACTAATTTATTAGAACTTTATCATCAATGAGATTTCACAGTAAGTCCCTTATACAGAATCACAACACATATTCTTAATCATCTGATTTAACTCTATTATTCATACACTCCTACAAAGTATTTCAATTAAATTAAAGAAGTATGAATTGATTAGCTGAGTTAGCCATGACTAACTTAAGCTGTATTTATTTTGATAATTTTATTTTAAATATGGCTGATGGTATGTGTCCTAAGAAAGATAGCAGTTCATTGGCACAAATATTTGAGCAATTATAAATAATCAGAATCTGATGAATAAGCTATTAATTTTGTTGGACAATTAACTGATATTACACTTAGAGGATTTTTGAAGAACAGGAGATTCTTCTCTATAACTAGCAAAAAAATAATTAGTGATGGGCAATCTGTCCTTGGTTTGTTTTAGATTAAATAATTTTGATAATTATATTTTTTCTTAGCAAGTGTTTCACACACAAAAAAGGTCATTTGTTTCCAAGAGTTGTATTTTGGCTCAAAATATTCATATATGGACACAGATGGCCCAAACTATGCTATAACTAAAAGAAAATTATAGTTCTTAAAAGCTGCCAGTCTCCCCTTTGTCCCTTGCCAGAATATACTGTAAGTATAGGGCTTTTTTTTCTCACTTTTGCCACATTTAATGGTTTTGTCTAATGTTAAAGGCCTTTTATGTCTGTTTGAGAGGAGACAGATACTTACTAAATTAGGCAATTTAAATTCTGAAATGTTTGCTTACTTGTTTTTAGTAACAAGGAACTCATATCCTTCCACATTTAAAAAAAAAGTGGGTTCATCAAGTATTCATTAGTAGAAATTCAAAAATCTGCTAAGGTATTATAACTGATTAATAAATCTTTAGAATTTGGAGAGGAACAACAAATAAGGATTCCAGAATATTTTTTAAAAATATTTATGATTAAATATTTTAATAACTGCATTGCACTTATTACCTACTATGGTCTTATTAAGGATAATACAGATGTTTTACATAGGAGTTCTGAATATCTTTTGTTTACCTTTGGATTAGATAATTATGGCTGGAGATTTTAATTAAATTTTAGATTTTTAGATCATAATCCTGTTACAGAAGGGGGAAAAGCTAGCTAAATCTAGTTCTCATATACAGACAGCAATTCATGTTTTACTTGTAGGGTTTAATTTTGTGGGAATATGTAATTTCTAGATTTTTTACGAGAAGATTATTCGATTTTTATATACAAAATAAGACTCATTCCTGATTATTATGTTTTAGACCTAAATTCTTAGCTGGTTGATAGATAAATGTAACATTGGTCTTACTGCAATATCCAAATGCTCCAATAACATTATCATCCTTGTAAAAATGGTGATTAAACACATTTTAAATATATAACAATTAAAGCTTTAAAACAACCATTGGAAAATAATATTAAGGAACTTTTGATTAAATATACAACATGGCTTGCATCATAATCAGATAAAGCTTATATGTCTGCTAAATCTGAACTTAATTCTCTCTATGCTCATGAAACAGGTATTCATTGAACTACATAAAGCAAAGATATTGGGAGCCAGGAAAAAGCCTGTTAAATTGCCAGTCCAGTGACTGAAACAGCAACAATAACATCATTTTCACTATTAAGGAAGCTCAGGATGTAGTATATAATGACTTTCATCTAATAAACTGTTAAAAAAAACCATACACTATAATAGTTGTTAGTTTGACTATTTGCTTGTTTGTTTTTGGCCCCTTCAAGTCAATTTTGATCCTAGTGACCACATTGACAAGTCCTTGGGGTTTTCTTGGCAACAGTTTTAGAAGTAATTGTCTTCTTCCTAGGGATGAGAGAGACTGACTATCTCAAAGTAACCCAGCTGGTTTTCTAGGCCTGATACAGGACTAGAACACAGTCTGCCAGTTTCTAGTGCAGACTGTGCACTATTGACGATATCAAACTAGGTCTCAAAGCAGTATAAAATAATATATCTCTTCCAAAGATAACACATAAGGAAGCTGTGATAAATTGCACATTTATCACTTCAGGATATACTAATCGATCTATGAAAGTAGGAAAAGCTTTTGGTCCCAATGGTTTTCCTATAGATTATTCCTGTATACTTAGAGATTATGTCTTTTTCTGAATAAACATTTTACAGCTTCCTTTAATGTGACTTATATAACTGTGATTTGAATACTGGTAAAGATTCTGTTGATTGTGCAAGCTATTGCCCAATTTCCTTGTTAAATTAATCATGCATTGAAAAAAAAAATTGATAAGCAATTTTGGCATTAACATTACATATGATATTATCTTCATTTGCCAAACTACGTAATCTGGTTTTATTAAAGGTGGCATGCTTGAGTATCCGGTGGGGAATTATAGTGGATTGATGCTCCCCGAAGATACAGAAGGCACTGCAGCTAAGAGTGCTAGCTGGGAAGTAGATTCTGGCTGGCATAATCTCCCTGGATCAAAATGAGATCATGAGATAAACATGTGCTCCAGACAGCAGTTCCTTCTGAATTACTTGCAGAAAAGGAAAAGGTTTTTTTTCTGCCAAGAGCCCTGGAATTCCCTGTATACTGCTAGCTTTGGTAGAGCTAATATGGACATTAAAGCCTTGCTTTCCCCATTTCTTAATCACTTTGGGAAGTAATTAATTATAGATGAAGAGAGGTTTCCTCTGCAGCAAAGATAAGATTCCTTGCAGTGATTCTTTTGAAATTAAAAAAACAAAACAAAACAAAAGAGATTTAAATTTAAAGATTCAAGAACTATTGACAAAGACTTTAATTAAGAGAAGATGTAAGAAAGTTTCAAAACAGGCAAGGGGACATCTTTTTTTTTTTCTCTGTTTTTATTTTTATCATTTTTACTTTTGATGAAAGTGCTTTGGCATAATTATTCACTAAGCCAGTTAGAAAGACTAGCCCAGTGTGGGAATGTTTGTTCTTTATCCTTAAAAAGTATATGTAATTGGCAAAATCTGCATAACAAAAGATAAGGTAAAGAACTAGATTGTGACTTTAGTTGCTATGGAGGTGTGATGTCTGCTGAGGCTGAAGTTATCGAGATTTAATTAATTAATTAATTAATTAATTAATTAATTTGTATGCCACCCATCTCCCCAAATGGGTGACTATCTATCTATACTATAGTATTTATATAGATTATATACTAGTAAGGAAAAAAAGATAGAGAGGCTTGTCTTTTCATTTTGCCTGCTTGAGACAACTTCATTCTTGGATTAAAAATAGCTACTAGAAAAATGGCAAAAGAGGGCAGAAGGGGCTCCCTGGAGCAGCCTGCCAAAAAAAAAAAAATAATAATTACACAAGATATACTTCAAAATTTTTTGGAACAAATTTGATCAGATGGGGAATAAAATAGATGCTTTTGAAAAAAGAATGTATGAAAGATTTGTAAAGTTAAGATGTTCAAAAGATGGAAAGTTCTATGAAGCAAATATCTGGAAAGGTAAAACAAGTTAATGATAAAGTAGAAATTTTAGAGAATAAGACAGAACTTCAAGGCAGAGTTGGAAAAAGAATTGGATAAATAGGCTTTACTGGAATTGAGATAGAACGAATTCTGTTTGAGATTTAGAGAGAGTGGTTTATTAATGTTTTGGTAATTTTTTTGGATCTGAAGGAAGACTATTTAGAGGCAAAAATTGATAAGATTTATAGAATAAATTCCAGATTTGCCAGAATGAGGAATGTCCCTAGGGATATTTTGGTGCATTTTGTCAGAAAAAAGGCAAGGGATCAAGTCCCGCAGCAGCATTTTAACATAAAGTTGAAAATGGATCATACTGACATAATTGTTATGTTAATTTGAATGACATTCCTTTTAGAATTTTGCATAAGAAAAAAGCGTACTCCTTCTTGGCTGAAAAATTAAAACATAAAATGATCCCATAAATTGGAAGTTTTGATTTTTACTTTCAAACAGCAAAGATTTAGCCTGAATTCTGTTCAGAAGGCAAGATATTTTTTTAGAAAGATATAAAGGAGAATTGGAGGAGATTGAGGTTTCAGAGGGAATTATGAACAGATGCAACAGGAATTGGAAAAAGATGGTACTGAATTAGGCACTACAGGTATGAACTTTTCTAAATTTCTGAACTGAGTATGGATTACAAAAGTTTAACATGGAACTAAATGGAGCAAATGCTCCTCAAAAGAGGAAAAAAATATCATTATTTGAAAAAGTTAAATCAAGACATTATCTGCCTACAAGACAGTCATATTAGAAAAAAAGATATAAAATATTTGACCTATAAATCTTTGGGTGAAGAATTTATTTCAGCAGATGTTAAAAAGAGAAATGGAGTTGTTTTGTATATTAACTTTCAACTAAACCCAGAACTTGTATTAACTGGTGAACATGGTTTATTTGTTGGAGTAGAAGTCAATTTATATAGAGTTAAAATGATAGTCCTCGGAGGTTATGCCCCAGATGAAGATAAAGTGACTTTTTATAAACTTATGGAGAGACTTACGGACTGTTCTTATGAAAGTTGTTGTGTGATGGGGATTGGAATGCAGTGGTCCCCCTCTCCACCCCAAACCTGGGTAGGACTTCTGAGAAAGATAATAAAATTATTCAGGGTAAATTACCAAAAGTTTTATTTGATTTGACAGACAATTTAGGTTGGTTGATGTGTGGAGACAGAAGAATGGTAGTTCAAGAGAATACATTAATAACTGCTATTTATTCATATAATTGAAAGTATTATCAATATTGCTTGTGTGGTCAAGATTTAATGCTGTGTTTAAAAGTGTGGTGTTTTGTACACATCAACATGTTTTCTTTATTTCTTTTTTCCTTTTTCTCTTTCTTTTTTATTTTTTTTCTTTATGTCTGTATACTAAAGTGAAATATGAAAATTAAAAAAATGGCTAAATCATTATCTGAAAACCCTGCAGAATACAACAACTGGATTCAATTTGTTCATATACACTGATGCTAATTATCTGAACAATTATCCAATTTTTAATTGGAGGCCGTTCTATATTTAGAATTCAGGCTTAGCCTATTTGTTGTTGTTCAGTCGTTAAGTCGTGTCTTACTCTTCGTGACCCCATGAACCATATTGCACCATTAGCCTATTTAGTAAATACTAAAATTAAGACTAAGTCAATCCAGAACTGTATATTAGACAAACTATTGGGAAATTGTTTAATACTAGCCAATAATATAATGCTATACACAAATATGTAGTATAGTGACTTAAATGTAATAACATTGCTCACTTCATTTAAAAATTGTGACATCACTAAACATTATACACAACTAATACAGTTAGTAGACATTATATAAAAAGGAAGGACTCTGAGCTCTATTTAAAAGTTCTCTTCCTTAAAAGAAAAACTATATTGATGAAAGCCAGCTTCTGCAAAACCATCGGAAGATTTGCTTGCAACTCTATACTAGAACCAACTCTGGTTCATCTACTAATATTCATGAAATACAATGTAAGCAATTATTAATTGAAAATATGTAGATTACAGAATGATATATACCTTTAAAAATGAGATGCAGTTATTGATAACTAGACCTTTCTATCATTCCCCCTCTTTCCCCATTCTTCTTGGAGTCTCCTTTTCCTATTTTTTAGTATTTTTTTTTTTTAAATTTTGATGTTTTATGTATTTATGCTTTTAAAGTTTTGTGTGAGTTGCCCAGAATCCCCCTTGCGGGGAGATGGACGGGGGAGAAATTTAATAAATAAATTAAATAAATAAACTCCAATAGACAATATTACTTATATTCATAGAAAAATACTACATTTAACTATTGAAATTATTATAACTATCATTATTATTATGTTAATTACTCTGGCAGTCAGAACTGCATTGTTAGAATCAATTATAAGAAATGGGACCATCCTGAGATACATGGATTGGTGGTCCTAGCCTATTTTACAAAATGTTATCTCATTTAAATTTTGTGTTGGCTTCTCAGTGCAAACATTAGCAAAAAAACATTGGCATGAATTTACACAGCAATATATCATTATCTAATTATACATCCAACCAAACGTGACATAATCTTCTGTTAAGTATGGCAGGTAATAAATAAGATTCAATTTCTTAAAATTTGAAAATATGCCTAACCATCTGTCTTTGACAAGCTGTTCATTTGTTGAAGAAACTCACCATTGTTCTGCTGGGGGGGGGTGGGGGGGGGTGAATACCCAGAATGCACTAAGAACTTTTGAATCAAATCCCTTACATTCAGGTAATTAATTTGCACCTTTTAAAACACCAGGAAAAATATGATTGGGTTGATTGGAAGTATAAAATGTAGCTGTAAATGCTCCTCCTGTTTAACACAATTTAAATTTATTTTTTTAGTAAACAAGCATAAGATTAACATTACTTTCTACAAAAGATTAGCCCTACTATGACCTGACTTATTTCATAACCTTTATTATCTGGTCTGTATGTTCTTTGTAGTCATGAGTCTAGCATGTAACAATATTCATATAAAAGAGATTGGTTTAGTAAGCAATATTCTGGTGGAAGGTGCAAGATGAAGGGAGACAGTAAGACCAGGTGGATTGCCTGTTTAAAATAGGACTCTAAGAGACTGGAAAAGACTTACAAAAATTTTTGTTTTATTTTAATTTACACTGGTTTGCATTATATATCTTTTGGTAATTTTGTGAAAACAGATATAATAAAAACATGTGATTATTTTTAAGCTATTATTGAAAATAATACCTGATCTTTCTTTTGACATAATTCCATGTTCAAGACTGCCCACTGTCTCACTGTCTTCTATTTTTTAAAAGGTTTGAAAAAATATGAATAAGGGAAACATGAATAATATATATACATGCATCCACTGTATAGTGAACAAATAAAGAGAAATTTCTCCTTTCATGAATAACATGAACTGCCAGGAGTCTCAGAAGAGACAAAAGGAACATCACAATATCTGATGGTGCAGAATACCCTAGTTAGCTTTATATTTTATTTTATTTATAATATTCTGGTGAAAAAGGATTGATTGGCTTTTTTCCTGGGACACAACAAACTGTAAGGCAGGTTCAGTTCAGAGCATATGAGCGGAGAGAGGTGGGTAGGATCTCAAAATTGGGTCACCCCAATCTCAGTCAAACACATTGACCACTATGCCACCAGTCTATTATTATGAAACATGTTCAGTATATGAAACTACAACTTCTGCTTTCATTCTTGTTTATGGACTGTCATGAAGTGGCCTGTTTGGCTACTCTAATAAACAAGACTTCAGGCTCAGTAACACACAGCTGGACAAACCTACAGCCTTTTGAAAAAATTCAAAAATCTTCTGAAAGGGATCTATTCAGATTTTTGGTAAACATAATCTCTTTCCCTAATTTCTGCTGGTTGGAGAAAGACAGGAAGAGCAACAATAAAAGTGGCATAGTTCAGACACTTCCATTTCTGATTTATACCCCATACAACCAAATCAATTATAATGAGAATAAGAATATCATTTTAGTTCTATTTCCCAGGGCAACTGTTTTCTAAATCATGCATATAATAATCTAATTTTAAATGGCACAATGTAATTGTCCCTCAATATTTGTATATATGTATATTGTTAGCATTGCATTCATGAATGTTGATTGATTGAATTAATTTAGTTTTATTTGTTATTAATTGGCTTGAGGCCAATCTTGAAAGACATGATGGGAAATATATCACATTCAATCCATCAATCCATCAATCATTCAGGAAAGGTTCAATTAACAGGCATAAGAGCACTCCATTTTAATTCTGATGTCAGGTTTTATCATTCATTCAAATATTATTACCTTATAATTTGACCTTAAATGATATTTGCCTGACATCGTTTTCCAAACCTACTTTACAACAACTTATATCAATTTACTATATTTCTGTCCTTGCTCAGCAGACTCTTGCATCACTTTTATACACTTCACATCTTTCAGGAGGGCAGACACCTCTTGACATTTTGAAAAGTTCTGTAAGGTAATTATTTTAGGATCAAAGCCAGTTAATATAAACTTAGAGTTGGGCTAAAAGCCTCATTAGAGTTTACAATGCACATAGAAAAGGGTGAGGCTTTGATCATGCAATAAGAGCCATCATCCTTTTGACACACACTCTTGGATAAACCACTGCACATTTTCTGATCACCCCAAGCTTTGCTAATTTTGTTCCGTAAACGACTAAAGCCCTAATCTTTCTGTGTAATTTCCCCAGAAAGAAATTAGTAAATGTTTATCTGGTGCTAGAGAATATACCCAACCCCAAATGCAGACATATAACATCTCTCCACCTCATCCTGGAATAAGTAAATATTTTCCCTCACAAGGGAAAGAGAATCTCTTTTCATTGTGTATAGATTAATAATGAGAATATTTAATAGAATATGTTCAAGCATGACTAAAAAATATTATGGAAAAGCCAGTCACATATAAGTTGTGGGAAGCTCTTGTTTAAATCTAGGGCATCTCCCAGCAGGATACATCCAGCTTCTATCCAATTCACTTTAAACAAGCCTGCTGCCAAAACTTCCACCAGCAGGAAGGCTCTAAGGGGCAATTTTGCACCTTTTTGAAGTTTCCAATAAAGAAAAATATATACCTCAATATTTCTACCAGCTTTTACTTAGATCATTAGAAAGAATACTGTAAATAAATACAGAACATACAAGACATATAGAGTCCGGACATCCAGGTGCGGTGGGCAAGGAAAGGCAGAATGAGAAACACAGCAATGAACTGCCATGATACAAACTCCAGTTCTTTTCTATTTGCATTGTGACACTGCATGTGTGTATGAAAAAGGTAGCCTTGTGGCAGTACAATGCCATGATGCTGCTTTGATGAAATCAGCAAGGTCCTGTGGATGCCCATGTATACAATGATAACAATAAACAAGATATTGATCTCAATAGTGATGAGTTTTCCCAGCATCCTGTGTAATAAGTTCAACTCTACCTTCCTTTTCGACAAATATGCTTAATGTAATTTTCTTGGCATAGTGTGCCAAGGAGTATCAATTCTTCTAACACTCTTGTCTGGGCATTTTCCTTCTGCACTGGATGTCCAGGTTTGTTCTTTCAGTTTCACCTTCATTGGACCCTCACAACCACAATTCACCCCAATCAAATTCACTGAGCAACCTCTTTGCTGGTTAAACTTGCAGCTTCTCACAGTCCATATTGGTGAACCTGCCAACTGATGCTCCTGGATTCTGTGCTTAAACTTTTCCATCTTCTCTCCTTTTCCTTTGGCTCATAAGCACTCTTTCTGCCAGGTTTGTCCCTCAGCTGCCTTGTTGCTTCCAAAGTTGGGGTGCATGTTTCAGAGATATTTCTCTCCTTCCTTTCCATAACTAGCTTCTTTTTCCTCTGTTCTTCCCTTCCTGGTTATGGGCTGGGGCTTGACATCAGGAGGCTACAAAGAGCTACCTATCTCTTCCCAAATCTATTTATACATTTCCAAGATCCTATTTCCTGCATAGTGCAATTTGTCTCATCAACTAAACAATTTCCTTTGTAGCAATTTCACCATAACTATTGCAATATGTAAAACTAGTAATATTATTCTACTATTCTAATATTATTAGTACAGTATTCCTAAAGCTTATTAGTACAGTATTCCTAAACAATTATATTTATAAAAATTTGAAAACAATGAAGCCAAATGTCTGAGAACATATACTATCTACAAAACTGCTAAGAATTCATTGAAGTGTCACAAAAGTTCTATTTTAAATTATAGACATATCAAAAATATTCCAAGCATTTTAAAATGGTATGGGTGTATAGTTATAGATTAAATAGTATTGCTATCATTCAAGGAAAAGTTAGATGTATTATGTTTGAAGAGCTACAGTGAGAAATAGAGCTTTTGTAAGATTTTATCTTGGAATATGCTCTTTGTGGATATAAGCTAGCATTTGATTATGCATGCAGTCTTTTAATACATATCTAATATATTTTTACCCAATATATATTGAGCTAGTAAAGCATTAATCTTTTTCATTTCTTATTTTCTAAAACCAACAGAAGCTACTGAAATAGATACTTCTGAAAGCATTTATTTGGTTACTGAGTATCCATAAATTAATGCTAATAGCCCTCAATATTCCAAGCAAGAAATTTCAGTCCAATGGGAATCTGATGATAATCTTATCAAAGCCACACTATAGCAGCCTTTGTTTGTATCCCCAGAGAATTTAGTTGAACAGTGTGTAAATCTTTCCAAGTGACTACCATTTATAACCCATGTTCCTGTAAAATAATAGTAGTAGTAGTAGTAGTAGTAGTAGTAATAATAATAATAATAATAATAATAATAATAATAATAATAGTGTTAAAGTAATTTAGAAAACATAAACTTTTGCTGTTGTTGTTCCATCCTACTATGTTGAGGTAAGTATTTGTAAAAATTAGGGGGGGGAGGTGTTTTGATCAGATTTTAGTACATTTTGTGCATGAAAATTATTTAGGATTCCCATTTTATGCAGGAAAGCACATTAGTTTCTAACATTAAAAGCATTTGATGAAATTATCTGGGCCTTATATTAGTTGACATTCACAGCATCCAGCTCTAGTATTCTACCACATTTATATAAAGACTGTCATTCAAATGATTTATGTGGGCTTGAGGTCTTGCTGGATTGAATTGATTACAGAATTTATAACAATAAATAAAAAATCCTAGAATACTAGAAATCCTTTGTTGGAGCCTAGCTCAGTAACAGTGAGGAATTTTATCACTTGCCACTTCAAAATGAAGGCTGAAGAAGGTCCTTGCCTTATCAAAGTAGAGGGCTTTATCATATTTAATATCTACCTCAGCCAATACTTGGATTTTGTTAGGACAAGTTTCCTTTTAAAGATGACTCTTTGAAGTAAGAAAGTTAGAAATAGTAACAACATTCAGAACATGTGTTTCTTGTACCTGAATCAGATTGTCATATTTCCTCCTGGGCTCTAATGTATACGATGTTAGCAGAACTGTAAGTTTATAGACAAGGCAGTTCAGCTAAGAATCCATTATATTAAACAGAATGACCTATTGTGTAAAGGCGATGTAGTTATCTGAACGCTGATTCTTTGTATTTAATGTATATGTATTTTATTATTGTATTTTCTTTTACCTATTTTATCTCGGAAATAGACCTTGCTTATTTGACCTTTATTTTATTTTATTTTGTTTTTAATATGGTCATAAGACTAATCAATCAATAAACTACGTATCTTGTACACCTATAGCTTTTCCATCAGTAAAGGTCTTAAATATACACCTATATATAGTGAGTATATTCTAATATACAACCATCCACTGTATTCCAATTCATTATATTCTAATATATAGCCATCCACCTCATATACAGTAATCCACCTAATAAACAGCCATTCACTGTAAGCTTATTCTTATACCAATAAGTTTATTCTTATACCAAGCTTGTATAATGAACTTTTAGAACTAAATATTTCAGCAGTAATATCAGGAAGTGTGACAATTGCTCTGATTTTGATATAATCATGGAACAAATAGTATACTTTACTAATAATCTTAGTGATGATGTTTGCTGGGTTAGGGGCTGGGAAAAATGTTTGAAATGTTGCTTTTGTTCAAATTGTGTTGACAGGCCTGTAGGATAACTGATAAAGGCTAATGTATTTGTAATAAGCTGTAAGTACTAAAAACTATTTGTCAAACATTATCATAATTCAGTACTAAGCATGTAAACTATGAATTTACATATGATTGATGTGCTATCAGAGGAGGATCTATTTATGCATTTGTCTTTTCCATTTGATTTAGATATTAATTTCCTGTGTATAGGCCTTTTCCTTTTGATTTACTTTACAGGGTATTTCCCTAATTTTTATTATTCTCCTTCCCAGGCCTTCTTTATCAATTAATACAATTAAATAATCTGTTTAGCTTCAGTTTGCATGCCAGCATGGTACATGTAAAACTTTTTCTTTTCTGCTTTTCTTCATTTGATTTAGCTTCTTATTTGCTTTTTATGAGATTTTACACAGAGAAAATGATGCCAGACACTCTTAGCATGTCTATGCCAAGTTCTTGCCATCTGGTAGGTTTACATTGTGACTCTTGTGACAGCTATGTTTTTGATGATCAACTATCAAACTAAGGACACAATTAGTAAACTAAAGTGAAATGGTTTTGATGATCAACTATCAAACTAAGGACACAATTAGTAAACTAAAGTGAAATGGTTGCAATACCCTGACTACTTTTCTATCTGCTGATTATTGGTGAATATTTTATTGCTTAAACATTTGTATTTCTAAATGTTTTAATTTATTTTGCTTTATGCTGGGTCTTTTGAGTATAATAAACATAATTACTAGAATAATTACAAAAAATAATTAAAGCAATAATAAAATAAAATCTAAGGAAATTCTGGAAATATAAACAAAACAGTCAAAGGGCTAGCACGACTCTTTTGGGGAAAGGTTACAATTTTTAGGTTTTCCTTTTTTTTAAAAAAAAAAGGCAAGTAAATAGTATCATGATAAAGGTATGTAACTTATGAATGGTATGGAGAACTTAGACAAAGAATTACCTTTCTTACTCTCTTATAATAACAAAATCCAGCTTCATACTATGAAGCTGAATAGTGAAAGCTTCAGATAAGTAAAAGAAAATATTTCTTCACATTGTTCTTCAAATGTAGAATTTGCTACTGATGGGAATGAACCTTATGGGTGCTGAATTAGATAGTGGACCTGAATATGTGGAAGTTGAACCTGCACATGAAGACATGTGTGGTGGGCTGGCATATGAGAATGTGTGCATCTGTGATAGAAACTGTACTCAGTGTCCTTGTCAAGAGTGATATATTACTTCCCAATGACATTCTGGTCATTCTGTATCCCTTGCTTGTTTTTGTAGTATTTAATATAGTATAGCTTTAAATATAGCTATACTATTTTAATGCTTCCATTGTATCCTTGAAGATAAGAATGGTTGTATGATTTGTGATTTCCTTGATCCTATAGAAGAGATGGGAGAGACCAGTTGTGGTCAGTCTGATAAGGGGCCACAGCTGGGGCAACTGACAGGTCATACAAGATCCATAAGGCTGTAATGTTATTATCCTGATAGGGTAAGGGGAAGAAAGTTGGGGTTAAGATAAGTTTAAGATGGATAATGAGTAATAATTAATGTATAGCCGGAAGGATGTCCATCGTTGGTTGAAGTCACTGTGACCTGGTGAAACAGATGTTTGTAAGAAGTTAACTAGTTTCTTTGTTTAAGCTGTCACGGGGATCCTGTGAAGAAAAAGTATATAAGCTATATAAAATCTGTAATCAGGACTCCCTCCTTTCGCTAGGAGTCTCCAGTTTGTTTAGAGCTCTAAAATAAAGTGGATAAAAACTCTGATTTTCATCTTGGTGTTCTGTTCACCTCGCACCAAGTCCCGAGCCTTGTAATTAGGGTCAATTGGCTGGAGCCAAACACTACCATAACATAATAGTGAAAGTGCTCATCTTGGAAATTTTTTAAAGGGAATTAAACAAATTTATACAGCTACTAATTAGCAATACCATTTATTTGGAAACAAGAATGGGGATATGTTTAACATTCTATTTGTGGCTTTTGCAATATGGTTGCCTTCTTTGAAAATAGACCACTGGGTTTGATAGGCTTTGATTGGCCTTTGTATGATAATTGTGGTGTTTATATTAGATCTATGCAAAGTAATATAGATTTATGCTGTGAAGGTGGAGTGATTGTCTTTGTCATAGCAAAGAGGTATCCAATCTGTATCCACAAAGCAATTCAGAAGACCTCATACTGCTTTAGGCCAGGCAGTGGGAGAAGGCTGAGGGAGCCTGTGAAGCAGAAGAAGGTGAGCATTTGGGTTGTTTCATTTTGTTCTTAGAAGAAAGGGACCCATATATTGTTTCACAAAGTGACTTAAAGGGTAAGGGCTTGCTGGCCTGGGAATTCTGGGAGTTGAAGTCCACATATCTTAAAGTTGTTGCTATCTGATTAGAATGATTTAGTTTCTCTGAACGTAGCTAAATTTTGTTATACTGTCTGCAAAATTAGGCAGATTTTGACTGCCCACTGATGATTCCACCAATCTGTAAATATATTATCATGTTCTGTTCACTTCATTTAATGTATTTTTAATGTATTTCATGTATTTTCATGTATTTTTATTTGTAATTCTGGTCTGTGACTGTAATAAAGATGATGATGATATCTTAAAGTTGCCAAGGTGAAGTCTTTCTTTTAAGGTATGCCATTAAAAAAGGCATTCAGGATAGACCTAAGCATATGAAAATGAAGTTTGACCCCGATGTTTTAAAAACTTCAGTTCCTGCTTTCTATATCCTCCCCTAGTGATATTGCCTGATGTATCATAACCAACCAGTTATGAGACAGCCAGTTTGGTCTCATAGTTAAGACACCAGGTAGATCTAGTCCTGTCTTAGGCATGAAAGCCGGCTGGGAGAACTTGAGCCAGTTACTCTCTTTCAGCCCAACTCACCTCACAGGGCTGTTGTTGTGGGGAAAATAGAAGGAGGAAGAAGTATTAGGTATGTTCGCCGCCTTGAGTTATATATAAAAATAATGAAGGCAGGATAAAAAATCTAAAGGAAAAAAACCGGGAAGCAAGGAGTCGAATCTGACACTGGGTTCCTTGTGGATTTCTTTGCTATAATAATGAAAGATAATTTGTAGTCAAAGAATGCTCACTCTACAGATTCCCATATCTGATTACCAGCCCCACCCCCTCCCCCTATCTGTTGGTCTTGTAATTTAGACTGACAATAGTTTGAAAGTTAAGGGTATCAGATTTTTTTATCTGTACTTTTCTGTTCAGTGCACAAAAATGAGGCTATGCCTCCAGGCAATATGATAACAGAAAATAAACAACAATTATATTCCAAACTTTCTTAGGAGTACTATATGGATTTAAAGTCCCTAGAGAAATGATAGCTTAGTCATAAGAGTGCTAAAAAGCATTGTAACATCATAATGCTCTCATATTTCAATTGAAGTTGTTGTTCCTTTAAAAAGAAACAAACTAGCAGTTTGAATGTTCTCAGATAATTTTTTTAAAAGCTTCTGAATTAAGATATCATAGCCAATTTCTGGCATAGAAGGCATTTTATTGCTCTTACAAATGAGGCTATTAAACATAAAACAAATGATGAATTTACCTAGAGAGAAACATTAATGTCGGCATTTATGGTTATATAGTGTGTGTTTACTTGGCCATTAAGGCACTTTCTATTATTACTCTATGCATACAACACTAAAGACATTTTTTTTAAGTTTTGTAAATCATCAAATAAAATAATATTTTTAATACCTGATAATCTGAATATGAAAATACCAGTCATTGTATTTAATTGTAACTGTCTATATTGTATATATTATATGACAACTGTCAAACAGAGCAAGAAAAAAGCACATTACAACCCAAATCTTGCCTAGGTATATTTAGTCATCAATTGTCAGGGCTTAATTTAGTGGCTGGAAATTTCCAAACTTTTCTGAATTGGAGAACAGGAATGAACAGAATGTAAATAAGTTTTTCTTATCACTAATGCTATGAAGACTAGATCACAGGCTTTGGTAGAACCTGCAGTGATGTCAAAATGATGCATGCTCCCCTTGCAAATACCCACGGTCTAGAGATAAGAGGAAATTCAAGTATCCATTTTGCAGGAAGAGAGCACAAAGAGCTTGAAATCTTGAATGCCGTACAGGTATTGTTCCTAGCTGTGGGTGCCTTTGCCTTTGTGGGATCCTGACAAAATTAACTGTTAAGGAGACCTAAGTCTTTGGTAAATATCAGTAGGATTGAAGATTTAAATGAACTTCAATTGTCCTTGTTTAGGTATCTCAGGGTCACAGGATAATGGAGACCTCCCTCTCCACAAGTATATAGATAGACCAGTCTGGAAGGTTGATAATAAAAGAATGATCTTGATTGACTTCAGTGGTTGCCTGACTAGTAAAGGCAAAAATGAGATAAGCTGAGGATTTGAGGAGATAAAGAGAGCTTCATAAGTCTTACTACCTCCTGTTCTGGACTGGCCTGCAGAATAGGAGAGAGGGAAACTAAAATAAAACTAAATAAATAATAAAGGGAAAACTAAGGTCTCATTTCAGCCAAGTTTAGAAAGCAATGGTTCTTGCATGACAGATTCTTTCCTCCTTCTCCCACTATATTGTTCTCCTAGGTTTGCAAGTAACATCTCAATGGTTCTGAAATCTTGAGAGTGAAATACATCCTATACTTTAAACAAAAAAAAATACAGTCATTACTTTTTACTTCTGAATGAACTTATACTGCCAGAGTAGATGCCTGAAATCATGTGCTGTTTTATTAGTTTATTTTAATTATGTACTATTCTTCAAAACATTTTTTCCAGGGTGACTTAATTCTCATTTAGTTAAACAGTGATGACTAAAAAACAATAATAAACTTGTAGTGCTCTTACAACCAGCAGATTTCAGGCGACCATGAAACTAAGAAACTAGGAATGCTGATACATATCATTACAGACTGTCTTTGCTCCTCTAGATAATTCAAGAAATCTTCATTTCATTTTTCCATTAACATCTAGCAAATATTTCTCTAACATTATTGCTATAATCTAAGGTTTTATGGCTTACTTATGATACCTTTCCCATATGCCAAATCAGTGTTCCATCTTCAACTCCATTTTCCATCTGCCAGAGAA
Source organism: Liasis olivaceus (assembly GCA_030867105.1). Classification (NCBI taxonomy): domain Eukaryota; kingdom Metazoa; phylum Chordata; class Lepidosauria; order Squamata; family Pythonidae; genus Liasis; species Liasis olivaceus. Next base: position 63,818,024 of record CM061352.1, on the reverse strand, counting down.
AAATTTGAAATAAAAAATTCTACATTATTTGTCTTCACAATAAAGCAGGATACTGTTCTGAATATTCATATATCGTAGATAGTTATTGAACTATATACAATATATGTTCTTGTTCAAAGCAATCTAAATTATAAACTTTGTGGAAATCAATTCCATATGTAAATATGAATATGTTGTGACAGGTTCTACATTATTTTTTGTGTCTTGTATTTGTTTCTAACAAATTACACTTAATTACATTTAAGTTCTATAAGTTAGTAATTTTTTTTTATATACCACTTTGAAAATGTTTATAGGTTCATATTTCCATAGCAGGCTTTTTATGTACATGATGTGGTTCTCTTCTAATATAAAAATAAAGGAAATCTTCTATCAGTCATTAAGATTTCGTCTGTCAAAATCTTGCTATATAATAATAAACAGTGCTTGCTGTTGCTATAAATAATAAACAGTAGAGAGATTTAAAATCATTTAATTACAATGTGATGGGTAATATTTATTAATATAAAACACATACCTAACTTTATTTCTCAACAAAGAAATAATTTTATTAATTTCCAACTTTTCTATATTACTGTTAAGAAATGTTGTAATCTGTCATAACCATTGTTTCACAAATATATATTGTAATTAAGAATTTAATAACATAGTTGTAGTATCACTTTTGCTTTGTTTTACACCAGGAACACCTGTACATTTGTTTTTCATAATCTGCATGAAGGAAAACAAAGTAAGGTGGCTATTTTAGCATCACAGAAAGTCATCTACTTCAGGACAATTTTCTTAGGGTTTAAACTAAGCCTGTATTTATTATTCCCCAAGATACCAGTAAGCCTTTTAGCCTATTACACTGCCAATTTTCAATTCACGTGCACTGCAATAACCTTGAATTTCATCTACAACTAACTAGCTAGCTAGATAGCTAATTTCAAAATATGCATATTCACATACACGCAAGCTCAAACCTCTATGTCATTGTCATTCCAAGGTTAGGAAGAAAAAAAAATTAAAATGTTGCATACTCACTGTGAATGTATTATTAGCGAATTATATAGTGTGCCACCATAGTCTAACTTGGGAAACAGTAATTCTTTATAACTTCAAGTACATACATTGAAACAAATTAATATGTTTTCTATTGTTTCTTTTCTAAGTTTACCATTTATTAAACTGTGTTAGAATCTGAAGAAAAAATAAATTGATTTCTTTCTTTCTTTTAAGTTGTTTTCTCATGTAATGGGCTACTTGCACTTACTTTAATTGTAAGTACCATTGAATTTTGTCCCAAAGTCTGCAGTCTTTCTGACTTTCTTTACCTGAATTAAGTGCCACAGCATGACAATGAGGAACTTCCTCTCATAGACTTTTCCTCAGTAGGTTGTGCAGCTACATTAAAAAAAAAAAAAAAAAAGGCAGAGTGCAGAGTGACACATACAGAGACAGACACACATACACACACCACAGCCACAAAACCACCATCTTACAACAATAATGTAAGAAACATCCACAAAATAAAGTATTCTGAGAATAAAATGAGAATAGATGTCTAATTCAGAGAGGAACTAGAATCAGCCCAGAGTTAATATTTTGAGATCTATGCACAGAATTTTTTTTTTTTTCTTTTATCCTGCAATCCATATTGATTTATTTGATTTGTATCCACCCATTTCCTCCAGGAACACAAGCAGGTGTACATACCATTTCCTCATTCAACCCTAATCCAGCATATTAACTACTACACCAGAATGGATCAAAAAAGTTTTCACACCACACTTCTAAACTTCATGATCAGTAATGCTAATTGGACACTTTGAGAATGGTCTGATGAAGATGACAGACTTTAGCTACTCTTGCATATATCCATCTACTCATATATTTGTGAATAAGCATCAGTATCAGTATCACCAGCTCCTGCTTTTTAATTATGCAATTTTCATTTCTAGGAATTTAGGGCTATACAGTTCCAATTCAGAGGTCTAGATTTTGTTGAGAGAGTTCCAATTGTTGCTACCAACTCTCATTCCTGAAACATCTGGCTGTGTACATCCATAGGTCGAGGCTCTTACTTCAATAACATCCTCTATTGTGTCATTACCAAACACCTTAAACTTTATAGCTATGAGCCTCATCAAATTAGCCAATCCATTTCACTACGTACCATATTAGGCTGCATCTGCTGATGTGTTGCTTCAAGTCAATTACATATCCAACCATTGTGCCTAATGATAGCTTTCTAACTATTCTCATTATGGTTTAATAGGAAGAGCATTCTCCATAAAATACTAATATCTCAAGCATTACTACATAGCTTACATAACAGAAACTTTCCATTGTAATAGTCATATACAGGTGAAACTTGAAAAATTAGAATATCGTGCAAATGTTCATTTATGTTAGTATGGCAACTCAAAAGGTGAAACCAATATATGAGATAGACGCATTACATGCAAAGCGAGATATGTCAAGCCTTACTTTGGTATAATTGTGATGATTATGGCGTACAGCTTATGAAAACCCCAAATTCACAATCTCAGAAAATTAGAATATTACATGACATCAATAACACAAGGATTGGAAATAGAACAATATCGGACCTCTGCAAAGTATAAGCATGCATATGTACTCAGTACTTGGTTTGGGCCCCTTTTGCAGCAATGACTGCCGCAATGCGGCATGGCATGGATGCTATCAGCCTGTGGCACTGCTGAGGTGTTATGGAAGACCAGGATGCTTCAATAGCGGCCTTCAACTCCGCTGCATTGTTCGGTCTCATGTCCCTCATCTTTCTCTTGGCAATGCCCCATAGATTCTCTATGGGGTTCAGGTCAGGCGAGTTTGCTGGCCAATCAAGCACAGTAATCCCATGGTCATTGAACCAGGTTTTGGTACTTTTGGCAGTGTGGGCAGGTGCCAAGTCCTGCTGGAAAATGAAGTCAGCATCCCCATAAAGCTCGTCTGCGGAAGGAAGCATGAAGCGCTCCAAAATCTCCTGGTAGATGCCTGCATTGACCCTGGACTTAATGAAGCACAGTGGACCAACACCAGCAGATGACATGGCTCCCCAAATCAAGACAGACTGTGGAAACTTCCCACTGGACTTCAAGCATCGTGCATTGTGTGCTTCTCCATTCTTCCTCCAGACTCTGAGTCCTTGGTTCCCAAATGAGATGCAAAAGTTGCTCTCATCAGAAAAGAGGACTTTGGACCACTGGGCAACAGACCAGTTCTTTTTTTCTGTAGCCCAGGTAAGACGCTTCTGACGTTGTTTGTTGTTCAGGAGCGGCTTGACAAGAGGAATATGACATTTGAAGCCCATGTCCAGGATCCGTCTGTGTGTGGTGGCTCTTGATGCACTAACTCCAGCCTCAGTCAACTCCTTGTGAAAGTCCCCAACACTTTTGAATGGCCTTTTCCTGACAATCCTCTCCAGGCTGTGGTCATCCCTGCTGCTTGTGCACCTTTTTCTACCACACTTTTCCCTTCCACATAACCTTCTATTGATGTGCTTTGATACAGCACTTTGGGAACATCCAACTTCTTTTACAATTACCTTTTGGGGCTTTCCCTCCTTATGGAGGGTGTCAATGATGGTTTTCTGCACAACTGTCAGGTCAGCAGTCTTTCCCATGCTTGTGATTCCTACTGAACCAGCCTGAGAGACCATTGAAAGGCTCAGGAACCCTTTGCAGGTGTTATGGATTTATTAGCTGCTTAGAGTGGGACACTTTGAGCCTAGAATATTGAACCTTTTCACACTATTCTAATTTTCTGAGATTGTGAATTTGGGGTTTTCATAAGCTGTATGCCATAATCATCACAATTATACCAAAGTAAGGCTTGACATACCTCGCTTTGCATGTAATACGTCTATCTCATATATTGTTTTCACCTTTTGAGTTGCCATACTGACATAAATGAACATTTGCACGATACTCTAATTTTTTGAGTTTCACCTTTATCAGCAAAAAGGCCATTTTCTTGAAATTTATAGAATGCTTTTTTTTTTTTCCCCCATTTATATGCCGGCAATAAAAAGTAGGACTAAACTTAAGTAATCAGCCTTTTGGGAACATATCTTAGTGTGAGATATGACCTGTCACCTTTGAATATCTTTCAGCAATTGCTTTGAAAATGTTATCCATCTTTCCTCCACCTCCTATTGGCTATTTATTTATTTCTGTGAAGTTTGTTTTGCCTCAGTAATAACTGCTAATAGTACATAGCCAACTGTGATTTGTGTGTTGCATCATGACATTATGACATTTATCATACAATTCCTGAAAAACTGATTTCATCTAAATCAGTGTTTCTCAATCATAGCAACTTTAAGATGTGTGGACCAACTCCCACAATTCCCCAGCCAGCATGCGTAGAGTTGGTCCACACATCTTAAAGTTGCTATGATTGAGAAACACTGCTGTAAATGACTAGTCCATGGAGTACTGTTTTTACCCTGAATTTGCTTTAATTGCCATCAATTACATCAGCAGTGGGCAAAAGTGATTGCCTACATAGTATCAGTTACAAAAGACAAGTCATCTAGACAAAGAGGAAAAATACCCAAACACTAACAGAGTAAAAGGCCAGTAAGATTTGCACAATATCAGACAAATAAGCTATTTCTCAGGAAATATATTTACATTAAATTGTATTTTAAAAGTGAAACTAAAGAACACTAACAATTCTAGTTTGTAAATTATTTAAAGTTTTGAAGAATTTTGTGAGAAGGGACAAAGAAAAAATGAGAAGAAATATTCCTGTTTTCATAGCATAGAGATCTTACATATACAGGTCTTGAGTTCATAGAAACTCTTCACATACACAAATGCTTCTTTCTGTTTGCCTGCATGCTGTGAAAAAAACAGTGAGCTAGATATGAAGACATATAAATCCTTTCAACAGAATCACCTAATCTATGCTCATTTTTTAAACAAGAATTTTATTGGACTTTAAAAATAGAAAAAAATAAAAATAAAAAGGGTAGAAAAGAACAAAAAAGAAATATAAATGACTTCCTCCTTCATAACAAGTATAAACAATTTTAGTAACTTATCACTTTTTCTTAAAATAAAACAAAAGATCTCTTCTTCCCATGCCTCATCTCTTAATTATAAACAAATCTTTAATGCCTTGCTGTTCAGTCCATTAAGGGTTATCAGAGCTAGTAACATATCTATTTTAACCTTGACCAAATAAGCCAACTTTATATTCCTTTCCTTTCCTTTTAACAATCTTGATCTTTTTATATTCCTTTACTTTTAACACACTTAATTCTTAATCCCCTCAAATAATGTCCTAGAACTTGATTTATGCTCATTTTTCTTTCTCTCTTCTCACAAAATTCTTCAAAACTTGTCTTTTTTTGTAAATTCATTATAAGAAAATTACCCAGGTCACTCTTTTGATCTGGTAAGACATCAACCAATTTCATTTGAATATCCAGTATAGCACCTCCTTCCACATCATTCCTGTAGCCCATTGTTTTTAAATCCACTTTCAAATCAGTCTCAAACCTATCTGATAAAGCTTGCTCTTCCATATCATTTTCCAAACACAGTCTATCTATAATGGCAGATATTCTTAAAATTAACCTCTGGATCCATTGCTCACAAATATCCTTCAATATGTCCAATGTTAAAGTAATTTGTTCTGTTCCGTATTAGTAAGTAAAATTTAAGTGTTCTTCTCCTTTAATTGTAATCTTTAGTTCCTTCTGGTTCCCTCTAGTGTCCAACCTTCAAAATCTCATCTTATGATTTTTTTTTCAGTATTCAAAACAACAGCATTTTCCCATGGCAAGGATTCTTATAATTAAATTCAAAATCATATTTCAAATCTATCTGGACCCTTACTCCATTTATAACTTTCCAGTATCAATGTTCTAATCACCCTTTTGCTGTATGTATGTATGTGTGTGTGTATGTATGTGTGTGTGTGTATATATATATCCTTAAAATTGTACAAAAATTATTTGGTTAAGGGTTGAAGAAAACTCATCCAGTTTAGTAAAACTTGCTATTATAAAGGTTCCTGATATATTAAAAGCAGTTTACAAGAATTTCCAAAGGTGATTAAGAAAGGAAGTATGCAAATCCAGTGTCAGTTTGAAGACACTGAATTGTAACTTAGACTATGATGATATTCCCTTAGCAACCAGAGCTCTAAATCCACCAGAGACCACTGTTTTGTGGTCTCCTTATGATGAGCAACTGTCTGTAGGCAATCCATGTCTTCTCCTTGTCCAGTGAGGAATCACAAAGAATCAGTCCATTCTCTAGGCTTCATTCCACTGCTCTCATCAGCTCTGTCTTCAGTTTGCCATTTCTGCCATCACTTGTGATTGATTTACTTCTTCAACCAACAAATACTTATACTCAGATGATGCATGATCATGTGCAAGACAATATGATTAACAGTTGCATTAGTTTTTTATTAAAGTTTCCCACTCTAAATAAAAGTATATATAAACCATGACCTAATTTGATCTACTTGAATCAATACCTAACAATGATAGAAGCTATGTTACAATCAAAACATATGATTAAATATAGAGGTAAACTTAGTTTCTAATATGTTACAATGCAAAAGGAAAGCTAAGGATATCAAATTGTCTTCCGGAGCCCATTAACACATCACTAAATGCATATTGTTAAACACAACACTAAAATATGCATCTCACAAGGGTTGTTTTATATGATGATAAAGGTTTTATATTACAACTGTTTAAGAAACTTTGCATTTCTATTGTGATTTTGTAAAAGCAACAAATAGTAATGGCATATACTGTCAATCCACTTCTGAAATCAGTTTTAGTTCCAGAAAATATTGCATAAAATAATCATTATCAACTTACTTGTTAGTAATATACAGTCTTCACTTCTATTAAAGATATATTAAATTATGACACTGATATTCTGCAATATTTCTATTTTATATGTTTTAAGCATAATTAATTCAACATTTAGTTATTATTCAAGTATGTATGTGCCTTTCTTTTGCATATTCTGTCCCTTCACTGACTTTAAGCATGACTGAAAACTGGCAACTTTCTTATTTGTTTGTATTTTGATTGGAATGGAAACTATTGCAGCAGGTTCTTCCTGTGAGTCTCAGCTACAGCCATGTGGGATAAACATAGTCTGTATTCTCCTCCCCCCCCCCCGCCCCCAGTGGCAACTCTGTCCTTTAAAAAACATTGTACATAGATAGGAAATAATTATGCTGCAAAGATAATGTGAAAAGATTCTCCACGCTTAACCAAAATATGAAGAAGCATTTCAATAAATGCTTAATCAGAACATGCTAGAATGCTAGAATAACAGGCCTATCTGATCTAATATTTCATTCTCACATTGGTCTACCAGTTACTTATGAGAACTCACAAGTACTAGTATCTTTCTAGTTGCACTCCCTAGAGAGTGTCCATTTAGAGATGGACTAAGTCCTGGGATCTGATTTCCAAGCACTTATTTCACTGGGACTTATACAATAACAGGAGGATATAATTGGAAGCGCAGGAATAATGTTCTGGTTTGGAATATAATGATTAAAAACAAGCAATTGAAACAATCAAGGTTGTATTTAAAGATAAGAAATTACGGGTTTTGGAATATTACTGTATTAAAAAAATATTATATTTTGCTATAGGTTTTGGGTTGTGCTATGCAAGTGTTTGGACTTTTGTTTTGTTTTGTTTTACATTCATTTTAACTGGATGCAGATGGATAATGGAAAAAAATATATGAGAGGATTTGACTAATTCAGAATACTCTTACTTTTTTCAGCTGAATTTCTCTCTAATTTTTAGGTAGTCAGAACTAAGTAATAAAATTCAAACTCATGATTCCTAGTTCATTTCATTTCATTTACTTATTTATTATGGCTAAAATAATTAAGTTGATTGTGTATAGAAAGCTTTCCTTAATTCTGGGTATTTATTGTTGTAATTGCATCACTATTTAAAAACTGCACAGTCAGTTAAGCTGATATAGTTAGCAGCAGCTAGTTAGTAAAAGAAAAGTTCCATAAATGTGCATTTATCTTAGCTTTACATGAGAGTGGATTAATTTCTTGTGTTCTTTTAATAAAATATATTTTATTTTTCTTGGAAACTGCTTCATACACATGTTATACTTTACTTTTGAATGATCTCAAAATTAATTAGAAATATTATCTATCTTTAATGTTTTTTTTATTGAAAACATAAAAGCCAAAGGCCTGTGTAATGTTTGATCACTGAAAGTAATTATAGAGAACCGAACTATTCTACAGATATCAAAAAGTCATTCTTTTCTTGCTATGGATTTTCTTACTATGAGATGCCCATTAAAAGTCTTACACAATTGGTCCTCTTCTGCGGAATGAATCTATATACAACTGCATTCACCAAATTCATTTCCTGGGGTGCTGGAACTGTGTGAGACATTTCAAAATAAAGACAGACATTTTGACAACTTTCAAGGAAAGAGTTTTGTTTTCCTCTCATATCAACTTGATTAATAGTTAGATGTGGTGTCCTACAGTTAAACACTAATAAAATAAGATTGCTCTCAAGTTCAGCTCAGCTCCTTGTGTTTACAGGGACATGTCTATGCAGTTTTCTTGGCAGCATTACGGAAGTGATCTGCCATGTCTTTCTGGATTTTTTTTTTTTTTTTTGACTTCCCAATATGGGTTTCAACATTGCAATTTCATGATAGTCTCCCATTCCAGTATTAAGCAGTCCTGACTTACTTTTTTTTTTTTAAGATCAGTTAAGGTCAGGTGGCTGCTGCCATTAATTCCTCATTAAAAATTAAATTTTAAGTTCTCAGAACCCCAGCAGTCCATGGAATATTTGGTTATCACTGGATTGGCTACACATTTTGGTGCTTGTAACCACCTGTGGAATCACAGACAGCATTTCTTAAATAGAACTTAATTAAGTGAGAACCAGCTCAGATTCAGTATGACCTGGAGAGGTAAGCCAGCCATGGTTTTATTTAAGCTTGCAATTTGAGGCCAAACAATCTGTGTAACTTTGAGATCCAATTTGAAAAGAAATTTAATCCCTAGGCAATAATGGGAAAGCAGCAGAACACCTGCAGCTGCTCATTTTATGGCAGAATGAGGTGAAAACAACATAGACAGACTGTTGTAATGTTTTAGCCATCTATCTTTAATATATCTTTTAATTTAAAAATATTCTTCTGCACCTCTTTTTAGGAAAAAGAAACCACACAGCAATCTTCAAATTGTCCAGCAAAAATCCTATTAAAAAAGGATTACAATCCTATTGTAAAGTTGCACTATACAAATGCAGAAGATATCCTAGTACAAATTTTTAAAAATAATAATAATAATAATAATAATAAAGCTATCTAGACAGTAAGCTTTTACTTTTGCACTTGATTTTCTGGGATGGCAGGCTTGTTTGACATTGAAGAAAATCCTTCAGTCTGCCTTGAGGGAAGGAAATAATAGCAATAGTAAAAGTAATCATAATAATGGTAATATTGTTACCGCTACTATTACTATACTATTATTATTGATTAATAATAATAATAATTTAATAAATGTATATGTATAAACCACCCAGAGACTGTGCGTGGGTTACAAATTGTTAAAAATGTTTAAAACAACAAAACAACACAAAACAAAAAAGAGCAAAAGTGGCAGAGATAGCAAATCCAGATAGGAACAAAGAAAAAGAAGGAAGGGGGGCTTTAATCATGCTTGCCAAAGGCCTAGGTAAAAAGCCAGGTCTTCAGGGGCCTTCAAAACACCAGTAGGATGGGGACCATTTGATCCTGGGAGAATTTGGAATTCTGCCTGAGGGCAGAAATGAAATGGCTTTGCTGCCTCTAATCATTGGTTGTCAATAGATGCCAGAAGATTGGCATAGAAATTGACAAGTTTGTCCCTTCCTAGAAAGGCCCTTCCCACCACTTTCTGGGCATATTGGCAGAGCCTCTTTCAGTCAAGTTCAGAACAATGACCATTGATCCTGGTATAATTATAATGCCCATGATCACTAGATTTTGTGGGGTACCATGGATGCAAGTCATTTTGAAGTTTCCACATTCTAGCCAACATACAGTCATGTGAAAAAGAAAGTACACCCTCTTTGAGTTCTATGGTTTTACGTATCAGGATGTAATAAAAATCATCTGGTCCTTAACAGTTCTCAAAAGTAGGTAAATTCAACCTCAGATAAACAACAACACATGACATATTACACCATGTCATCATTTATTTTACAAAACTAAAGCCAAAATGGAGAAGCCGTGTGTGAAAAACTAAGTACACCTTATGATTCAATAGCTTGTAGAACCACCTTTATCAGCAATAACTTAAAGTAATAGTTTTCTGTATGACTTTATCAGTCTCTCACATCCACACATATGGAGGAATTTTGGCCCACTCTTCTTTATAACATTGCTTCAGTTCATTGAGGTTTGTGGGCAGTTGTTTATGCACAGCTCTCTTGAGGTCCTGCCGCAACATTTCAATCAAGTTGAGGTCTGGCCTTTGACTGGGCCATTGCAACATTTTGATTTTTTTATTTTTCAGTCATTCTGTTGTAGATTTGCTGGTGTGCTTGGGATCAGTGTCCTGTTGCATGAGCCAATGCTGGACAAACTTTAGCTGTCCGACGGTATCACATTTAACTCTAGAATACTTTGGTATACAGAGGAGTTCATGGTCGACTCAATGACTGCAAGGTGCCCAGGTCCTGTGGCTGAAAAACAAGCCCAAATCATCACCCCTCCACCACAGTGCTTGACGGTTGGTATGAGATGTTTGTGCTGATATGCTGTGTTTGGTTTTCGCCAAATGTGGTGCTGTGCATCGTGGCCAAACATCTCCACTTTGGTCTCATCTGTCCAAAGGACAGTGTTCCAGAAGTCTTGTGATTTGTTCAGATGCAACTTTGCAAACCTAAGCTATGCTGCCATGTTTTTAGAGAGAAGAGGCTTTCTTCTGGCAACCCTTCCAAACAAACCATATGTGTTCAGTCTGTTTCTAATTGTAGTGTCATGAACTTTAACATTTAACATGCTAACTGAGGCCTGTAGAGTCTGAGATATAACTCTTGGATTTTTTGCAATTTTTATGAGCATTGCATGGTCTGACCTTGGGGTGAATTTGCTGGAAGTTCACTCCTGGGAAGATTGGCAACTGTCTTGATTGTTTTCTACTTGTGAACAGTCTTCCTCATTGTAGAATGATGGACTTTAAATTGTTTGGAAATGGCCTTATAACCCTTCCCAGACTGATGGGCAGCAACAATTGCTTCTCTAAGATCATTGCTGATGTCTTTACTCTTTGGCATTGTGTTAACACACACCTCAATGCTCAAGACCAGCAAACTGCTAAAACTTCAGCTTTTATAGAGGTAGTCAGACTTGCTGATGATCAATTGATCAAGGGCATTTGATTAGCAGCACCTGGCTGCTACTTAGCCTCCTCATACCTATGGAAGCAGTAAGGGTGTACTTAGTTTTTTAGACATAGCTTCTCCATTTTGGCTTTCTTTTTGTAAAATAAATGATGACATGGTGTAATATGTCATGTGTTGTTGTTCATCTGAGGCTGTATTTACCTACTTTTAAGAACTGCTAAGGACCAGATAATTTTTATTATTTCCTGATACATAAAACCATAGAACTCAAAGAGGGCGTACTTTCTTTTTCACATGACTGCATTATACTACATCGATTTTAGCAAAAAAGCTGAGAATAAGTAGATTAAATTGCAACCTGAATCTTGAAGTGAAGCTTGAATTAAAGTACGTTACCACTGAATCTTGAATGTAATCATTCCCTGTTTGAAAATTGAATTTCCAGTTTGACTGAAACAGGGTTGATTCACATAGCCTAATGTGTGTAACATACTCTGATACAGGAGAAAAACCAATTAATTTGTAAAGTACTTCATAGCCTTTATAATGATCTGGTTAAATTTGTTGGAGAACACAGCTTCAGGTGGTGAATTTTCTTTATTTAACTGGTGATATTAAAGCTTCATCAAATCAGCCCCCCTTTTATGCTTTGCTGCTCTTCTCTGCACTATTTCCAGTTTCTCAGCATCCTTCTTGTATTGCAGTAACCAGAACTTGACACACTATTTGAGGTGTAGTCTGACTATTGCAGTGTAGAGCAGACCTATCACTTCCCATGATACCAATACTATACTTTGTTGATGCATGTAAGATTACATGGGCTTTTTGGCAACTGCAGCACACTGCTGGCTCATGCTTAGGCTGTGCTCTATCAGTCTGGTGTAGTGGTTAAGGCACCAGGCTAACAACCAAGAGACCATGAGTTTTAATCCCATTTTAGGCACAAAGCCAGCTGGGTGACCATGGGCCAGTCACTCTCTCTCAGCGCTAGGAAGCAGGCAGTGGCAAACCACTTCCAAATCTTGCCAAGAAAACTGCAGGAACTTGTCCTGGCAATCACCAGAAGTCAATAATGACTTGAAGGCAGGTGCATGTACACACATACACACACACAAATCAGGACATCCACAGATATTGCTATCTTGTACCTATGCATCTTGTTTTTCCTAAGTGCAGAATATTGCATTTTTCAGCAATGAACTGTTGGATGCGGGCCAATATTCAAGTCTATCATTATGATTTTGAACCTTGAACCTATCTTCAAAGGTGTTAGCAAGACCCCATTTCAGCTTTGTGTCATCTACAAATTGAATAAGCATCCCTTCTATATCATCATCTAAGTCATTTATGAAAACATTAAAGAGCACTGGACCTGAGAAAGTACTATGGGGTATCCCACTGCATATCCCTGTCCATATGGACACAAATCCATTTAGGAACATGCATTGGATCAGAACAACTATGAACTTATCTGGTACCAGCACCATACATCCCACATCATTCCATTTTATCATGAAGAACTTTATCAAATGCCTTACTGATGTCTAAATATATTACATCCACAGTTAATGTAAACAAATTAAAAATGATGTGTCTAACATGCTGAAGAAGAAAAAAGAGGGAAGTTAATAGATTTGTTAAGGTTTGCATGCCAGGGAACACACAAGCCACTAGCTTGAGCTAATGAGATGACATCCAAATTCTGTGCTGATTTCAGTAACCTACTAATTTCTCAGAATACTTCCCAGAATACTGGGAATATGTGGAAGTATCCCAATTACTTTATATTTTCAGAGGAAGAAAATATAGTTTAACAAAGTTATTTTAGAAAGTAAATAAAGAATCCAGTTTCTACCTTTTCCTCCATCTGTATTCTGTATTCTTCTTTCTCTTCCTGTTTGTGTTAGAAAGAGAAAGAGATGTGTGCATATGTGCCTGCATATGCATTTTTTATGTGAAAATGATCTATGTATGAGAAACAATGGTTAGAATACCCAAATGGAGATCAGAAATATATATATATATATTTGCAAGTGTTTAATTTTAATGAGAAGTTCTTAGTGATTTAAGGTTTTTGTCCTGGTCTTACCACCACCACCACTACTTTTTTTTTCCTTTTAATATGTTCTAGTAGATTTATTGGTTTCTGCTTTAATTGGGAACTGTAGGTTGACAAAGCAGTCATTGTTCAATATTTTTGCCTATGTTTGTAATTTTCTCCCTCTGTTCTTTATTTTGGGAGTCATGACTATAAATTCAAGGTTATATTTGGTATAAATATAGTATACCAAATTTATTAGAAAGCAGAAAGCATCCATATTTAAACTAAGATGTAAAAGGATAATTAAACAACCTTAAAATTGGTTCCAATATTACAGGATTGAGCAACTTCTGGCCATTGATCTAATTAGGCCTCCTATGCTAGCCTGTCCAATCTTCAGAATCTCAAGCAAGCTCCCAGTTTTATCACCACTGGGAGAAGCAAAGCACAGGAAAGGCAGTTATAATTATTCCTAATTCTAGAAAATAATGGGATGAGTCTGAGCTTCTTTCAATGGGAAGAAGTTAGCAGCCATCATTTCCATCCACCTGAACAGAAATTAAGATACAGTAATTATTAGGCAATAGGTTTTGGAAGGAAGTCCCATGATCTGCCATATTCAATTAGTCTGTCAATAAATAATATCTTCCTTCATTTTCTGTAAAATATCTGGGCTCTGAATTTTTACCTTCCCTTTTGTACAGTTCTGTTAAGCTGATTATTGTCATAGGAATGATACAAGACTTTAAAAGGAAAGAAATTGAACATGAAAACATTTACTACTCAGAAAATATGTCCAATTTTGACTATTTCATAGCAGGACTGATTAAAAAAATACCCCACAGATAAGGCAATATATAAATAAATATCTGTTCTCTTAATCCTAATTATGGCAATTAGTATATGGAAGACTTACAGGTTGTACCTCAGCCCACACCCCTGGATCACTTAACAGGAACCATTTGTGGAAAGAAGTTGTAAAACTGGTAACATTTTAAATTAGAAGTATGTAACTTTCACACATCAAGTAATAGAAGATTGCTTAAGAACCCTAGAAGTGTTTTCAATTGTTTGGACATAAAGATATGACATCAATGCTTTGATTGGTTGGTTCAACTATATTTTTGCCAGCTAAAGATATCATCAAAATTATAATTGAACAATTTATTATTTTTCCAAAGTACATTAAATTAGATTACATTAAAATACATTTTTATGCTGATGATATCTAAGTCCAGTATTTTAATCAATGATCTCTAACTTTACTTTAATAAAGTAACTTTATTAAAAGTTACTAACCATAGATATTTCATTCTGCATTATATAGCTAATTTAGATATCTGATTCCCTCTGTGTGATGGTTTTGCAACCTTATTTCTTTTCAAATATTTGACCATAATATATGTCCCTATTATGCTTCCAGGGTTGAAACAAATAAAATTCAATATGCTCTTCGGCCCTATTTTTTTCCTTTATGAAAAAGAATGAAAATGTTGCCCTTATTAACACTCCCACATTTCTGAGAATATAGAGTACACATTTTATCAAGCAGTCTTTCTTCTGCCATATATAAATATCTAACAGCATGATTAACAGAAATTCTTTTGACTTTTTTATATTTCACAATTCTCTGGGCATTTATTCAAGAAGTCCTTTCAGCAAGTAACAACAAAGATTTTTCCATGTATCGAAGCACATTCTCTAGTAAGGTGAAATTTGCCTGTTAGAAATCTCATCACAGCTCATCAGTTCTAATACTACATATCATGTGATTTTTGCAATTAGGTTAATACTGGCAGTCCACACAGCATCAATAGCCCTATGGCTTCTGGATCTACATTTTGAAGATTTCTGAGGGCAACCCAAGTTCTGTGCATATGGCTTGACTACAGAAGAAACAATCTAATTTCAAATAAAGGATACTAGAAAGATTTCAAACTTTGTTCAGCTATTCAAACAAAACGTGTACATTTTCATAGCCCCTCCTTTCTGAAAAGATTTATCAGTCAACTCTTTGGTCAGTAAAAGGAGTTGCCTAAGTTGGGCTTTAAGCCACTCCCCACAGGCAAGGAGAAGACAAGATGCTTCCATCCTCCAGTGATGATTTTATACTCTTCAAAAGATTTTTAACACAGATGGCATAAATGGAAAGCATGAATAGATATGTACACATGTTATACTATTCAGTCTGAAGTTATGCAAAATGCAAAACAGGAATAAGAAATAGTAAGCCAAAGAAATAAAGCCCGAGATAAGAAAAATACAAGAAATATGTGGTGCCTAAAATTAATTTATACTAACACCATTCAGTATGGGAGTCAGGCAGCATATAAATTTAATTATTATTAATAATACTAATAATACCTCTCCATACCTTTCCATTCTTGCAAACCATCCTTACTTCCACCATGCACATACTGATGCACGCATTGCTTTTTGCTCTTTAAACTTTTTAAGTTTAAGTTTAAGATCTCTCTTTTGGAGATCTTACCAACTCCATGCAAACATGACTTTCTTAGTCTTCACTTCCTTTCAACCCTTTCATTTTCCTTCATTTATTTGTTTTGCAGCTTTCATTCATTCCTTCTGTATGATCTAACTAACTCAACATCCTTCTTTTATACTGGTTACTAATTGTTATATTCAATACATATTAATTAAGTACCCATTCATGCCTGAAACACATCTTGCTGTACTGCACACACTTCTTAAGTACTCCATTTCTACAGCATTCAACTTACTTGTATGTTATTCCTAGCACATCAAACTTTCACTTCCACATAAAAATGGGAAGAAGCATCCTCTCCTTTTATACACAAGCATTTTGCTTCTTTCAGCATTCACTCATTCCTTTTTATGACTGTATTAATCTTATTTGATTACAAGAAACATGCACTGATTTCATAATTCCAAACCAATATAGTTAGCTGGTGGTCATACTATCATGGAAAACTGGAGTTACAGTCACAAAATATCCAGAAGACACCATGTTATGGAAATATATAGGTACAGAAGATATTTAGGATTGTAGATCAGTCTGCTTTTAATGGCTTTCACTACTCAACATCATAATCTGCTAAAAATCTTGTTCATTTTCCCTTAAAATATGTATTTGTTTTTGTATGTACTTAATTTAAACTGAAATCTGTTGGAAATTAAGAATGAGAAAGCTGGTGGATAGTCACAGTGAAATTACAACATAAATTTAAGAAATGCAGATGAATAGGTGAAATTTATCAAGAACCCTCTTGGCAGGGAGAAAACATAGATTGTGAGAGTCAGGACAAGAGGGGTTAAGAATTTACTCTCATCACCAGAACAACGAGGAACAGATAAGAGGATGAGACTGAACCCTCCCTAAAGAATGCAAGGGAGGTTGGGAGGGTGACCCTGGAATTTGCTCTCACTCTGAGAAGATTTCTGTAACGGGAGTAAGGCCATTAAACTTTGCTGGATTGAATCTGTACTGTCTCCTGGAGTTTCCTGGGCTAATCCTGACATAGATAAACCTTTCCCTTCCTCCACGGATTTTTGTCCCCAACAGCTGCAAACATCAGAGAAGGCAAAAGTACACAATACAGTTGTTTAGGTTTATTGGGCCACACCTTCAATATAGCTGTCTCTTTAGTACATTTCCCAGCAACACAGCTAATTAAAGGTACACATCGCTGATCAACACAATTTTGCCAACTAGTGTAAACAAGTTATCTAATTTGGTAATCAGAAAAAATTTCTTCTAGTTCCTAGATTCCAGAAAGATTACTTAGTGTAGAAAAGATAGCAAGAGAATTAGCAACCAAAAAGTAGCAAATAATATAGCAAATTATAAAGTTGAAAAGCTTTCATGAGAGGGCAGGTGAGATAGCACTATGCAAAGCTCCTTTTTACCTGCTATTTATAGCCAAAAGATGTTGCACTTTAGAAAGACTTCAGAAAGTTTTTATCAATCTTGTCATGAAATATTGTTACAGTTAAGAAAACAATTTAGGGAGGGCTCTAGCTTTTATTGCAATCCTTGGTTGCGGAAGTTCATCTCCTGGCTGTTTCTTGGTACTTTTATCCATCAATCATTGAAAAATCATTGCTTTAATCAATCACCCAGCCACGGTACTCTATTTCCATGCGTCTGTGTGTTCAGATGGACTGCTTGTATTTAGACTTAGTACTCATCATATAGTTCATTAAGGTAATTTTTGTGATTGCTAGAAAACATTATTTGCTGGGCAAGCCTATAAAAATGTTACATTCTATTCAAATGTGAATTTTCTCTGGTTCAGCTAGCCCTTGGTTTATGCATATCCAAAGTAGGAGAGTAAGACAAATCTCTCTTATGCCCCATTATGGTCCTTTTTTTCCTTGTCAAACGTGGTTTCTTTTTTCAAACTGTTGTCATGTTTCAACATTTTTCTTAACCATTCTCTACATTAAAACATATAAAGCCCTTTCCCTCTATGCCCCAGCTGTTTAGTACTGATAAATAAACCTTCAAGTGGGATAATGTTAAATCTTTATAGCCACTGGATAAATCAAAGTGCTATTTCTGCTTACATCATTTGGAGTACCAGTTGTTAGTTTAGTTAACATTTCTGGTCCTTATTTAATTAATGTATTGGCATTTCAATGAAAAAAATATATATAATTCATGTTTCAGAACTCTTTTGTTAGGCTTAACATTTTTATTTTAATGAGATATTTGCCACTTATGATTCATGTTTTGAAACCATAAGTTATCTGAAGAAATAGACTTTGTAGTTTAAGCATTCATTTATACTTAGTTCTTCCTAAAAAGAAAATCTATACTTTCCATTGTGTCTAGGTGAAGAAATACTGAAAACTATCCAAGCATGTCTATTACAAGACAGTGTTATTTAGGCATGGATATACTTGTACCACATATATAATGGTCTCCGCCTAGCAAAAGACAGTTTTCTGTACTCCAGGTCAATTCACCCATAAGTCAAAGGATAGTGAAATAATAGAAAAATATAGGCATATTGATGCAGGCTTCTCAAACAACACAAAATATCAGGTATTTCTTGATTTTAATTCTATTTTTAAGATTCTTTTCTGCTAAGACATCTGCTCCTAAGAGAGAAAAATGTTAATTGAAAATGAGCCAAAGCAATTATTAAAGGATTAGCTGCAAAATCTTATGATGAGTTCCATGGGATTAATTCCACATAAACATGAATAAATTTGCAACATATGTACTAGTGGAATAATATATATCCGACCAAAGTTCAGATCTTCATTCAATTATTATTTAATTTATTAGAATTTTTATGTTGGTTGGTTGATTCATTGATTGATTGATTGTGTGCCATCAATTCACTGTCAACCCTTAGCAACCACATAGATGGATTTTCTCCAGGACAATCTGTTCCCAATGTCCTCCTTCAGGTCTTCTAATGCTATAGCTATTGCTGCTGTAATAGACCCCAATCACCTTGCTGCTGATTATCCTTTTTTTTTCTCTTTTATACTACCTTTCCCAGCACTATAGGCTTCTCAGGACAGCTAGGTCTTTGCATAGTGTGTCCATTATATGATAATTAGAGCCCATCATTTGTACCTCAAATGAAAAATTTAGACTGACTTGCTTAATGATCCATGCATTTGTTTTTCTGGCAACACAGAGTATTTTCAGGAGTCTTCCCCAACACCAGAATTAAAAAGCATCAATACTACTTCTATCATGTTTCTTCAAAGTCAACCTTCACTTCCATAGATTATCACAGGGAAAACCATTTCTCTCACGGTTGTGATCTTTGAAGTTATAGACACATCCCAGCATATCAATACTTATTTATTTATTTATTTATTTTGATTTATTTGATTTATCCTACCTTTATTTTTTGTCAACTCAAGAATGCATACATATCTAATGCTCCCACATCCTATTTTTCCCACAACAGCAACTATGGGGTAGGTTGGGCTGAGAGAGAGTGACTGGCCTATAGTCACCCAGCTGGCTTTCATGTCTAAGGGAGGACAAGAACTCACAGTATCCTGGTTGTTAGACCAGCACCTTCACCACTGTACCAAACTGGCTCTGTTTTCCAAGGACTTCATTGCTACTCTGCTATGTTCTAGTCTGTGGCATATTTCTTGACTGCTGGCTCCTTTACTGTCAATAATTGTTCCTAAAACTGGAAGCTATCCACCTTTTTAATATCTTCATTTTAAATTTTAAGGCTGGTTGCTGTATCTGTTGTCATTAGTTAGGTTTTCATTTTTATTTTTAATCCCATTTTTTCACTATGCTCCTTGACTTTCTTACTAGAACATCCACGTTTGTTGTCTTCTTAGCTATCAGAATATGTTTGATGTTTCTTGCTCCACTTTTAAAAACATGCTCATCTTCTTCCAATCCACCTTTTCATAATATATATTCAGCATATAGATTCAATACATAAGGGTGTATGTGCATGCAGTATTGTCTCACTCCTTTGCCAGTCTGGAGCCAATCTGTTCTGCCATGTTCTATCTGGACTTATGAACATGTCTACTTCCTGACCTATGTATAAGTTTCATATTTAGACAATGAGATGTTCTGGGATTCTCATTTTCCTATGAACATTCGATAACTTGATATGACACAACTGAAGCCCTTTCTAAAATCAGTTAATGATATATTTTGACTACTTTTTGATACTCTTTGGCTTTCTCAATTATTCAGCTTGCATTAGCAATAACACTTCTTCTTTCTTAGAGTTTTATAAAGCCAGGGTGAACATCTGGCATTTCCCTTTCCATGCACACACTGATCAGCATTGGATGATCATTAGCATTATTTTGCTAGTGTGTGAAATTAAGGATATTGTACACTGGTGTTAAGTCTCCATTCTCTGGTATTGGAATGGGACTGATCTCTTCCAGCAGTTTGTTCACTACTTTGTTATTCTCCAGATTTTTTTGGCATAGTTTGGTTAGAATCTTCATTGATAATTCTTCTGTTGCTTGCCATATTTTTGTAGATATTCCATCAATTCCTGTTGTCTTTCAACTTGGTAATGATTAATAATGCTGATCTAACTTCAGCTTCTAGTATTACTATTATTTCTTAATTTAGTCAACAAGTTTTAAATTGAAAAGAAAAAATATATAAAAAACTACTGAAAATCACAGCTACTTTACTTAACAAACAAAAAAGCATAAAAGGGGAAATATCTCTGTATGTCACATATATAGATGTCAAACAGATTTCTAAATCTATGGGGGGGGGGAATTAATTATTATCTCACATTACACAGTGTCATAAAATCTATGCCACAGAAAAATATATTAAGGTTGTTATTCTTATTCTTAGCAGTAGTAGTAGTAGTAGTAGTAGTAGTAGTAGTAGTAGATAAAATTACTTTTTCAAAAATGGAAAAGCCACACAGGAAAATTACTACTTTTCCAACTTCTCAAAATAATTCCATTAGTAACACTTCAGGCCTGATGCAATCTTAACTTCTAAAAAATAACCAGATTCCAAGTTTTGGGACATAATTTAAAATTTTCATATTTAATACTAAAACTTTTCTCCATTTATCTACTTATGTACATTAAAATATTATTCCAAAATATGTAAATGATTCACAGGAATCTTATGAATCAGTGACCCCTCTAACTTGTTTATATCATCAACATAGAAAATCTGACATCCATTCTTTCAAATATATTATTTAGAGTGTCCAGTAAACTCGAAATTAGAAATAAGAAATTTAATCTGATTCATTCATTTTGATTAATCAGATTAAACTTAACATTTTTTAAGACCTACAACCATTGATGTCCAATTATCAGGTGTTCCAGTTCATCTAGTATTAGAAGTTTTGTAAACAGAGAATATCTTCCAAGGTATCATCTCTGCTATATAGAATATCAGTATACTCCTTCCATTTTTGTATGATCTTCTTTGAATTAGTTACTGTCTTTCCACTGACATCCTTTAGCCTACCAATTCAAGTTCATAAAACTCTTGGAAGAATTTCCTTCTTTTTCCATGTCTGTTTCCATCTTCAATATCTTTACAGGTGGTGTAGTACTGCTTCTTTTCTCTTCTAAAAGTTCTCTGAAACTCTTGTTAAGTTAAGAGATTTTTGTTTTTCTTGGCTTTGGCATCTCTTTTCTTCCTGGCAAATTCTGTAGTTTGTTCTGACATCCAGTTTGCTTTCTTCTGTTTCTTCATCTTTGGCAGTAACTTTTCACATTTCTCCTTAATGACTTCTTTAAGATAATTCCACAGTTCTTCTGGATCTCTATCAATGAGGTTCAGGACCTCAAAGTGATTTTCAGTGCTCTCTTTGAAAATGGTGAGTATATGCTCAAAATAATATTAAGGAAAGTGGTTGTTTTTCTTCTTTTTCTTCAGTTTAACCTGGAACTTGCACATGAGCAGTTTGTGATTTGTTCTACAGTCAGCTCCTGAGCACATCTTTGTTATTGTAACTGAGTTCTTCTACCTTCTTGTACTAACAATATATTATTATAGTCAGTTTTAAGTACTCAGTCTGGTGGTGTTTATGTATATAGGCATCATTTTGGTTGTTGGAACCATGTTAGTAAGTGAAGAAATCATTGATTGGAAGAAATTGATAAGTTGTTCTTCTGCTTCATTTTGGCCTCCTAGGACATGCAGTCTAACTACATTTTGCTCCTTAATATTTTTAACTTTGGTTTTCCAGTCTCCAAACATAAGCAACACATTTTGCTTGCATATGCTGTCAATTCAGATTGAACATGATCATAAAACTTATTAACCTCCTTCTGCATCTGTGTTGGAGTGTATTAAAGGTTTGTCCATGAAGTCTAGTAGATATTCTTTAGTCATTGACTGCATGGTATCTATGTACCATCCATGTTATATTCTTCCTGAATATGGAAGCAATACCATTCCTTCTTTGCTTTCTTGTCCTAAGTAGTAAACAGTATAATCTTCTGACTGAAAATGATTACAATTCACTGATTCCTAAGGGGTCAATGTGTAGTCAATTCATTTCATCTTTTACTATGTTGAACATTCCTGTTTTCATGCTTTTACCTTCCATGTTCCCACAGTAGGCTCAACCCATTGTTTGTTAGATCCAGGTCCCTCCTTGCTGGTCAAGACTATGCAGGAGATGCGTGTCACTG
Organism: Liasis olivaceus; assembly: GCA_030867105.1. Taxonomy (NCBI): domain Eukaryota; kingdom Metazoa; phylum Chordata; class Lepidosauria; order Squamata; family Pythonidae; genus Liasis; species Liasis olivaceus. The sequence continues at coordinate 63,795,480 of CM061352.1, read as the reverse complement.
ATTCCATGTTGTGCCATCTGCTTCTTTGATGGAGCGAATTGTTGCCCTAGCCTTGGAGGCTGTGGTGTGCTCTTTCCTCAAGAGGATTTTGCTGGAACCAAAGATTCTAGGCAATTTCTGTACAGTTTCCAACCTTCCTTTTTTAGGAAAGGTTGTGAAAAAGGTGGTTGGGTTTCAGCTTCAGAGGATCCTGGAGGAGACAGATTATCTGGACCCATTTCAGTCAGGTTTCAGAATGTGTTACAGTATGGAGACAGCATTGGTTGTGCTTGTTGTTCCGTCCTTCCTTGGTTTTTCAATGGCTTTCAAAACCAATGATCATGGTATCTTTCTGGACTGGCTATGAGGTTTGAGAGTGGGGGCATCATTTTGTGATGGTCTTCCTCCTTTCTTCATGGCTAGTTTCAGTCAGTATTAACAGTGGCTGAGAGATCAAGCCAATAGCTTCTCACTTGTGGGATGTCACAAGGCTCTATGCTCTCATACCTTCTGTTTAACATCTACATGTAATCACTGGGTGGGCTTATTCATTAGTTCAGGATCAGGTATCATCAGTATGCTGATGATACCCAATTATACATCTGTCCCAGTGTCTGGAGACTGTGCAATTCTCGATGGGGAAGAACAGCCTCAGGCTTAATCCTGACAAAACTAAGTGGCTGCAGATATTTGGGCCCCCTGGCTCTGGAGATCTTCCATCCTTGGTCTTGGATAAGGTTGCATTTCCCCATTCAACACTGTGCAACTTGGGGGTCATCTTGGAATCATAGCTCCTACTCGAAGATCAGGTGATAGCTGTGGCCAAGAGGGTCACAGATATACCTAATGTATCAGTTGCTCCCTTTCCTGGACTGGGAGGCATTTCAGATGGTCACTCATGCCCTAATCACCTTACAAAAATATTACTGTAATGTGCTTTATGTTAGGCTGACCTTGAAGACCAGTTAGAAGTTACATCTGTATAAAATGCAGTGGTGCAGGCAGTGTTGGATGTACTTTGTTATGCTTTTGTGACCCCACTGCTCTGTGAGCTGCAGTGGTTACCAGTTAGCTTCTGGGTGCAGCTGAAGGTGCTGACTATCATCTATAAAGTCCTTCATGTCATAGGGCTTGGTTATTTGAAGGACTGCCTGTCTCCAGTTATTTCTGCCCATCCAGTGTGAAGCAGAGTGGCTGTGCTCTAGGCTCTATTGCTTATGCAGTATCATTTTGTCAGACCTTTTTTGTCACAGCACCTGCCTGCTGTAATAATATCTGCCCCAGTGATCCAGATGGCTCCCACCTGATGACCTTCAGAAAGCTAAAACCTGACTATTCTCCCAAGCTCTGTGGCAGACAAAGCTTAAGTCCCTGTTGGATATACCTTCTTTGATTTCATGTTCTTTTTGGAGCCATTCGTGACTCTTTTTTATGTTTTTCACTTTGTTTTTTATTTTTAATTGTAAGCCAGAGTTGATGGGATTTGGGTGGTCTATAAATTGCTTAAATAAATAAACAATATATGTGCATCAAAATCAAATATTTATTGAATCCTTTCTTGATTAAGCTTTTATTACTTAAATATAGCCATGGCATTTATTTAAAAAAATGTGCTTATAGTTGCATGTAAAAGTCTAGGCACTCCTGACCTAATTACATTTTCAGTGAATTCCTAAGAAGGTGACATAACCAATATATACCACAAAGTTAAACGCAGAATGTTTCTGCAAAGTTGAATGCGTACTTACCAAATCTCCATGCCTGCCATATTACTTTTTCCCAATTTTGAATCTGTAAACAACTGCATATAAATAATAAATATGTATCTTAAGGGAACAAATCTGATTTAAAAAAATTAATCTGAGCCATCAGGCATAAAATAATCAGGTAAGCTCAGGGGTACAACATGTCAAGAAACTCTCATGCAATAAAGATTAGGGAAGAATATTTGAAATTATTCACATAAAACCAAAAGCTTATGGAACTCTTAGCTATCTCTTTAGCAAAAGGCAATGGGCAACTAATGCCTTAAGAAAGCTGGTGGAGTTTGGTTTATCAGTCATTCAACCATGTTAGATTTTGGCAATAATTTATTAAGGGATCCCTGATTATTCCTTTTAATACTTCTCAGCTGGCTCAACAGAAAGAATGGAAAAATCTTTCACTTTGGCTGTGAAACAATAGAAGATGATTCTCCTTCACATGGACAACTTGTAGCTTTTCGGACTTCAAGTTCTCAAGCCAGAAGTCATGATGGTAAGCCTAGTGTCATGTGATATATCTACTCAATGTGAGGCAATAAGTGTAGTATTTCCTCCAAAGAGGAGGAAATTACCCAAGATCTTTCAATACAAAAACTGTATAATAGGAGCACTTCCAGGGAAGGAATGGGAGATTGAAGATGGCTTGGTAAAGAGCAAAGCTGATGGCCATGGTGGAAAGAGGAGCTGGTGAATGGATCAGCTCCTTGAAACTCCTCTCCAGATTAAGGAGAGGACTAGGATCACCCACAAGTTTAGACCATATAGAGGCTCCCTGCAAAGAGGAAAACAGCAATCTCCAGTGAGGTACAGCGCTCTGGGAGCTGGGGGAAAAATAATCTTGCCTAAGCTGTGGTTCAGCACCTTCCAAAAGATACTGGTTCACCCATCTTCCCTCTTAATCACCTTTGTAAATTGCCTGTTATTGATTTTTGGGATGTTAACAACCTTCAGAAGGGCAATTTTCATTATGGAAGGAGAGTTTCCTTCTATCCTTGATGAAAGAAATTTCATGTAACTTTAAGATTTTTTTTTTTTAACTTTTGAAAAATAGTGAAAAGGGGACTAGAATGTTGATTTTGGAAAGTTAAGGGGACAAATGGACTTCAAAGAATATTTCCTGTGGATTGTTAAAAGTTTTATAAAAATATATGTGAAGATTTTGAAATTAACTGTAAGAAATTTTCCCGTAGAAAAGTTTTGTTGATTGTAAAATAAACATATGAAGAGGGGACTTTGAAGGTTAATTAGAGGGGACCAGAGAGAACAATCAAAGAGACCCATTAATATAATGGAGCAACACTACTTGACTATAGAAGAAATCAAGTATATTTTGGAACAATGTACCCAGAAATAACTCTTAAGGTTGTCTGCCATATAAAAATGGATTTAACAGAGGCCATAGAAGAGAAACAGATTTTACTGGACAATATAGAGACTGAGGCTGATCTGAACATGGATCTGAAAATGGATTTTAAAAAGCCAGACTACAAGAGTGATATGGAAAAAAATGCCACATTAGATTTACAAATGAAACCAGCTGATGTCTTAATAATTAAAGAGGACGTACAAATAATAAATCAGAAGAGTGTTTTGTAAAGGTCTGCAAAACAGACGTGTTAAACTAAGATTCTTGCTAGAGGTTGTAGCTAATAAACATTGCTGAACTGAATCTGCATGGTCTCCTGGAGTTCCTTGGGCTAGGCCTGACATCAATCTTCCCAGACACAAACTCTGTTCCCTCAGTAGCAAGTGAAAACAGAGTGAATTCCTCAGGGAGGTGCCAGCCTCATCCTCTTATCTCTTCCCCGACCTTCAGGAGATGAAAGAGGATCTCCTGAGTCTGACCTTCATAATTCCATTCCATCACAGATATAGAGAGAGATGTCTTTTGCTTTATGTTTTAGAGAAACTGATCAGTTGGAACACAAAATGGATTATTTGATTAAGGTTCAAATATAAGTATTATTCTTTCTGGTATCTTTTAGTGGACTTTTGCTCATTAGGACTGAATGATAACTTTTTACAATTTGTTTATTGATAAGAGGTGAAATATGGGAAGAAGAGGGTTTTTTTAATTGAAATATTAGAGAAGGTGTTAAGTTACTGAAGTTATTTATACTTGTCTGGAGGGAACGGGGAGCCATTTCTTTATATATCTTTTTTCTTTTTCTTTTTCTCTTATTCTTTTTTTTCCCCTTTTCCTCTTTTTTCTTTATTTTTATATTCTTGATTTTCCTCTTTTTTTCTTTATTTTTATATTCTTCTTCGTTTGCATTAATCTTTTATCTTTGCATTGTAAATGTTAATAAAAATTGTTATAAAAAAAGAACTGTATAATAGGGTAGTAGTAATAGGCCAGATAGAAGGAATGGCCTAATGCATAGATAAGTCATTAGCATTTCATGTGCATGTGAAAAGATGGAGACGGAAATTTCTGAGGTCTATTTAACCTTTATTAATTGCATTCTCATTCCACTTTCATCATTTATAATTACTTACGGTACAAAAGTGTATCAAACCATTTTCTATGCAAGACTCTAATTTATACAGAAACTCACCCTAGATGAAGGTGTTCAATGACAATTAATATTTCATCAGCATGTTCACTATTCTTTATTACACTCCAAATGTCCCTGTGCACATGGACATTAAACATTTACATAGTCTAGCTTCTGAGTAATGTTCTAAGCCAACAGGGAACAGCATGGTAACACTCAAAGAGAATTAGAATATACGTTGTTTCATCGACAGGACAACCTTTGCTTTTGTAAATATCATGTAGGAAATTCAGGAATATCATATGAAGATTGCCCTCTATAGTGACACATTATTGGTTCATCTAGCTCAGGTTGCCAGTTTCTGATTAGTTCAATGGGCAATTAATGATTGAAAAAGATTCTGTCATAGATTTCCAGGAACAAATTTGGGCATTCCTTTTTCAAATGTCTTGCCAGAAATGAAGTCCAGTAGCATTTGAAATCATATTTAGAATTAATGGAACATTTAATTTATTCACTGTGATGTGGTAGTTGGAAGGTGCTGTGATGGAATGGTATGGCGAAGGCCGCATTCGGGGAGATAAGCATTTCCTTAGCCCCAGAATGAGTGTGAGAAGGTGAAGAGGATGAGGCTGGTACCACCCTAAGGAATTTGCAGTGCTTGCTTGCTGGCTTTGGAAGTTTCGATTCAGTCTGGCAAGATTCTGTCTTTTAGGTGGAAGCTAATAAATTACAGGTGCAGAGATAGCAGGTCTTCCATTTTCTTTTCTTTAACAATTAAAATATGAGTTTATACTATACAGGGTCTTTGGAGATATATGTTTCTCCCAGAAGGTTTTTTAATCTTGTACTTCCACATAAAGCATGTTCAGGTAGTCCTCACTTAACAACCACAATTGGGACCAGCAGCTCTGTTGTTAAGAGATGTGGTTGTTAAGCAAAACATCACATGACCACATCAGACTTCTGCTATCTGTTCTGCACTGGTCATTAAGCGAATCACCCATGTTCATTAGGTGAGACATCACGTGACTGCAACTTGCAATTTTACTGCCAGTTTTTCCATTAACTTTGCTTGTTGGAAGCCAGCTGTGAAGCTTACAAATGGTGATCATGTGACTGTGGGGACACTGCGATGGTCATAAGTTCAAGGACTGGTCATAAAGTTATTTTTTCAGTGCCATTGTAACATTAAAAGGTTGCTAAACAGTACAGTTATTAACCAAGGACTATATAGTAAATGGTGATTTTACACACTCCCATTTCTCTGCATAGTCTATCACTCATTGAAATCCTGCAGTAAAAAAATTATTTCATTTTTTATGGTATTTTTTTTTTCTATATGACACTATGCATTCCAGTAAAAATGTGCTAAATTCTAGAGCTACTCCTCCCTAAATCTAGGCTGTGGAGGTGCTGTAGGGTTTACTGCATATTCAGTAGGACTTCCATAAACTTAATTAAAATTAAAAATAAATGCACATGAATATGATTTAATCATTTTCTTATCACATTAAAAATTACAATTCTGGAAGACTTTTGTGAGCCTTCATTCCCAGCTTCATGGAGCCAGATGTGGTCCTGGTTACTAGGGCAGTAATTTTATTTTACTTTATTTTTCTTTGTTCTTCACTATTCTATTCACCATCGGAACATACATAGAATCCATTTTTAAGCTTTTGCTATTTTTAGACCCTCTAGGTTTTTTTTAAAAAAAAACCCAACAGCACTGAATATTTCAAGCTAATTTTTGTCATTAATAGGTCTGATAAAACTAGACTAATCACTGAGAAGGTGACAAGAATACAGTTGAAGTCCAAAATATAAATGAAGAATGCCAAACAACAGCAACCACTTTAAAACGAAAAAAGCCCTTTCAGCAAATAGTAATAAAGAAAAAAAACAGCAAGCATCTCCCTAGTTTGCATTGTGCATTGTAGAGTTCACTGAGCACAAGCAAAGGTTGCACATTGAGACACAACAAAATTGGTTTCCTGAGACCTGAAGTAGGGTTAAGCACCCAAACAATCAAGTTTCCATGGAATATTTTCTTATACAATAAACACCAATGGCTTTTAGCACCTTATCTCTATTACGAAAGCATTCATCTGAAAGATGTTTTATATAAGAAAAAAGGCCTCACCAAACTAAAGCTGGTTGCTTAGGGAGACAAATTATCAGCTTGAGGAAAAAGAATAAGAAAAATCAATGCAGGAGTAAAGAAAGGTTATTGTAGGAGACAAAAGAGAGGGTAGGGATGAAGCACCAAACAATTTCATCTTCTAACCTCTGCTCCTTGTGATCTTTTTAACTGCAATTATATTGTGCAGTGTGTATACCTAGGAGAAAGGGCTTTTCTTTTGGTTTCTTTCCTACTGCTCCAAGCATCGATAGTTTATTTCATCCCTGAAATTTAAAAGAACTGTCATTTGGAGTACCATAGCATATGATCTCTTATAGAAGTGGAATAGAAACAGGATTCTATACCTAGCTTGAATCTGTCATTTAGTGTCATTTCCTAAAGTTGTCTATTAACTTACAACCTGGAGAGTCCTGTTCTTCATTTGAGCCATGCAAAACATCATATTTTCCTCTCATGTCAAACCAGCCAACTTGTCACTACAAATGATCAGGCACTTTGGAATAAAAGGGAGATGAAAAGTAAGCAGTTGTAAATAAAGACAAATGAGTGAGTGCTTACCAGAGCAAAAAGACAGGGTATAAAACAAACAAATAAATCTTAAGTCTTGCTTCATAAAATCTCCCCCAAAATCAGCCTTTTTTTTTTTTTTTTTGTGGGATGAGGGGGTGGGTGATATATTTGGACTATTAAGGAGTAGGATGGTGAATTAAGCCTCTGAAAAGTGTAAGACAACCATTTCATATCTTAACTAACTATTCCAAAAGAGTTGGCTCCATTCTTGCTAAAGATGCTTTGTGGGATGTTCTGGAATGTTTGGAGATGTTGCATATGGCCAAAGGCTGTGATTTGCTCATCCTTGTGGTTTGCCCTCCCTGGAGCCTTGAGCTTTGGTGGGGTGCTGACAAACTGGTCATTCCTATCCCTACATTACATTAAGCCACACTTGGAATCAGAATCCAAGAACATTGCACAGTTCAAACTATGTTTAATTTCTCTAAACAAGCTGTGATTTATTCACTAAGCAGCCAATATATAAATCACATTGTGACATAGCATGATTAACTTTAAGAGAATTTTTGTTGCCATAGGGCAACAGATTTTCAAGTCAAAGCAATGATTTTATCTTTCCAAAGTATCACGCAAGATCGTCATTAGTGCAATATATATTACAACATAGTTTCCAAAATGTTAGCTATCAGTAGGACTGCCACATTTGGACTACAAAAATAGAGATGACCACTAGGCGAGAGCAAAGAAATACAGAAAATATCTTGCTGCCATCTAGTGATCTTCCAGACTATCATACCTGCAGTCCAGGTATGGTAACTGTATAGATGATACAGGGAAACTTGCATATAAAATACAGTGACCTTGATCGTCTTATCTTTCATTGGTCTCCAGCACCTGGCACTCAGGGGTTGTAAGCATGACAATTCTTTTCTTAGATATGACAGCTAATGATCATTCTAGCAGCTCTTTTCTGCATGCATTTAAAAAGCTGTTTATGCTGACAGCCATTACAACATCTTGTGGCAATAATTTTTATAGTTAATTATGCATTGCTTGAAGAAATATTTCATTAGTTATGTATTAGAGTAAACAAACGAGAGACAAAGACTTGAGATTGCTTTCTGATCTTAATAGCTCTGCTTTATACTAAGAGACAAAGAAAGCCTTCTTCGGTATTCACACCTGCAATATAATTCAATTGTGCCCTCACAACAAGAGCTCTATTTTTTCTCCTCTTTTATAACTCTGCTTCATGCAGGAGGGGGGACTTCTTTTTCCCAATATTTCATGTGTAAAACAGATCTCTAGATAACTTTGTTTTCTTCTTTAAAAAATACTGTATGTAGTTTTGGCAAAGCTTCTTGATTTTGCTACCTCAATAATTATCTGATTCTAGAAGGACGCTTTCAAACCATAATGCACATTGCATACCTATGCCAAATATTCATTATTTTCTTTCTTACAATCTTTTTTTTTACCAGTATTGCTGCATGGGGAAATTCTTCATGAGAATATTATATATTCCCCATGAAAGGCAGTTAATTTGATTAAGAATCTCTTTCCTTTCCCTCCCCCTTCCTGTGATATTGATAATCAGGTTAATGCAACAGAGATAAACAAACCTTATTTACTTATATGAAGCACATGCACATTTGTAGACATGATGACTCACTGAAAAATCAGGCTTCTTTTACACACATGGATCCCCATAGGCAAGGTTACATGTGTGAAAAGTGATTAGATACATACAGCCAATAGGATGGTAAACTCCTGTACATATTGTGTACAAGAAAGCTTGCTTAGAAAGAAATCATGCCAAATGTTCTCTAATATATTTTGAAATGCTATACTTGTATTCCTAACAAAGTTAGATGAAGTTATAATGTAAAACTGATCTTTTTAGCAAATTGATATGCCATCCATGTCTGTAATAATTCTAAGCAGCTTGTAAAATTGCTATAAAAATACTCTGAGTCATAATCCATCCTTAATATATAAAATATTAAAAATAGACAATTCTAAATTGTATTTTAAAAAGAGGATGGACAAATACATATATTTTAAACTCTCTAGAAATGTAAGGAAGATGGAGCTTGTTTCACACCTGATAATACTTTGTTCCCTAGTATAGGACCCACCATAAAGAAAGCCAATGATCATTGATAACAAATGCTTTCATAGAAAAACTCTTATAAGGTGTCCCATTGATGGCCTAAGAGTTTAAGCAGTGTAATATACATTGATCTGAATTTGGAAAAAGCAACAACATGGGAATAACATGGGCTTTGGGGCAGTTCTGCATCACCCATGCTGTTATATTCTGGCTCACCTGCTAAATCCAGGCTATCTTCAAGGGCTTTTCCATAAAGAGTGTATGGCAACAGTCCACCCTTGAAATCATCAACAAAGCTAGATCTCTGCCCTCTACAGATGCACATTTTCCTCTAGCTTCATCACTTGCATTTTTCTGTACGCAATGAGGTACAGTGCATCTCAACATGGGAGTGGGAACATTTAGGAGTTACCATACCAAATAACTGAAGACTTTATTATGCCAAGTTTCAATCAAATAATTTATATGGCAATCATCAAGATTGCAGAAGACACTCCAGAGTTGCCTAGAATTTACATTAGTCCTCAGGGGCATCCTAATCTAATCTGGTGTTCATCCTTGCAGTAGGGAATAAGTTGCAACAGTCTACCTTTATTAGTTGTGGTCAATGCATGGCAGAAACATTACTTATGGAGCCCCTGTGTATGAACTACCCCTCTTCAAGACAAACCATTTTAAAGTATAGTCTGCCTCATATGTGGATTCCAAAACTATCTGGAAGCATGGAGACTGTGAGTTACTGAAATCTCAGCATGAATGTTGAAATCCCCCAGAATCAAAAGTATTATAGTTTGCAACACCACCTAACAGTATACCTCTCCCTCCCCCCCCCTCTCTCTCTCTATACATACATACATACATACATATATATATATATATATATATATATATATGAGTCTGGCAAGATTGATGTCAGGTTCAGCCCAAGAACAGCAATGAGGCAATCCAGTACAGTTCAGTTCCTTTATTAGCTCACACCTAATAGACAAAATATTGACAGACTAAGCTTATGCTAAAGGAACTAGTGGCTATAACCCGTAAGACTCTAGGGAGGGGCCAGCCTCATCCTCTTTATCTTCCCACACTTTTGCTGCATGCTGAAGAGGTGCTTTCCCTGGAATGTCTCTTACCCCCTTTGACAACCTTGAAGTTCCATTCCATAATCTTACCCGCTCATGCCATCCATTACATACTAGTTCAGCACCATTGCAATTTCAGATGGTTGCTGAATGAGTGCTCATTAACCAAGGACAACCTGTATTTTAGAATTATATTTAAAGCTGTGTTACAGGTGAATTTGACATTATAACTTTGCTTTTAAGTAGCATCATCCATATTAAAAAAAAAATAATAAAAAATTAACCTATACCGTACTTATATTTATAGCACTTTTCAATCAATTATTAGTAATCCATTAAATTCTTATATGAACAGATATGATGGTGATGTTACCTTCTTGGGTATTGAAATATCTGCAAGCAAACAACCAAGCTCAGAGAGCACTAAGGGCCCCACCATTCAACCCTGAACTACATATGTTCTCCTCTGCTGGATGAACAGATCTGCCCAAATGAATTAGCAACCTGATACCAAAAATCTACAGAATGGTATGGACTGGAACAAATTAGGTAGAAATATTTGAAAGAAGCAACAAACACAATGTAAGTATACATACAAGTAATCCCTTCAGCCAAAATGTGTTATTATTTAATACGTGGTCAATCTATAACAAAATTATGTACACTAACAAGGGTTGTCTTGACACTGTTTGCCAGCTGGGTTATTCTACATAATGATAACACAGACCAAAGGAATTGGAGAGCTACCATAGTCCTGATTCCATTTTTCTTATGGGAAAATTTCAACATTCCCCTCTAGGGCAAACACTTTTGTACGATGGTCCCTGTCCTGTGGAATGACCTAGCCTCTGTAGTATATCATGCCCCATTGCTACTGTGTTTTAGACAGCTATCCAAATTTTTATGTTGGCCTCCCAGAAAGTAATTTCCACTGCTACCTGTCTTTTTATTTATTTCTATCTATATATTACTGTTATAAACTACTTCATGATTTATCAGAAGTCTGTAATTCCCAAATGGTAAACCAAGGATTCATCAATCTATTCTAAAATGATCATATTTCAGTGCAAGAAATCTTTGTGCCTAGGTACTTATCAATGTATGGGAATGAGACATCTGGATAGCAATTGTACTTTTTATTTCTAATATAATTTAAATTTATTAATAAAACTTGGTTATTGGATGACATAAAAGTACTGTTAATAAATACAGAATAAAAGTATTATGTGCCAGATACATATTGTTGCAATTATGCCACAATATTTTATATGGAGGAAGGGAACCCTTTGTCTCTTTGTAAAGTAACAGAACAATGTTAAATGTTCAAAAACCACACTTTCTACTGAAAGTGTAACAAAAGTGGCCTTCAGCATAAGGAAGTTTAATTCTAGCCCAATGTTTAAATGAATCATTTAAACATTGGGCTAGAATTTTAAACTATATAAAACACTAAAGACAAGGAGCTATATTAGTAAAACACATTCTACAATGTTGGATTGTCGAGCAGCATACAAGTTTAAATTATTCATAAACACCAGTTCTTTAGCTGTTGTTGGCCTTTATTCACATCAAGTTCTTCCCAAGCATCTAGGATGTCATACTCTATCAGCATAGCATATGTGTGGATTTTCTAAGTGCCATCCAAGTTTTTTGGCATGGCACCCAGTGTGCTGATAACCACTGGTACCACCACTGTTGGTTTATGCCATAATCTTTCAACTTTGGTTTTCAGATCTTGATATTTTAGGATCTTCTCCAATTCTTTGTCTTCTATTCTGCTATCCCCTGGTATTGCCACATCAATTATCCACACTTTCTTCTTTTCAACCACAGTTAAATCTGGTGTATTATGTGCCAAAACATTATCAGTTTATTATAATTATAAATAATAATAATAATAATAATAATAATAATAATAATAATAATAATTATGTTGCACACACTGGAGTGCATAATCATTCTTTTTCTAAAAATTAACTGGTGGAATTCATATTCTCTTACTGAAGATTGAACCAAAGTATGAGTTGAGCAACTTTGTCTTTTGTAGCCTGTTAGCATTTTGTCATCTTACTGAGCAATTGCTATACTGATTTATTTTGAATCATGTGCAAAATAGCATGCAGAAAGTGTGTCAGTTTACAATGAGAGATGTGCATTTACATACATAAAACTTTTTATATTGGCTTGGATAAACAAAAAACAAGCAAAACAAAAACCTTATATTAACACGTGTCTTCAAAAGTTTGGCTGGAATGTTTAAAAAGTCACATATACCCATAAAATCAAAATTGGTTCCTCCTGAGAATTATGCATCTTTATTTTATAAAGTGATTAAAACAGAACGAAATATCTATATACTATTACAAATGTTCTCATGAGAAATTAAATGACAGTTCCCACAACTGAAAAAATAAAAGATAATACATGTGTTATACCTATACTGTATTTAGCTCTGTTAATTTTTAAAGGTGTCAATAAAATATTAATGCAGAACAAAGGAATATGTTTTTATTGCCATATGGATAATTAGGTTAGGATATTTTGGAAAAAAGCAATATGGGATATATATTTAAATATAAATAAATTGGTCAACTCTTTAGAAGCAGTTTTATGCCCTTTCTTTCTTTCTTTCTTTCTTTCTTTCTTTCTTTCTTTCTTTCTTTCTTTCTTTCTTTCTATTAAGTTGAACAAGTCCTTTAGGAACAATCATTTAAATCACATTTATTTGGTTAATGCTGACATAGTAGTTAAGGACCAGGCTAAAAACCAGACAATGGTGAGTTCTAGTTCCACCTAGGAAGGGGTAGTTAAGCCAAGGAAATCCATTAGTCACTGTCCTTAACTTGTCCTACATTAAAATGATAAGGACAGCACTGCTCGTCAGTTTCATTCTACAGGCAGAATAAGGCTCAGCTATTGGTGGACAATAATTTATGCTGGAATCCTTATCTGCCATCTCAAGAACCGGAAGAAAGCATGCGAACCCAGCTATAAAACTACTTACCGTGCTTCAGAAACAGGCTATAAACTACACATTATATTATGCATAGCTTTAAAGTTCTGTAGAGGTTTTGCTTATACAGCACAGACTGGACCTACAATTTGTGTGCATATTTAATCCTTGCCTTCTTTGGCATGATACCATTCCCCCTCCAAATTTCCCAAGGGCTTCTTGTCATTGTTTTTTTTGCTGTTGTTGTTGATGATGATGATAAAAAAATATTTCCATTGTTATTTCAAGGACACGGGTGGAGGATATAGTGGAACAGTTAATCCTAAATAACTTAATATTATGGTCCCAATCTTGAACTCCCCATACATTTACTTTAACTTAAAAAAGCTCAAACTGAATTATATGCTGTCTATTTAATGTAATGAAAGGTAGTTGACTTTTCTTAGATGATAAAAAAATACAAATTATCACAATTTTGTGAGATTATCACAACTGGCAATACCATGTCCCAAATCTCACACACTATCACACACAAAAAAAAGATGCTTAAGTTTTTTGCCATATATTAAAAAAATTGTTTTGGTGGTTGGTGGGTACTAGCTATGGATGTTGTAGATGCCTACAAACATGGTGCTGCTGATTCCTGAAGCGATGAATAGTTCAACCCTGTTTTTTTCTCTTAAGTATTTTAGAAGGAATATGACACTCTTCTTGCAGCAATATATACATTTTCTTAAGCAGGAAGATTTTACAATTCTTCCTAAATTCAGAGAAGGTACTTGTTTGGCATTTGATAAGACCGTATTTCTTATATTCATCTTTAAACAAAAAATCAGTTCTTCAGTTTAAAAACATCTACAGCTACGGCAATATGAGCTGGAAAGATTGCTGAATACAAATGAAGGATCATATTAATATGCCACATGTTGGAGACATTGAGTCTATATATGTCAAGGACATAGTTTAATTTGTTGCATTTTGTCCAGTAGTGCATTCCTAATGCTCACAAAAGTCAGACACAACATTTCTGATGCCACTTTGCTTTGATGGCAAATACCAGCCTAACAGAACAAGCAAATTGCAGTGGATCCATTGCCAGTAAAGACGGGCACCAGCTGTTGAGTGGCCGTGCTAACTTTTATTACTGTTTTTATATGTAACAGAAGCACTCAATTCTTTTTAAATGAACACTTGAAAAGAAACCTATATACATTTAATGGGCAGCACCAATTCAAAAGCTGTTTAACAAATAGCCTGTTTTCATCTTTTCTGTCTAGCATATACCTGATTATTTACTGTGCACTGTAGCAATAAAACAAAACAAAACACAAAGCGACACAGGACATTTACTTATGACTCTATTGAAGTGTGCATATTATTAAGCATCTTATCTCCACTGGGCGGTAATAGTCAAAAGACAATCGATTACTGGAACGATATGTGGGGAAAGCTTTTTAAAATAGGTTTGTGAGATTCTCTGCATCCCATTCAACATACCAATTACATTAAGAGTTCTGCTTTATTTTATACCCTGTTATCTTGATGTCCATGTTGAGATCACACAATACTTCACTGAACGATGCAAAGAGTCATTGTTTAGGTGGTATTGATTATTATATGGTGGCATTTTGTACAGCTTTTTGCAGAGTTTTTAAATTAATGTGAATGCTTCCAAGTGTTTTTGTTATTGTAGCAGCAGCAGCAGTAGGAATAACCATAGCCTTAAGGAAGATCTTTAAATGTCTAGCTTCTAAGGTTTACTCCTCATAAGCAGGGCTTACATTGGAAAACATTCCAAACCCAGACATATATTTGGGTGGTTTGGTGGAATCATGATAATTGGCTGGTGATTTGATGGAATCATGATAACAATATCCTCTTGTAAAATTGGCTGATTTAATCAATAAAAACAAAAATTTTATTCTGAAAATAAAAATAAAAGAAAATAAAAATTCTTTCTTCATTCCTGACAAGGTCATAGAAAAACAGATGTGTGCATTAGAAACAACATTTATGGGAACAGAAAGACTAAAAATATACAAGTTTTCCTCCCCCTTTTTCCAGCATTAGAGCCTTTTCTGGAGAGCTAGGTCTTTGCAAAATGTCGCCAAACTAGTCAATTAAGCACTCTGTGGGTTGATTTGTTCAATTATCCATTTGTTTGCTTTCTTGGCCATCCACACTATTCTCTCAAACACCAAATTCAAAAGCATCAATACTCCTCCTATCCTGCTTCTTCAAAGTCCAACTTTTGCTCACATAGAGCACCAGAGGGAATTCCATTGCTTGCACTATTCTGCTGTTTGTAGGTATAGACACATCACGACATCTGAATATCTTTTCCAAGGCCTTCATGGCTGCTGTACCAAGTACTAGTCTGCGGCATATTTCTTGACTGCTTGTTTCTTTACTGTTGATGGTTGATCCTAAAAGACAGAAGCTCTCTACCACTTCATTATCTTCATTAGCTATTCTAAGGCTGGTTGTTATACCTGTTGTATTGGTTTGGTCTTCTTTATATTTAATTTTAGTCTCATTTTTTTATTATGTTCCTTGATTTTTTATTGCTAGACCTTGAAGATCCTTTGCATTTTTGGCAGTTAGAGTAGTGTCATCAGCATAGTGCAGGTTATTGATATTTCTTCTTCAAAAACCATGCTTATCTTTTTTTCAGTCCAGCTTCCTTTAATATATATATATAGCATATAGGTAGAATAAACTGAAATCCTTCATATACATTGCATCTCTAGTTTCTCCAGAATTGGAGGGTAGGGTGCTTATGAGGAAGGCAGGACCAACGGCTGTTTACAATGTTATAAAACATTTTCTAATATATATACAGTGTGTGTGCGTGTGTGTATGTGTGTGTGTGTATGTGTATGTGTGTGTATATAGTACACACACACACACACACACACAGTACATACACTGTATATCAATTGTTCTGTCTAACTTCTGCATTGATTTAATCTGCATTAACTTTTATTTAACTTTTTCATTTTCTGAAGGGAACAAGACAAGGCTGCCCTTTTTCTTTCTTTTTTTAGAACTATTCAGCTTCTTGCTCTTTATAAATGTTCTATATCCATGTGAAGAAATGTGAATACAGTTCATCTTCTTCAAATCTGTAAGTATAAAGAGTTATTCCATTTGATTTTTTCTCCGGCATCAAGGAAAATCATAGTTGAATTTTATTTTTTTTTTCTGATTTATATTATCAATAGTATTCAAAATATATATGATATTTTCCATCATACGTCTTTTGGAACAAATCCAGTCTGTGTGGGTTGTATTCATTCAGTTAAAATGTTATTTATTCTTTTTTCAAGTACTGCCATAATAAGCTTATAATGTATATTCAGTAAAGAAATATGACTCTATACAATTCCGTCTTTATAAATAAAAGAAATAAAAGCTTATTAACATTATGTAGGCAGTACTTGACATTGTTCAATCTCATTCACTACCTGGGCCAATGGTTCAAGGAACCAACAGTTCTTGAAAAGTCTCACATATGCTGCAAAAATACCATCAGGCCCTGGATATTTATTCAGTTTTAAGTTCTGTATTGTTTCTTTGTTTCTAATAATTTTATTCTGTTACTAATTTATTAAAAGCTTCCTTTTATTGGTATATGAATTTAGTGAAAGATACTGTATTTAAATACTCTGTTCTATTTTCCTGGATTAGATGTCTGTTTCATACATAATCTATCATAGTGGTTAATAAAGCATCATCTCCTCCATTGTTGTGACGTGATTACTTCCATCCCAAATAAAATTGAGAATTCTTTTCTTTTTCGTTTTTCCCAAATGAAAAACCAATATTTTGTCTGATTTATTAGATCCAGGACTAGGTTTTGCTTGTTTCCTCATTCTAGTTGTTTCAATAGTATATTCTTTGGTTTTGCATTGCTTTCTTTCTATTTGATGACAGAGTCAAGCAATCCTCTGCTCTATATCTAGGGTCTCTATACCTAGGCTTTTTGGTTCTATACCTACCTATACCTACAGCCTCTACACCTAGGCTTTTATAGGGTCCCATACCCAAGATAAAGAAACATCAGGAGTCAAACTGATTTGGAAGAAGTCCTTAATTCCTGTTTACACTTTGCAGTAATAATAGATTGTTAAGTCTGCAAATGGAGTGATCATAGTCCAAAACTAAACTTACAGACCTGGGAGCTAATGCAAAAGATGTCTTATTGGTATACTAACATTCAGCAGAATCTTTTTGCAACATGTCTTGAGACAATTATTAACAATAATTTAAGGCATGAATAGCCTTTTCTTTTGAGATTCTAAAACAAACAGGCAAACCATGTAATCTTCAAACTGGAATTATACAAGTGTCTTTTTTTTTTTTTACATGAATGGGAATAACAGCTAAACTTCTACCCCAAAATATTCCAAATGTGTTTAGAAGCCTAAGAAAAACATCACTTCAAATCCAAAAGGAGAAGTTAAATATAGGCTCAATGATATAATTGAAAATCTAGAAAATGAATACTGTTTTTTCCATAAGAAGTCACAATTTAGAAAAAGAAAACTGGAAGTCTGTCTCTTCAATAAAAACATAATAAATAGATTATTAATTTGCGTAAGAGCAAATTAACATAGGGACCTCTCTTAATATACTGAATACATATCAATCTGAATGTTATTCATCTTAACATTTATTGTTGTTCCTAATAAGCTCATTGGATTTTTCTATCACCTATTCAAATAATTCTGTGGGAAGCAATTTACAATGGATGAGTCAACACAGAAGTTTTTCCTAGTAATAATTATTCCAAGGTATTTTAAGTAAATCAATAAAATAAACAAATCTCATTTCCTACATATTTCATTAGATATTCTAGATCTAATTAAAATATATTGAATTTTCTCCAATTGATTGAATAACATTAGAATTTAGTAAACTGGTATATAATATTCACAAATTTAATAAAGCATTCTTATAATTGTTAATAACTCCTAAAATATTATAATCATATAATAACAACTATGTTCTACTTCCACCATATTTATATCCCAAATCTCCGTTCATTGTCTAATAAAAAAAAGCCCAAGGGAGATATCTTGTTAAATTCCACAAGATATATTAATAAGTAAAGAAATAATTCAATCTGCAATCACTCTAACTGAAGATGCTACATTTTAAACAGTTTTTAAAAAGAAGTAAATCCATATTTCACCAAGCTTGTTCCAAAAATTTAATCTGTATCCTATTAAAGGCTTTGTCAGCTTCCAATGACATAAAGCCTAATCTAGTTTCTCAGACTGCATTTCTAATATATCAATTAGCAACCTGATATTATCTTAAATTTTTTGCCCATTTTTGGAACAAATTGAGCAGGATAGATTATTTATGGTAGTGTATTTCACAGTCTTTGTTCCATATAGAAGCAATCTAAATTTAAGCATCCACATTTAATTAAAAAGTCAGGTGGTACTTATACATTCCAGATAAACTTTATAACCATGCTTCATTACTACCATTATATACTCTAGGCTTCATTAAAAGGGAGAAGAAAACTCCATTCAAGTATATTTCATTATCTACTACTAATAATACAAAGAGTAAGATGTTCCATACATTCCCTATATCATTCTACCACAGCAGCTATAATATTTTGTAGTAATGTAGCTCATTCAACATTTTGATTTGGAACCAAGATGAATATGGAAGGAACCAAAATGACAACAAACTAGCAGCTCCTGAAATAAGCTCCTGACTTGTGACTGGCTTGGCTCTACAGCCCAAAAATGTCATCCAGAGGCAAGAAAAGAATCCAGACCAGGCCCAGTAAATGATACTGGAGCCCATAAATTCAATAAAGCAGAAAAACAGATGAGGATCAACCCTATATACCCATCACAGAGACAACACAAAATGTGAGTAACTGTAACGGATGGCTTGAGGAGGAAGATTCTGGAATGGAGGTTCAAGGTTGTCAGGAGGTAGGAGACACATTCCAGAGCAAGCGCCTCCTCAGCCCACAACGAGAGTGTGGGAAGACGAAGAGGATGAGGCTAGCCCCCTGCTAGAGTCTCACGGGGTATATCCACTAGTTGCTTTACCATAGGTTTAGTCTGGCAAGATTCTGTCTATTAGGTGCAAGCTAATAAATAAACTATTCTGGACTGGACTGTCTCTTCACTGTTCTTGGGCTGGGCCTGACATCAAACCTGCAGGAAGAACTTACTGCCAAGCCAAGTGGACCTCCAATTAAATTAAATGACAACTAAGCTCTGGCCTCAGATCACCTACAGTGCCTTCAATCTGTCTTGATATCAGCTGAGTCTCCTGATGCACTCTTGGAGAACTATGACACCATTACCCAAGAGCTCTGCCAGCATCTAACTTGTAGTAACAGTGCACCCTTGAGGCACCAACAGCACCGGTCCAAGCCATGGTTTGACAAGGATTGTGTTAATGCCAAAAAAGCTCTTGCTACAACATACCAGGCTTTTGTATCCAATACTACACTGACAGCTGCATAGGACTTCATTCAGCGGAAGAGATACTACAAACAACTGCCGGTATGCAAAAAAAAAGGAAGCCATGAAAAACAACTGGACATGATTAAGGCTGTCAAATCCAATGACTCAGCCTTATTCTGGCACATCACTTCAAGCTCCCAAAGCAATGATCCATCCAAGGTGGATTGTCACATCCCCCCAGGGACCTGGGAGGCATGCCTTCAGGAATTCTACATGGATGCCTCTGTTGACCGTGGACACCAAACTACAGAAAATCTGTCAATGTGGGCACCAGTGACAGTGACAACGATCAAGAACCTTCTTAGTCAACTAAGACCGGGGAAGGCCCCAGGAGAAGACCTAATCCCTCCAGAGGCCATTAAAAACACCTTGAACTTCTGGGCCCCCAATCTGGCCTAACTCTTTACCTTCATTGACACCTATGGCTGAGTCCCCAAGGATTGGGGACTTCCAACCATTGTCCCTATATATAAAAAAGGGAAAAGGATGAGCCTCTGAATTACAGACCGATCAGCCTCCTCAATACTATCAGCAAACTCTAAGCAAGACACCTACAATGAAAATTCCAGGACTGGCTGGAACAAGTAAACGTCTGGCAGAGGAGCAAGCTGGCTTTAGGAAAGGCCAATTCACCACTGATCAGTGCCTAGTACTCCAACATTTCATTGAAAAATACTCCTCCTGCAACACAATTTCCTTGTATGCCATTTCATAGACTTTAAAACTGCTTTTGATTCCATATTCCAAGCTAAATTTTGAGAAAAACTGGAAGCCTCCTCAACTGATCGACATCTACTTCATCTAATATGTATGTTATATGAAGGGACCTCATTCAAAGTAAGATGTGACCCTTGGGGATATCTCACCAGTGCCATTAAACCTGAGAAAGGTATCAAGCAAGGCTGCATATTGACCCCACTCTTATTCAATTTCTATATCAACTCTATGGTGGGCCATCTCCACAACATAAACTTTCACTCCCCAAAACTTGCTGGAAGACACACCTCTGTCCTACTCTATGCAGATGATGCTGCAATACCTCAAGAGCACCTACTGGCCTTAAAAAAGCACTGAAAGCAGTAATACAGTACTGCAAGGAAGAGCAGCTAGAACTCAGTTATCAGAAAACTGAAATCATGTCATTTGCCAAAAGGCCCAAGAGCCACTCCTGGAGCATAGATGACCACACGATTGAGCAGGTCTCCTGCTTCAAATACCTGGGGATAGTTCTTCATTCTGCTAGTAGTAGGAAACCCCATGGGGATTACGTTGCTGAAAATGCACAGAGGAGCTCATCTGCCATTCTTAAAGTCCTTAAGACAAGAGGTACCCATTACATACCTGCAGCACTCAAATTATTTGAAGCCAAGTCAATAGCTCAACTTCTTTATGGTGCCCAGCTGGGCCCCTTCCCCAGTTTTGCAGCATTAGAACTTGTACAATCCAAATTTCTAAAATTGTCCCTTCAAGTCCCAAAATGTATCTCTAATGCCACCCTGACACTAGAGACAGGCCTTATGAAAGTGGAGTCTAGAGTGTGGGGGACCATACTCAACTATTGGCTCAGACTATCCTTTTTTCCCCTTGCCTCACTAACTATGAATTATAATTTTCAGTCACATGGAAACAGGCAGTGGCAACTAAAATCTCATCCTTGGGCTTTTCTCCAGGTCTTCTACTCAGGATATGATCAGGTCACAGCACTCATTAAACAGAGTGTAGCACACACAGAGCTCCAATTGGATCTAGCCTGGTCCCCAACCTTTATTGCCAGTGAATCCAACAGGTACTCTGCCTCCCCTATGGCACACTTAACTAAACTCAAAGTAACTAAACACCAGAATGTGAGAGCTAGAGCGAAAGGGGTTAAGCACGTACTCTTATCCCCAGAACAGAGAGGAAGAGATAAGAGAATAAGACTGGCACCTCCCTAAGGAATGCAGGATGTTTGTGGGGTGACCCTGGGAATTGCTCTCACTCTGAGAAGATTCTGTAATGGGAGTGAAGCCAATAAACCTTGCTGGATTGAATCTGTACTGTCTCCTGGAGTTTCATGGGCTAACCCTGACACAGAAGGCCTTTACTCTGGCACATTGCCATGCCCTTCCCTCAGCTGTCCTTGAAGGCCGAAATAGGAAGATCCCTTACCCAGAGAGACAATGCCCCTGTGACTCTGGATACACAGAAACAACAGAGCAGGGGAGGTAGGAGACTGGACAAAAATTGTCCAATATGGTGGGATCCAGTGATAGTTTCTTGAAGAGGGAATGCACCAATGCCTCTTTAGAGGCAGCTGGGAACACTCCCTCCCTCAAGGATGAATTCACCATTGTCTGGACCCATCCACATGTCAACTCCTGAGTAGCCTTAATCAGCCAGAAGAGACACTGATCTAGTTGACAAGTGGTGGCTTTGATTGCCCAGAGGACCCTGTCCACTTCCTCAGGTCCAACAAGATCAAACTGTTCCCAATAACAGGGTAAGTCCATATCCTAGGCATCTCTACAGACCATGCTCCATGCTTGGTATCCAAATGGGACTGGATGCAAGCAATTTTATCCTCCAGATGCCCAGAAAACTCCTCTGTGCAGCCCTGTAAGTGGGCCACTGGGCCCCCCTTTCCCAAAAGGGATCGGGTGATCTTAAACAGGGCTGTTGGGTGGCATTCCATGGATGCAATAAGAGTGGAGAAATATTGGTGTTTCACCATTCTTACTTCTACAAGGTAGGCCTTAATAGTGGCTATAACCTGTGTTCGATCATGTTCAGTCCTTGTTTTCCTCCAGCTCTAGATGTCTCTTAATCCTTTTCAAGACCTTCAACTTCATAAACCATGGGGAGTGTCAGGCTTGAGGGGTTAGGAGAGGTTGCATGGGCACGATCTTGTCCAAGGTCTTGGCCACTTTCCTATTTCAGATAGCAGCCAAGGCCTCCACTGGACCATGCAGCAGACCCTCAGGTATAATCCCCAGCTCCCTTTGGAACCCGATTGGGTCCATCAGTCACCATGGGCAGACCACTTGAATAGGTCCTGCCTCTCTGCAGAGGGAGTTAGCATAGGAGAAACTCAAGGCCACCAGGACATGATCTGACCATGGCAAGGGGGACAGATGTGAGTCAGATCACATTGCCACTGCTCTGTCAAGAAAACCAAATCCAGTGTGAGACCACTGTCCTGAGTTGGGTCATGAATAATCTGGAACAGGCCCATGGCTGCCATGGTCACCATGAACTCCCAAGCAGCCTCTGAAGCACACCCTAAGAACAGCACGTTGAAGTCCCCCAAGACCATAAGTCTGGGGAACTCCACCACCAGCCCTGCAACAGCCTCCAGCAGCTTAGACAAGGAGTTGCTATGCAGCAGGGAGGCCAGTACAGTAGCAACAATCCCAAATGTTCTCGAGAGCCCAACAGGAACAGGGTCTCACAACCAGCCACTTGTGGAGCAGTGCCCCTGAAGACTAGCACAGAGTCCTGGATGACAATTGCTACCCCTCCTCCCTGCCCTGGGGTCTCAGCTGGTGCTTTTTATGCTTTTTAATTGACTGTACCCCACCCTTTTTATGCTGGTCTATGACTGTAATAAAGATTTCATTTGATCTTTCGGAATCCTTTAAAGATTATTTCATTTTGTTTAAAAATAATTTGTTCATCAGAAGTTGGCATATCAAAAGTGTGTAACTGAATTAATATTGAATACACACGCACACACACACACACACACACACACACACACACATTGATTTATCAAGTCAGAATCCTTATATGAAATCCTTCAGTATAAAATAATATTCTGTTTCCATGGTTGTTTCAATCTAGAATTCAATACTTTACCTTTTTTAAAACCTCATTCCTAATAATTCTGTGTCATAAAACATAATGAAAATTCCAATCTAAGCACTTACAAATGAATAAATTATACAACAAAAGCATTTTATACTTCCAAATTTTTATATTTCTAAAAGTGAATTTAATACTAATAGTACCTTTTCTGTCTGCTTGCCTGCCTGCCATATATAATAATAAGTGAATTTTGTTCTTACAAATGTGAGAAAATATGAGTGGTAATCCTAGGGTTTTTGTATCAGAACACTACATTTTAATTACATACCAATTTTGATTTTGACTTGCTAAGCATACTATTTTCTTGCTGAACCTCTTTCTATAAGTATTTGTGATTATGAATAGCATTTATACATAAAAATACTTACAAATAATATTAATTCCACAGTATCCATAGGGACAGCTCAGAGAGCCTTTATCACCAGGAGTCGGCTACAATTCAGCAGAACACAATGACAACAAGCTTACTAGTTCTTTAGAAAATATTTTATCTTTGATGTTGCTAAACAAGGCAACAATTTGTCAGTGACATCTTTTGAAATGAGCTTAACAATGTCAATAGGCCTACTCCGTTGTTACTGGGATAAAGCTTACAGCCTATACATCTTAGTTACATGGCATGAAGCTCTACTGAATGGAAGTTATTGAATAAAAGTAAAAGTTCAGAGTAGAGAGCTGTGCCTACTTAGTTAATACAGAAACAGATAACAATAATAATAAACTTAATGGTCCAAGAATAAAACAAATCAATGGCCTCATCTAAACTATGCTGCAATAAATGTCCCTTCTCATTGCTTATTCCCTTTCTAATAAAGAAAACCTATTAAACAAACAGATTACAACTGGAAAAAAAAACAGTAAAAGGCCAATTGGTTTTTCTTTCTTTTTTTTTTTAGTTCCTCTCAGAAGAATAAAACTACGTACTCTTTTGAATAAGCATGCTAGGAACTCTTCACTGAAAGGAAAATATATTTGAGGATAACAGATAAACCTGTTCAGACTTATATATTTTATGAGGAACCCTAACAATGTTATTACTCAGTATCAGATCACTTTTTCAATATTTTAGTCCAATTAGTTATATGGAGTAAATTTATGGCACCATGGACAATTGCATTTGACCACTTGTTTTTCTTAATTATGCTTGCTATTCAAAAGCTACCTCTGGTAGGTTCTTCATTGTTTATCACTACTTATTGTCCAACAGATAGAAAAGAAATGATCTGTGCTGAACAAGCAGAAGGGGATTGATGAATCTCTTTTCCTGGAAACCAAACAATACTAATTATTCTTTGGATGAAGAGGTCTGTGAATTATTAGGAAATATTGCAGCCAGTATGGGAACATTCAAGTTTTAAAAGTTCTTTAGTTTATGTCTGCTATATTACATTGTTTGGGTTTTGTTGTTTTAATTTCCGTTGAGGGATACACCCACACATACAAACCTATAGTTTCTGTTTATTTTGGGTTAATAACCTCTATAATATTCCAAATCATGTCAAGTCACACCATAGTGATTTGGACATATAAAAAATGGGACAATAGAATTCTATATGGTACAGCAAGATTTCCTCATGGGGTTGGTTTCAACTGGGGTAGAATTGGATTCTGATTCCGGTGTATGCCCTAGGACAGTGTTGTCCAAACCTGGTCACTTTAAAATGAGTGGACTTCTGGCTGGGGAATTCTGGGAGTTGAAGTCCATTCATCTTAAAGTGGCCAGGTTTGGACAACACCGCCCTAGGACAAAGGCTGCACTCAATATGAAGCATGAAAAGGGGCATTATGACAAATGAAGATACTTCAATAAAAACAAGCTTTTTATAGCTAAGCTTCTAAGTAATTAGTTCAGCATTACACCCAACCTAATTACCTTGAGTCATGCTGAAATACACTACATAAATATCTGCAGTTAATATTTTACTACATCAACTCCAAGAACATATAAGAGGATCAATACAGATTATATGCAAACAAAGCTTACCCAGGCTACCCATGTGTTGAATTGGATCTTAGCCTACTGATGTTTAACACTTGGAAGTATTCAAGCCTCTTATGCATTTTTTTACCTAAGAAAACTTTCCTTCTCTTTTCTTTTCTTGTACAAGAAAAATAGTGAAATTTGCAAAAAGGCAGTTGTACAGAGATGTGTGAGAATTCAGCATTCCTTGTGCTTCCATTCACACATCTAAAGAAGGAAAACGCTGCTGAACATTAAGGCAAGCCTTGCTGTGCAGAGATGAGAAAGGTAATTTTGTAATAGGTATGAGATTAAAGCCTAATGTTATTCCACACACACTATTGAGTTAAAGTCCACTCATCTTCAGTCAGCAGAAATTACACTGGCATGAAATTAGCTATCCTCATTACCAATGCTATCTTGGTTTATTCCCTTTATTCCCAGTCACTGTCAATCACATGACTTTCCTGCAAGGTCATGGTTAAGTTCCACAGATTTTATATACCTTGAACCTGCCCTTTAAGGGTGCCACAGTAATAGAAGAAATGATACTTTACACTTGCACAGCTAAGGAGGACTCACTCCTGGATGGAGAAACAAGATGAAGGCAATATCAGGGGACATATAGAAAGAGATGTTGCCAAGTCATGTTTGGCCCTGTGAGCATGCTACTTCCAGCCATTGTTCTTTTCCTTAAAGGCTCTAAATATTATGTTTTGATATATATGCATTTTATTTACTTCAGGTACTATTGAATATATATCTGTTTGCTTTCTTAAACCACTTGCATACTCTGTCTTGTGCTGTTTCACAAACATCTTCCTGTTGGCAGCCTTTACATTATATACTGTAACAGCTGGTATGGTGACAGATTGCTTTACAAACTTGATTCTCTCCCAATTTAAGGGCTATCTGCTAATCATTTGACTGATTTGATTTTTAAATGGAAAGTGGAAAATTCCAGCTGTCTCTAGCTGTCTTTCTTCATTTATTGCCTTGTGTGTTCTTCACATTATTAACTATAGGTCCAAAATCTAGATAATAGAGAAAACAAGATGTTCTATTCCTCTGTAGGAGAATGCTTTGTTGGTTGGACTAATTAAACTTCAGGATGAACAAAGTAAATAACAGAGAAAGAGAAAGTAACAAAATTATGTGTTTTGCTTACTCCTATAAAAGGCCTTATCACTATAAAAGGTCTTTTGGAAGATTTATAATCTGTTTGAATAACTAAATTTATGCAGATAAAAATCCTAGTATATAACGTGAAATACAACTTTTCATAAATGAAGGAGAGACTTAATGTTTTAGATCAGCAAATGGTGGAGTTAGAAACTTTTGTTAGTATTTTCAATACTAATAAACAATATACCATGCATGAGAAAAGTAAATAAGAGTTTACTTTTCTCATAGTAAATAATGATCAAGTGATCCATTCACAACATCTACATTATAAAAATAATGTTCAATTTTAACACTCTTTTTAATACTATGCAATAACAGTCCATAGACACCTTTACAGAGAAATTTATACATAAGTTATTTCTTACTGAAGCCAGAATATAATTTTTGTTTTCATTTGCACTCAGTACAAATACCTATGGTTGTGAATTTTTTTGAAATCTACAGTATGAGATTATATTATGCATGTATCTTAGCAAGTAGGATGCTTGAAATGGAATGCAATAAGATAATGATTTTGACAAATTGCCAGTTTCAGAAATGGAAGCTATTCAGTAAAACTAAGCTGACAGCTAAATGAAAAAGAAATCTTTTTCTCTCTCTTTTTTCCCCTTTTTTTCTAGCAATTGTGTTTATCCCAGGATATTGGTATGTGATATAGATATAGGATGCAAAGAAATGTACATGATATCATTTCAAGTAAAGAAGTAACTAACAGTTCTATACAATATATTTTTTTCATATGTTTTAGAGGGAGATGGGCTATCTTGGTTTTGTACTGTATTTCACTACATTTTTTCATATGTTTTAGAGGGAGATGGGCTATCTTGGTCTTGTACTGTATTTCACTACATTTTATCTGGTAGTTGTGGTTTATTTTGTTTTTAGTCTTTAAATTGTTTTTCAGGCTTTTTTTTCTTTGCATTTTTCTTTTGATTGCTTTTTAATCTCTTCTTCCTGTTTCTTTTGCTTGTATTTTATTTTTTTACATGAGACATTTTATATTTTTTTTCTTTTAATTTTAAAAATGTATGGCTCAGTTAAATGGTAATATATTGGTTTGTATATATGCAGGGTTTTTGTTTGCTTGTTTGTTTTAACATGTTGTGTTTGGTTATCTCACATAATGAAAAAGAGATATGTCCTTCCAAAAAGAAATTAATACTTACTAAATAAAGCAACTTAAAAGATGGGGATATTTGTCTGTTGATTTTTTTTGTTTTCTTTTGTTTTTAATAGGAATGATGTAGAAGGATAAGAGAAAAATACTTTAGCTAAAAGAAATGCTAGCGAAATATATATTAGTGGAAATTTAAATCTGCAAGAAATGTAGTAATTTCAATTAACTAGTCTTAAAAATTTGTGGTGGAACATCAATTAATGATCTTGAATATCAACTGGAAAAGCAGATGCTATTCCAGAGTAATCTGCAATCCACAATGGTAGAATTTGTTATCAGCATGGAAATGTGGTTTGGATTATTATAAATACAATATTTTATATATAAAAGTATATTGCTAAGGTGAATATTTATTTATTTATTTATTTGTTTGTTTGTTTGTTTGTATGTAAAATATGTGTATGGCCACCCATCTTAAAACACAACTCTGGGCAGCTCATAACAGATATTACCTATTACAAGAACTTAAATAAGGAACACCCTATATTAACATATCAATTAATATTCTTAAATAATAACAGATATACTTAAGCATTAGCAAAAGATATTAAGTATATGATCTTAAGATGAGATTAGTTGAGAAAAAGATTTCATGTCAACTAGAGACTTTTTTAAAAAGCTGAGGTGTCAGCATCAATGTGATGAAAGTATGAAATGAAGGAAGGGCACTTATGCCTATGATATGGCCTTGTCCAATTATTATCATGTTTTGGTTTAATGTCCATAAATGTGTAATATGGTTTGAAGATACAAATGTGATTTGCATGTATATGCTAAACATGTGATATTATAATTATATGAACAATTACGGATTTACTGAGCATGACATATAGAGCAAAAGTTTATTCTTCTGTGATGGAAAGATATTACTACCCTGGATTCATTTATGTTTTCGGTCTTTGGACTGAAACTTTACTGATATAAAGACTGACCAATATTATTCTGCATTGGTTGACAAGATTTAATGCTGTGTTTTAAAACTGTGTTGTTTCCATATATATGATGTCTTTTTATGTTTGTTTTTCTTCTTTTTGTCTTTGTTCTCTGTATAATAAATCAATAAAAATAAATTACATGAGAATCAGAAGCATGCATATATTCTGTTTTGTAAGCTTGATTCAAGAACAGACTATACCTTTCATTTAATTGGCATACTCAACACAATAAGTATGGAGTTAAGTAGTCTATAGGTTTGTAGAGTAATTTCATAGTTTTTTAGATGAAAGTTATGGAAATTATAGACAAATTTAATAGTGTGAAAGAATAATTATTCATTTTTAGACATTGCTTAGGACAAGGCATATTTATATAGACAATAGGTTAAATGACTAGGCAAACCAAGACAAAAAGACAATGGGTATATAATGAATGGGAAATGCTAAATTCATGGAGCAGAATATGTACTGTTTAATGCGCATAATGGCTGAGTTAGTGATAGGCACTGGAATAAACCTATACAAAATTAACCATTTAGGTATGTGAGAAATCAATTCAATAACACATAAACCAAATGATCAGGAAGAGAATCAATAGACCTATGAGGTAACTAATAAATAAGGTAAGAAGAGACCTGGATAAGCAATTAAACAGGCAATAAGAGTATATCAGTCAGACAATTAGTTAACCAGTTAATTAGCCAAGCAGGGAATTAATTACATTCTGGATCAATAGATTCATTTTAATTAAACAGTAAGCCAAGCAGAAATTGCAGCAATTCAGTAAGGAGTCAAGAAAGCAATATTTTAAATTAGGGACTGGAACATTTAGGCATTAGCAAAAAGGAACAGTTTGCTATAAATCTGGAGTCTAAAATAACATAGGGTTGTGTTGCTGAATATATATATATATATATATATATATATATATATATGTGTGTGTGTGTGTGTGTGTGTGTCTATATATATATCTATATATCTATATCTATATATTTCTTTTCTTCTTTTTTTCTGTGAGGAGGATATATTTGAATAAATCATAAGATCCTGATTTCTATGCTCTTAGATTTTATTTATTTAAAATAGTGTTAACAGTCAGTGAGAAAGAGAAATAAATTGATAAATTGTTAGCTTCTGGGGAGAAAATATATATAAATATATATATTTATATATATTTTATATATATAATAACATATAATAACATATAATATATAATAACATATAATAACAACAGTCAGTGAGAAAGAGAAATAAATTGATAAATTGTTAGCTTCTGGGGAGAAAATATATATAAATATATATATTTATATATATTTTATATATATAATAACATATAATAACATATAATAAATATGCATATTTATATATTTATATTTAGTGTTTCTCTGTGAGTGTGTATGTGTGTGTATCTCCCTACTGTATATCTATCTATCTATCTATCTATCTATCTATCTATCTATCTATCTTGCAAAGAGATGTTAATGGAATCTGCCTCTGTGTGATTCTGTCCTGGATCTTAAGGTCATATTTAATTCTCAGCTAAGCTCCCAGGGTGACCTTGATTTAACTACTAGTGTTATTTAATAAGGTTCTTATTATAACTTCTGATTATAAAATGAGATATCAGTATGCTCATTTAAACTCTTGGAATGATAGATGAGATATAAATCTAATTAATACAACAAAAACAAAATTTGTGGACAAGGATTATGACCATGTTGTGCAAATACAAAACTTAGTTAAAATTGATCATTTATGGATGTACCATCATTAATTTAGGAGAAAGAGGTCTTATACATATTTTTAAAAAATATATTCATTATTTTAACATTTGTTTCATTCTTTAATGTGGCTGCCTTGTACGTCTTTCTCAGAAAAAGTGAAAAGGATTAGCTCTTTTTAAAAATGAAATCTGGTAATCCAGATATTAGACATGATTTCAATTTGTGCATATATCATGTGCCAATACATTTTTCTTGTATGTGTGTTTTATTGCTATGTATTACATTCCATAATAAAAACACAAATCATCAGTCTAAAGGATTCATTAGAGGTTGTTTTCCCCTCCCCCAGGATCTCTTTTTCATAAACTTTGTAATGTTATAGACTTCTAAGGAAAGGAAGAGTAAGAACATGGGAAGCTAACTTATACTGAGTCAATTAGTTCAATATTCTCTACACTGATTGTCAGTTATTCAGACTGAAAAGACCAGGGATTATACCCAGGATATGCAGGACATAAAATAGAAGATCAACCATGCTCCTTCTCTTTATCTTGGGAATATCAGAGAACCTTTTCATAAGGATAGCCATGGAGTCTGTGCTGAGTAACATTTTGCAATAAGGATGAAGACAAATACATGGATAATAGACAAATAGACCTGATAATTGATCAGCCACTTTTTCATTAACTTAATTCAATTTTTAATCACTTGAATTTTATACAACACAAATGCTGTCCAACAGCATCTAGTTAAAAACAGGCTCTTTCCATCTGAGCAGAAAGGAAACTGCCCAAACAACAAAGGAACAAAAGATCAGATATTAATTGACAAGATGATTTTGCAAGACAAGGAAGACCAACTTGAATGTACCTTGGATTGATTACAGGAAGGATTCAAATCCCTGCCACATGATTGGATAATCAAGTACCTAGAAATAACAGTGATTTGTCAGCCAGTTGTTAAGATTGAATTTGGCATTTTTATCCACCTATCGAGTCCTTCCCAAGGACCTGGGATAGGCAGATGTTGCTGTTTCATGGTGTTAAAGGATGTAAGCTGTTCCAAGTAAAGCTGCCTTCTGCAACTGACTGATGGTGATTTTGTCAATGCCGATGGTGTTCAAGTGGTGCTCCAGATGTTTTGGGATTGCACACAAGGAGCCTATTACTATTGGTACTACCTTTGCTTTCTTTTGCCACAGTCATTCTATTTCTATTTGCAGGTCTTTGTATTTTGTGATTTTCTCCAGTTCTTTCTCTTCTATTCTGTGATCTCCAGGTATGGCAATGTCCACTATCCAGACTTTTTCGTCTTTCTTACCGACAGTTGTTAAGTCTGGGCTGTTGTGTGGCAGGTGCTTGTCTCTTTGAATTCTAAACTCCTAGAGCACTTTAGCTTCTTCATTTTCTGTTACTTTTGTCTGTTTTGTCTGTTTTGTGGCCTCACCAGTTCTTGCTCCAGTGCACCATTGTTGATACTTTGTCATGCTGTTGTTTGTAGTCAGGGACTGTGATCTTCTTACAGCATCTAACTAGGTGGTTCACTGTTTATTCAGCTTCTTTGCAGGGGCGGCATTTGCTGTCTTCTCAATTCTGGCTTTATATGCATTTGTTTTTAAGGCTTGGTCTTGTGCAGCCAGAATTAGCCTCTCTGTCTCTTTCTTTAACTTTCCTGCTCTTAGTCATTTATTCAACTTTCCTGCTCTTAGCTGCTGCTGCTGCTGCTATTATTATTATTATTATTATTATTATTACTATTACTATTACTATTACTATTATTATTCCATCTTATATCACTTACTGTATATGTCTCCTATATGTCTAGGAGGCATGCCTTCTCTATATTAGCATCTGCCCTGCAGAATGATATCCCTGCCTAAATTTGGCTAGGCTTGACCCTGTTAGTCTATTGGAAGGCTATGAAGACCCGATTGTTCCCTATGGCATTGGAGTCTATATGTTGATTTGCTCATCCTATGAAGTTTAACTTATGGTGGGATTCCCTGATCATGTATTTTGTTGTTATGATTTTGGGCTGTCTTTGTGGTGTTTATTATATTTGTTATAGTTGTATGTTGCCAGAGTCAGAGTTTTGTGAGTTGATAACCATATAAATCATTAAATAATTTTGTTTTAATGGTCAATATATCTTGGCTATATTCTGAAAAGCTTAAATACTTCTCATTATAATATCTCTATATAATTGAAGCAGATTGTACATTAATTGCATAAAAACTGATAAGATTTTTTAAAGAAAAACACAATGAAATGAGATATTAAGAATTGTTAAAATCCAAAGCCATTGATCTTTATAACTGTTCTGTTTTCTGAAATGGTGGAAAATAGTTAAATAAATTTCAAATGTATAGTGAGTAAAATAAAGTATTTCCATTGCTGCACAATAATCCAGCTGTAAACAGTGTCCCAGTTCTATAAATCTGCCTGATTATTCATGGCAGTTTCATTAATGTGCTTACAATAAATATAGCAGACGTGGCATAAACACATTAATAATATACCATTCCACTTAATAGCTTTTTCTCTTGGAAAGGGAGTTCCAGTTCTCAGCAGAGCTAACAAATCTTGTCACTGAATTAATTCATTAGCAAAAGAAATGGTTCTGGTACCAGCTGAAGAAATATATGATTTTGGTGTCCAAAGCAAAGGCACAATCAAAACATAGCAATCTTTGCTATTCTTTATGGAGACAATCATCAATAATCTTCACCTGCAGACTTGAAGTTATTGAGAATAGTATCCTAAGTATGTGTCAGTACATTGTTGGAATGCTAAATGTACCTGCTACTTGATGGAATGGAGAAAACAATATTTTCATTTTAATTTTAGTCTCTATATTAGAGGTCCTAGCTTGCATTTAATTGAACATGGTTGAGTAAAACTGGGCTTTAGTTGCACTTGTGCATATTGTTCAAAATGTGCCAAAATTAAGTAACATTGTCTTATTTTTAACATGTTGTACAGGTATGATTAGTGCTGATAACCTAATCTACAACTTTCGTTCTTACTAAAAAGCATTATTTGAAAGACTTGATTAACCAACATTATGATTGGAGACAGGGGTCAATATCTGTGGTTCCATCTGATGATGACTACAGCCTATGGTAAAGAACTTAATGAATTAAATAGAAAAATACATATATTGTTCCTGTAAAAGTAAGAAAGTGGGAAAGGATGTCATATATCTGATCTTGTGAAATTCATGAGGAAAGTACAGTAGAAAATGAAGACATATGTTTAATTGTGAATGAAAAGGCTAAACTATATGTTAAAAAAAATGACCTTGTATCATTTACAGGTGAAACTCGAAAAATTAGAATATCGTGCAAATGTTCATTTATGTCAGTTTGGCAACTCAAAAGGTGAAACCGATATATGAGATAGACGCATTACATGCAAAGCGAGATATGTCAAGCCTTACTTTGGTATAATTGTGATGATTATGGTGTACAGCTTATGAAAACCCCAAATTCACAATCTCAGAAAATTAGAATAGTGTGAAAAGGTTCAATATTCTAGGCTCAAAGTGTCCCACTCTAATCAGCTAATGAATCCATAACACCTGCAAAGGGTTCCTGAGCCTTTCAATGGTCTCTCAGGCTGGTTCAGTAGGAATCACAAGCATGGGAAAGACTGCTGAGCTGACAGTTGTGCAGAAAACCATCATTGACACCCTCCATAAGGAGGGAAAGCCCCAAAAGGTAATTGCAAAAGAAGTTGGATGTTCCCAAAGTGCTGTATCAAAGCACATCAATAGAAGGTTATGTGGAAGGGAAAAGTGTGGTAGAAAAAGCTGCATAAGCAGCAGGGATGACCGCAGCCTGGAGAGGATTGTCAGGAAAAGGCCATTCAAAAGTGTTGGGGACTTTCACAAAGAGTGGACTGAGGCTGGAGTTAGTGCATCAAGAGCCACCACACACCACACACATTTCTAACATAAATCAGAATCAGAAACAACACAAAAGAAAAAATAATGTAACCAAGTCCAGCCCACAATCACTGCATTTCAAAGTACTATAGCCAGGTTCATCCACCACTCTGGCCCAATGCCCTGCGTGAAAATTCAGCTCTTCAAGGCCTTACAGAAAGCTAACAGGTTGAGGCCATCTAAACCTTTTGGAAATATGCTGTTCCAGAGGACAGATATTGTGACAGAGTAGGCACACCTCTTCAGATGACTTTCCTAGGATCAATATATGCATTGGATTAGAGATCTCCACATTTTTCAAAGTGGATTAATTCTAATTAACATGGAATTGTCCATTTGAATCTAAGGAACAAGGATATGTTATATCATCTGGCTTCTTTAATATTGTAGACCAGGACTATTGACTATAGATCGGGTCTCTAATTTCTCACTGCTTTTATCAAAATGATGAAAGCCACTTCAGTGTCATATCATTAACTCTGCCCATTTTGGGATGTGGCTTGCATTGTAATATTGTAATATTGTCTGTATCACTAAAATCCACCTTTGCACCCTCCTGCAGATGCCACTGTTGGGAAGGTAAATTATTTGCCTCCTTCTATCAGCTAATTTCTTTCAGGATCAAATATACATTACCTTTAGTAATATACTGCTGATCCTGATTATTTTAATTGTTGTGGAAATATAGGAGATATGAACTTGCGTACAGATTTAGGAATGTTAAACATTTTTCTTCCCATGGGAATAGATGTACAGAGTATTTAGCAAAACTTAAGCTTTGATCTTCAGCATTTTAATTACAGCCTGGGGATATAAAAATAAGAAGAAAGGTAAGCTCCTGCCCATAGATAAGCCACGGAAGTTTATATGATATGACAAATGTAACACATAATGCAACTGTATATTTCAGTGCACTTATTGGAATTATACTGTAAAATAGATAACAGATCTGTTGTTTACAGCATTGTATTAGGTGAGAGAAACTATCCAGAGTTCTCTTCAAGTAAGGAGGGTTTTGTGGCTCCTTATATAATAATATTGCAACTCAAAACATTCCTGGGTAATATGATTCATTATGAGGAATTCTAATATATGTAGTTTGAATAACAAATCACAAACCCTCTTTTTTCTGTAACATGGTGCCATTATTGTAACATTTATCTTCAGATCCCATAGTAATCCACACAGTATTATAGATAGCCTATAAGAACAAGGCCTGGAATGGAGTTACAAAAATTAATTTAAACACTTAGCAGCATGAGAGATATACTGTATTGTGTTAATTATAAGACAAATAAGTTCTTTTAAAAATGTGGCTTGTGATGCAAGTCCCAACTAAGTTTGTTCTGTGAAACAGCATTTGTGTAACAATGCTCTTGATAACTGCTCAACTTTGAAATGCATGTGTGATTTAAAAATGTGAGAAAATCAAAACTTAGTCCAGTGTTCTATATCTATTGCTATGAGATCATTCATAGCTTCCAGCATTTTTATCATAGTATTCTACTCTTAAGTAGTTCTTAATACCTCTGAAATTAGATGAGGAGGCTAAAAGTTATAATATGTAGGCTGTACTTAGAAGTTCAGTAAATGCTGAAGTATTTTGCAAAAATATTCTTGCCACTGTTACCAACTCTTTATTGAACTTACTGAAGGATTTGTTAGTCATTTTTGCTCTTCTTTTCTGAATATATATTGTGATCAGTGGGAAGTGGTAAAGAGAAATCTAAATGGAAACTTAACTAAATTTGAAAAGGCAGTGTTATATGATAGAGTTCCAGTTTAAACATACCATAATTTGCCTTGGAGAAATACAAAAAGAATGACTAAGAAGAAAAGGTTTTCTCCTTTTTTTTTTTTTAGAATTACATTCTTTATTTTCTCCCTGTCCATTCCTCATTTGGACGACTATTTAAGGAATAGTTATCTTAAATGTGGTGAATAACTAATTAAAATCAATTTCATATGATAGTGGTAATAACCAGAACAGTTCATGTGATTAAATTTACATGCTGTGAGGTTATCTTTGGTGTCTAGGCAAAATAAAATTAAGGCAGACAATTAATTGAATTGTATCTCAATTGCTTTCATAGAAGGACCAGACTTCAAGGAAAGATCTCTTATCGTAAACAGACATTCTCTCTTGTCAGCCCTGTTCCTCCCTTAGATTGTATGCCCACAGTATATATTTAACCTGTATACAATCTGTAATTTCAACTTTTGTTTAGATTAAAAGAAAATTGTGTTCTTACCTGGATGGGGAGCCCTTCATGTAGACACTAAAGCTTTAGTCACCACACACAGAGACAAACTACAATGTTCCACATGGGGTTTTGATCACTTGGAGGTTTATAATGCAGGCAATTATTGAGATAATGAGCAGTTAAGAAAAAAAATATGCCATCACTGGAGACATTAATGGCATTCTACTAATATTAAAGGTCCACAGTGTGGTCTAGAATGAATTACTAGGGATATTATGACTTTGATACTTATATACAGAGAAATCCTATTTTAAATGCTGAGCACTTCAAAAGTAAGTCACTCCAATTCTTTGAAGTGTTTTGCTGGCAAGGCTGAACAAGAACGAACAATGCTGCTATCGTCTTCCCTTCCCTTTTTCTCTGTCAAAAAAAAAAAAAAAAAAATCTTGCAGTGGAACAGAAAATTAGATGGACTCTAGTTGGTAAACATTTTATATTGTTACTTTATTATTGTTGTTACTACCTTTAGATCTTCAATATTTCTTATTCCATATCATAAGATCCTATCCCCTGCTAATTCTTCTATTTAGGCATTTCCACATTAGTAGATTACAAAGAAAATCTGATATTAATTACCCACAATTCAAAAGTCCAAGTTCTGTTTTTGCAGATGGGAAATGTATGGCTCTTGGTTTACATATTTAGTTTATTCTTTAAAAAAAGAAAGCCTACTCTTAAATCCACAAGGAATATAATGACAAGCTATAGATACATTTGTAAGTATAAAATAGTAACGATAACATTACAAGAGAAGAAGCACTAAATTATTTAATCAGTGTATGATGTTGTATGTCAGAATTTGGTACTGAATTTTAGAGCTGATTCCCTCAAAGAATCTCCCAAGCACTCCCCCCTCCCACCCGCCAATTTTTATAGAATTTATTTTAATCAACCTGCGAAATGCAGAAGGCAGGTATTATTAAGCCATACCCAGTAAGAAAAAGAATGTTCCTTTAATGATAAACTTTTTTATGAAGTTTACTTACATAATAAATAGCATACAGACACATCACCAATGTAAGACATAGGCATTATAGAAACTTTAAACAATACTAAACTATTGAATGAACAGTCTTTTGAAAGATGCAGTAACCTACAGCAGTATCCTTCTAAAACCCAGTAAACCAAAAAAATGCCTTTCCCTCTTTGCAGATATTTTCATTGTAACTTGTATTGGTAGAAAGTCTCATGCTGCAATTTGTTATTCTTTTAGCTACTTCATCCTTTTTGAGTAGGCATTCAATCTAGTCCTCTACTCTTGGCCATCAAAACTACAATTCACCTCTAGCTGAAAACCACTAGACGATTCTCTTACGGGGGAAACTTCCTGCTCCAGTGATTGAGCTGCCAACCAGTGGTCCAGTATCCTTTACAAAGCCTTATGCTTTCTCTTCTTTATAACTTGCTCTCAGATAGTCTTTTTGTTTCCCCACACACTTACATACCTCTGATTCCAAAGACCTTTCCTTTCTTCTTTCCACCTCTCCTTCTTTTGCCTTCTCTCATCCAAATTGGGCTCCTGGATATGATTCTGAGTTGGCCTCCCAATACTATTTTTTTTTTCTTCTATTCCACCTCCAGTCCCACAATCTGACATTTAGACGCTGGGCTAATTAACCTATAACCTGGATCCAGCAAGTTTAGGAAGAATTTACCTATATTTTCCCCAAAATCTGTTAAATAGATCTCTAAGAATCCTATTTTCTTCCCTTTGCATCCTACACTTTATCTATATAGCTTAACAGTGCCTTGCACTGGCTTTATTACAAATTATTGGATTGCATCAGTAAATAATGTAATATTAATATAATTCATAATTAGTGGATACACAAATTTGTGTCTAGAAAAAGCACAACTTTGACATATATACAACCATAGCATATGTACTGTAAAGGACAGCTACAACCATATCACCATGAACTTTGAAGGATAAGGAAGAAAGCTCAAGTCCCCGGGAACTCAAGTCATATTCCCATCCATTTCTACAATCCATAGAAAATAAATGGCAATAAAAATAATATGGAAAATGAATAAATTACTGTGCAAGCGGTGATGATGAGAAAAATTTGGTTTCTAGAATGAAAGCCTGAATGACAGACTGATAGTATATGATGGGTTGCACCTTCTGAATGTCTGCAGGAGATAAAAAAGAGGAAGTGATAAAATTTGCGGCACAATTTTATTATACAACTCTGCACCTTATGTATTTGCATGCAATTTTGCAATGAAAGATTGCCTTTGTCACTGTAACTAGCTGCAGATAACTGTATGGAACAAAAAATAATTAAGTTAACATCAAAGCAACACCACTGCAGGATGTCAGCAAGACATATTAATTATTAGATTTATTTATAAATGTATAGATTAGATTTATATTCCACCTTTATTTTGTACAATTCAAAGTGGTGTACAATGCTCCACCTTCCTATTTTCCTCACAACAGCAACCCTATGAGAAGGATTGGGCTGGGAGAGGTTGGCTGGCTCAGAGTCACCCAGCTGGCTTTTATGCTTAGTGGAGGACCAGCACTCATAGTCTCCTAGTTTCTGGTCCAGCAACTTAACCCCTATACCAAACTAAGTGGCTGGCTGGCTGGCTGGCTGGCTGGCTGGCTGGCTGGCTGCCAAGATAGAGAGATAGAGAGAGAGAGAGATAGACTAAAGTTGCCATTATTAATATTAAGCCCTATCTCCCCAAAGAGTTTTATGAATGACTATTGTGGCAAACATTTTGTGTGCATGACCATCATAACATGATCTCAAAATTGTTGGTAGACGCTCTGCTTTGTAAATCTTACAGAATGTTGCTGTAGCTTGTTTTGGTTCCTATGTACACATTTAAAGCAGATCTTTCTATAGCAATAAACAAATAAACAAACTATTTGGCTGTAAATCAGATTTACTAGATTTCTAATTCTCAGTGCAAAAGGACTCCTGACTTTATTCTAACCAACTTTAATATTTTTATAATTCAACTCTGGAATAATTATTAGTTAATTTATATTTTTTTATGCATCTGTATTCTACATAGCTAAGTAATCAAATTCTGCCATCTGGTATAACACTTTAATTTCAAAGGGAAAGGAAAAGGGGCAAAACACATGCATGTGAAATTATTTTACTTGCTTACTCTTTGCCAAAATACCAAGTTAATTTAGCACTGTAATGCTAAAATTATATAACAAGTGCCCTCAAAGAAATGGCTATATACAATAGATTTATATTCACCCCACTTATACAGTGGTACCTCGGGTTACGAACACCCCTCCTTACGAATTTTTCGAGATACGAGCAGCTCTGGCCCCAAAAATTTACCTCGACATGCGAGCTCTGCCTCGAGCTACGAACCGGATCCGCGGCCATTTGCCCTGCTGCCATGCGGTCGCAGCTTCCTGTGGGCGAGATCGCGGTAGCAAGGAGATGTTCGGTGAGGCTTGTGGTGTGTTTTGTGGCGTTTGGAAGGTTTTTGGTGTGCTTGTCAGCATGGCTCCAAAGAAAATGTTTCAGAACTGTTTAACCGTATGTATTTACATTGAACCTTATGGGGAAATTTGCCTCATGGTGCGACCAAATTCGGAGGGCGGAACGGATTAACCGTATTTACATTGAACCTTATGGGAAAATTTACCTCGCGTTGCGACCAACTCGAGTTGCAATCAGAGTCACGGAATGGATTAAGTTCATAACCCGAGGTACCACTGTAGTTTAAGGTTTCTTTTGTTTGCTTTACATTCCAGCAAGTTGGCTTGTGATCAATATTATTTTATGTACTATTACTAATGATGATGATGATGATGATGATGATGATGATGATGATGATGATAATATAATATTAACACACACACCCCAGTGAGGTACTATCTTGACACGGTTGTGGGACTTGCATGCTCCAAGGAGGATGAATGCTATGCTACAGTTTCAACCATACTGCATGGGTCTCATCAGAGGAGCAAGACAAAGAGTGTTTTTCCCATAAACAATATGGTATGATGTAATTTACAGAAACCTCTACCAGATTGGTCATCGCCCAGGTCAACAAGGACCACACTAGGTGTTTTAATTCCTGGACATCTGGTGACAAATGGGCTACAGGACTCAGGACGGTTGGCTGAGCAACCAGGGCCAGCAGCTGCAGAATTACTGGAAGAAAAGTTGTTTACCTGTTACAAATATATGAAGACTGAAAAAAAGGGGAAAAAATCATATGCTATTGCAAATCAAGTCCAATGAGAAGATGATATCTGAAAACAAAGCACCAGTTCTGGAAAGAACAACATCCCGAATAGAAAATAACAGAACAGAGGCTAGCAGATCAATGTCAAAATATAATACGAAATAAAGTATTCACAAAAGTAGATTGGAGGGTCTACCCAGGGCAAAGAAATCAAAGCCTTGCCAGAAGTAGCTCAGACTGTAGAGGCAAACCAGGGGGAGTCAGCAGCAGATGAAGCCAGCATAGCCATTGAATCATTTTTATTCCCAAACCAGGCACCCTCCCCTCTGCCTTCTCCTCAGAATGAACAAAACCCTATAACTAAAAAACAATAAGAATTAAAACAAAGAATAACTGAACATCTAGAAAAGCACAAAAGGAACAGAATAAGATTGTCTGCATTGAAGCTTGTTACAAAGAAACAGCTAGCATAAGTTTTAAATGATGCCAATACTGTAATATCAAATATAAGCCTCAGCTCACTGCAAGAATCAAAACAACTAATGTACAGCACAGCTGCAGTTATAACTGAATACTTTGGATGCAAAATCTACAAACAAGAAAAAAAGCCAGACAGTGCACCACCAAAATGGAAGTTCAGGTTGGAAAATAAGATCAGCATGCTAAGATTACATGCACGCGAGCTAAAACAGATGAAAGAAAAGAAGCTGAACAACAAGAAGACCAACAAATGCCTGATTAAGAAATATCACCTAGAAACAAGGAAGATCAAAGAAGCACTGGAAATATTAAAACAGCAAATAACAGCCATAGCCAAGAAGATCAGCAGATACGAAACTCAAATTGCACACTATAGGCAGAATCTTCAATTTCAGTCGAATCAGAAACCTATTCATCAGTGGAGAGACTGCAATGAACCAGTCAACACCTGACAAAGAAAAAATAGTGCAGTTCTGGGCACAGCAAAGGGACAACACAAAGAAATACAAAAAGAATGCAGCTTGGATAAAGGAGGTGAATAAGAATAAACTACAAGAGAAGGAAGACCAACTTGAATGTAGCTTGAATTGATTACAAGAAGGCATTCAACTCCCTGCCACATGATTTGATAATCAAGTGCTTATAAATAACAGGAACCAGTAGAAACATCAGAAGCTTTGTGCAAAGATTAATGACACAATGGAAGACACAGTTGCTGGTAAATGGTGATAGACTAAGAGAGGTTAATATCAAGAGAGGAATCTTTTAAGGAGACTCACTATCACCACTACTATTTGTCATTGCATTGATTCCTCTGTCAACAATACTGAACAAGTCAGCCATGGCTATCAAAGATCAAAAATATCTGCCAGGCTATCTCACCTCCTTTACATGGATGATCTGAAGCTGTATGGAATAACACCATCTGAAACAGAATCACTGCTCAACACTGTCTGAATATATAGGCAAGATATTGCAATGGAGTTTGGACTGAACAAATGTGCCACCCTTACCATCAACAGGGGAAAAGTAGTGAAAACTGAAGGAATCGCAGTGCATTATGAAAATAACATCAAGAGTTTGGATGAAAATCACTACAAATACCTGGGCATCCTTCAAGCTTACAACATCAAGCACAAGTCAAGAGGAAGGTTAGTAGTAAATAAATCATGAGAGTGAAGAACATCTTAAAGTCCAAACTCAGTGGCAGAAATACCATCAAGGCAATTAACACTTGGACAATTCCAGTCATTAGATACACAACTGGAATAGTAGACTGGACTCAAGCAGAACTAGGATAGGAAGACCAGAAAAATAGTCACAATGAATCATACCTTTCATCCACGCAGTGACATTGACAGATTCTACCTACCAAGGAGCCTGGGCAGGCATGGAATGTTGCAAGTACACTGAACAGTTAAGAAGAAAAAAGGGCATTGCAAGAATATCTGAAGGATAGTGAAGAAGATGCACTGAAACTAGTATCACCATGAAGGCTTACTGAATACTGAAGAGACCAAACTGGCCTAGAAGAAAGACCAAATGAAAAATAGAAAGAGAAATGGCAAGGCAAAGTATTATATGGCCAGTACACACACACACACACAAAACTATCAGGCAAAGCAGATAACAACAAGACCTGGCAATGGCTAAGAACAGGAAAGTTGAAGAAAGGGACAGAGGGGTTAATTGCACAAGACCAAGCCTTAAGAACAAATGCATACAAAGCCAGAATTGAGAAGACAGCAATAGACAGCAAATGCTGTCTCTGCAAAGAAACTGAAGAAACAGTGGACCACCTAGTTAGCTGCTGCAAGAAGATCTCACAGACTGACTACAAACAACAGTATGGCAAAGCAGTGACAATGGTGCACTGGAATATCTGCAAGAAATACCATTTGCTTGTAAGCAAGAACTGGTGGGACCACAAAACAGACAAAGTAATAGAAATGAAGACGCTAAGGTGCTCTGGGACCTTAGAATTAAAACAGACTAGCACCTGCCACATAACACCTCAGACTTAAAATTGTTGATTAGAAAGACAAAAAAGTCTGGATAGTGGACATTGCAATACCTGCAGACAGCAGAATAGAAAAGAAAGAACTGGAGAAAATCACAAAATACAAAGAATGCAAATAGAAATAGAATGACTGTGGCAAAATAAAACAAAGGTAGTACCAATAATACTATTTACTAAGTAATAGGTGCCTTGTGTGCAATCCCAAAACATTTGGAGTACCACTTGAAGATCATCAGCATTGACAGAATCA
Source organism: Liasis olivaceus (assembly GCA_030867105.1). Taxonomy (NCBI): domain Eukaryota; kingdom Metazoa; phylum Chordata; class Lepidosauria; order Squamata; family Pythonidae; genus Liasis; species Liasis olivaceus. The sequence goes on along the minus strand of CM061352.1, from coordinate 63,751,980 downwards.
CCATCAGTCAATTGCAGAAGGCAGCTTTACTTGGAACAGCTCACATCCTGCTACCATACCTTTATCAACAACATCTGCCTATCCCAGGTCCTTGGCAAGGGCTCGATAGGTGGATAAAAATGCCAAATCCAGTCTAAACATCTGGCTGACTCTGCGACCAACAATAATAATGTAACCTGATTCCTGGGAAGAATGTTGGGAAGGCAGTATTTTCCCAACAGACATTTTCAGTTATTGTCAAAATAGCTTATTTAGCTCGTAATATAAAATTATTAAATCATGTTAGAAGGGGCCATTTAAGCTACAGAATTCAATCCTCATTCAATGAAGGAATCTAAATCAAATCACCCCTGACTGTTGGCTGTGTAGCGTCTGCTTGAACAGGTCCAATGAAGGGGAACCTACAAATTCTTTGGGTAATTAGCTTCATTGCTGAACTGCTCTTATTGTTAGGAAGGTGTATTTTTTTGTGTGGTTAACATTGAATTGGAATCTGCCTTCCTATAGTTTAAGTCCATTATTCTGTGTCCTATACAATGGAACACTGGGGTACTGGTGTTAACCTTCTTCTGATATCTTTTCAGATATTTGAAGTGTGCTGTCATATTTCTTCTTAATGTTTTCTTCCCAAGATAAATCATATCTAAACCTGTAATTTTTTTTTCATATGAGTTCATTTCTAGTCTCTTAATCATTCTCATTTTTAACCCACCAAGGTGTCCGTTCAATTGTTGTGCATATTCAACCCATGAATTACAAGAATCAGCTTGTTCTATGGAGCTCTTCTACCAAAGCTTTTCTACCAAAATAGAAAAATAAAAAGAGCAGGAGTAATCTCGTCTTTATGAGATGATGTTTTGTAATTAATATCTTTATATAACACAGTATGGTGTAAGGCAGAGATGATGTTTACTTGAAACATATTCCTTAGAGGTACCTCAGAGATGACCATCTGGAGAAGAAAGGAGAGGTGAACCTAAGTCAAGGATACCGTCTCTGACTGAAAGGTGATTAGCTGCTGCTCAAGTGATAAAGAGGTACGGGATGTAAATCAGATCATCACCAGATCATTATGAGGTGAATATTGAAAAGTGTAAAGGTTAGCAGTACAGATGAACCTCAGTATAAACTGGACCCTGGAAAGGTGCAGAATAGCTTTATGGATTCATCCACGTCATCCTTGGGGTTGCAGAAGGAATATAAGGAATATTCTATATTCTGTAATGTTCTGTTACTATTATTCAGCCCTACTTAGTAAAGCTTTTTTTTTTTTTTTCTTTCCTTGTGTGTATTGATTGCCTTTGCATCCAAGAAGCTGTTAATCACCAACTGGCTAACACCTGCATGTAGGGAATACAGGAAGGCCTTTGAAGAAAATTTGTGGCAATCATTAGTAAACGTAAGTTTACCCCGGAAAACAGTTTAGCCAGGAAATTCAAGATTGCTCCACCTTTTTGTATAAGAGGGAGGGAAGATGAAAACCTGTCAGGTTTTCAAGATTTTGTAATTAACATTCTAGTATTTCTCATGATGAGTCCCAGTGCAGTGTAGTGGTTAAAGCATCAGGTTAGAAACCAGACACTGTGAGTTCTAGTCCCCCCTTAGGAACAAGGCTAGCTGGGTGACCTTGGGCCAGTCACTCTCTCACAGCCCTAAGAAGAAGGCACTGGCAAACCACTTCCAAAAAACCTTGCCAAGAAAACTGCAGTGACTATTCCAGGCAATTGCCAAGAGGCAAAAACTGACTGGAACACACCAAAAAAGAAAAAAATAATTTTCATCTGTTTCCTGATCTGGGCTGCTTTGAAGGGCTGAAGCTATACTGCAGCAAGATACACATGAAATGCACACATTTTTATATTCAGCATCCACAGATACTGAATGTGCATAGGGAAAATCAAGCTCTGTTCCAGATGAATGACAGTTCATTGAAACAGAATCAGAAATCCGTCACAGGGATTAAGTCTTCCATGTAAAGCCTTGTTAAGGTGTTGAAATATTTCCCAGGAAATGAAAACAGACGTTTGTGCCTCTACTCCACATTCTCAGGCTATGGATCCTGAACAACTGAAAAGCTACTCAAATGTTCTGTCTTAAAATGATTTTCAAACACTTCTTCACTTTAACCATTGCATCATTTAATTTTGCTGCTCAGCGAAGCTTATTAAAAGCAGACTCTAACTTAGAAGTCTATTATCTATATGTTTTTCATAACAGGAATCCGATCTAAAATAATAGAATTTGGGTCCTGAACTTGCTAAGATGAATAACTGAATAATATTCAGAATATTTTATATTGTATGTTTTAGGGAGGAAAAGTAAAATATATGCAAAAAGAACTATACCATGTTTCATGCTTCTTAAAAGAATAGGTTCCCAATCTAATCCAAATTTGTAGGTGTTTGTCATAGGAGTTTAGAAACATCTAGAAAATGTGAAGATCTTTGAGTGTTGCTATAGCAGCAGCCAAATCAGATCAATTAAAGAAAAATAATATTCTGTTAACCAAAAGAACTAAAAGTAAACAAAGTTTATTCTGTAGACACAAAATTAGGTAAGAATGGAAATCAAGTAACACTACTCAGGGATGGCGAGATATGTAATAACTGTGTTCTATTATTCTGTAATGAGAGGAGAAACAAAATAGTAGCTTCAGTTAAGCATAAGAAAATAAGTTTTCTGTTTATAGAATTTTTTTTTGTTTAGGACATACTGTTTCAGAGCAGATTACATTGCACTGCAAAGGAATGCTTGAGCATGATGTTTACAAATCTGTATATTCATGTTCACTTGAAGACACATAAGTCCTTCACAGGATTCCTAGCTAGCAAGGATGGATAATTTAGAACCTTATACATTTAGTTGAATACAAGTGGGCATCCTTTTGTAGATGTTGAATAAGCATACTCAGTCATGTATATGATGCTGTAAATGATGGTAATTCCTTGGTTAGGGTATTGTTTACTGCTTGATTGTTTGTCTAGTGTTAATCCTGGTGTTAATCCCTGTTTTTCTGGGTGTGGATTGCTGGAGAGGAAGTGATCTGGTCTTTTTATTTCCTTTTTATTGTCTCTTTTGAGTGGTGTCTAAATGTTGTTTATCATTTACACACCATTAATACCAGACAAACAATCAGGTGGTAAACAATACTTTAATCAAGGAACTACCAACTCAAACAATCAAGCAGCAAACAGCCTAATCTAGGAACTACCAAGGAAAACACAATATCCCCACCAACACTGACAGGGCAAGCTACTGTATATAAACAGAGAGCAAACCCCACTCCCTTCTAGCACTGAAGATGTTACCTAGTTGGGTAACAAAACATCTGCAGAAAAACAACCAAGCTCAGAGAACCCAAGGACTTCATCATTCAGCCCTGAGCTACATATATTCTCTCTTATTGGTGCCTGATGACTCTCTTAGCTTTCTTTATCTATATAAGTAATAATAGTAATAACTGCACTGGTAAGTGACCGAAAACTCTTTTCCCTACACTTCTATACAAATTAGATCTTGAATTTCATGTATTCTAAACCAGGAATCATTGTTAAAGTTTCACAATTGCAAAATGTTATGCCAGAATTGCAACAGAATTGCAAATTGTACTAGAGCTGTGCAAAGCATTGGGAAGGAGTGCTTCACAATGTGTTGTTAATGCAAGTATCAAAGCACATACACTGAAAGGCTTACTGTACATGACAGCTTAGAAAACTGTCCTTCCCTATCTGAATGATAGTGCAAATGCACAGACAGCACTTCCACTACAACTGCCAATGAAGTGATATGATTGCACATAAATGTGCATGGACAGCCAGACAGGGCAGCCTTCAAAGAAGCTGTGTGTGGGCTTTACAAAGAACACTGCTGCTTTAATGCTTTCATAAGAGGTGCTTTATTTATACCAAAAAGCTTTGTTACAGCCCTACTTGATTCAACTTATCTGGGAGTAAGTTCTGTTGAATTTATTTGAGACTTCATTTCAAGTAAGCTATAAATCACTGAGCCATTTCTAAAATGCACTCCATCTTTCTGCTACATCTTCAGCCTTCAGAGTGACTTATGATTTCTGACCTTCAACAGTGCTTCATTGAATGCCATAGGACATGATACCCCATTTCTGTTTGGGCAGACTTTTCAATCTTTTTTTTCCAGTGGATGTAATTCATCCCAAAGTGATCCATACCGAACAGTTAGACCAGTTTTTTTGTTTGTTTGTTTGTTTGTTTGTTTGTTTTAATCACTTAATCAGACCATAACTGGGAAATATGGACATTATTGAGGCTTCTTGTTTCTTCAAAAACTCATATCCCAAGGAATTTGACAGATGAATTGAAAGGCAAAGCTAGGAGACAGAAATAGGTTATTCTCTGTTCCATTAAAAAAAATGAGAATTGGTTTTAGAGCCACTAGGAAAAGAAGTGGGATGGAATCCCACTTAATCCAATTGCACATCAAAAAATTTGGTTTTGACTTCATTTATGCTTTATGTAATAACTGGTAACCTATTAAATATTTTAAAATATGAATCTGAGAATTCAAAGTATCAGCTCAATTTACATCCTTCAACAATGAAAATGAGAATGTTGCATTTCACCCGGAGCAAACATCCAAATTCACTCTTTTTTGTCAAGTACTTATCTCAACCTCTAATATATAATCTACTTTCCTGTTATCAGCTAATATTAGACGCTAGAACCATATTTTGTTGTTTATCTATTTACTGTAATTGTCCTTTTACTATGTTTATTAATAAACCTGACTGCTTTCATTTAATAAAATGAAGTACTTTGATTAAGATTGGAATGGATTCTAACCATTATTGTAGCCCAAGTTAATGCCTTCACTATTTCAGCCAATGTAGTAAATGTATAGAAGAATTAAACATTAGAATCTAAAGGCTGTCAGAGAAGTATAACTTAGTATTTAATCATATCTCTATCCTTTAATTATTTAGTTCAATAAACATCTACTGCTATTAATCCAATAGCACTGGTATTGTAGGTTACTTTTGCGTTTTAGGATAAAATTATTGGGAAGAGACCCACAATGAATCTGTTCTACCAAATGGTCTTCTGAGTAAAGAGAGTAGAAAGGAGTTCAAAAGGATCTTACAAATATCACAATATTCACCTACTTTTAAAATTTATGTTTTGTTCAAGCTATTAAACATTGTTTGTTATATGTTTGTATATTTGCAGTTTCTGTTTTCTTTGGGACTGAACAAAATGCATCATTATTTTCATTTGGGATTGGATACCTTTAAAACTTTTTTTTTTTTTAGTTTAAGCACAAAATTCCACTTTTAGATACTCAAACTGCTTGTTTACTCAGATTTTCCTGTGAACCTTACCAGTAGTTCCTTTGATAAATGGAATCATTTCTAGCAACTACCTGGCACAGATAATGCCTTGGATTGCTTGTTTTGCTCACTCCAGAACTGAAGGATCTATTTTTCTTCTAGCCTTTAAGGACACAACTGAATTAGTATAACTCTAATCCAACTGGCAACATTTTTTGCTCTTGTGAGTAAATGGCCGAGTGGCACCATTGTCTATCATTATAAAAACTAGGATATAAAATTTTCAGTGTGGCTCAGAGTTTCAGAATTTGTAATCTGCTTTATTAAATCTCTGGAATTTACAGGAGGGGGAAGGTTGGTTACAGTGTTTAGAATAACTATGTTTAAATATTTGTTAAAAACCTCAGTTAAAATGTGTATCAAAACTTGACAAGAACCAAGCTAAACCAAATGCATACATATTTTAAAATAGCAGCAATAAAATTTAAGCATTATTTTTGCTGAAAAACTCTGAAATTGGCTGGCCTAATTGTATGAATGTAACAGGGGATCAAAATGAAAAAAAAAAATGATTGACTAATAGAAAGCAGGATAGGCTGGCAACAGCATCTGCAAGATCTCACTGCTTTCATTTATAGCAACAAAAGCAGAATCATACTATTGCACCAAAGCTATGACTCATAGAAAAGTGTCAGGACTTGCCATGACACTACTTTTCTCAGTTTGAGTACTCCCTTGTCTCCCTCCATGCATGCCCCTGTTTATAGTTTTGGTGGGTGGAAGGTGGTGGATTGGAAGATTTTGAATGGACAAGGAAGTATGAAGCAACAAGGATCAAATATTGACCATCAGCTGAGATAGACCATGATAAATATGCAGGATAAAGCCAAATTTAGTGATACATGGTATGAATCTGAAAAGGTGGAAGGTAGGAGCAAAGGCTGCTGGTGGCCCACTTGCAACATACTATTGCAGTGGCCACTGTGAATCAGGCAGGATATAATGTAGCACAGCTGGGTTGTCATTTCAGGTTTCTTCCAGTTGGAGGCTGATGCGGCTGACGGAAGACTTGTTACATCACTGTTGAGGAACAGACATGGATATCTGCTGGAAGAGGATCAGGAAATACTTTACATCTTATTGCAACTGTCATGAAGTAAAAGCAGTTAAGGCATTTACTGAGGCTCACTTCCTGTATGATAGACAAGGGGTTTGGGGTACTCCCTTGGAGTGAAAAAGCAGGGAATACTTGTGTGAGGGAGAGGTGGCCCTGTAAAGTTGTTAAGTAATGAAGCAGGTTTGTGGATGGTTGATGGTGTGGGACTGTGGTGGGAACTGTGGAATGTTCCACAGTTAGATTAGATTGGATAAGTGCAGAAGCCCAACTAGCAGGCCAGCTAGAGTAGTATGTCCAGAATGCTTGCTTAGCTGGGATGGGAATGTGTTTTGGCAAGTGCTGCAGTAGGAATATTGTGGGCCACCTATATCCTTGTGGGACATTCTTTGAACATCACTTTGACATTGGACAATACTTGTGAAGTCTTAATGAGGGGAGATGGAAGTAAGCAGATTTTGGTTGTGGCAAGAATGGGGAAATATGGTAGGTAATGGGGTGGGCCACTACAGGATAAGGGAGACCAGTGGTGTGTTGCCAGATCTTGCTTGCAAATTTACAGTTTTATTATGGTGTCTGGAGGTCACATTGCTGGTGGCAATAATCACAAACTTTTGTTGCTAAATTCAGGTAATACAAAGTTCATTTATTTGTGATGTAATGGTAGATATGCAGGCATGCCTGGCATGTATTACTGAGACCTACCTGGGCAAGGACAATGATACAGGCCTTTTGGAGATTTGCCTCCCAGGTTTCAGGTCCACCAGCTTGGGTGCAGTGGCAATGATCTTTAAAGAAAGCTTGCTTCTGATCAAAAGCACTGCTGATGGGTGGGAATACCTAGGTGTATGGACAGGTTGGGGGTTTTCTCTTTGTTCCATCTATCCTACTGTACTGCCTGTTATGATCTCTTTCAGAGCTGCTGGACCTTGCCATGGAGTTAGTATTAACTTCTCTCAGTTATTATTACTGGGTGTTTTCAACTTTAATGCCATAGGAATAGGTTCTAGCAGGGTTCAGATTTCATTCCTCATGACAACCATGAGTGTATCCCAAATAATCTCAGTCCTGACTAACATTGGTGATACGTTAGACCTTATTTTGTATTCATGGCAATTGCTGGTTGAAGAGGAAATGGAAGACTTTGCTCTGAGTTCTTAGTCATGGCCAAATACTCTCCTGGTCAGGATATTGCCATCTCAGATTTCCACAGATTTGGGTGATGTATTAAGATCATCTGCAACAGGTACCCTTTGAATCAGATGCTTCCACTGGGTAGTTGAGGATTTTTCCAGAAACCTTTCAGACATTTCTGTCAGGCTTCTGGTTGTATATTGAGATCAGGAAACTATCAGAGTGCTTGCTATGATTGTTTCTAAGCAGTTGCCTTAATTTTCCTTCTCCATGTTCCATTCTACACTAATTCATTCTCTCTCTCTCTCTCTCTCTCTCTCTCTCTCTCTCTCTCTCTCTCTCTCTTTTATAGTCTGGCAATTTTTTAAAGTTCATTTTAAAATCCTTATTCAAATCATTATCAGTTTCTGTTTATCCAGTGAATATTTTCTTCTTCTTCTATATCCACTTTTAGGACCAGTTTTAGGAATAAGTCCTGAACACATTGATCCCAAAGAGATTTAAATTCTTCAGTGGTAAGACAATATTCCTCCATTATGTTACCAAGTATCTTTTTCTTTAATTGCTCTCTGGTTCCCTCTAGTTAACCATCAAAGCCCAGTTTATCTTTTGTTTATTTTCAGAATGGAAACTTCCCACTATAAAATTTCTTACAGTTACTTGCAAAATCATCAGCTATATTTTTATAACATTCAGAACAGTCCATAGACACTATTATTTCAGATCCATCTGGCCCCTTAACTGTACACTGTCAATATTCTTAGCTCACTTTCACTATTTTCTTAAAGTTTTTCTTTTTAATCTTAAGACTTACTTAAATCTTCTTTTTTTCAGGATAGAAGGAAATTTTCCCAGTGTGCAGCAACTTGCTTTTCAGAAGGTTTTTAATTTCCAAATAAAGCACAAATAAGTAGTTTCAAATATTAATTAAAAGATGAAGTGAAAGCAAATATAGTGTCTTTTTGAAGGCTCTGCACTGGGCTCGATGTTTCCCTCAACTCCCAGAGCATTTAACCCACTGAGATCGCAAACCACCCAGAGTCACTCCACAGTGAGATGGGCAGTGACAAATTTGAAATATATATAAATAAATAAATAAATAAATACATAAATAAATAAATATAAATAAATTTGTGATCTCTTCATAGGGAGCTTCTGTAAGGAGTACTTGTGGGAGATCCAGACATCCCCTTTATCCGGAGATGGTTATGAAGAGCCAGATCTTTTATTGGCTCCTCTTATCTGGCACAGCCACTGGCTCTGCAAAAACGGAGCCATCCTTAAAGCACCATTACTCCCCCAGAACCCCAGAAGTCATATCTTTTGGACTGTGGGCTTTATATAAATATCTATATAACATTTAGAAAGCTGTAGGTGCTTCTTTACAGTTACTTAATACAGCTGAGAGGAAGGGAAATCCTTTCTAACTTTATTTATTCATAATATTTGCTTTGCTTACTCTTCCCTAAATATTTCAAAGTGGGCTGCAATAAAGCCATACAAAGTTGAATAGACAAAAGACACATTGAGAACTATTGGGTGAAGGCTAAAACATACCATGGTTAACATATTTACAGATTGATGGAGAATAAAAAATGACCTCAAAAATGAAAGAGAGTTTTTAAGACAAAAGACAATTTGAAATGTTTCTACAGAACCAAGACCATCTACTGCGACAACTAGATAAATGGAAACAGAACAAATAAAAAAATGGATGATGAAATGGATGGGAAACTTTAAAGAAACAGTCACAACACAACAATGAGAAGAATTATGATGCATATCTATAAAATTAAACTTATAATGTTTTATAGATGGTATACAACTCCTTCAATAATTGCCAAGATAGATACATTATATAATAATAAGTGTTGGAAATATCATGCGACAGAAGGAACATTTTAGCATACGTGTGGACATGTAAAAAAACTCAAAAGTAGTTCTTTCTGTAAAGAAATATATAGCACCATTAACAGAATTTAAGAAATAAAAATTGAAGTGAAACCACAATTCTTCTGCTTGGCATGATTCCAAAACATATTAATTCAAAATGTCACAAATTACTAAGATACATGTTCATGGCCACAAGGATAAATTTAGCATAACATTGGAAAAAAGATGTGCTACTGAAGATATCAAATTGGAAACTTAGAAAAGACACAAAATTAACAACATATATTCACAACAGAAGTTTAACCAAATTTAGGCATGAATGACTTCCCTATGTATTATATATAATGCAGCAAGGCAAATATAAGTATTTAGAGGATTGTTTTTAAGGAGGAAAAAACCTGACTAAAGAACTGAAATCAGTAAAACATTTTAGAAGTCTAGAAACATTGTATAAGAAAGAAGAGCTTAGAAGCTTCTATTTACAGTATCTATAATAATTTTAGTAGGGTGTTTTTATTTGGTTTTTTGTATTTTTAAATAACAGATAATACAGACATTCTCACAGATTCCAATCCTTTTTCCCATTGTTAAAATAATTTAATATACTTTGTTTTTTATGGTTAATTTTACATCAATGAGATACTGAGCATTAACTGTACAATCGCGGTAATTCTTTTGTCCACTTTCTGATATTATATTTCTGTATCAACTATTTGTACTTTTGTTTTTTCACATGCTCATCTCTCATCTCTTTCTTTTTCTTCTTCTTCTTCTTCTGATTAATTTTTTTTTAAAAAAGTAATAGCTTAGTATCATCTAAGAAATATAAAATAGACAATCACTGTTCATCTTTTTTTGAGGGGGGGGGCAGTGTTGCCTTTCAGTCAGTGTTGACTCCTGGTGACTGCCTGGACTAGTCCCTGGAGTCCCTGCAGTTTCCTTGGCAAGATTTTGGAAGTGGTTTGTCATTGCCTGCTTCCTACGGCTAAGGGAGAGTGACTGGCCCAAGGTCACCCAGCTGGCTTCATGCCTAAAGCAGGACTAGAACTCACAGTCTCCCAGTTTCTAGCCTGATGTCTTTAACCACTACACCAAATTGGCTCTCGCAGTTAATTTGGGAGCATGTATACCCAAATTTTTATAATGCTTCATTGTTGAGTTAAAATGAAAGTTTAAAATAGTATAAAGTTCTGTTTAACTCCTTTTTGAATTAGAAAAGAAAGGCCAACAAGTTGACTTATAGCATTACAGTAACTCTCAAAGTTGTCTTTTTGTTTAATTTATAAAGAAGTAATAGCAAGCACCTGTCATTTGTAGAGTTCTTGAGTTTTCCTTGGAGTTTTGTATTAGAAATATAGTCAAATGCATACTGGCAAGGGTTGTTCAAATAATCTGGACCAGGTCCTCATAGAAACCTTGTCTTCATTTGGACTCATGAGAGTTGGTGGGTAGGTGCTGACAATGGTGATATACCAGGACTTGCTGAGAGGAAAGCAGAATTTCACGATGCATTCATTTATTCCAGTACAGGATACAGTAGAGATGTTCTTCAGCAGAGCAGTTTTGATTTCAAAACCTGCTCCCTAAGTCATGTGGTCAGTCTGTGGTTTCCTTTCCAAAAGAACGTATACCTAGTCTCTGCTTCTAGTAATGAACCCTGGTCTCACTGAGTGCAGCAATGTCAATGCTATAACAGCAAAGTTCAGCTGTTTATGAATGCTGTTCATCTTTCAGGCTTTCATACCTTGTCTCTATCCAGCAATGTGCAGATGAGTTTTCAGGCTCCAAAAATGGGTTTTCTTTTATTTTTCTTGATGCTCAACCGCTAAAGAGATGATCTGCCAGCCGTGGTTAGCTAGCCAAATGTTGACTAATGTTGACTAACAGATTAACATTATTAATTAACAATGAACAACCAATTAACATTGACTAATAGATTAACATTGGACTTAAGCAATTGAGTTGGAATAAGATCACTACCTGGAGTTTGGCCAACTTTTATTTGATCAATTTATTTCTCAATTTTTTGAAGATGAGATGGGTAGCTAATCTGGAATAGAATCAGCTGCTAGATCAAATTCAGAATGTCCCTGAGGTACCTGTAACCAGTACACAAAGTCTGAAACAGAGACTACCAGATTTTCACTGAAATATGATATGCCATCAGGCCAAATTGTTCAGCAATGTTAGATCTGGTTCTATTACTTGTCTTCAGGGATATAATTTAGCTGACTCCATATACCCTGGGTGGTGCCCTTTTGTAATCCTTCAGATAGTTTAAAGCCTTATTTCATGATTTTTGATGGCATTTGCCACAAATTGTGAAGAGTCCAAAAGATCTTCAGTCAGTCTGAGATGGGATATCAAGAAGCCTTGATAGAGTGCAGGTCTTTGTTAAGGCAAATCTAAATTACTTCCTGTTCAATAAGGAGGGAATTATTCCTTAATTTCAAGGAATATTGATATTCTTTTCTATGGTGATAAGTACAAAGATTAGCAATAAATGGCAATATCGATGTGAATGTCCTTTATCTGAGAGTAGATTTCAACAAAATTAGCAAATGTTGAGGGAAGTATAAGGCTATGACATTGTTACAAGAAGTCTCAGAAAGTAATACTGAAGGTGGGTAAGTGCTAGTGCATCCATTGTCTTGTACTGGCTCTATTTGTATAGATAAAAATAAAAATCTTCACCCATTCAGTTAAAGTAACACATTCATATATTATGGGGATGGATGGATGGGTGGATAGACAGATATGCACACGCGCACACACACACACACATACACATACACAATTCCTTCATTGCAGACAGATTCTTGTTTCAGAAATGTTTAAAGAAGGTTTCCACTGTGAGATTGATACATTTTTTATATAGCATAACAGCTTGACATTAAAAAGAAGTATTATTTTAAGAGTAAATGTACAGAATAAGATATATCTACATTTCTGTTGAACATTTCTTGGCTCATAGAATTCATTTTACTGCATTTAGCGTAACAGTGGTATTTCATGCCAGTCTGCCCTCATTCTGCATAATTTCTGCATGCTATAAAATTCAATATTGTTACTCTTATCTCTGCTTACATTCTGAATTACTATACAAGAGGCCTTTTTTACCATGAAGAAGTCCTAGAAATATTTTATAAAAAGGCTGTTCCATTTGAGTCTCAGAATCTATGATACATGATTTGGGTAGAAAAGATAAGTAGTTTTCATTTGGAGCCCACAGAAAATGGTTTGTTCTGCACTAGTAACTGGTAAATCTTTTTTTTAAGGAAAAATCTCTGCCATAAATTCTCTCTCCTCTTTAATAATAATAGGACTTTAAGTGGATGGGCAAGCTCATTTTGCTGCAGTGTGATGTATCAAGTTAAATCCTATTAAACATTTAATTCTACAGGCACTTAACATTTAAGAGCAATTTTTCATTTGATGTAAGAATATACTTTGTTCCTTTATCTTGTAACAAAATTAAAAATTTTCTCATGAGATGGGAAGTATCTAAATTTGAAATATAAATAAATAAATAAATAAATAAATAAATAAGTAAGTAAGTAAGTAAGTAAGTAAGTAAGTAAGTAAGTCATCTGAAATGCCTCAAATTTGCAAGAAAAGATTGCCCTCTCCATGACTTTTTTTTTTTAATTTACTTTGGTTCAAATGTAGAAAGAACACATACTCAAAATATATTATGGCTAGTTAGATATTATAACAGAACTACAGCAACACAGTTTATGCTAAAATATATGTATAGCATTAGTAATAAACCTGCTTTCGGCCATATTCTTTTTGGCTCTTCACAAACCCATGCAGATGCCCAAATAAAACAATTTCTATTCCTTTGGTGGTAAGGATCTGACAGTAATGTTATTTTATATTCATATGGGACATAGTTCTCATAGGAGAAAGAGAAATGGCAAACATGGAATGGTAAAGGAGCGAGTCTTAAAAAACACCAAAGTGGAAGCTTAGATATGAAATGGAAGTAGTGTCAGACAGACAAACTGACTGACATGGTCTTAGGCAGTTCTTGTGGCAGTTGAAGATGGTTTAACTTCAGAGAAAGGGTAGCTAATGATGCTAAAACAGACTAGGCAGCTTTTGTGCTGCTCATTAATTTGTAAGCAGTCTGAAGTTCATAAAGCATCCAAAGACACAATCCAGGGGAAGACTGCTGGAGCGGAAGAGGATCAGCAAGGGACCTCAATCTACCTATCACAGAGGACTCACAAGACAATAGAAGACAGAATATCAAAGGTTTTACCACCTAGGTCAAGGTCAGCTTCAGTTAGTCTATCGGAACCAGAGAAAGAAGAAATCTAATACCTGGAAGCAACTCCTTAACTCTAGAAGCAACAATAATAGTCTTTTCTACGGAACAGAATTAATACATTACACCTATATGTTAAGCTTAAAGCCATACTCCATACACATGTACATGCTTAGAGTTTAGTAAAGTTTATTGGCCTATGAATCCCACTCAGATTTTGAAACTTTTGCTATATGTCTCTGCTGATTGAGAAACAAAGGTTGCCTAGTACACATTCTAAGTAGAAGAAAGAAGTTGCATGGTTGCATATAATTTCAGTAGATCCACTTGGATGTTTCAATATTAAATATAGGATGTACAGAATGGGTAATTGAAATATATTTTCTCAGAATCCCTGGAAGGTGTTCATGAAAGATCATAGCAACCAGGAGGTTTTCTTCCCATCAGCAGTGGGTCACAATGCCTATATAAATGAAGGGATATGAGAGGAAACACAGGCAAGAGATGTGGAGATTTGCATTTATTTATTTATATATCAAATTTATATTCCCGCCATCTCACGAAAAATGACTCTGGGCAGTGTACCACAAAGTTATAAACAATAGACATATAAAACAACAGTCATTATTTTAAAAATTAAAAAACAAGGCATAAGAGAGAATAGATGTTAACAGCAATAATGGAGCCACCTCAAGATCTCACCAGTCCCCTGAGACCCCCAGGCCTGATGTTATAGCCAGGTTTTGAGGACTTCTGAAAAAACAACAGAGATGGAGCTGAAAAAAGGATCAAGGCAAAATAATCTCAGTCACAATTAAATGAATTAAACCATGTGTTCTGAAAATGTTATCCAATTTTGTCCCAACACACACACTCACACACACACACACAAAGAAAATCCCCCTTTTATCTAGTGGCTGTATGCCCCACAAAAGAATAGTTTCAGCACAACTTTAAATGAAAGTAATAAGAAATTAACGGGGGGGGAAGAAAGCATACGCATTTAATTGGGTGGAACAGCTTTTTGTGCTAATATATGCACAATAAAGAAAAAAAATAGACTTTTTTCCATACCCTGGCTTTCATATCAGTATAGGTACAGGTTTGGCCAATGTATTTATATTTTCCCAGAAACCTAATGAGAAATTGTTTAAATACATAATTGAATTGTAAGGGGATATTAGAACAAGCATCACTGCAGATAGCAGAACAACATATGTAAATTCAGCTAGAAGGGGAAACGTTTTCACTGAGTGCCTAATTTGCAAACTGAAAAATAATGTCTGAAAAAGAAAGATTAGGTAACAGTTTGGTTTGTTGCATACAAGACTCTAAAATAATACCCACTGGCAGCAAACTGTATGACATGACAAAAATGCTGTAAGATTTACTGAATCTATGTCTTGGTTACATGATTTGCATAATTGAAAATGATATCTTGAATACTGGAACAGGCATTTAATTAATGGTGCAGTCCACTACATTTCCACAGTATAATCCAGTACAACTTCTCCATGGCTTCTCAGAATAAAAACCACTGATTTCAGTGGGACTTACTTCCAGGTACATAATAAGAGTATAACAGCTTTCAGTTGAAATCCTATCTTAATTGTTAGCACTTATTGCTGAATAATTGCTGTACTAATTATTTACAAATAAGAGATCTCACTTGTAAAAATTATCACATTAATTGTTAATCAATAATGTGCCATAAATAATTACTACCATATTTTTTCCTTTTCTTTCCTTTTTCCTTGTGGTGTTTTATCATTTCCCCCCTTTTTATTACATTGTTATAAATCTTGATACCTTATATTGTTACAGTACAATGATATTTATACAGTATTAATTAAAGTTATTAAAATTCTATTGTTAGAATGGATGTATTGTTGGAGTATTAGAAATGGAGAAAAAAAGAAAGATCTATCAATATTAATTACAATTTAAATATCAATATTACAAACATAAAATTATTTGACTTTTTCATACAAAATTGAATATAACATTAGAAAGAAGAAACTGCTGAAGATTACCTCAAAATGTTTGTTATACAATGTAGATTTTGGTCTTTAGCTGATTGCTTAGTACTGAACTCTCTATTGTATAATTAAAAAAATCCACTCTCACCCCTATGGGTGGTATGTGTCTTCCTCAATCTCAGGTCCTCTACCAGAGCCTGGGAGTCTGAGGGTCCTGCACAGTATCTTATTTGTTCCTAGCACTGCATTCTTCTGGACAGAAATCTCTGATGTTGTTCCTGGGATCCGTTGGAGCCATTCTCCCAGCATAGGAATCACAGCCCCAAGTGCTCCTACCACCACTCGGACCACTTTGGCCTTGACTTTCCACATCCTCTCTAGTTCCTCCTTGAGGTCCTGGTGCTTCTCCAGCTTCTCATACTCCTTCCTCCTGATGTTGCTGTTACTTCTACATCTATCATCACTGCTGTCTTCTAGTCCTTGTCTACCACCACAATGTCTGGCTGATTGGCCAATACCTGCCTGTCCATCTGGATCTGGAAGTCCAACAGGACCTTAGCCCTGATATTCACCATGACCTTCTGTGGAAACTGCCAAATGAATTTGGAAGGTTTAGCCCATACACTATCCAGACATTCCTGTACACAATCCCAGCTACTTGGTTGCAACATTCAGTATATGCTGTTCCTGCCCACATCTTACATCCTGCTACTATGTATTGGACTGTCTCCGAGACCTATTTGCACAGTCTGCACCTTGAGTCCTGTCTAGTGTGGTAGACCCTTGCTTCTATAGATCTGGTCCTTAGTGCCTGTTCTTGTGCTGCCTTAGTGCTGTCTTTAGTCCATCCCTCCCCAGTCACTGGTAGGATACAGGCCACCTCAGTTATCTGTTGATGGTATATCCCATGCAGAGTCTTGTCTTGCCATGACACTTCCTCTGCTTGAACTTCCTCCCAGGTCTGCTGCTGCCTCAGATATTCTCTCAGCAGCTCATCTTTGGGTGTCATCTTACTGATGTATTCCTGGATGTTCTGGGTTTTATCCAGGACAGTGGCTTTGACACTCACCAGTCTATGAGTGCACACTGTACAGTCTATGAGTGCTGGACTTGAGATGGAAACTTTCATACATTATGAGGAGCTTTCAGATCTTTATATCAGCAGCCTCCATGTCCCCCTTTGGCCAGCTCACTATACTGGCAGAGTATCTGATGACTGACAGGGCATACATGTTGATGGTATGGATCTTGCTCTTCCCATTGAGCTGGCTTTTAGGACCTGTCTTATCCTTTGGTGATACTTGGATGTTGCTGTCTTCCTTGCCTCCTCTTCATGCTTCCCATGTGACTGTGGGATACCAAGGTACTTGTAGGTGGTCTGTATGTCTAACTGCTGGTAGTTCCACCCCATCTGTCTTTACTACCTTCCCTCTCTTTACTACCACAAGGCCACATTTCTCCAGTCTGAATTACATCCCAATGCCCTCACTGTAGATCTGTCTCAGGTGGATGTATGAATCAATGTTTCATTCACTCTCAGCACACAGCTTGATGTTATCCATTAGAGGAGGTGGCAATTCCACTCTTGAACTTGTATCCATATCTAATCCTTGTGATTATCTGGCTGAGGGGGTTCAAGCCTATGCAGAACAGCAGCAGGGACAGTGCATCACCTAGGTATATGTCACACTTGATGGTCACTTGTGTGAGCTGTCTTGAGTTGACTTCCAGTCTTGTCCTCCACAGTCCCATTAAGTTCTTGAGGAAGGTCCTTAGAGTCCTGTTGACTTTGTATAGTACCATATGTTCACAGATCATGTGTGTGCCATTGAGTCATAGGCTTTCCAGTTGTCAATCCAGGAACTGCTCAGATTGGTCTGTTTAGAACTTGAGTCTTGGGCAATTGCTCTATCTATGAGCAACTGCTGTTTTGAGCCTCTGGTGTTGTTCCCAATGCCCTTCTTAGCTGTGCTCATGTACTGGCCCATTTGGTCCTGTAGCTTGGTGGTTATAATGCCTGATAGGACTTTTGATGTTGTGGGGAGGAAGGTTATTGGCTGGTAGTTGGAGAGTGCTGTTCATTTATAGGGGTCTTTCATTACCAGCCCTGTCCTCCCTTGTGTTAGCCAGTCTGGATGGGAGCCTGTTCCTAGCAACTGGTTTACCTGTGCTGCTAGGTGTTCAGGCACTGCTGTTAGTTTCTTTAGCCAGTAGGTGTAGATCATGCCCGGGCCACGTGCTATCCAGCTTTTCATGTTCTTGACCCGTGGTAGGATATAACTGTCTACTCCTGTGATGGTGACTGGTTCTTGTTCTGGGTCTGCTTTCAGGTCCTGCAGCCACTTTGCACTGGTATTATGTGTCTTCTCTTTCTCCCATATTTTTTTCCAGTACTGTTCAGTTTCTGCTGCTGATGGCTCTGCTGTTACTATGTTATTGCACTGCAGCTGGAAGTATACCTTGGATAGTTCTTTGGAAAACAAGGCATTTATCTTCTTGGCCTCTGCTTCTCTAGTGTATCTCCTTAGCCTGGCAGCCAGTGTTATGGGCCTTTATTTAGCAGTCTCTCTAGGGATTCAGATGGAGTCAGACCCTTGTATTTTTTCAGTAGTTAAGTCTGTGCCTTAATCTCCACACACTTCTGTAGTTCTCTCTGAGTTGACTTGATCTTAGCCTACAACCTCATTTGGGCATATGTACTTCTGTTCTTGATCATGTATCCAAGCATCTCCAGAATTACAGTGGCTATAGTATATGCCAGTTCATTGGTTTGAGTTATAGTGGTAGTAGGGATTGTTTTGAGGGTTCTGTTGGCATCTTCTAGCATACTATCTGATGGTATTTTTCCACTGAGCCTTGGTAATTGGTCTTGAGGATTGACTGTAGCCTTTTTATCTATGACCTTATGCTTCATATCAGCTACTGTGCTCTGTAATGGAGGGGGTGGCAGTGATGTTCCAGCTTCAGGTGTTGCCTGCACCTCCAGTTGTTCTTCTAGGTCTTCTTGAGTCCAGGATATTATGTGTAGTTGGTCTATCTCAAATTGTTTTACATATTACTAAAAGGGTGGGGGGGGGGTGGAAACTGCTACCATATTTTAAGTAAACAAGTTTGGCAGCATACAAGTTTAAAAAAATATTATTGTTGGTTGCACAATCAGCCAGATGTTTAGACTGGATTTGGCATTTTTATCTAACTATTGAGTCCTTCCCAAGGACCTGGGATAGGCAGGTGTTGTTTGATGGTGTTAAAGGTATCATTGAAGGATATAAGCTGTACCAAGTAAAGCTGCCTTTTGCAATTGACTGATGGTGATTTTGTCAATGCTGATGGTCTTCAAGTGGTACTCCAGATGTTTTGGGATTGCACCCAAGGTGCCTGTTATTATTGGTACTATCTTTGCATTCTTTTGCCACATTTCTATTTGCGGGTCTTTGTATTTTGTGATTTTCTCCAGTTCTTTCTTTTCCATTCTGCTATCTATGCTGTATTTCAATGTCCATGATCCAGACTTTTTTGTCTTTCTTATCAACAATTGTTAAGTCTGGGCTGTTATGCAGCAGGTGCTTATCTGTTTGAATTCTACAGTGCTAGAGCATTTTACCTTCTTCATTTGTTTGTCTGTTTTGTGGTCCCACCAGTTCTTGCTTGCAGGCAAATGGTATTTCTTGCAGATATTCCAATGAGCCATTGCTGCTAATTTGTCATGCTGTTGTTTGTAATCAGTCTGTTCAATGTTCTTGAAGCAGCTAACTAAATGGTCCACTGTTTCTTCAGCTTCTTTGTGGAGGTGCATTTGATGTCTGTTGCTGTCTTCTCAATTCTGGCTTTGTATGCTTTGGTTCTTAAGGCTTAGTCTTGTGCAGTCAGAATTAACCCCTCTTTGCTCAACTTTCCTGCTCTTAGCCATTGCCAGGTCTTGTTGTTTTTTGCTTTGCCGCTAGTTTTGTCTGTTTGTTTGTTTGTTTGTTTTTTGTGTGGGTGTGTGTACTGGCCATGTAATACTTTGCCTTGCCATGTCTCTTTTCTATTCTTCATTTGGTCTTTCTTTTAGGCCAGTTTGGTTTCTTTGGTATTCAGTAAGCCTTCATGGTATACTAGCTTCAGTGCATCTTCTTCACTGTCCTTCAGATATTCTTCCAATGCCCTTTTTTCTTCTTCAACTGTCTGGTGTCCTTGCAACATTCCATGCCTACCTATGCTCCTTTGTAATATGGGGAAAATGAGGAAAATATATTTTTGGGTGAATCTTTGGGTAAAAGAAGTAAGTTTTAGAGGCCTCAGATGAATGGATTCTCCTTAATAAAATTTAAACATAAAGGAATGTGCAGCACCTTTGAAGCTGGTGTGAACTAGGCTGATTGTAAACTCCTTATCACAAACATCCCCATAGCAACGTAAGGTAGGATGTCTTCTTCCTGGCAGTTGGTACCTTGAACAATTTGTTTCTTCCTCTCTGACACTATTGCTTTCCTTATAGATAGCAGTTGTTTTGTCCTTGTAGATAGCAAACAAGAACAGGGACAGACAGTAACTTGAGAAGTATTGCACATTTAGGTATCCCTGCATCATCATATGAATATGGATATGTATGTGTTTTCCCTTTCCCTTTTTTGTATGACTGTATAAATATCAGGGCATCCATTTTGCTTTAGGGGAGTGTCTCCCATTAAACTTTGGTGGGGTCCCCCTCCAGTACATACTGCCTAATAAATACTGCAGTGAAGCCTTGATTATTTTGCATTTGTGTCCTGTGTTTTGATTCCACAGTAATTAGCATCTGTCAACATTGCTGTGTGAATGAAGGAATGATTCACTGTCATTATTTTTCTGGTTGCCCTATCCAGGGCGTTTAGTTCAGCTTGAGTCCAGTCCACTATTCCAGCTGTATAGCTAATGACTGGAATTGCCCAGGTGTTCACCGCCTTGATGGTATTTCAGCCGCTGAGTTTGCACTTTAAGATCTTTACTCTGATCTATTCTGATGTATTCATTACTAACCATCTTCTTGATTTCAGTTGTCAGTTTGAAGGATGCCCAGGTATTTATAGTGATCTTCTTCATCCAGATTCTTGATGTTATTTCCATTGAGCATCTTGATTCCTTCAGTTTTCACTATTTTTCCTCTGTTGATGGTAAGGATGGGCCATTTGTCCAGTCCAAACTCCATTGCAATATCTTGGCTGTATATTTGGACAGTGTTAAGCAGTGACTCTATTTCAGATGGTGTTTTCCATACAGCTTCAGATTTTCCACACAAAACAGGTGGGATAGTCTGGCAGATGTTTTTGATAGCCATGGCCTGACTTGTTCAGCATTGTTGACAGAGGAATCAATGCAATGAAAAACAAGTGGTGATAGTGGGTCACCTTGAAAGATTCCTCTCAATATTAACCTCTCCCAGTCTGTCACCATTGACTAGCAACTGTGTCTTCCATTGTGCCATTGATCTTTGCACAAAGCATCTGATTTTCACAAAGCTTCTAATGGACTCCTGTTATTTCTAGTCACTTGATTATCCAGTCATGTGGCAGGGAGTTGAATGCCTTCTTGTAATCAATCCAAGCAACATTCAAGTTGGTCTTCCTTCTCTTGCAGTTTTCCAAAAGCAATTGTTAATTAAAAGTTGATCTTTTGTTCCTCTGCTGTTTGGCCAGTTTCCTTTCTGCTCAGGTTGGAAGAGCCTGTCTTCAGCTAGATGCTATTGGATTGTTGCATCAGCTACAATCCCAGTTAGTAATTTGAAAGCTGTTGGTAAGCAGGTAATTGGTCTGTAGTTGCCTGGTGCTGCCCCTTTTGCTGGATATTATTTATCAGGTAGGTTTTGCCAGCTGTTAACCAATCTTCAATTTCACCTCCTTGCAGTATCTTGTTAAACTGCTTGGCAATGAGTGGGTGCAGACCAGTCAGATGTTTCAACCAAAAACCATGCAGTTCATCTGCACCTGGTGTTGACCAATTCTTGGTCTTCCTTGCCCTTTTCTCCACATTTCTGCTGTTATTAGAAGTTCTTTTATTTCGGATTATTATTATTATTATTATTATTATTATTATTATTATTATTATTATTATTACCACCAGTACTAGACTGATACAATATTGAGCATATATGTCTGTCTGTCTGTCTGTCTATCTATCTATCTATTTATCTATCTATTTCAGGGTTGAATTGTTGAGTTCCTTATGTTTTCTAAGCTACAATTTCTTCTCACAGATATTTCATTAACAGACCAGGTAAACAGCAAACCTAACTACATCAAAAAGTAATCTATACTAACCAAGTATTCAACTACCGTAGCAACAATCCAACAGCACACAAAAGAAGTTAGGTAAGAACACTGTTCAGATGAGCCAAAATGTATTGCAATAACCCAGAAAGCAGAGATAGATTATCTATATGACATTTTCCAATACAAGAGATACCCATACCACTTCATTAAAAAATATTTATCCATTCAACCAACCACAACACAACTATCATAATTCACCAAAAGGATTTTTTCCACACATGAAAAACATCACAGATACCATTATTAGTACCCCGTGGCATCACCATACTTCAGAAACCAACAAATCCGTTCAACACATACCAAGAAAACCCAAATATCCAGTAGCCAAAAAACATGCAATATTAGGATAGCAGAATCTACTACATAGGACAAACAGGTAAAAGATTGGTAGAACACAGCCAGAAACATTAAGGCAGAAGACATGGTGAAAATTCATTAATTTCACAGACATATACAAGTTCAACCATGTTTTCAGTCAAAAAGGTAGAGATATTTTAGATGAAGCCTGATCTAGGAGACCTCCTTGAAACCTGAAAAATCAATAATCAGCAGACATATAAAAATTAACTGCATTATGAAGTTTTTAAACCAGTGGTTTTGAAACTCGGCAACTTTAGATGTGTGGACTTCAACACCTAGTATTCCCCAGCCAGCATGAAGTCCATGCATCTTAAAGCTGCCAAGTTTGAAAACCACTGGCTTAAAAGAACAACCAAAAGTTAAAGAAAAGGGACAAAAATCCCTGAACACATCCTGTCCTATCACACATCTTTAACCAACACCCAGATAAGCAGGAATAGCATCTAATTACCACAATAGGCCCAAACCCACAAAAGGCTGGTAGGACAAGCTGCTATATATAAACAATGTAAAGGAATTTAAAGCTGACCTTGGGGAAGGTATGAAAGAGCCCTTAAGGAGAGAATGAAAGAATGAGCCATTAAAGAGGGACTTGGAGATGCAATTACACAGTCCAGAGATTGAAACAACCATGAAAAAGAAACTTAAAATAACCACATGTTGGTATAAGATGGGACAGAGAGAAACATGGAGAGGCTTTGAGGATTGGCATCAGTCCATTATAGCAAATGTTTACAAAAAGCCATAACCAGATAAGCATTCTTCTGGAATTAGCAAGAAGGATATTGATATACCTGGAAGGGGTGCTCTTTTACAAAAATCCTTGAATCTTAGAAAAGAATAATTATAAATTTCATACCTCTTCCAAAAAATAAATATGTTAAATTCCTTTAAAATAAATGTAAAGAATTCTAGCACAAAGTTTCTTCACTTTCTTGTTTGAAGCTAGAACATTTTATCCTCTTAGAACCAAAGATCTGCAAATACAAACCTAGGCTATTGGACACTAGTATATAAGTCATGGGGTTTGGGTTGTAATATCACAATGCACACTTTATCATTTTCTTCTTATTGTTCTATTTGTGCATGACTGTGGATCCAAACGGAATATTTTGGCTTGTTTATATGTGACTTCTGCTTATGTAGGCCATATGTAGTCTAGCTTGGAATGAAAATTGCAAAGTTATCTTTAGTTAGAATCACAGTATATAAATAATGTGGCTAAACATAGGGGTAAACATCCAAGTAGGTCTAAGATAAATCTTGTCAGGAAACAACCAGTTAGGACACAAGGTATTCCCAATCAAAAGAAGACTGCACTAGCATCAGTCTCCCTGCCTTGATCTTATAATCTACATTTTGGGAAATAAGAAGTGGCAGGTAGTCAGCTGTCAGTGGACACAAAGGGTTATGTACGAGTGTGTATGTCCTGAAGTGCCAAACAAAGAAAAATCTCTTTCAGAGCAGTCAAAATTTTTGGCTGCCTTCAACAAACCATTGCCAGATCACAAGCACAGATGTGAACACATTGAAGAGGTGGGGGAACGAAGATATTCCAGGATATTTCCCAAATGTGATTGGCATAATTAATCCAAGCAATGCAAATCAAACATTTTTCTTTGTCAAAAATGGATATGAAATTCTGAAAATTTTATAGTAAGCCAGTCCAAGTGTTCTTCTAGTTCTTCAAGGTATTAAACATGTTAATTGCTTCTCTACAAGCTACTCACTTCCAGGTAACAAGCTCAATAATTAAACTCAGAGTGACACATAAAGGCAGCTGAAATTTGGAAGGCATCCTATTATCCTGAGTTGATTACAAGTTCCAGGCTTATTGGTTTGATTTGATTTTATCATCCAATTAGTCTTTTCATTGTCAGACACATTTTTTTTTTTAAAAAAAAGGTAATTTTAAA
Organism: Liasis olivaceus; assembly: GCA_030867105.1. Lineage (NCBI taxonomy): Eukaryota > Metazoa > Chordata > Lepidosauria > Squamata > Pythonidae > Liasis > Liasis olivaceus. The sequence continues at coordinate 63,727,719 of CM061352.1, read as the reverse complement.
GTATTAAAAAATTAAAATAAATTTCAAATTACAGGTTAAAAACACATCAAAATAAACATAAATAAACTGTTACATTGTGATATTTGATGTGAACTAGTACATTTGCCATTAGTAGAAGTATTTAAACTATTTGTCTCCACTTGTTATCTACTAATATATATCATTAGACATAATCTCCCTAATCTCTCCAACAAAGAAAGTCAATCCATTTTAAGCATTTCCCTTGGAACGTCTATCACTAGCAGAAATAGGAATGAAAAGTGAAAATTACAGGTGGCAGTTATCAGCAGGATCCTGAGGTCTCCTGCATTCTGAAGATACTTCAAGCTAATTAAACAGTGTAACAATACATTGTTGTTTTCTCCACACCTGAATAATACATGAAAGACATTATATTTTGCTTATTTTTCATTTTGTACAAAATTATCAGCTATGTTATTTTTCTTATAACTTGTAAGACAGAAAAAGAAACATTCTTTGACCTCCTATTGTATAATGTTAATGCAGCCCTCCATACGGATTTAATGCCAGATTCCAGAATAACTGGAATGCTTGGAAAAGGTTTATTTTTTTCACTGTTATTCTATATTGACTCAAGGGCACAATTAAATATTTCATATGTTTTCATGTTATAACAACAATTTGCTAGAGAGATGATTCTATAGCAAGCTGCTATAGATCAGGTCATCATTCAAATTATTATTTTATTCTTAACTACTAAATGATTATGAAGTTAGGATTTTTTTTTTTTCCAGGCAACCTTAAAGTTTGCAGAAATTTTCCTAAGTCAGAAACATTGCAACAAAAGGGAAAAAAGAGCAATATTACAAATGTAATTGAAGAAATATTTATCTATCAGGAACAGAGCACTCTTCAAAAATTATTCAGAAAAGTAAACATTACCAATTAGAAACTGATAACATGACTTAAAAGACCAGGCCAGAGAGGAAATCTCATCTCCCTTCCTAAAATTAAAATAGGCAGGAACAGAATACAATTGTTCTGAAGGCATATGTTTGTAACTTGGTCCCTCTCACAGAAGATCGCCTTATAGATGGTCTTCTGAAAACACAGGAATCTTTAAGATGACAATTTCATATAGAGATAGCTTTTGCTTCAGATTGCTATGCTCTAAAAGTCATTTAGGACAGTAAACGTTAAAGATAACATCATAAGATAAATTGGAAATTACTACATGTCTTTCATCATTACCATTATAATATAATCACAGTATTGTGATCCGGTTAGTAGCCTAACTACTGCATTTTGTACCACGCAAAGCTTGGTACAAAGCTTGGATATACAGGTGAAACTCGAAAAATTAGAATATCGTGCAAACGTTCATTTATGTCAGTATGGCAACTCAAAAGGTGAAACCAATATATGAGATAGACGCATTACATGCAAAGCAAGATATGTCAAGCCTTACTTTGGTATAATTGTGATGATTATGGCATACAGCTTTTGAAAACCCCAAATTCACGATCTCAGAAAATTAGAATAGTGTGAAAAGGTTCAATATTCTAGGCTCAAAGTGTCCCACTCTAATCAGCTAATGAATCCATAACACCTGCAAAGGGTTCCTGAGCCTTTCAATGGTCTCTCAGGCTGGTTCAGTAGGAATCACAAGCATGGGAAAGACTGCTGACCTGACAGTTGTGCAGAAAACCATCATTGACACCCTCCATAAGGAGGGAAAGCCCCAAAAGGTAATTGCAAAAGAAGTTGGATGTTCCCAAAATGCTGTATCAAAGCACATCAATAGAAGGTTATGTGGAAGGGAAAAGTGTGGTAGAAAAAGGTGCACAAGCAGCAGGGATGACCGCAGCCTGGAGAGGATTGTCAGGAAAAGGCCATTCAAAAGTGTTGGGGACTTTCACAAGGCGTGGACTGAGGCTGGAGTTAGTGCATCAAGAGCCACCACACACAGACGGATCCTGGACATGGGCTTCAAATGTCGTATTCCTCTTGTCAAGCCACTCCTGAACAACAAACAATGTCAGAAGCGTCTTACCTGGGCTACAGAAAAAAAGAACTGGTCTGTTGCCCAGTGGTCCAAAGTCCTCTTTTCTGATGAGAGCAACTTTTGCATCTCATTTGGGAACCAGGGACCCAGAGTCTGGAGGAAGAATGGAGAGGCATACAATGCACAATGCTTGAAGTCCAGTGTGAAGTTTCCACAGTCTGTGTTGATTTGGGGAGCCATGTCATCTGCTGGTGTTGGTCCACTGTGCTTCATTAAGTCCAGGGTCAACGCAGCCGTCTACCAGGAGATTTTGGAGCGCTTCATGCTTCCTTCCGCAGAAGAGCTTTATGGGGATGCTGACTTCATTTTCCACCAGGACTTGGCCCCTGCCCACACTGCCAAAAGTACCAAAACCTGGTTCAGTGACCATGGGATTACTGTGCTTGATTGGCCAGCAAACTCGCCTGACCTGAACCCTATAGAAAATCTATGGGGCATTGCCAAGAGAAAGATGAGGGACATGAGACCGAACAATGCAGCGGAGCTGAAGGCCGCTATTGAAGCATCCTGGTCTTCCATAACACCTCAGCAGTGCCACAGGCTGATAGCATCCGTGCCACGCCGCATTGCGACAGTCATTGCTGCAAAAGGGGCCCAAACCAAGTACTGAGTACATCTGCATGCTTATACTTTGCAGAGGTCAGATATTGTTCTATTTCCAATCCTTGTGTTATTGATGTCATGTAATATTCTAATTTTCTGAGATTGTGAATTTGAGGTTTTCATAAGTTGTACGCCATAATCATCACAATTATACCAAAGTAAGGCTTGACATATCTCGCTTTGCATGTAATGCATCTATCTCATATATTGGTTTCACCTTTTGAGTTGCCATACTGACATAAATGAACATTTGCACGATATTCTAATTTTTCGAGTTTCACCTGTATAAAGTATATTGCAGTAGTCAAAGTATGATGTAACCAAGGATTGGATAAGCATTGCTAGAACTCTTTATTTTAAAAATACTATACTGCAGAGGAATAAGTTTCATTTTCATAATTTTCACAAGAGAAAAAAAATAATACATTTATTCAGTATTGTTAATCTAACAATTCAAAAAGAAGGAAGTCTATTTCAGGAAATGTTTTAATCTTTATTTAATACTATTACTGAAACAGAAAACAAAAAACATAACCTGGCCTAATTTCCTACCCACAAAAGTCTTTTTTGCTTGTAATACAAATAATCTCTTTCTTTTATAGCTGCAGGAATGGGGACTTATTTACTATTCAATAGGTAACTATAATATACAAGTATCACAGTGTTGTCTCTTTAGTGGATACTCAAGCGTGGAAGATTTATTTCTTTTTTAAAAATCAGTTTTTTACTTAGAAAGGACTTAAATAATTCAGTTGACCTGTCAACTGAAAATATGGTTCAAAGAAATATGCTAAATATTTTGCACCATAAACTTAATATATTTAGCTTGGTAGGCAGCTCCTAGCTGTATAAGAAGGTAAAACTTCAAAAATAAATTAGGGAAGACTTCTGGTGAGAAATGGAGAGCTAGCACGTGTCCAAACAAGTGGAAACAATATCATGGTCATAACCAAGGGACCGTTGAGCAGACTGGACCCACAGAACCTCTACATATAAGGACAGAAGGAGAGATCACCCACTTGTGCTCTGGACAGCTGCTTCTTGCGAGGAGACCACAGAATAGTGGTTTCCCATGGGTTCGAGTACTAGGAGAGGAAGGGAAGCTATTACACTCTCAATTGTGGCAGAGCCTTTTAAAGGACACTGGGTTCTCTAATGTCACTTTCTAATCACTTTCAGAAATTTCCTATTTAACTATCTTAAGGCTACTAGTGATCTTCAAAACAAATTTGCAAAGCCAACTGGTGAGTTTATCTTCGTTCCAGAATAAAAGAAAAATTCACTATAAGCTTCAGAATGTAAAGAATTTGAAATAAACAGCAAAAAGCTGAGTAAGACTTTAATTCAAGAAAGTAATAGTGAATTAAGGGACCAGAAGAATTTAGGTTATTGGGACTTTTGTTATAAAATTTTGGAAATAATTATATAAATAAACAGTGCCTTCATGGGAACTAAATTATTTAGTCTACCTTAAGTTATAACAGAAATTTGCAACTTTATGATTTCAGAAATTGGACACAAGAGGGGACTAAAGATTCCAGTTATAAAAGGAAAAGAGACAGAGAGAGAGAGGGAGAGAGGGAGAAACAGCCTTGCCTTTTGTCTTTGGTCAACATTGAGACAAAATGACAGAAAATTGTATGACATTAGAAATAGGCCAAGCAACATTTGAAGAATGGGGTCAGAAACTAACAGCTACAATGCAGCAATGATGTCTGCCTCTATGGATAGATTGTGTCCAAAAGATGTTAAAGAAGAAATGACAGATGTCATGACAGTTGTGAAAGAGAATATCTGGGATGATCTACAGGATAGAGCAAACCAGAAACAAAGCAGAAATATTAGCATATAAAGACATTATTGAAATACTTGAAAATTTTTAAAAAATGTGGATTATATGACAGAGATGACAGTTAAAGTGAAATACAAATGATAAGCCAGGATAATGACTTGGATAATGACTACCTACTGGATTCACAAAAGAGGTTTGCTAAAGCCTCAAAAAAGGTTTTGAGAAGGGAAAAAGAAAAATGCAAGAGAGATTAAATGAATTAAATATCAAGATTGCTAGAAGCAGAAGAAACAAGTACAAAGTGGGTTTGTTTGACCAAGATTAAACTAAGACATGCTTCTATAAAATTCAACGAATCCTTATGGACTTTTTGCTGACATCAGGACTGAAATGTTAATGATTTATGGATTTGCATATGGATAAGGGATGGGTTATGGGAAGAAGAGATACTTGCATGTAACCTTATAGGGGCTGAAGAATCATTAAGTTTTTACTTGTGATGATGATCAGAAATCACTTCTTTAAATATTTTTCTCTTTTTCTTCTCTTTTCCTCTTTTCTTTTTTTTAATTTTCTCTTGCACTTTCTATTCTTTATTTATTTTTATTTTCCTTTCTTAGTTTGTATTTTTTTTTAGTGTTTCTAAAACATCAAATAAAATTATTTTTTTTTAAAAAAAAGAAGGTAAACTAACTAACTAACTAACTAACTTCCTTCCTTCCTTCCTTCCTTGCTTCCTTCTTCTTTAGTTAATTAGTTTTAGATGGCCGAAGTGAGAATTTGTTCTTTCAGCATTACTTACAATTATTTCCTTGCAAGTGTAGGAGGCATATGGAATAAAGGAGCAAGCCACTTTCTATTATTTTACTACACTTGACTTGGGTAGTTAGCATGTGCAAGGATTTGGTTAAAGTAGGTGTTCTGAAATATGAAACAAAGAAATAGAAGAGCTTAAATGTCAGATGATCCCAATCCCAACCACCTGTGATTCTTCGTGCGAAAATAACTATAAAAGATTGTTACCTAATGTGCTCTTGTGTGCTTGAACCAGGCTCTGAAGGCCCTGAATAAAGATATTTTGGAGACTTTTAAGCCCATGTCTTGACTGAGTAGAGGAGCCATCCTGAATCTCTTCACTTTCACACAAGCAAGTTTCTAAAGGTATCTGAATATTATTTTTTAATCTTTAAGGTGTGTTATTTAAAAGAATAAATGCAAAACTCTGAATGCTGGAATGAGAATGCAGAATTTGTAAACACTATAGAACAAAAAAATTAAAACCGGAATCAATACAAGATAGCTATTTCCCTAAATTGGGAAAACTGATTGCTATCTCTTTGGTCATAAACAATTTGTCCTAAGAGGTCCTTCCTCAGAAAAAAGCGTTGTGAACACAGTGATCATAGATTGTTTCTGATATTGCTCAACAGCACCAAAGTCTCTATTGCTACATCATGTGGAATGACTTATTCTAAAGATTCGCTTACAAAGCACTGTGAGAATTTTTACTCCACAGTTCAGAGGTAACTAATTTTATTTCCCTCTTGCAAAGTTGTTCTACTCAATATTCAGAAATATGCCTTCTTGATTTCAAATCTCTTAGAAATCTTCCTACAGGAAACATTTCTATGTACTGAACTTCTTCTTTTCCTGATGGATGAACGAAGCTCTGCTCCCACAAATACTCTCTCAGAATATCAGGTATAATTTTATTAGATTTATTTCTTGATCGTATTTTAAGTAATACTTTTAGGTAGTAATTATTGTATTTACTGATTTACACTATTTTGAAAGTTTCTAAAAGTACCATAACAAAGGCATGAGAATTAGCATTTAATTCAACAAATTGATCCAGATAATCAGTCCAAATTGAAAATCCAATTCAGATATAATTGAATCACTTCCAAATCAAATCTCCATACTGAAGCTTCACAGATCTCCATCATATCAAATATTGAAAATAAATTCATAATTCCCAGGCAGCTGCTGACTGGAGATAAGAAGCTCAAAAAGCTGTCTAAGTGCTAAGGTGTTCCTTCTCCTTTATATACCCCAAGTGATAAAGAGAGCCTTTCTGAGCACTGAACTCCTTATCTCTTCTGATAAGTCTTGCTTTTTCTTCCACTCCATTTAGACTTTTCTCTAAACAACTAATCAGATCTGTGCTCTACCAGGCTAAGTGCCTTTATGCTGCTTCATGCTGAACAAATATCTGGAATAAACCTTATCAGGTCATCAAAAGTATTGATTGGTCAGTCTGAATTTCCTTCTACTGAATCTTTCTTACACTTCTGTAAGTAACTGCCTTATTTGATGAAGCTTGCTAAAGGCCTTATTGTGCTGTGGAGTCTTTCAAAGATTACTTTGAGATCCTTATGATTTTTTTCAGCTATATTTCTGCTTCATTTTTCTTTCAAAGTTTGTGACTCTTTCTGAACCGCATCCTAATTAGATCTTTAATAAACATATGTGCTTAACTGGAAACTGGGTTTAATACAGTTCTCTCTTCCCCCCCCCCCCCCCCCGAAATGTGCAAGCCATAAGGAAGCTGTGCACTGCTATTAATCACACAGATAGTATTTGTTTCTGAATTATATAGCAAAAGAAGTTGGACATATATCTTACCATATATTCTTAATAGGGCAGATATCCTGTTTGTCTCTTTTCTGATCAACAACTGATTAGAGATAGGATTAACACTTCCAATGCTCCAAATAGGAGCTTTGCCAAGCACAGATCAGGAAAATGGGACTCTACTTCTGTGTATAAGAAGACAGCAAACATCTTTCACTATTTCTTCATAAAGAAAGATCTGCATTTCGTAAACTGTTCAGATATAAATTGCTTTATATCATATATCAAATCTGAAAAACAATCTTTGTCATTTTTAACTTATGACTTTCATTTAATTTAAGAGTTTATTTTCTGAAATTGAAAATAGTAATTTCTACCAATATAGTAATGACACTTCAGAACAGCCCATTAGAATGACTACATATTCTAGGGTGGCTTGATAAATCAACCTGTAAAACTATTAAGTGTCTTTTTATCTTGTGAAGATAAAGATTAATTAATATAATCTGATAAAGATTATCAGTTTTTTAATTCTCATTTTTCATTACCCAAATGGAATATCTTTAATATTATTATTTATATTTATATATAGGACATATGTTTGTCCTATACTAATATGGTAGCTTTTTAGTAGAAAACCTAAAATGTAATATAAATAAAGCATACTTGAAATTAAATGTGATTCATGAACTGATATGTATTTCTGTGAAAAATAAAAGTATGTGAAATCATTGTCTATAAAATTACAGAATATTTTAAAGAAATGACCATACTAGTTGAATATGAGCAGGACTGCTTATCAGAAAGAATGGCAGATTAAAATAACATGATGTTTATGGCTGTAGATTAATTAAAAATAAAAGCATCAGTCATATATAGATGATAGATAGATAGATAGATAGATAGATAGATAGATAGATAGATTTGAAAACATACAATCATTAAAATTACCATACATATAATTTTAATAATTTCATTAGGTAATTTTGTATATAAAGGGTTACTAACTATATTGGCTAGTAATTTGGCCTCTCTGAATGATTTCCACATTTCACAATTTAATTTTCTTAATATTAAAAATACACATTTTTGGTATGAAATTTATCTTGGAGATTTTTATTAAAAAGATCCATCAGAAGAACTCATATTGCCTCTTACACAAAAAGTGAATATTTGTAACGACCTGACACTCACAGCTCCCAATTCCAGTAACTCTCCTTGCAACCAATCATGGTTCAAAAGAAAGTTCATTTATTGAGAATAAGTGTACAGTTCCAAAGTATTGCTAAGACTGAGCCCGTGCGCGCCAAAAATTGCTTTTACCTTTTTTCCTTCTTCCCCCTTTCACACCCCTAACACCCCATTCTTCTCACATTCTCCCATTGGAACAACCTTGAGCATTCCACCATCTCTGATAAGAGCCCATCTGCCTCTAACAGTCAGTTCCTCCATCCATCTTCCCATAACCTTCCATCCCCCCTCATGTCTTTTAATGGCAGAACTGAAGCAAGCAGAAAAGCCAGCAATTCGCGTGATTAAATATTTGCGAGGATTCTGACAATATTATTAATGGAATCTATAGTGATAGATAGATAGATAGATAGATAGATAGACAGACAGACAGACAGACAGACAGACAGACAGACAGACAGACAGACAGATATTATTGCAATGCTGATTCTGTCATCAAATTGTTGCCTGTGAAGAACAATACAGATTGTGGGAGGTCTCTAGGTGGAAGGAAGAAAGGGATGGAAGTTAGTAATTAGATTAGCTCAGTGATACTATTTGGCAATGACTTAGATGCTTTATAAAATGTTACAGAATCCACTGTCCTGGACGAAACCTGGAGTATCAAGGAGTACATCAGTAAGATGGCACCCAAAGATGAGCTGCTGAGAGAATGCCTCAGGCAGCAGCAGACATGGGAGGAAGTTCAAGCAGAGGAAATACCATGGCAAGACAAGCCCCTGCATGGGATGTACCATCGACAGATAGCTGAGGTGGCTGACATTGGGAAATCCTATCAGTGGCTGGAAAGGGCTGGACTAAAAGACAGCACTGAGGCACTGATCATAGCAGCACAAGAACAGGCACTAAGCACCAGATCCACAGAAGCAGGGGTCTACCACACTAGACAGGATCCAAGGTGCAGATTGTGCAAAGAGGCCTCAGAAACAGTCCAACACATAGTGGCAGGGTGTAATATGCAGGCAGGAACAGCATACACTGAACAGCACATCCAAGCAGCTGGCATTGTGTACAGGAACATCTGCACAGTGTATGGGCTAGACCCCCCCAAGTCCAGATGGGAGATTCCACAGAAGGTGGAATAACAGGGCTAAGATCCTGTGGGACTTCCAGGTCCAGATGGACAGTCAGGTACTGGCCAATCAACCAGACATCGTGGTAGTATACAAAGACCAGAAGACAGCGGTAGTGATAATGTAGCAGTGCCAAGTGACAGCAACATCAGGAAGAAGGAGCATGAGAAGCTGGAGAAGTACCAGGGCCTGAAGGAGGAACTAGAGAGGATGTGGAAAGTCAAGGCCAAAGTGGTCCCAGTGGTGGTAGGAGCACTCAGGGCCGTGACTCCTAAGCTGGGAGAGTGGCTCCAACAGATCCCAGGAACAACATCAGAGCTCTCTGTGGAGAAGAGTGCAGTGCTAGGAACAGCTAAGATACCGCGGAGAACCCTCAAACTCCCAGGCCTCTGGTAGAGGACCCGAGATTGAGGAAGACATGTACCACCCATAGCAGTGAGAGGGGATTTTTTTTATATATATAAACTCACCAATTGGAGAGCCCACTCAACCTGACCCCAAAGCCTAAGGGAAGTGCCAGATCTGAACCACCTTCCTAAAGGTAAGGAGCCAACTCTTCTATGTCTAGATCATTCCAAGTGGCAGGATCTGTCACAGAGAAGACATGCCTCCTGAGTTCCATAAGAGGGCATCATTTCAGAGAAAGGGTCCATACTGTGCCCTCCCTGTCAGACCATGTGGGATGGGCAGATATCCTCAGAAGCAGGGTTGGTGAAGCTATCAAAGAAGAACATCTTAAGGGCAACTGAGTCTGAAAAAGCATATTTTAGGAAAAGTTGCATGTAAATGCCATATGTTTTGTTGTAAACAAAATTGTGTATATTAAAGGAAGTTTGATATAAAAGTATGTATAATCAAGAATGTTTAAATCAAGAAGTATGGATTTAAAGAAAGAAATCCACAAAATCCAAAAAACTGAGATGAAAACATTTTAAAAACCTGAAGTCACCAGTACACTGGCCATATTAATCATGATTACCAACATTAAATATCACTTTAGAGCATGCACATAAATAAATCTACATAGGGATTAATATTGCAAGTTTAATTAGAGCTTGTATTTCATCCAGGTGGTAGATGACCTCTATATATCCCAATTTAATAACATATTCAAAACGTCTTCAAACACTATCACAGGTATGAACTGCAATGATATAGATCTTGCATAAACAATAGCATTTGATGAGAAATCCTGAAGTATTTGCACCTGCAAGTATATAATAGATACAAATCATTAAGTTTTGTAATTGGGATAGTATAAAATAAAAGTGTAGATAAGACCTAGAGGCCAGAGAGGAAGCATTTTCAGGTTATCCTTATCTTCACAAAGAAGGAACTTTGTGGACTGTTCTGTTTGTGCATGTGAGCTTTCACGAGAGTGGGAATCTGTCCTTAGCAATGATTAATGAAGCAGAATGTATACCTACAACAGAAATGAGATTTATTTAATCACCTAGTGCCTGTCCTTACAGGAGGAGAGTCAGAGAGCGTGTGCTCCATGCACATGTACCTGGAAACAAAGGAAGAAATGTCCTGAGATCATCAATCTCTTACACAAAGGGCAGGCAAAGTGAAATAGAAAAGGAAGATGCTGAATAAATCTTCAACTATACACCTTTCTGCTTCTTTAGATAGATAGATAGATAGATAGATAGATAGATAGATAGATAGATAGATAGATAGATTTCCTTAACCCTAACCCTTAGGATGGTTTTTTTCTTAATAGCAATCAGAAACAGGATAAATATAGATCCACAATAAATATGATTATGATGATGATTGATCAACATTTTTATGGGTGGGATGAGGTCATACACAACATGAAACTTTGAGGTATGCTGAACAGTGCTACAGTATATCATGTTTCATATTCCACTTCTCAGTCTTTAAATATATTGTCTCAGATACACAAAAGACTTATCTAACTGTATGCATCAAATTTTTCTGTATAGGAAAACATTACTTGGTACCTAAAGGCATTTTCAGAAAATATCTAGTATAATAGTGGAATAGATTTCCAGTCACATAATTAGACTCGGAAGGTGACAGAGAAACTTGGGAGGGTTTCATCCACAGGTCTAAATGTTTTAAAAAGGGAAAAAATGACTAGAAAGACAGGTTTTTGATTAAGGCTGTTGCGGGGAAAGTGCACATATGCAGAAAATTATTCACTTGCTACAACAGCAGCAGTTTTCCCTGCTGAAGAAATGATCAATTTATTTAATCCAGTGCCCAGAGGAGTGCTGTTGCTATTTTAAAGAGTTTTTTTTCCCCCAAACTAAAAGAGCTGTTACATACATGCAGCTCCTAAACTCTTTGAAGCTAAGTGATTGGTATAACATTTTTATGGATCTCAGCTGACCCTTTTCTCTTGTCTTTCCCTCCTGGAAATTATTCATTCTAAGTTTTTAAGAGCTATTTTACATGTGTCTCATTGGACTCAAATGCTGGCCTGCTATTGGAAGTTGGAGAACAGGGTACATTTATTCATATCTTGTTCCTGATTAAGACTTTTTCTTTCAAATAGGACTAATCCCTTTAACTCTTATGGATACCAGTCTTCACAGAAATGAACCCTAAAACTTTCAGTGCTTGGAAAGTTCTTTGGCACTTAACATTCAGCATTTTACAAGCAGGCAGAATTCTCCAGAGCAGCATGTAATGGATGTAGTACAACAATTTGACCTTACCCAATTTCCACATCTTCCTGTTAGTGAAAATTGAATATATTCAGTATTACCTATGGTATATTGTACAAAGATAGAGTATCTAAGTACAGTTTTGACTCACTATAGCAGTCTTTACTCAGCTTCTGTAGCTAGAGGGAAGCTGCAGAAATATTCCTTTCATGATAGACAAGTTGACCATCAAACATGTTCTTCACTGTATGTTCTATAGTGATATTCAAAGCACGCTTGTTCACCCATTGCTTTCAAGGGTATGAGGTTGTATACTGGCTATTACTTCCGGATATCAATTCATTATGTAGACAAATTCTGCACAACAGCTTGTAAAATCCAGTAGTATCTTATTAATACATTCAATAAACAAAATAAATTGTTATTTAAAAGCTAAATAACTTTAAGAAATCACTTATATACTTCCTGTTTTACTATCCTCTGTTATGTAGTATATATATCGATGTCTTTACAAAATAAAATGTTTAAAACATATTTTGGGATTATATCTAATATATAGATTTTAATCCCATGACTTTGTTTTGGGACATCCATGTACTCCTTCCTTCCTTCCTTCCTTCCTTCCTTCCTTCCTTCCTTCCTTCCTTCCTTCCTTCCTTCCTCCCTCCCTCCCTCCCTCCCTCCCTCCCTCCCTCCCATTTCTTTTTTATTCCCCTCAATGCCAGATCTTGGTCATTTAAAAGCAGTTGTCTTATCCATCAAGTGAATAGGTAGAGCTTTATACGAAGTCAGGGAATGAACAATATCCTTATCTGTAGGAATTCCATATTCTTACTTTTACAACTTACTTTCACCCATATGGATCTTCACATACTTTAAGATCATCTCTGGAAACAGGACTCATCAGATCCACTAATAAGATCAGTTGTATAACAGAAGTGTACAACGTCTGCTGGCTTTGCACAGCATGTCAAGGGCTGCTGTCCAAAACTGGGTAGGGTTGGTACATGCTACTTTTATTTTGTACTCTGTCACCCTCTGATTTTCATGTCTGCCTGCTCTCCAATGGAATTCCTAATTGAACAATATACTCCTAAATTATATATACAGATATACTTTTACAGCCAGTAGGAAATCATATTTGTTCTCTTCAACATATACATCAATAGAACAAGATTTTATACTTTCTGGATCATGTCAAATATCATACTGGAGTCAACAATTTTACACACATCTCTAAGATGCACAGATGCCCATAGCAGTAAACCATTATCACTCCCTATTTCCCTAAATAATCCTTCCATATTTTCCTGTCACCCTGCTCTTCCTGGGTCAATTCTGAGATTGTAATAGGCAGATATAAGCAGTGCGTGTGTCAAAATGCCTACTGTGCTTAAACAGCTTTCCAATGCAGCAATAATAGCAGCCACAATAATAATAAGAGTCCAATGAGAAATGCAAGCAATCCCCTGTATCTTTTGCAAAGCTCATCACATACAACATGACCACCTACTGACAGCAGTGTAGGAGTTCCAAATATGTGCATGTCAATTATGTTCTGATGAATAGAAACTAAACCATGCTGATTTCTAGTAAAACAAACAAGGCATAAAACATTATGTCCAGACCCACATAAACATGTGTTACATATTGAAGAACAGCCGATTTGCCAATTAAATTTCTAAATAGCCTGGGATATTATGACACAGCTGAAGAATTCCTTTGATATTGGTAATCTTGACATATGCCCATTACCTGGCCTGGGCTTTCTTCCAAGATTCTGAAATGATGATTTAGTTTCTGGGAAAAGACCTCAGTTCTGAAATGAAGGTTGGCAGCAGTACTGAATATAGAATATTTGCTCATAACTGAATAGAATGAACTCCTTTAACAAAAGTACCTATGGCTGTCCTGTCACATTCAGCAAGGACTCATGTGCCTGCCAAAACTGTCTGATACTTCCGATAGATGTACAAAGAAAAAAATGGCTATGTCAGATTGTGGAATACTGCATTACTGATGACAATTCTGTCATATTGCAGTACTCTATCTATCTATCTATCTATCTCAAATTTGTCACTACCCATCTCACTACAGAATACTTATTGAGAACAGAAAGTGAAATAAACAAAAGTGTTCAAAAACTTTGCTGTGTAATTCTTCCTATATCCAACTACCCTGATGTTTTTTAAAGAAATGGAGGGGGAGGGCAAAAAAAAAAAAAAAAAAAAACAACCCTGCTTCAATAATATCAATATTATTCTTACAAAGAAGAAACTTACATGTGTCAATATTAAATAAATTGATTACAAATGGTTTCTTGGACACCATCAAATTATGTCATCTGAGGGAACAAACTGAATTGAATTACGTCTGGTTATTCTGTGACTTGATTGCAAGAGTTTCCATCATTTTTAACTTAAAAACAATTATGCTGGCAATCTAATAGGAGTCTATTATACAAAGAAGAAGTTTAGATTCCTAAAATTAATTTCACTTTGTACTACTGCAGAGTAAATTCCATTCATCTGGATATAACATTTTTTTAATAAAACTGAGAACTTCCTTAAAGTATGATATAGAAAAGAGGAAGGTATTGTTAAGAATTAAATGTGAATTCCAAGCAGTCAGTTTATTTATTATTTGCTTAAAAGTCAATAACTGTGTTTTCTGATCTATCAGACACATATCCTTCTGTCACTCAACATAGAAATTATTGATAGAGTGTATTTTAAAGATAATTAAACCATTCACAAAATATTTTTATTGCATCTAACATATTGGGGGCAGTATGTGGCTTATTTATTTATTTATTTATTTATAATTAATAACAAAAAGAAAAAAGAAAAAAACACAGTGATAATAATGTTGGAGATACATATATTGTCCAAGAAAAAAAAACATAAAAAGTGCTTTACAAAAAAGTGAAAAAAGTATGAACTAGGAAAAAAAATAGTGTGATATGTCATTGTCATTATAACAGTAAACAAGTTACAATTATACATATGCTTATCTAATGAAAATATTATTCAAGTACATATATATAATACATTCATATGACTATCAAGTTTTTTGTTTTAAACTTACTGTATTTTGTATAAATGAGTCCCGTATGTCATTATACTTGTCCATACAAAGTCTACATCTATAGGCAATCTGCTCATAGGTGGCAAGTGTAATCAGGTCTTCAATCCATTGAGTGAAAGGGACCATACATTTATGTTTCCAATGCTGCAATATTAGTCTTTTACCCATAGTAAGGGCATGGAAAATCCATTTACGTTGTCCAGTAGTAAAATTCCATGTACTAGTTATGTAATTCAAGAGAATATTATCCACTGAAAATTTTAGGTTTTGTCACACAGTCACATTTATATGGTCCAAAACTTTCCCCCAAAACTTAGTAAGTATATGACATTGTAAAAACGTGTGTTTTAAAGAAGCATTATCCTTATTACATCTCCAACAAAATGCTGTTAGACAATCCTTTTCTATACAAACTTATAGACACACTGTGTGTGTGTGTGTGTGTGTGTATACACACACACACAATATCTATATCTATATCTATATCTATCTATCTATCTATCTATCTATCTATCTATATCTATATATATATATATATATTGTATAAGTCATAGTTTGAGGTCCATTGATACTCTTGCTATAGAAGTTAAGACAGTCTCCCATTGTCTAGGCAATATAGGAACCTCTAATTCTTTATCCCACTCATCTCTCAGCATCTGCATATCAAACTGATTTATTGATAACCAATATATATAAAAATTAATAGTAGGGTTTTTTGTTTTTGTTTTTGTTTAGTTTTAAAGGATTTAACAAGTTCTCCTAATATCTCAGGTGTCTCAGAAGCTGAAAATGCTGCTGGTCCAAACAATGCAGTTAATAAATGTTGTAACTGTAAATATTGCCACTGAGTTACATCTATCTACATTTATCTCTTAACACAGCATATTTTAAAAATTCATCTTCATTATCTATCAATTGATCCAAAGTAAATATCCCTGCTTCCATCCAATTTTTCCATATCACTATCTTCTTTCCAATTTTTAGAATTGGGTTTCCCCATAAAATCAGTTTAGCTTGGGAAAAAGGATCAAATATTTTTTTATTAGACATTACATTCCATAGCTTTCTCACTGACATAATTGTTTCCAAAGATACTAGAGTTCTACTGTATTTAGATCCTAATTCTGTCCATCCAACCAAAGCTCTTACATATGTATATTCCAAAGTTGCCCAACCCTAATCTTAACCCTACCTGGTTTCTGAAACACACATTTCAAGGTGATTTCAGCATGATCAGATACATAACAAACACCAATTTTACATTCTTGAATAATGTTGATGTTATTAAAAGAAATAAATTTTTAATTAAAAATAATTTTAAAAATAATCAACCCTGAAAAATTTCTGTTTCACATTTGAATAAAATGCATATTCTCTCTTAATTGGATACATCAAATGACAGCGGTCTATTAAATTCAATTCTTCCGTATGTCTTGTCTCCCTCACTAATGACTGTTTATTCCATGCCTGTGAGAGTCAGAACGAGAGGGGTTAAGAACGTGTTCTCATCACCAGAACAACAAGGAAGAGATAAGAGGATGAGACTGGACCCTCCCTAAAGAATGCAAGGGAGGATGGGAGGGTGACCCTGGAAATTACTCTCACTCTGAGAAGATTTCTGTAACGGGACTGAAGCCAATAAACCTTGCTGGATTGAATCTGTACTGTCTCCTGGAGTTTCCTGGGCTAATCCTGACATCAATCTTCTCAGAGTAAGAATAATTTCCAGGGTCACCCTCCCAACCTCCCTTGCATTCTTTAGGGAGGGTCCAGTCTCATCCTCTTATCTCTTCCTCATTGTTCTGGTGATGAGAGCACGTTCTTAACCCCTCTTGTTCTGACTCTCACATCCTCTTTTTGGACTGTTAAAGGTAAACAGTTGCATGTCCTCAGCGCACCATCTGGCTACCAATGGAGAGGCAGAGAAGATCCAACAGATGTTGCAGCAGTATTTAAGATGCTATACTACCTACAGCCAGGATAATTGGGTGGAGTTAATTCCCTTGGCAGAATTCTCCTACAACTCAGTACACTCTTCAATTGGAATGTCCCCGTTTCAAGCACTCTATGGAAGGGCCCCCCAGGTTTTGCCACAGACTGTCTCACACATACAAGTTCCAGGGGCAGAGCATTTTCTGAAAGAACAGCAAGCAGCTCAGCAACTGTTGCGGGACCACTTAGCAAAGGCAAAGGAGGCATACAAGAGGAATGCCGATGCACGCAGACAGGCGGGGCCGCTGATTTCGGTGGGGGACAAGGTGTGGTTATCTACTAAGTTTCTAGCTTCCACCAGGCCATCCAGAAAATTGAATGACCGGTTCGTAGGACCATACAAAGTATTGCAGAAAGTGAATAACTTAGTGTTCCGATTACAGCTGCCTCCACCTATGAAGGTTCATCCGGTTTTTCACCATTCCTTATTCGTGAAGGAGCCCCCCCCCCAAGTCCTCTGAGAACCCACTCATCCCCTCCCCCACCGGTTGTGGTCGAAGGAGAAGAGGAATACGAGGTGGAGGCAATTTTGGACTCTCGGAGAAGAGGGAAAGGAATTCAATATTTGATTCACTGGAAGGGTTACCCTGAAGCAGACTGTTCTTGGGAGAATGCAAAGAACGTTCATGCCCCAGAGCTGGTAGTTGCTTTCCATAGGTGTTTCCCTAACAAACCCAAACCTCGAGAGCTGTCCGGAACATCAGCAGTTAATCAGCAGGAAGAAGAAGGAGGGGACAGCATGCTGGAGGAAGGTTTGGTGGAGGCTGGGAGGGGGGAGCAAGATCAACCCGGCAGCCCAAGGCCATCTACTTCAGGCTGGCAGGTGGCAGGAGGGAGGGGGGCTGATTCTATTAATGTTGCAGCTGTTTTTCAGGACTCATCAGAAGATGGTATGGAGGAGGCAGGAGGTGCGGAGAGCCATTCATCATCTGATATGTCAGCCCTCCCACCTTTGCCAAGTTCTCCTGAGAACTCAGAGGGGGAGGATAAGGATGGAGGGAGAGGTGATGTGAGAGTCAGAACAAGAGGGGTTAAGAACATGCTCTCATCACCAGAACAACGAGGAAGAGATAAGAGGATGAGACTGGCCCCTCCCTAAAGAATGCAAGGGAGGTTGGGAGAGTGACCCTGGAAATTACTCTCACTCTGAGAAGATTTCTGTAATGGGACTGAAGCCAATAAACCTTGCTGGATTGAATCTGTACTGTCTCCTGGAGTTTCCTGGGCTAATCCTGACAATGCCTGTGCATTTCTATCAAGATATTTCATTGAAATCTCCTCCTATTATGACTTTACTATACTTTATCATAAATACATCCATTCAAGTGTTGAAAATATTCATAAACCATAATAGGAGAATCTAAATTTGGTCCATAAACATTAACCATAACTATTGCAGTCTCTATTTTAGCACATAACATTAAATAATGCCCATTTACATCAATGATAACTTGTTGTACACCAGTTGGGAATCCCTTTCAAACCAAAATGGCCACACCTTTAGCTTTTGTTGAAGTATCTGTGAGGTAAATCTGTCCCACCCAATCTTTCATTAATAGAAATTTATCCTGTTCCAATAAATGAGTTTCCTGTAGATAATCAATACCTGCCCTTAATGATTTTAAATATGCTAAGAGTATATTTTGTTTCTTAGATTCTTGCAACCCTTTTACATTAAGATTCACTTCATCCATTAATTTTATTTTGGCCCACTTATCAATATTCTTCCAATACCAATTCATTTTATGACCTGTACCATTTAATAAATATCTGATAATAAACTTTTCTATGCTTAAATATTTAACATATTTTCTAGCATTGCTCACAGACATAGAACCTCCATAAAGACTCAATTTAGCATTCAAATACCAGTTCTATTATGTATATCTATACTTAAAAGAAAAAAATAAAAATGTGATTATGTGCATAAAAATCAAAGAACAAGCATGTGACATTGTTAAAGATATTTTCAAAATCTTTTTAAAAATGTAAAGAAAAAGAAAAAGAAAAACCACAGAAATTATTTCCCAAAGGGGATGGCACAGTGATTCCATTTTTCTTCTTATACTGAAAATTACAAAACATTTGCAAACATTACTAGTTGAAGGAAATGTACTGTGTGTTAAAAATAAACAGTGGAGTTTACAGTATGCCCAGACTATCTTGAAAATAACCAAAACATAAACAAAAAAGAATACCAAAAAAAAAAAAAAAAAAAGCATAAGGGCTTTGAAACTGAGGCTTTTACTGTAGGCAAACTCAAATTTCTCTAATAGCAGATTCTATGGAATGAAATGCAATCAGGCTTGTCCATGTGCAGATTTTAAAGTTAGGATGAAGATCTCTGTATTGAAGGAATTACCAAATATGTGAATCTGATCTTGATGACTGAAGCAGAATGTAGCTGGAAAACGCATGAAATATTGAAGTTGTATTGATCTGACAAGACTTCAAGCTTTTGTAAACATCTTTCTCTTTTCTGAAACTTCTTTAGTAAAATCAGGATAAAGTGATAACTTGCTTTGACTAGAACCCCTCTTCAAAGGAAACTTTACTGATTTCTGGTGAAATATACGTAAAATCTCATATCTTGTGGTAACACAGGGAAATTGCACAATAACAATATTGGAACTAGTCCCAGTCTCCCTTTTTGTTAAAGGAATTCTATTCACATGATCAATCTCAACTGGAAAATCCATTTCCAAAGAAAGAAGCTTTTGGAAAAAATCTTCCATAAATTCAGCCAGGTTTTGATTTGGAGAGTTTTAAATACCAATCACACATAGATTTTTCCTACACAATTGTGACTCTAAATATGTAATTCGTCTCTCCAAAATAATATGGCTGGCTTGAGTAATGGTCTCATGGGCATTTAAGCGAACCTCATAGTGAGCCATTTTTTCTTGCATCAGTTTTAAATCACATTTAAGTTCTGCCAGATCTTGTTGGATTGGCTTCAAGACTTGTACCTGAGCCAGAATCTCTTTTAACAAAGTAGTAGATGAAGAAACTTCCCCCACCATCTTGCCTGGCTCAGCAGATAGTGGTGTAGTTGAAATTAAGCCAGCTATTGAATGCTTAGGTCTAGTTGTCATTCCAATATCTTGTTAGAACAAAATAATATGTAATTAAAAGTTTTATTTACCAAATGATGAAAGCCCTTATCTACATAGTCCAATAATTCAGAAGTTTGAAAGCACTTTAATCAGGAGAGAGGTGAGAGATGTACTCTCATTGGAGGCAGGAGCCAAGATGGTGATGAGCCAACAACTGCTGTAAGACTGGACGATCTAAGATCTTTAGTGGCAACACATAAAATAGCCAAATCTCTAACTGATTTTGTTTTACCAACTACCCAAGGCAACTACAATTACTAACCCCTTCTGACAATAAACAAGAAAATTCTATTTGGCTACTGACATGGAACATAGCTGGATGGAAGAATAGAATATCATATGGAGATCTGATGGAATCTCTCTCCAAGTTCAACATCATAGCACTCCAAGAGACATGGCTAACCACCAATGATGAAAATGCTCACCTACCAAGCTTTATATCATGGTCTACAACAGTGCATAAATTCAAGACAAAAGGGCAGGCCTCAGGAGAATTATGCATACTTGCCAAAGCACAGTTGGGCTGGCAAGGGCAGTAACTGGTCCTCAGAGAGGTCCCCTTCTATCTCCTACCTATTCAATTTAAATACAAATAATCTGAAATAGTGCTGCTAAATGTATACCTGCCCCCATATTCCTCTTCTGACTTTTCCCCTGACATATGGGTGCAATTAGAAAAAAACAGTCTTAGAGATAAACATAAAACATCCCAAAGCTGTTGTGATGGGAGGCTTTAATGCTAAGGTGGGGGCTCACTTGTATGAATATACCCACTTCGGTATCATACCTGAGGATTATTTATCAAATGGCCCATCTGGTACTCCAGAGACTCTAAAAGGAACATGGCAGGCTCTAAACTGATCTCCTTGATCCATACATGTAATCTTCATATCCTAGGAGGCATGGACAGTTGCTTTATATATCACTTTACCTTCCATGCTGGGAATGCAAGCAGTGTCCTGGATTACATATGTGTTTCAACAGACAAACTCAACTTATTCTCAGACATTCAAGTTTATGTGAGGGAAAACAGTCATCAACCAATTGTACTTAACTTTTATGGCAGTTCAGATTTAAGACTACCCATATGATATGAAAAGAGGCTAGTTGCTAACCTTGAACTGAGGCAAGCAAGGAGGTTCAAATGATCTAAGGTGGACACCAAGGCAATTGCCAGTTATATGAACACTGAGAGGCCCCAGTCCTGGGTGAAAATAATTGTTACATCTACTCAAGACCCACATAAAACATTTACTGGGCATGCCAATTTGTATTATACGTTAAGAAACTTTTTAACAGACAAACTGCCAGGTAGGAACTGACAGCACATAAGAACTAATTGGTTTGACCGCGATTGCTTTCACTCAAGACAGACTCCAAAAGCAGCTATGCACTTGATCCAAAGAAACCCCACACCAAACAGTCATGCAAATATGTTAAAGCTCAGACGTAATTACAAGAAACTAATAGCTCAACACATTGCTCTAGATTGGTCTAAGCTAGAAAAGTCAGCAAAAGGGTCCAACTCAGTCTTATTTTGGAACATCATATCTGACATGCTGAAGGAGTGTAAGCTTCTACTTGATTTCCCCATCCCAGCTACAGTTTGGGAGGACTTTTATGCTAACTTATTTGCCAATTCCAAACAAGAACATCCAGAAATGATGACTACTGAGTGTCTGACCCTTGATAATCTCCCTCCTTGGACACCAGTGTTAGTGACAGAAATTAAACACATTATTCAGTCACTGAAACCTATAAGGCACCTGGTGAAGACTTCCTATCCCCAGAACTTTTCAGGACACACATTGACTGGTGGGCTTCACTACTAGCAGGGCTGTTGACATATATAGACAACAATGGCCATATTCCAGCAGCTTGGGAACTCTCCATCATAGTTCCCAAACTATGGGAAACCATACAAAAAAAGAAATAAGTGTTGGGTAATGAGATTAAGAGGAGACAAGGTATACAAATATTAACCTTTATATCTACTTAAAATATACAGGAGGTAAACTTAAATATAAAATACATCCTCAACAATACAAAAGTGACAACAAAGAATATAAATAATACAATATAAATATACCAGACAGCAGGGAAAAAGCAGTGAGCCTAAAAAGGTAAAATCAGGAAAGCAGCAGAACAAGTAAGAGAAAGGTTACTTCTCTTATACAGAGTTTGCTACCTGATTCTAATAGTTAACAGCCAAAAACAATCACTATGGTTAATACTGTTAAAGGTGTAGATCTTGCAAATGTCCAGCAATAAGGAAGACCCCCAGAATTCCAGGCCCATAAGTCTTATTGATATAACAACTAAGAAGTATGCAAAATATCTTGAGAAAAATAGGATTGAGTGATTGAGAAGAATATATTAGTGGCAGAACAGGTTGGATTCAAACCTGGATACTCCACAATAGACAATTACTTTGTACTATATCATCTTATTACCAAATATACAACAGATGGTAAACATTTGTTTACATCTTTCATAGATATTAGTGCAACATTTGACTCCATAAGTAGAGACATATGGAGGAAGTTGCTAAGCTAAACATGGAACCTAAACTTTTATACCTGGTAAAGGCCTGCTATACAAATAAATGCCTGAAGCTCTGTACTGGAGTCAATGGCTCTCTTAGACAGAGCATACCCCCTTACAAAAGTGTAAGACAAGGATGTACCTTGGTCCCAATGTTATTTAATCTTTATGTTAATGACATCCCAAGATTTCTCCATTTTATGGATGCTTACATCCAAAGATCCTTAACAAACACATCAACTTCCTTTTGTATGCAGATGAAATAGTCTTCAGGGCACACTTTCAAGTAGGCCTGAGAAGATTGATGGGGAAATTTGGTGACTACTGTGCTTCTAACTTTCTGAATATTAATAAAACTAAATCCAAAGTGGTGGTTTTATGGTTGTATGAAAATTTCAAATTAGATTTCCCATGTCTGAATTCAAGAGTATTACATCATATTATTATAATTTTATCAGCTGCCATATATATTTATTTTTGTATTGTTTTTAATTGTTTTTATTGTTTTAGAATTGTTCGCTGCCTAGAATCACTTGGTTGAGATAAGTGGTGATAGAAATTTATTAATTAATTAAAGAAAGGAAATTATGACTCTGTAGAGGTTTATAAGCAGAGATATCCATAACTATAAATTTACCATAATAAGCTGGAGACTGGCAAAAGCATATGAATAAATGAAGGCAAATTGAACAATTCTGTTGCCTTGACTGAACTCCTTTTCTGTTCTCTACTAATCTACACTTATTTTAATATGCAGTCTCTTCAGAACACTGCAATATTAAGACACATCTCTAGCAGTTTCCTCTGATTAAGACACAGATCTCTTTCTGGTTACCCCATTAAGAGAGCAATGTGATCAACCGTGGATATTCTTGGGCAGTTTGTATTGGAAAAGACGGATGAGCAAAACGGGCCGGTATGTTATAATTTGGAATCACTGTCTATGGAATAGTTGAAGACCATGTCCTCTTGACCCTTTAGGTTGGCTGTCTTCACTGGAGACACAGATTCTAATACAGACCAAAGCTGACTGGTCCAGTGCAGTTGTGCCATGTAGTCTTTGATATAATACAAATAATGCAGTTGATTACTTTAGAAAATGGTGATAAATTATTAGGACAATAATTTACTGTAGAAAAGTAAAACTAATAAATAGCCTCCAGGGTACAATTGTACCCAAATTCTGTACCCATTTGATAAAACAAATCACAATGAAGCTTTGTGTTATGAAAGTAAATGGCCAATAGAGTTGATTTATAGGAAGAAATAAAGTGTGGCTAAAAATAAACTAGTACCTTAAATAATATGAATGAATGAATATGCCACTAAGCATATAACTTCAAAATGTCCACTCTAGGATTACATGGATAATTAATCCAAATATCCCAGTGTATTCAAATCTGAGATTAATTATCTTCCCTTTGTTTCCAGTACTATCTTCCATGCCGTAGCAGTTTCAAAGGTAGCTCATTTTTCCTAGGTCAGTGTTGACTAAACTTGGCCACTTTAAGATGAGTGGACTTTAACTCCCAGAATTCCCCAGCCAGCCATGTCCACTCATCTTAAAGTGGCCAAGTTTGGACAACGCTGTCCTAGGTAGTAAAATTTGAGTTTCTCTAATTAATGCTTTACAATAACATTATTTAGCTCCTACCTGTCTATTAATTCATTTTTACTTTGGCTAAATGTTGCTGGAATATATCTGCGACCGTTATAAAGGATGTATTGGAAAACACAAAACTGCTTCAAAAAGATAAGAATATAAAGGTAGGAGAAGAATAAATACCCTGGGTTGCATCCACATAGCACTTTTGCAGTGCTTTCCTCCTGCCATGAAATATCTCTTGTTACCTTAAAACTGGCAACTTGTACAGTGTACCCTTATTTATCTGGAACAGAACCATATTGTCCTGCTATACCATGCAATAGAAGCTTATATCATGCATAAGAGCTTTGGTTGTTGGTTTCCCCTAGCTGAAATTCAGATATTAACCATGAGAAAAGCTACTACTAATCAGTGTGGATAATGTGTGCCAGGACAGTGTTTGTACAGTCCAGGCACTTCATCTATTTTTTTTTCTTTTTTTCTTTTGCCCAAAGAAGTGTTCTCCCAACAATCACAAGATGGCAGAAAAGAGTTCATTTTCCATGATTATAGCATAAGGCTCCCTAGACTTGTGTTGCTTGGATATAGCCACTTCAGAAGTGTTCTTAGGGTTTTGGTCTATGTGATAGACCCATTAATCTGGGTGGTGGTGAGGGGTGTTCTTAGATACAGAATGTTACAAATAGATTTTGTAAAGTGGTTGTCTGTCCATTTGCTTTCCATCAGCAGGATAATTCTCCAAAAACAAAATGGAAGAGGACTCAAATCTGATGTGTGAGAAGAAACTAGGAAAAACAAATATATCAAGTTTGAAAACAGGGGTCTATAGATAAAAATATTCAAAAAAAAAATTACCTTAATAATGAACTTATTTTTTCTAGGAGAGAGATGGGTATGACTTCAAAATGTTGTGAATTGGTCCACCCTAAACCCTCCTCCTCCTCCTTCCTCATCACACAGACCTGAGCAGAATATATGCAGCTCATTCTGTGCTTCCCAGAGCTTCATCCACACAAAAGCCCTTCAAAATAAAATGAGGGGATAGTAGAGACACCAAAGATATATGAAAATAATATATATCCATCCAAGTGATTACACTGTCCAAACACATAGATACTCCTATAAGGAACACATATGTATTTATCTGTACTAGTTTCCATTAAGAAAGTCAAAATACATAGAGACACATGTTACTGCATAACACAGAAGAAATACAGATGCCTTTTATGGACCCTGCTGATAAAGGGTTGGAAAGAATTCCAGAAGCCAGGTTCTGCAAGATAAGAATTATTTATTCCATTTGTATTCCACTATGATCCCAATGATTTGATTATTTCTTAATTGCATTTATATTCCTCCCCTGCATATCTGCCAATTGATGAAAGAACTAGGAAGTATTACATATAAATATGTAGAGGAGAGAATGAAAAAGTGACACTCTGACATCATTTCAAGGTATTAATTCAAAACTGTATACGTTGCTGATTGTCTCCATTTTCACGTATATAAATGATCTGAAGACAGAGTCTTTATACTGAAGCTATTGGCAGGCTCAAAGTAAGTTAAGTCCAACTTAATTTTAAATGTTTGAGTAGCTGAAAGGAAATAAAGCAGCCACCCTGTATTAAAACCTCTTAGGAACGCCAGCTAAGTACAATTGCCTGCTTTTGTGGTTTACAGCAGGAAGTTTTATTTTTCATTTAGCAGCAAATAAGTTATAGGAGTGATTTGTGCTCTTTCATTCCCATTTAGAACTCAATTATATCCTTTATAGTCTTTGATAAACATAAAGCATAAAACTTTTTAAAATTTATAAGTAAGCTATTCTTAGCACAATACTCCATAGAAGCAGACAGTAATGAGACATGTCTACTCTCAAGCATGAAAGCAGAGCAGCAGCAGCAGCAGACAGCAATAAAGGAACTTGCTTTAAAGACAGTTTCAGGGAGTGGAACTCTAGAGCACAAAGACAGAAGACAAGTCTCTGAGAAACCAATTGAAAGGAAAAGAGCTAAATCTTTGTCATGTAACTGATCAAAGAAAACACAAGGGAAAGCTGTCATCTGAATGATTACATTTCCCCAACACTTTTCTCTTCCCCTTTCCTCTAGCCCAGGGTTCCTCAACCTTGGCAACTTTAAGACAGGTGGACTTCAACTCCCAGAATTCTGGGAATTGAAGTCCACCCGTCTTAAAGTTGCCAAGGTTGAGGAACCCTGCTCTAGCCAACAAAATCATTGAGAAAGTATAGGCTGACTTTGTTAGTCCAATCCTACAACTTATGGGTCTGGATCTAGAGAAAGCTATCCAATAGAAAACCACCTATTTCTCAATTCACCAAATAAGAAACTACATGCCCAGAGGTAGCTATAGCAATAGAGATAAAGGTCTGCAGACAACATGACAGCAAGGAAGTAATGCATTCCTTTTCTAAAAAGTAAGATATATGTTAAGTGTCAGAGGTGTAATGCATTATATTGTTGATGTTTTATTTGTCTTGTTTTAAATCACCTCATGTTAACTCATAATTTGTTTCAAAACTTGCAGGTTATAGCCAGAAAATATCTACTTTCCATTGATTGGTCATGGTTCTCTGGGTAAATGATAGATTTTCTGAGCCCTGTACTAATAAACTCAAAACTTTTGCTTGTAAAATACTATCATTGAACTATGGCCTTCTGAAAACCAAGCAAAGGGTATAGATATGCTCTTTGGCCAACCACTGCTTCCCTAAACCCTATGTTTTGCTATTCAATTATTGCTGTTCATAGTATTAAGGACATATGCCAGGAGATCACTTGGATCCACCAAATCTGGGCTGCTACAAAAATCTGCAGTAGCAGAGACTATCTACTGATAATCCAGAGTTTTGTGGCCAGATTCTTCTTCAAATCCTTCTTACACAAGGATTTATTTTCCTTGCAACTGGTGTTCTGACTTTTAAAATCTGGAATATATTATTATTGTGACAGAAAAAAATTTCATGCATTGGTATAATACATACCCTCATAGACTTAACACCTCTAGATTTAAAAAGTGTTAATAAAAATCAATATTCATTTTGTCTGAGTATCCCAAGGGCAATGTACACCAAATGCTTTGAAATGTTTTCAGAAGAAAAAACAAAATCCAGATTATTATAACATCAGTAATGTATCCTTGGTAACCAAACATTTAGAAAGTAGATGAAAGGAAATTATTCTTAGCCCTGACCTAAATTAGAAGCAAGCAAACTCTTTTCATTTTCTATTAAGCAAAAGATTAGCCTCTTGATGCTTCTACAAAGCTTTCTGAGGGACAATGTAAAAGAAATATTGTCACTTTAATATAAATATTCTTGTAAACATTGGTTGTGCTAAAATCAGAATTACCAACAAAAGGAAACAGAATGAATGAATAATACTTGCAATTAAGTCAACATATTTCTTAAGCATTTCCAAATAAATCAATCCATTTTTTTAAAAAATTAGGCTTGCTATCATTTGGCAAACAATTAATAGTCTTCAGCAACCAGGCTTGTTCAATAGTACATAGTAATACGGATATTTTTATTATTGTGACAGAGAAAAATGTCATGCATTGGTATAGTACATACTTTCTTCATCATAATGTACAATCATTTCCTTCCTTTAATTCACTAACTAGTCATTTTATATATTACCTTATTATATGAAAGCAACTGATGTATTTCTTTTTAACTTATTTTTATTCAAATAGTTGCTTACATTTCATTTTTTTTTTTTAACAAAGAATACCCAGCTATAATAGCTAAGTAATGCAGTATTACCACATACATCAAAATAGGACCACAAATGTCCCAGGAGCTATGACACACAAGGGAGTCCCATTCCCCCAAGAAACATAACCTTAAAAAATTACATATATTGCACTGAAAAAAAAAATGTTTCTAGTCAACCCATATTGTTTGTCTGTAGATATGTGAATGGGAGGGGAAGGACAAAGAGAGAGAAAGATGTAGCATTCAGCTTCTTGGTAGGCTTGGAATTAAATTCCAAAGTGTAGATGTTGTTGAATTTAGTGAAGTTAGTTCCACTTTTAGAATATAATTATGAATCTAACAATTATTTTCCTTTTCTTTTGTATTTTTCAGTGTCCTAGTGAGATCTCAATTGCTAAAAAAGTTACTTTTTTATGAGATTGCATTTATTTATTTGTTTATTTAAATAATTTATATGGCTGCTCATTCCAACAATGATTCTGGGTGGTATACAAAAAGTTAAAGACCAAACATAAAATAATTAACCAATGACGAAGTCCAGGGTCAAGAAAAACACCCCCAATTTGTCAAAGCAACAATCAACCAACCAACCAATTAGCAGACTCATTAATCTCTCAGCCCAAATGCCTGTGGGAACAGCCAATTTTTAAGTGCCTTTCAGAAGGCTGATAGGGTGGAAGTCCTCTGACTCTCTGTGGGGATGTCTATATCCACTTACCGCCACCTTAGAGAACATTATGAAGTCATGGGTTTATTGTTGACTAGCATATTCAAATACATCAAAAAATTGATTGTACAATCTTGGATATAGTACCTTCAGAGGCATTAAATTATGACTAGTATGTTATGAGTCTTTTAAGAATTAAGCAGCCTTACAAATCCACTAAATAAATATGATAAACATATCAAAAAACCATTATCTGCAGTACTGCTGTTCTATTGCAGAAGTCAGTTATAACAGCAAGCAGGCTTAGACAGTGTTCTCCTTTTTTTCTCTCTGTGCTGTATAAGCTGCCTTATTTTGTCTATTCTTGGGCATAGCATAGTTTAGTAAAACCTTAGATTTAGAAATTATAGGCCTTTCATTCCACCCCCCCCCCCCAACCTCCAGTTGATTCTCATAATTTCTCATGCAGCCTAGCTCAAGAGTATTATCACTTTGGAACTTCCACTTGAGAGCAATGGCAAGTTGAACACCCCTTTGCAGAGAGAAGGCATTGCAGTGGAAATCAGCATGAGATGTGGGATCCTGGCTGCCGAAACGCTCTCCAGATCTAGAAGAGATCTTTGAGATAGCCATGTGACTCCATACTGCACGAATTGTCATTCCACAGTTTTCCCATAGGTACAGCGGCTGGGAGTCGAGGGCGGAACCATCTTTGCCCACAGTCTTCAACGCAGCCTTTTAAAGGACATTAAGCTCAAACAAGCCTCATTTCTTAATCACTTTGGATTTGTTTGTTTTTCTGCTGCCTAAAAAGTATTTAGACCCTTCAGAATGGCAAGTTATATTCTATTCGCTAAGTGAGTCACTTAGAACTTTGAACTTTGAAATGTGACTTTTAAAAGCTTTTGAAAAATATTATTTTTTGGATTAGGCAGCAAAAGAGAATATGGATTTTTGAAAGTCTAACAATAGATTAAGGGCTTCAGCAGACATGGAATTATAATTTTAAATGGCCACAAAGAGTTTGGAATTCATTATAATTTTTTTTTTTTCTTGGCAAAATGGCAAATTTGTTGTGTTCTTTTTGTCATAAGGAAACCTTGCAGGATGGACACTAGAGGGAGCTAGAGGATAAAGAAAATGGAGAAGAAATCTATAATGCAAATTTGGGAGTGTCTGCTGAGTTTTTTGACAGATTTGATAAAATTCTCAACAAAAATGACAGAACATGTTGTAAGGAATTTGTAGAACAAAAACAAGTTGTAATAGAGGATTTTGAAATTACTGTGAAGGGGGACTTAAAGTACTAAGCAATGAGAAAGATATAGAGAAAGGTATGGGCTTACAAATGGAATCAGTTGATGCTTTACTCCCAAAAAGAGTTGTACAAATATTGAATCAAGAAACATACTTGGATATTTTCTTTTTACTGGATATACAAAAGAGTTCTCTAAAGGTTTTGAAGGACTTTGTTAGAAATGACAAACAAAAGGACAAATTTTACTTATTGGATATACAAAAAAAATATGTTACAGTTCAGAAAGGTTTTTGACCTGAAGCACTGATGAACAAAAAACTATCTCTGGGATTCTTTTGAAGGGGTTAAAAGATATTTTTAAAAATTCAGTGAAGGAATACAAAGTTGGCTTATTTGACCAGGGCTAAAGCAGAAAAATAGTTACATCTGGTTGCCCTTACTGGACTTTTGCTGACAAAGAACAACCAATGCAGCATTTGGACTCTGTTTATTTGTTTTATTATTCAATATATGAGATATGGGGTGAAGTGACATCATGTTGCATTTAGAGATACTGATAAGTTACTAAGACTGCTTTTCCTTGCTGGGATGAAGGGGGAAGTTGGTTTTTTTTCTTTTCTTTTTTTCTGTTTTTTCTTTTTCTCTTCTTCCACACTTTTTTTTTTTCCTTTCTGTTTTTCTGTTTCTATTTTGTGTAGCCTATATTGGCCTTTAATCTTTTTATCTATAATTCTAATTAAAATCATTTGAAAAAAAAATTATCATCATCTTACTCTAAGGCCAACCATTTGCTCAGGAAGGAACTCACAATGAATGCAAATAATCAGAAGTATTAATAATTGCAAAAGAATATTATCTAAACTCTGACATTCATCCTAAGGATGAGCTTCAGGATAGGCCACGCTAGGAGCACCATTAGCCAGAATACTTTTGGGTAATTGCTGTTGCTTTTAAAAGAACAGGGCTCCCAACAGCTGAGGGATGTGAGTTTCTGTTTTGTATTTGCACATTTCTTGAATGCTTCCATGTCTTGTTTTATTGTCTTGCCTGTGAACATTTCCCTTCTGTGTTATGCTTTGCAGTCAGTTATTCTTTTGTGTTCCTTTAGCTCAGTAAAGATTTTTGGCTTCTACCTCATTTGTGTATTCATTGCCTTTGAATACACAAGCCTAGTCTCCACAGTTTGCTGAAGTAAAATAAACAATAGTCCCCATTTCTTCACATTACTTCCAGACTTATTCAATGACTCATTCATGCACACAAATATCTAGAGATCAGGAGCACAATTTGCATATACACACATACAGTACTTATTTTTATTGTATGTCTATGTGTGTGAGATAAACGTCCATGGAGGTCAGTGAAGTAAAGAAAGTGGCAGTCAAAATGCCACTGTTTTTTTTATATGCATCACACATACGTAAAGAAGGAACAGGGATATATGTGTGTGTAATTAGAATTTTTCAATGCAGTAAAATTATACAAAACAAAAGAAAAGAAAAGATAGTAAGAAAAAGAAAAAAGAGAATGAAAAGAAGAACACGTGCAGTTATGCCTTCTGTCCTTCTTTCTATCAAGTAATTATCATCCTATTCTTCCCCCCCACCTTCATGGATCACTGCCTTGTCGTGGCAAAGGGGCTTCTGTAACTCAGTGAAGCCATGAGCTATACCATGCAGGGGCACCCAAGATGGACAGGTCATGACAGAGAGTTCTGACAAAATGTGGTCCACTGGAAAAGGAAATAGCAACCCACTCCAGTATCCTTGCCAAGAAAACCCCATGGAAAATGTTAACAGGCTAAAAGATATGATGCCGGAAGATGAGCCCCTCAGGTCGGAAGGTGTCCAATATGCTACTGGGGAAGAGCGGAGGGCAATTCCAAGTAGCTCCAGAAAGAGTGAAGCAGCTGGGCCAAAGCCGAAAGGACGTTCAGCTGTGGATGTATCTGGAAGCAAAAACAAGGTCCGATGCTGTAAAGAACAATATTGTATAGGTACGTGGAATGTAAGATCCATGAACCAAGGCAAGCTGGATGTGGTCAAACATGAGATGACAAGATTGAACGTCGACATCTTGGGAATTAGCGAATTGAAATGGACGGGAATGGGTGAATTTAATTCAGGTGACCATTATATCTACTACTGTGGGCAAGCAACCCTTAGAAGAAATCGAGTTGCACTCATAGTCAATAAGAGAGTGGGAAAGGCAGTAATGGGGTACAACCTCAAAAATGACAGAATGATCTCAGTGCGTATCCAAGGAAAACCATTCAACATCACGGTAATCCAAGTCTATGCCCCAACCACTGATGCCGAAGAAGCTGAAGTTGACCGGTTCTATGAAGACCTACAACACCTTCTAGAACTAGCACCAAAAAAAGATGTCCTTTTCATCATAGGGGATTGGAATGCCAAAGTAGGAAGTCAAGGAGTAATCGGAATAACAGGCAAGTTTGGCCTTGGAGTACAAAATGAAGCAGGGCAAAGGCTAATAGAGTTCTGTCAAGAGAACAAGCTAGTCATAGCAAACACTCTTTTCCAACAACACAAGAGACGACTCTACACATGGACATCACCAGATGGTCAATACCGAAACCAGATTGATTACATACTTGGCAGCCAAAGATGGAGAAGCTCTATACAGACGGCAAAAACAAGACAAGGAGCTGACTGTGGCTCAGATCATGAGCTTCTTACTGCAAAATTTAGGTTTAAATTGAAGAATGTAGGGAAAACCACTAGACCACTCAGGTATGACTTAGATCATATTCCATGTGAGTACACAGTGAAGGTGATGAATAGATTTAGAGGATTAGATTTGGTAGACAGAGTGCCTGAAGAACTATGGACGGAGGTCTGTAACATTGTACAAGAGGCAGCAACTAAAACCATCCCAAAGAAAAAGAAATGCAAGAAAGCAAAATGGCTGTCTGATGAGGCTTTACAAATAGCTGTGGAAAGAAGGAATGCAAAAAGCAAGGGTGAAAGGGAAAGATATAAGCAACTGAATGCAGATTTCCAGAGAATAGCAAGGAGAGATAAGAAGGCCTTCTTAAATGAACAATGCAAAGAAATTGAAGAAAACAATAGAATGGGGCAGACTAGAGATCTCTTCAAGAAAATTGGAGATATCAAAGGAACGTTTAGTGCAAAGATGGACATGATAAAGGACAAAAAAGGCAGGGACCTAACAGAAGCAGAAGAGATTAAGAAGAGGTGGCAAGAATACACAGAAGAACTATACAAGAAAGATCTTAATGTCCCTGATGTCCATGCTGGTGTGGTCACTGACCCTGAGCCAGACATCCTAGAGAGTGAAGTCAAGTGGGCCTTAGGAAGCATTGCTAACAACAAAGCTAGTGGAGATGACAGTATTCCAGCTGAGTTATTTAAAATACTAAAAGACGATGCTGTTAAAGTGCTGCACTCAATATGCCAGCAAGTTTGGAAAACGCAACAGTGGCCACGGGATTGGAAAAGGTCAGTTTACGTTCCAATTCCAAAGAAGGGCAATGCCAAAGAATGCTCAAACTATCGCACAATTGCACTCATTTCACATGCTAGCAAGGTTATGCTCAAAATCCTACAAGCTAGGCTTCAGCAGTACATGAACCGAGAACTACCGGATGTACAAGCTGGGTTTCGAAGAGGCAGAGGAACTAGAGATCAAATTGCCAACATTCGCTGGATCATGGAGAAAGCACGAGAGTTCCAGAAAAGCATCTACTTCTGCTTCATTGACTATGCAAAAGCCTTTGATTGTGTGGATCACAACAAACTGTGGCAAATTCTTAAAGAGATGGGGATACCAGACCACCTTACCTGTCTCCTGAGAAATCTGTATGCGGGCCAAGAAGCAACAGTTAGAACCGGTCATGGAACAACCGATTGGTTCAAAATAGGGAAAGGCTGTATACTGTCACCCTGCTTATTTAACCTATATGCAGAGTACATCATGAGAAATGCCAGGCTGGAAGAATCACAAACCGGAATTAAGATTGCAGGGAGAAACATCAATAACCTCAGATATGCAGACGATACCACCCTAATGGCAGAAAGTAAAGAAGAACTAAAGAGCCTCTTGATGAGAGTGAAAGAGGAGAGTGCGAAAGCTGGCTTGAAACTCAACATTAAAAAAATGAAGATCATGGCATCTGGACCCATCAATGCCTGGCAAATAGAAGGGGTAGAAATGGAAACAGTAACAGACTTCATTTATTTGGGCTCCAAGATCACTGCAGACGGAGACTGCAGCCATGAAATTAAAAGACGCTTGCTCCTTGGGAGGAAAGCTATGGCAAACCTAGATAGCATATTAAAAAGCAGAGACGTCACCTTGCCGACAAAGATCCGCATAGTCAAAGCTATGGTTTTTCCAGTAGTAATGTATGGCTGTGAGAGCTGGACCATAAAGAAGGCTGAACGCCGAAGAATTGATGCCTTTGAACTGTGGTGCTGGAGAAGACTCTTAAGAGTCCCCTGGACTGCTAGGAGGTCAAACCAGTCAATCTTAAAGGAAATCAACTCTGATTGCTCATTGGAAGGATTGATACTGAAGCTCAAGCTCAGATACTTTGGTCACCTAATGCGAAGAGAGGACTCTTTGGAAAAGACCCTGATGCTGGGAAAGATGGAAGGCAAAAGGAGAAGAGGACGGCAGAGGATGAGATGGCTAGATAGCATCACTGAAGCAATGAGCATGAAATTGAGCAAACTCAGGGAGGCAGTGAAAGATAGGAAGGCCTGGCACAATATGGTTCATGGGGTCACGAAGAGTCGGACACGACTTAACGACTGAACAACCACAAATTCTTTTCCCCATCCTCTTTAGTCCTTTTTAATCTCCAAATCCATAAATCAGCAATTTGATCTTTCCTTCTTTGAATGAGAAGTCCATATAAGGTTTCCAGCTTAAAAAAAAAAAAGTCTTTGTCTTTTTTTCTCTAACCAAACTGGTCAGCTTTGCCATTTCTACAAGTTCAGTTAATTTTATAATCCATTCAAGAAAGTACAGGGTTTTGATCACATGGTTACGACTGCTATCTTGTTGTTGTTGTTGTTGTTGTTACTTTTTGACCACCTTGTGGGCATACCTACTGTACTATACACATGCATAAAGATCTACATTCCCTAGAGAGAGGATTACTAAAAAAAGTAAAGCTGACGCAAATTTCTGTTAACATCTGAGATTGCTGCCATCTCTTACCAAAGATAATTAATCCCAACAACATCCCGTTTGAAATGAGAACACAGTGTTCCAGGAAATATAGCAGGAGAGCTCTTTTTTTAATCTGCCAATTGTCTGTGTAATCAAGCTCTGTTTAAAAGAAATCTGTTCATTTGCAACAATAACCTCCTATGAACCAGAACTGGATGACATTTTGCAACCCTTGATCACATTAAAGAAGTACTCCGTCATAATACATTCCCATAAGTTATGAAGAGATGCCAAATGGCTATATTATTTTAATAGTCAGGACATGTGCAGTGTAATCCCTGTTCAGAAGTAACTATCATTCAGATCAACAGAGTTAGCTTTCGGGTATTTTGCATTGTGACTTTAGTTTTATTATTAAGTAAATTTCTATTATTTAAAATTCTGTGCCTTTCTCCTTCTCCCCCTAATAAATGAATTCTTATAGTCACGAAGTATTTAGAATAAGTAATTGATGTTTAATATAGTAAATAATCTGTGAGAAATAGGAAATATTCGTTGACAATGCATAATTCAATGACACATCAGCTTATAAACATAAGAACAGCAGTCAGGGGGCCAAAGTAACCTTTCGTTCCCATTTCAGAAATGTGACAAAGGTTCCACTAATACCAATTCCTCAGTTCACAGAAGGATATTATTTTAATGATGAGGGGAAACCACCATGACAGAAATAAATGCTGTCCAGAATTCTGAAATAATACAGTATTTTCCCATTTTGGTATGCATTCAGTCTATTTAGATAGTCTTGGGCCCAGTTGGCTATATTTTTTAAAATCTTTGTGTTATATCGTAATGATTGGATCATGGGAAAATTACTTGCAATAGGTATAATGATGTAAAACGTAAGATGTACTATACACTGTATACCAGATAGTATAATGTATAGTTCTTGTACATAGCTTATACTTACACTGAACATACATCCTTTATTATAAAGGACAGTCCTTTATTTCAGAAAGCTGTCCTTTAGATTTATTTAATTTAATTATTATTTTCTTGGTTTTGCTCTTCAATTTTCTTTTTCAAATACATATATATATATATTATCCTTATGATCTTTCAGATTTCCTCCTTTTTCAGATTTGCCATTTATTTTATTTATATATATATATATATATATATATATATATATATATATATATATTAGAGCAGCTGGATAGCGTAGTGGTTAGAACACCGCCTTTGATGCAGGAGACTGGGGTTCAAATCCCGGCTGGCACCTACCTTACCAGTAGGGGTCCTTGGGCAAAGACCCCCTAATGCTTCACCTGTCTACCTCAAATATGAGAGTGACATGAACTAAGAGAGTCATGCCGGCTCAGACGTCGCCTGGATTAACAAGGTCCGCGTCAGATGTTGGGGAACCAGGACAATCTGATGTTAAGTGGGCTACTGTCAGGATTAGCCCATGAACTCCAGGAGACAGTACAGATTCTATCCAGCTAGGTTTATTGGCTTCATTCCTGTTACAGAAATCTTCTCAGAGTGAAAGCAATTCCCAGAGTCACCCCACAAACATCCTGCATTCCTCAGGGAGGTGCCAGTCTCATCCTCTTATCTCTTCCTCTTTGTTCTGGGGATAAGATTACTGGCTTAACCCCTTCCGCTCTAGTTCTCACATCTACTGGAACAAACCATACATGGACGAGACAAGAGAACTTGGAATTGATGGAATGCTACTACAACAGCAGACCTAATGAGAGGGGATATATGAAACGTATGAGGAAACTATGGATAGACAGAAGGCCTACATCCACACTAACTGAGAAACAACTAGTTACCCAGCGCTTCAACATAGTGAAGGGGAAGCTGCTTTCACAACTTGAGATAGACCAACTCCACATTACAACCCGGACTCAAGCAGACCTAGAAGAACAAGCAGATGTGCAGCCAACACCTGAAGCTGGAATGTCACTGCCACCCCTTCCATTACAGAGCACAGCAGCTGATATGAGGCATAAGATCATGGATAAACTAGCTACAGTCAACCCTCAAGTCTGATTACCAAGGCTCAGTGGAGAAGTACCATCAGATAGTATGCTAGAAGATGCCAACAGAGCCCTCCAGACAATCCCTACTACCACCATAACTGAAACCAATGAATTGGTATATGTTACAGCCGCTGTAATCCTGGAAATGCTTGGCTACACAATCAAGAAAAACAGCAGTACATACCCACCCTGGAAAATGAGATTGGAGGCTAAGATCAAGGCAACTCGGAGAGAAGTCGGTCAGCTGGTGGAACTACAGAAGCATGTGGAGATTAGGGATAAGACTCAGTACTGAAAAAATATATGGGCCTGACTCCATCTGAAGCCCTAGAGCAGGGGTGGGCAATTAATTTCTATAGGGGGCCACATGAAAAATCTGAACTGTGTTCGGGGGCCGAACCAACTTTACTTAAAAATAAAATGAAACAGTGATGTTATGATTGTTTTTATTTTAAACTTGTTAATCTTCACAAATACTAAAGAGGTTTTTTGCGGTATGTTAAAGATAAGCAACTGATCAACTTTAGACAAAAAGCTATAAATGGTTTTGATGTTCAACTTGTTCAGTGAGAGAAATCCAGTCTGTCTTGGGCTTGAATAAGTGCACTGAAATCTGGCTGAATGTCTGAGGTGGCTATGCGAAGGACAGCTGAGAGGTGTTCATCAGTGATAGAGGATCTGTATCTGGATTTGTTGAACTTAATCACTGAGAATGTCTGTTCACATATGCAGGTAGATCCAAAGAGGACTAGAATCCTCAGAGCATGTCTCCTCATGTGTGGAAAGTTCTCCTCTTTGAGTGAAGAGTAAAACTCAAGCAGTGGGACTGACCTAAAGTGCTCTGCCAGAAGTGTGTCAGACTGCAAGTCAATGAGTTCCATATGAACATCACTAGGTGCATTATCATGACTGCAAGTGAAGGGAGAAGAAACCATGTTCATTTCACTCTCAAGTGTTTTGAAGTCTTGAAATCACCTTGAAAACTCACCATGCAGTGCTTTTAACATGGATGAGTACCTGTGGAGGTGATCAGCTGATGGTGTGGCTTCCTTTAGTGTTGGCATGTGAGTGAGAATATTGTTCCCCATTTGGCTTGCGAGAAGCTGCAACTTTCTCATGAAAGCCTTCACTGCGCTGTACATTTGATGCACAAAAAGGCCCTTGCATTGCAGTTTGACATTCAGTTCATTCATCTGAGCAGTCACATCTACAGCAAAACTAACGTCTACCAGCCAATCTGCATCTGAATGCTGAGGGATGTCATTTCCCTTCTTCACACTGAACTCCCAGATCTGCTCTCTCAAGTCCCAGAAAATTTTCAGCACTTTTCCCAGGCTGAGCCACCTGACAGTTGAGTGGTAGCTGATGTCACGATGTTCAGACTCATTTTCCTCCAAAAGTGCAACAAACTGTCTGTGATTCAGTGCTCTTGCTCTGATGAAGTTAACTGTTTTAGTTACAACATCAACAACATACTGACCTACACAACACTTCCTGATGTATAATACAATGCAAAAATGTTAATTTCTGCTCAGGGTTGATTTCTGTCACTTTATCCTGCATTCTCTTCAAAAGTCCAACATTTTTCCCCGTCAGATTTGGACAACCATCTGCTGTCACACCTACAAGTTTGTCCCATTTCAGTCCCAACTTGTCCAAACATGCATCTACCTCCGTTAGGAAATCACTCCCTGTTGTTGTCCCTTTCATTGACTGCATGGCTGCCAGCTCCTCCATTATTTTGAAGTCTGCAGTGATCCCACGTAAGAAGATGAGTAGCTGGGCAGTGTCACGTGCATCGCAGCTCTCATCCAGAGCCAGTGTAAAACAGTAAAATTTAACTGCTCTGTTCTTCAGCTGAAACTCCAGATTTTCTGCAATGTCCTCAACCCTTCTCGTTACAGTGCGCCGGGAGAGGGGGATGTTCTCAAATGCGCCCTTTTTCTCTGGGCATATTAGTGCAGCAGAGTCCACCAAACACTCCTTAATAAATTCTCCTTCAGAAAACGGTTTGCTTTTTCTAGCTATTTTATGAGATATGACATAACTTGTCTTGGCAGCTGTATCTCTGGATGTGCTAAGTTTTGTAAAAAACGTTCATTGACTTTGCAGCTTGGCTAGCAAAGCCTCAGACTCCTTTGCGCGCTCTTGGTCAGATAAGTTCTTATATTTATCCTCGTGTTTGGTCACATAGTGGCGGTTCAGATTGTAATCCTTCAACACAGCGACCACTGTACCACAAACTAAGCACACAGCTTTACCTTTGACTTCTGTAAATAAATATTTAGCAGTCCAAGTCTTGTTGAAAACGCAGCATTCGGAATCAACTTTTCTTTTTTTAATGTGAGCACACATTTTTGGGGGGCCATGAGCAGCTGGCTATGCAAACAAACACAAGCACAATAGTAACTGTGGCTCAAGAGTAACAGTCAAAACTCGCGAGATCCCAGCATCGGATCTCGCGAGATCCCAACATCGGATCTTGTGAGTTTTGCTTACTGCTGTGCTGGGTGACCGGAGCTGGAGCTCCGGCTCACTCAGCAGCAACGGGCGGGCCGGACAGGAGCAACAACGGGCGGGCCAGACAGGAGCAACGACGGGCGGGCCGGACAGGAGTGGCTCGCGGGCCGTATGTGGCCCGCGGGCCGCACTTTGCCCAGGTCTGCCCTAGAGACTGCTAAACAAAGGCTCACAGCACTGGCTGCCAGGCTAAGGAGATACACAGAGAAGCAGAGGCCAAGAAGATAAATGCCCTGTTCTCCAAAGAACCATCCAAAGTGAACTCCCAACTGCAGTGCAACCACAGAGTAACAGCTGAGCCACCAGCAGAAGAAACTGTGTGTATATATACACTGTATGTGTATATATACACATACATACATACACGCACACACACGCACACACACACAAACACTCACTGTACTCATATAAGCTTACCAATGGTCCTGTTTCCTATGATTAGTACCATATATTGCATTTTACATTTGTTATTTCTGTTCTTCAAAATATTTTAAGGCTAAAAATGTTGGAGGAAATGTAATCCTGATAGGGTCCAAT
Organism: Liasis olivaceus; assembly: GCA_030867105.1. Lineage (NCBI taxonomy): Eukaryota > Metazoa > Chordata > Lepidosauria > Squamata > Pythonidae > Liasis > Liasis olivaceus. The sequence continues at coordinate 63,687,484 of CM061352.1, read as the reverse complement.
AAGGTCTTAATGGAGCACCTCAAAATCAGATCCAGCTGTCAGGCATATTCTGGAAGTTACTGGCAGGACAGAAGTTAAGAAGAAAGAAGTAATACACAATAAGAAGGAATACATTTAGATCACTTCTAGATCTATTTTTTTCTATTATTGTTGTTGTTTGGGACTGTGATGAACAGAGGCTTACATTTCAGTTAATTCTCATCCCCAATCTTGCATATACCACCATGCCCCCACACCCCCATGTTCCCTATATCTACAGTTCTATTGGGTTGATTTTTTTCTCCTCTAATAGGCATTGTTCTGAAATTTTAGACTAGAATATTATGATATTGAATGTAATCCTCAGAACAGCTAAAAACAAACATAAAATTAATTTGCAAAATCAATTTATAAGGCATAGAATTTGCAAAAACAAGAGAGAAATAAGGATGAGTCAAGATGAGCAATTTAAAACAGCAGAGTATATATTTATCTATTTTTTCAATGTTATTCTTTACCAAACTAAAAATGAAAAAGGAAGAATTTTAATGAATATTAGCATTCAATTAGTTTTACATATAGACTTTAAATTTAGGCATATACTGAATTTGGGTGCATTTAAATTTGGGGGGTGGGGTTGTTTTACCTTTGAGTCAATCTTGACTCCTGGCAACTGCCTGGACTAGTCCCTGCAGTTTTCTTGGCAACATTTTTCAGAAGTGGTTTGCCACTGCCTTCCTCCTGCCATGCCATTTGTACTGGGCAAACTAGGTTTAATCAAACAATTGTTTTAGATATTGGTTTAATGTCATCACATCCAAATACACAGACATGAAGTGGTAGGAAGAAGCAGTAAATATTTAATTGGCATGATTAAAGATAAAAAGGAAATCACAGAATCATAAAGTTTGGAGAAGTCATTTAATTCATTTAGTCCAAGTCCCTGGTTTGGGAGACTCTACAACAGAAGGTGCCCAAATATCCCATGAAGGAGCATCCAAAAACTTCCCGAGTAATTGATTCTATTCCTAAACTGCTCTTAACATAGGAAGGCTTTCTTACCTTTCAGTTAGAATCTTTATGTAATTTAAATATTTTATCCCATGACACTGTGGCACTATCATTTTAATATGACAACTTATGCATACAGTGTTTTAATATAACTTAAATGCATATAGAAAGTTTAATATGATGTGAAACAATATTCCATTTGTGAAAGGAAAAGATATGATTAATGGAATTCTGTCTAGAAAAGAAATAACTCAAGCCAGAGAATTAAGGCAAATTAAAGCTTCCTATTAGGGGTGGATAAGGTCCAGGAGATTTAAAGCTGCCTCCCTTATGTATCTATCTCACTCTAAAACTCCATGTATTGGGGCACAGCACTGCAGAAATAGCACAATCAATACAATTATATGTACAGAATTTTCTATGGTTGCTAGAAATCGAATCACACAGCAGCCATCTTTCATTCACTTTGTGGAGAGACACCTGTATCTCTACTTAATTTATCTCAGAAAAGGTGAAGATGATCTGGTATGCTACAATCCTATAATCACATACCTGAGAATAAATCTTACCGTACACAACTGTGTTTAATCCTAAGTAGGTATGAATAGGATCACACTGTAAAAAGTGAAGGGTCATTAGAAAGCAAAGTTTAATCAAGAATGAAATGCCTGAAAAATAAATCAACATTTTCAAAGTAGGGAAAAAGAATATAAAATATTAAAAGAGTGAAAACTGCATGATTGGTCAATCTAATCAATCTTGTGGGGAAAAAAGTCAAAGATAATATCAAAATATTTTAGCATACTGCAGAGAACAGCAATTGTCTACATTTTTTCCCCCTTTCATTATTGGATGCCAGTAAAATGCCTTATTGGAAAGAGAGCAATCCACCCAACTCCAAATATAATTACTTCCTTTCAAAACTCTTTTGGACCCAATGATAATTGCTTCCTCTAATGTTAATGGAACAGATAATCTTTTTATTGTATTTGTCTCTGGAAAACTATTTTTGTCCATGTGAACTAAATGGAACAATTTTTAGTAAAACATTTCTACAAGCTTTTAAACTGGCAATTTCCACAGAACCTAAGGGATATTAGTCTATTAAAAAGCAGGCAGATTGGACTATGTACATTAATGATAGATGAAATGTATTAGCATTTACCAATTTATTTCATGCAACTAGCAAATATATTTAACAATAAAAATGTCCTTAATGAATTCTGTTGAGTGTTTTAGTGCCATCCTAGAATATTAATGTAGAAAGATTCCTGAATGTTCCAATTTGTATCATGTTTCTCTCCTTAAATATTCTTTCACAATGTATTATGTGCAGTTTATAAAGCATATTTCTTAAAGAGACATCATTCTCAAATGTACAATGAGATTTTATTCTACAGATTATTGTATGCATTTCAATTTACCATTCCAAATATATTCCTAGGAACCTTTGTAAAGTTGAAATCTTCAATTTCAAAATGAGATTTATAGTCTACTAAATAAATTAAAGCAATTGTTTTTTAGAAGTATTTTAGTCTTGCCATAGCAGATAACAGCACCTTGGTCAAATCCTCTTCTTTCCCCCAACCCACGAAAAAAGTTAAGTAAGGTCAAACCTAGGTAATGCTTGAATTCTGAAGGCCATGAAGAAATTTTATTTATTTATTCAATTGATATCGCCGCCCATCTCAAACCAGTGACTCTGAGTGGCTTTCCCAGGACGACAGTGTGATTTTAAAAACAAACGAATACAACTCAGCAACCAGGATGATGGAATGGCAAACCAATTCTGTATTGTTGCCAAGAACATCACATGCGGCAATCTGGAGGACACTCGGCTATGACAAGATACAAACAGAAGATTTCCCTTTTCGCTGTATGAACCTTTTATAGTAATCTGTTCACATAATGCATGTGTGAATCGGAATGCCTGGTTTCCACCCTTGTTATTATGGTCATATATCACATATGACATATGAAACAGCTAATACTTCATTGTTGTGAAGATTTAATACCAGTTGTGCACATGCAGATTGGTTAGCACTTGAATCTCTGGATTAATTGTGTTTGTGTGTTTATATGTCAGTGATAAATTTTAAATTATTTAAATAGGCAAGCAATGCTTTAACTATAAAAAGATTGATAACCTTGCTGAAGAATGGGGAGAGGCAAACATCTACTAACCTACATATTTTGACAACTTTGTTTTCTATATATTTTTATTATTTGTGAACATTCTATGCTTTTATATACATTAAGCCAATTGTATTTCACTGTGCACTACACCACAATATAAATATGTGATACGCTATGCAATATCATATAAATCAGTGTACACTTTGTCTAGAAATTATTCTAGACAGTTTGTTCAAGGAAGGATCAAATGCAGTTGGGTCAAGAGTCTGTATTATTTTGCATTTCACTCTTAAAATTGTACAAAGGCTCACAGCTGAAAAATCAGTTTAATTCCCATTTTTTACATAGGTATTATGTATAAAGCCCAAGCAACTCCCTAACACCCAATTATTTTAAATGAAGCAATTCACCAGATGCAATAACCCAGTCTAAATGTCACCCATTAAAAAAAGAAAGTGGGCACAGGCCTGTTTCCTAAACAACATTTTTTTTTTTTTTTTTAGAATAAGGAAGTATCTCAATGGTGCCAAACAAAATTTAATTATAATAGGGTGATACACTAAGACTTTGTAGGTAAAATCTGCCACTTTGAAGCTTTTTTTGGCAGTAAAGTTCTAATAATCTTTTCAGAGGCTATGTAGCCTGTATTTAAAGAACCATTCAAAAGCGGGGAGGGTGGAGAAAGGAACAATACAAAAATCTTATTTTCAGCTCTGTATTTGCTTGCAAATTTCAGTGTGAGCCAATATGCCAAGAATCTTAAAATGGCAATGTAATAATTGATGCCACCTTTACTGCATGACTACATTGAATGCAATCTCAGTTGTAGAAGTTGAATGGGGGTAAAGATCTATAAGGTCACTAACTCATCTACCTGCCAATACTACATTATATCCAAAGCAGTCTTTCCTATGATTTCCACAATACTATTATAAAGACCGCTCTACTTTTTGTTCTCAACACACAGAGTTTCCAGAACTTTCCAGTCTGCCATATTACATACAGTGGTAATATTTTGAAAGTCTAAATCAGCCCTCTGCTCAACACTGAATCTATAGTGCCTCCCAGGTTGAAAAGAGTCCACCGTTAAACTGTTCCAGGACTAGTTGTTATTGTTTTGACATTCTCCTAATGTTTAACCAAAATTCAGCTCCAACACAGTTCACACATTCTGTTCTGTGAAGCAACAGAGAGTAGAATGAACACATGTACACACAGTGTGATACTTTTTCAGGTGTTTGAAAATTGTCATTAAGGTTTCCCTTATCTTCTATTTACTAGGACAAACATTGATCCCCTCTCTGAATGCATTTCAGCTTGCCTAATCTCCCTTAAAACATACAGCAAAAATTGGACACATTATGGATTCTCTTGGAAATTTGGTACTGTTTGAAATGTTTATTTTATTGTTTATTAAATATGCAAATTATATAAGAAGTCACGTTTCATTCTTGGAATGTGGAAAATGCTATTTATTTATTCTGCATCTCCATTAAAATACTGGAGAGCTTGGTGGCTATAATGCCTTATAGGACTTTCCATTTTGTGGGGAGACAGGTTATTGGCTGGTAGTTGGATGGTAAGATAGATAGATAGATAGATAGATAGATAGATAGATAGATAGATAGATCGATCATACCATCCAACTACCAGCCAATAAGCTGCCTCCCCACAAAATGGAAAGTCCTATTGGGCATTATAGCCACCAAGCTACAGGACCATATGGGCCAGTACATTAACACAGCTCAGAACAGCATTGGGAACAGCACCAGAGGCTCAAAACACCAGTTGCTCATAGATAGAGCAGTTGCCCAAGACTCAAAGTCTAGACAAACCAATCTGAGCACAGCCTGGAAAGCCTCAGTGCCACACACATGAATCTGTGAATGCCTGGCCCTATCCAAAGTTAACAGGACCCTAAGGACCTTCCTCAAGAACTCAATGGGACTGTGAAGGACAACAATGGAAGTCAACTCAAGACAGCTTGCACAAGTGGCCATCAAGTGTGGCATATACCTAGGTGATGCACTGTCCCCACTGCTGTTCTGCATAGGCTTGAACCCTCCCCAGCCAGATAATCCCAAGGACTGGAAACGGATACAAGTTCAAGAGTGGAACTATCATCAGCCACCTCCTCTACATGGATGACATCAAGTTGTATGCTAAGAGTGAATGAGATGTTGACTCACTAATCCATCTGACATGGATCTATAGTGAGGACATTGGGATGTCATTTGGACTGGACATGTGTGGCCAGATGGTAGTAAAGAGAGGGAAGGTAGTTAAGATTGATGGGGTAAAACTACCAGCAGGCCACATAGCAGACATACATACCAGCTACAAGTACCTTGGTATCCCACAGTTACATGGGAAGCATGAAGAGAAGGCAAGGAAGACAGCAACATCCAAGTATCACCAAAGGATAAGACAGGTCCTAAAAGCCAGCTCAATGGGAAGAACAAGATCCATACCATCAACACATCTGGCCTGCCAGTATAGTGAGCTGGCCAAAGGAATATATGGAGGCTGCTGATGTGAAGTCCCAGAAGCTTCTCACAATGCATGAACGTTTCCACCCCAAGTCCAAACCAAGTCCCAGAGACTATACACCAGCCTAAAAGAGGTCTGGTGAGTGTCAAAGCCACTGTCCTGGATGAAACCCAGAGCATCCAGGAGTACATCACTAAGATGGCACCCAAAGATGAGCTGCTGAGAGAATGCCTCAGGCAGCAGCAGACATGGGAGAAAGTTCAAGTAGATGAAGTGCCATGGCAAGACAAGACCCCACATGGGAAGTATATCGAGAGATAGCTGAGGTGGCCTGCACTGGGAAATCCTACCAGTGTCTGGAAAGGGATGGACTAAAGACAGCACTGAGGCACTGATCATAGCAGCACAAGAAAAGGCACTAAGCACCAGATCCATAGAAGCAGGGGTCTACCACACTAGACAGGACCCAAGGTGCAGACTGTGCAAAGAGGCCTCAGAGACAGTCCAATACATAGTGGCAGGGTGTAAGATGCAGGCGGGAACAGCATACACTGAATGGTATAACCAATTTAGTAGAAAAAAAGATGAGTAAGTTTATGTTCTCCATTGTATAAGTGTAAAATTATCAGTGGATATAATCTGATAAAAATATAGATATTGATGATAAAACATAATTTAAAATACAAATCTGTGCATTAATAGAAATACAAACAAAATAGTAGCAGTCTCTCAAGGAATCTGACAGGCATGCTTTAAAGTTGCAATAAAATTGGTTAACTACACATCTCAACATCATAGCTCTGATATCTCTCAACCACATCCCTTAGCTCTGTCCACATATGGAAAGAAACCTGACAACAATGTCTAAGTCTCCACAAAACCAGAAAATCACTGAATTTTCAAATTACCTTAAGATCACTAGATTTGATTTGATTATCTATTCCCATTCCTCTAACATATGACTACTGTATCTAAATTTTCTTTCACCAAACCAATATTCATCCAGTATTATCATATCTCCTTTGGGGCTAATGTTTTATGTTGTAGTGGTTACTTTTATGAAGGTGGCTTTTTGTTTTGTTTTTTTGGTCAGAATCCTCTGCAGACTTTTGGGCAAAATCACATAAATACTTAAAGAATATTACTATGTTCTTTTTTTGGGGGGGAGCAGAAGCAGCTATAATGAAGCTCATTAAAGAAGCACACTGCAGTAATTAAGGTTTTGAATTGACTAGAGAAAACAGGCAATGCTTAAAATATGTATGTGGAGTACTGAAAGTCTTAGTAGGTGTCATTTTTCACAAAGATTAAAATGTGAGATTTAGCGAATATGGGTGCAAAATGAATTAGTGATGATACTTTAAATTCTATGAGACTGAGTGCAACATTTTCAATGCAAAATGGAAAATAGCCAGAATAAAATGTGCAGAAGCAAGCACATGGAGAGTGAAATTCTCTATTGTTTTACTCATCTTAGACTTAGAAGCTCCTGAGGAGAAATCAAATATATTTGGAGCACATATTTCATAGAACTGCTACAGGAAGGAATGTTCAAGATGAGTAACCAAGCAGACTTTTAATAGCTATTGTCTGTTATAGTCCTCTGTTCTTCCAGAAGACCAATGCCTTAATTTGTACAACTCTGTGTTTATGTCTGTGTCAGTGTGTGTGTGTGTATGTACGTATGTGTGTGTTTAAGCTATGTGATAAACAATTTTCTTTACTACATCTTTAGTCCACAGTCTAGACAGGGGTGATGAATATGTGGACCTTCAAATATTCTTAGATTTTAATTTTTATTAATCATGGATGGTCAAAGGTCCAAGTAGATGGGAATTGCAATCCAACATCTGGAAAGCCATTGAACTGAGATGTTTTTCATGCTCAATATGCATATGATAATGCTGTATGTCACTGACTTCTTATCAAAAAAGACCTTAAGCATAGACAGCAAAGAGTGAAAATAGTAAAGCTAAAAGCTACAACACGGTTTTAAAAGCTTGGAGAAATAAAAATATTTTCTTTGGAACCTGAGAAGACATTAAAGTAAGTGGCAGGTGGATTGCTCTGGGAATTCTGTAACTGTCATGCTGTTGAATGGGGCAGTAAATTGTGGAAATTACGTAAAGCACTTATTAAGTAGAGGATTGATTCAAAAATATTTAAAAAGAAATAAATTTAAATATTTAAAAAGAAAGAAATAAAGCTATTAGGTATCCTGTCAATTCTTTTCAATCTCTTCACTAAGTTTTATTTAATGCACTTTTTGGCTTACATTTAAGTAAGCATTTAAAAAAGAAACAATTGTTTCAGCATACTGAAGAGATGGTGTTGTGATTTTTTTTTTCATCAAAGGGAAGTGATAGTGTTTAATGGGTTGTCATTAGTTACACAGCTGGACTCAGAAAAACTCTCATTAGCCATTGATGAGCTGATAACTCGATTAAGGTGATGCTATTAAATATAATATTAGACTATCCCTCCTTAGGGCATTATATAGTCAAATATTAGAGATATATGAAAAAGGAAGTCTACAAACGTATAAGACTACAGTTCAGGGTTTCCCAAACTGTGAGGTGCACCTTCCTTGGAAAGGTGCAGACAGAGTCCAGGGGAGGTGTGTAGAACCTTCTAGTTACATTGTTACAATAAATCCATCTTTTGCAAAGTTCCATTGTATTGTTTTATTGTTCATTTGTGTTCATTTTGGTGTTTGGATTTTTGGGGAAGTTGTTTACATTAAGATTATACTAAAGGGAGGTGTGATGGCAAAAGTTTAGGAACCCTGCTATAGTTGTACAGCCCACCATTTCCATATGGTTGGTGTGGTACAATCAAGGTTCCTTATTTTATAGAAAGTCTGTATATTTGTTGCTACATGTGCATAAATTCCCGTTTTCAGATTTCAAACCTTGTGCACTAGAAAAGTGCCCTGTGAGAGGTATGTCAGGGATAAGACCCACGTTTAAGGCTCATTTTCTTTTTTAATATCTAGATAATTTCTGTAGGATCCATTTAAGTACTGCTTCTGCCCAAAGGAAGCATTTGAGAACAATGATGTGATATGAAATGTTTATGCGTTCAGGTCCTCATATGTTTGTTATATAACCATCTATGCTAAGTGAATGTAAGCCATTAGCCCATACTGAAAATTTCAGATATTTCTCCTTTGTTATTTCTGCATATATATAAATATTTGCAGCAAGATACAAATTGCGGTGCTTATGATGCCTGTAACTGTATTAATAGGAATCATGCATTAGAAGGTCAGGAGTTAAGCAGATAATGCACATTATTATGTGCTTCCAGAGAAAACTGGATTACTACTTTTGTAGACTCTATAGACCTACATCGAATCTAGGAAAACAGTTCTGTGTTATTTTAACTATAACAGAGTATGTAGAAGTAGTATCCTGATGTCTGGATTATTTGATTGCATGTAAGATTCCCACACACTCTTCTGTTTAAGGGTTTGTTTATTTATTTTGTGGCACACTTCTGAGCTGTTTTCTGTCATTAATTAATTGCTGTCTGTCTACTAACCTTCTTGATAGCCACTGTCTTGCCAGTTCCTATCTTGTCTGAAGACAGACAAGATTGGAGGCACTTCACAATGAACAGCAGTATTTTATGTTCAGGAAAAGTAAGTAATTCATCGAATTTGCTCTGTTTCAGGGACAAAAGTCACAATAAAACCTGTGACAGATTACATGGTTTACTTAAGGAATTTGAAAATAGCAGAAATATGTTTGCAACACTGCTGGAACAGCCAAGTAAATGCTAAACTTTCTGAGCTGGAAGCCATGAAGATAGTGAAATTGTTTGAGAGTATCAATCCCAAATGTAGCTATTTCAAGGTCATGGGGTGCACAGAAAAAAGAAATGGCCAGTTATTCCAGTGAAGCAGGAGTATGGCTATTTAAAAGTATGCCCAGTATTGAAGAAGCCCAATGGGAAATGGTTAAGGAAACTGAGAACTGAAAATGTCAATTCTCTAGTGCCTTCTATCACAAAGCATGATGACATGGTCTAAATTTATAAAGTTTATAAAATTACAGTCCCTTTCATACTAACTGCCAAGCAGGATTATATTTCAAAACCCCAAGCCACAATCTCTGATTTCTGGGACAAAATATTAATTTGAACCTCTCAGTAGCCATATCATGTTTTGCTGCAAAAATCCATACACCTACTAGATGACAGCAAAGTGTTTGAATTTTCTGTGTTGCTTTGCTGCCATCTAGTGATTGTCTATATTTATTCAATCCATATGTAGCAGTCCTACCTTTCCCAAATTAATGAACATGTAAAAATCCTCCTTTTGCAAACTGAACAAATTTCTCAAGATGGCCAGCTGGTTTCTACAGGAATTTTTCAGTTATAAATGATATGCTGTTGGTCTTCTATTGCAACGGTCACCCTCAACTTAAGTGGATCAGGGCAACAGTTGCAAAAGTCATAACCAGCCCTACATTGATCTACTAGAAAGAAGTAGTAGACAAGTGCTACCATATTTCATTTGTTCATACTGAATCAGTATTTGTCAAACATAAATATTGCAAAGATATTAAAGAGCACAGTAAGAAGAGTTAATATTTTGAGGCAAGACTCTTCAAAGATCAAATGTCATAAGAGATTTTTTACTATACCTGACGTTCAAATAAATGATTGTAGTAAACACTCCGGGCTCACATATGTTCATGTTTTAAATAAATAAAAAAAAAAGTTTTTCTTATAAGAGAATAAATCTGTTCTTGTTGGATGCCTGAGAACACCTCTGAATCTTTATCACTAGAGTGATATATTGGTGGACGCTACCATTTTGTTCAGGCATTTGAATAGCAGACAGCTACTACTCTTTGGCTATTTTATAATACGATTTCACATAGGACAAAGACAAGGAACTCATTAGACCTATTTCCTTCTACCACTAGGTAATTCTATTAAATTTAGTTTTAATTGGTTTTTATTTCTTAGTACAACAGGCCAGATATAATCATTTCTCTTATATTTAACATTGACCAAGAGGTCATATATCATGATAGAATTTTAAAGTTTAGAATTTATGTTTTCATATATGAAGACTTTTGCTTGTTTCTTTTTCCCAGTAAGCTTTAGAAACACCCCTAATGCAAGCTAAGGTTATTCTGAAACTAATCCAATGTATACATTGGAAGGTACTCCTTTATTCTATACAACTATGTAAGTTGGTATAGACCTGGTTCCATTTAAATTAAAGACCTGGCTCCAATTTCACTCTCATTGCCTCCCATTTTTTTCCTAACATACACTTTCTTCATATAGAGTTGGTACATTCCTTTTTTCTTTGGTATTTGTGTTTTAAATTATGGTCTATGCTGTAATTTGTTCAACTTCAGGTCAAATATTGTAGCTGGAGGAAAAACAAAAATGGCAAATCCTGATTAGATTATAGCAAAGCTCTAATCTCAATAGGAATAATCAATTTAGTAAAGGTTTAATAATACAACATACTCAAGAAATAAGACTCTGATTTTTGTATAGAATGTAACAGAACAATAGATAATGAATATACAATTCAAGGTTACCCCATGCTTAATTAGGTTATGAAAATGTAATAAAATGTTTTGACCAGAGATTTTCCAATAGGGTAGTATTACTCAGTCCCATTTTTTCCTCTCTGACTTACTTTATTAATGCCTAATATTACAGAGTGCATCATGATAAGTCAGTTGCATGTACAATATCCCTATCTTTTTTCTTTGAGTTCACTGAGCAGTTGCTTTTGTATGCCTTTCATTTTTTAAAGAAAATTCTGTTTTCTTACAAAATCAATCCTAAAAGTAGACATTAACCTGAATTCAAATATTAAGAAAATCTGTTTTCAACCAATTTTAAGTTCTTTAATTAAAAAATAATTCTTTTTTTTATCTGAAAGTTTAAAAAATAAAAAAGAACCTTTTTGCTTTCTCTTTTATTTATATATTTTTCTTTTTTTCCTTACTTGTCAGGGAATGTGGGGAAGGATTATTTTTTAAAACTTTATATCAAGTTTTTAAAAGTGATCCCTTCCCCACATGTGCCGTACCAAATCATGTTATCTTAGACATATATAAATAAATAGAGGAGAAAAACAAATGCAAAAGCAAAGTGAGTAACCAGTTCAAAAGAAGTAATCTGAGTGGATGTGGTCTTGTAGAGAAAAGGAATTAGTATAGAACTGCAGAACAGATATATGAAGGAAGAGTAAATGAATTAAGAGAAAGGGAAGATTGAGAAATTAATGGTTGGATGAAATTGATAAAATTATGAAAAGAAGTGTGATGTTTAAAGAAAAAAATGGCAATATGTGAAGCAATGTACAATGTGAATGTGTTCAAAGCAAGGATAATTTGTAAGGATAAAAAGGTCTGGCGAAGTATCATGAATGGCATTGGTGTAAATTAGTTTTATGTACTCTTTCCTTTTTCATCATACCTTTTGTTTATTTGTTTAGTATTTCTTATTCCTTTTCCGAGTTCCACATAATGTTGTTTACCCAAAAAAGGAATATTTATGTATACATGGGAAACAAATTTCAACTGAGGACCAGAAAAATATATGTTGATGTTCTTTTCCTAACCATGTGATTAAATTCTAGAAAGAAAGATTCAAAATAAATACATCCTCATATATTGAAGGGCACTGTATCTGAATACCATCAGATGGAAACTATCATTTGCAGAAAACAAAGAAAAAATTGGCAGAGCATTAATTAATTTGGAGTGACCATGAGCTGTTAAATGAACACAGGTGGTATTCCTCAGGAGAGCTGTTTGTAATAGACTTTAAATTAGTAAGAGGGAAGCATCAGCTTTAAATACTTTTGAAATCTCACAAGTGTGAAAGACTTCATACATCATAACTAAAATAATGGAAGGTGATTAATAATTGTCCTTTCCCTAAATGAGTTGCCAGATGCATCGACTCTCAGGTGTAAAAATAAGATAATCCAGAAAATCTGACTATCCCAAGTGCATTTTACCCATGAATACCCAGCTATTATTTTAGAAGAAATGCTCGGCCTCAATCCCCAAAAGCCACAATTATCCACCAGCATGTTGTCTGAAAGAAAAGAAGTCCAGTTGCCATGACTCAACCTCCAGACAATTCCACCTGGATGACTGAGAATCTTCATAAACATATCCACCAGCACATATCTAAGTTTATGGCCAGTGTTTTCTAACTGCCCAGACTGTTATATACATTTATGAGCAATTAAACTCTGTGGATAGTAAAGCGGATGAACTAAAAAAGCTTTTTGGTTCATTCACACAAAAGTACTTGGAGAAAGAGCTACTTCAGATAAACTGATTATAATCGTATAGTAAATAGTGAGAACAGAAAGAATGGAAAGGAAAAAGCCTGAATATAAGACGTAGCAAGAAGAAAGGTGAAAATCCTTTGGCTATCCCTTAACTCTTTATAAGAAGTAGCAACAAATGCAAATTTAAATAATTAATTCCAAATTAATATTCAATTAAATTGGATATTTCTACAGAAAATAAAAAATAACATAAGCATAAAGAAAAAAGCTTATACAGGTCTTTTTTGGCATCATTGCAATGATTGAAGTTTATAATGGTGACGTAAAGAACACTGATTGGCTGCCATCTCTTACAGGAAGGCACAATTTTACTTAAATAAATAAATAAAAGTTCATCCTTTCAGTATTGTTTAGGATGAGAGACTTATTAAGGATATTCAGATACTAATTTTTAGAGCCTTTAGAATGCTGTTTCTTAAACATTGTTATGATAATAATAATTATAATAATGGTAATTATTTATTAAACTTGTATGCCGCCCAACTCTCAGTGATTCTGGGCAGCTCAACACAATGAAGCAGAGAAGTTACAATAAAATCAATAAAAGATAAAGATTAAAAAATGGCAAGCACAACATACTAGATGGAATGAAGAGAGGGGTCTCACTCTCCCTTGACGAAGGCCTGGGTGAAGAGCCAGGTCATCACAACTCTTCTAAATAATAGCAGAGTGGGGGTCATCTGGATCTTGGGGTAAATCTCATTCCAGAAGGCAGGCACTGCTACAAAGAAGTCATGCTTCTAGGTGTCATGGCCCAAGCCTCAGATGCTGACTCTGATGAAACTGTTGCAGCAGAACCTGTGGATTGTCAGTCTCAGGAGACACAAAGCCAAGAATCACCTGAGGCTGATGAAACACAGGCACTACCTGAACAGCTGGAGGAGTCAGATGAGGATGGCATCAGGCCTCCTAGCCCCCACACACGGCAAGTAGAATGAAAAGCAGAGTAAAGATTTCTGTGAGGCTCCTTGCCAGGCAAGGATGTAAAGCCCTTGATTAAAGACAGCTGGCTGCTGCCTGACTTAAGAGTCAGCCCTGACTCATGATCCCTTGTTGGAAGCAACTGTCTGATCTCTGGCTCTTGTGTGATGCTTTTTTTCATTCTGCTCATGAAAACTCTGACACTTGGACTGACTGACTAACCTGATTTGGCTGTCTGAACTTTGGACTGGATTTTGACTATTCTTCTGTGTGGTCATGTTGAAAACAAAACCACTCAGGCAAGCTTCCTTTTTCAGAGCCTCTGTTTTGATTTACATTCCTTTCTTTGTTTGCCGTTCTCTCTTCAGCCTTGAGTAATTTGCTTTCCTCAACTAGCAACTCTTTCTGTGACAGACGGAGACCTGAAACAGGACACTGAGATTCTGATAGATGGCATTGCTTAATTGAAGGAACCCAGAGCGCACCAACCGTGCAGGATCAAATCAGCCAGGCAGATGGTATGGGTGACAGGTGATCCCTCAAGGAACCAGGCCCTATGCTATGGAGGGCTTTATAGGTAACAACCAACACTTTGAATGTACCCTGAAACAAACTGGCAAGCGGTGCAGCTTGTGAAGCAGAGTGTTGCATGGGCATGCTGATGCATGCCGATTACTACTCACACCACTGCATTCTGGAGCAGTTGAAGTTTCTGGGTGGTCTTTAACTTTTATAAAATGATGTATCGATGGTGTATAACTCCTGATAAGTTATCAAAAATGTATACTGGTGTAACAAATGTTTGTTGGAAATGTTTGCAGGGTGAAGGAACCTTTTATCATCTTTGATGGACCTTTGAAAAGGCTAAAAAAAATTGGGATCAGATATATATTGTTATTCAAAAGATTCTTAAAGTGAATATTTTTTTAAAAAATAGAATTGTTCTTATTGGGCTTGATGGAGAAGGGATTGGAGAAACAACATAGAACTCTGGTTTGTATATGATCACAGCTGCAAGATCATTATGCACGAAGATGGAAAGATCAACAAATATCTACAGAGGAAGAATGGATTATTAAATTAATGGATTTGGCTCAAATGGTGAAGCTAACAGCTTTAATAAGAGATAATACTGTTTCTCAATTTATCTCCTTATGGCAACCTTGTTTAGATTACATGCTTGTGCAGGAAAAAAATGAGGCTTTGATTGTGGGCTTTAATGATTAGATGGTTTGTGAACTTGGATTAATTAGTGGTACGAGACTATTTTTTTCCAATTTGTATTTATATCTGTAATGGACATAATCAGAAGTTATTTTCTGTTTCCATTTTCTATCTATTTTCACTATTATAGTTTTTGTCTTTTTTCTTTTAGTTTTATCTTTGCTGTACTTTCTGTTTTGTATTTTAACTGTACTTTGAAATACAATATAATAAAGTTCTTATTAAAAAAAAAAGCTTCTGGGTGGACTTTAAGGTCAGCTCCATGTAGGAAGGTTGCAGTAGCCAAGCTGCAAGGTGACTAGGGCAAGAGTGACTGTCTGAAGGGCCCCCCAATCTAAGAAATGGTGCACCAGATGAAGTTGTGCAAAGGTCTTCCTAACCATAGCTGCCACCTGTTTTTCAAGCAGGAGCTGTTGATCTGTAATGGGAAAAAGGATGTACCTTGAGAAACAGGAGGAAGAGTCATAACCAAGGTCAGATAAAAGAACTTTGAGTCCGGGACAGAATTGTAACCTGAGAAAGCATTTCAGACAAGACTCTCCCTTGTTCTCAGGAAGATAAAGGGAAAGAGTGGATAAGCACATTCAAACTTGCAAGATTCTGTTACTATAACCTTATAATCAAAGTATTAGCATGCATGACTTTGATTTCCTAGTCTGGTCTACCTTGAAGAGCTGACAGAGTCCAAGAAGACTCCCAGATTGCGTACCAACCTTGAAGAGGGAAGTGCCATCCCATCCAAAGTCAAAGATGGAATATCTCCAGATCTGGATGGTCCAAACACCCACTTGGCTATGGTAGGATTGATTCCAACAAGGTTCCTTCCCATCCACACACGCAGCCTCTAGGCACTGGGACAGAACCATGGCAGCCTCATTTGCTTGGCCCAGGGTCAAAAGATATAGTTGGGTATCTTCGACATACCAATGATACCAAACCCCAAGCTGGCGGATGACCTCACCCAGTGGTTTCATGTAGAAGTTGAAAAGGAGGGGAAACAGATTAGAACTCTGTGGCATCCCACACAGGAGGGGCCTAGGGAGTGATATCTCCCACCCCAACCAACACCAACTGGAACAGGTCCTGGATAAAGGAAGAGAACCACTGTAAAATGGTTCCAATCCTCAACCCATGGAGTCGGCTCCAAAGGATATCATGTTTCACAGTATCAAAAGCTGCTGGGAAATCAAGCAGCACAAGGGTGGCTGCATCACTTCCAGCCCAGTTCTGTAACAGGTCAAGTATGACCAAGCCTCTCCCAGTACTAAATCCAAGTCTGAAACCCAACTGAAATGGATCTAGATAACTTAGAATTACTCATGGCAAGGACACTACTGTGGAAATAGCAGGATGTGAGTGCCTGTTCATTACATTGGGCTGTAAAGAAAAGCTACAGGCCCTCTTGGGTACTTTGCTACCCCGCGGGATCCCTCCCCAATTTTTTTGATATGGTGATAGAGTTGGTGGTGGAGCACCCTTACCTTTTGGTGTTGGGTTGCTTCAACCTGGCAGCTTCAGGACCTGGCTCTGGTAAAAGCTCAGGAGTCCATGTTCCTTATGATGATCATGGGCTTGTCTCAGGTTTTCTCTGTCCTGTAATATGTTTGTGACAGATACTCATAAATAAATAAACTAATTTCTACAAACACACATACATGCATAAAAGATCCAGTGATATTATCCAGAAGTAATTATACAGTATCTGTAGTAATGTTTTGTGGCACTTTTTAGATCTGAAGGTCTGAAAGAAAACTGATAGTAGCCATGAAAGGTAAGACAAGAGCTCTTCAGAGTTATAACAGTTTGGGTAACAAATAAATAAATAGTTAGTTAGTTAGTTAGATAAATAAATAAATAAATAAATAGATCTAATTAAATATCCTTATTTTTTATCTTAACATGTTAAAAAAATGTGTTATGTATGGTTTATGTATAGTTTTCTGCCAAAACTTGCTTCACCCTTGCCTGCTATTTGTTATTGTAGCTTGCAAGTAGAACTATAGACACAATTTTCAGCAGAAAGGTTTGTGTAGCCTAATTCAAATTCATAGCACATTCTTGATCAGGAATTGAAGATTAAGTTCTTCAAATAAAGGTCATATATTTTTAAAAGCATGAACAAAGAGGCAGTTTGGTATCAAGGCATCCTACCCTTGAAGGGTGGGACAAAGTTTCTCTTCCGTTTCCCTCTTTCATTTTCTAGATTATGTAGTTTCCATATCCACTTCTCTTATCTGTAGGATGCACATTATTCTGGGATTCAATATTGTGTTTTTTATATTGATGAGATGTACCCAGAGCTCTAGTAAGTCTTTTTTGTATTTTTATGGGACTTAAGAATGTAAGTTTAGTTCTGTTCAGTATTGCCCTATACATAGGCACAGTTAAAGTTGGAAGTGGAACCTGAATGCAAGTCCTATTTTCCCCAATCCTCATTCCCTGAATATTCAGCTATCTTTTAAAACTCTAAATATCTATATACTACTAAAACTCTTGTGTCTATAACTGGGCAAAACAGCACATCACCGGGCAACAATTTTTGAACCAACACACTGCAAATGGGCTAACTTACAAAATGTTTCCAAAATCTGAGACCCATGACTCCTGTGGGATTGAAATTTGGGGATTTTGTGGCTGCTTTAGCACTGCTGCATTGCCACACCACTACAGTAAGCCCATATCATGTGATTGTCATGGACGTATCCCTGACCTCTTTCCCACCTCTCTCTGTCCCTTGCGCCCAATCGGCTGGCGGCAAGGCCCAACAGGCGAGTGGCGATTGGCTGCTTTAGAAACAAGGCATAAATTTGAAATCTCTTAATAGTGGTGTGCATTGAAGGATTATTAAAATAAAAACTTTATTAAAAATTTTAGATTCTAAAATATGCAAACCCCATGGAGAGAGTAGAACATCAATCATAGTGAAGCCATCTAAGAATGTCTTCAGGTCCCAAAGACCCCCAGGTCTGATGACATAACCAGGTCTTGAGGGACTTCCTAAATGACAGCAGAGAAAGGGTGAGCCTAACTTCAGGATGGAGAATGTTCCACAAGGAAAGGGCCACGACAGAGAAGGCCCACTTCCTGGGACCCACCAAATGCAAGTCCCTGGCCAATGGAATGCGTAGCTTACCTTCCCTGCCAGATCTAATGGGACAGGCTGATGTAATCAGGGAGATGCAGTCACTCAGATAATCTGGCACCATGCCATGAAGGGCTTTAAAGGTCAAAAATAGCACCTTGAATTGGACCCAGAGGCAAACCAGCAGCCAACTAAACCACATGCATGCATTTCCCTAATTTGTACATCTTTGTACATCCTTTGCCTAATGTGCACATTTTTACAAGTTCATTTGCCTAATATATAGGCTTGATTTGTGCACAGTTTTGTCTATTATTCAGTAGTTATATAGCTAGGTTCACAATACTGTACTATAGAGGCAGTTTTATATCCTGATATTACATGTTTAAACAGAACAAGGATATGTTTAAATCCTTCTCACTATGCCCTGTAGAGAATAAACACTGAGAAATATGGTTACTTGGTAAAATGTATGACTAGTTTGAACTAGATTTGCATTAACAGATATTGTATTGTCACTTTTCATCTTGCAATGTGAGTCTTTGAAGCAAGAAATGGGATGTTTCTCATGCATAAAATAGCACCCACAAAGTGGGTCATAAAAATATGTAATGCTATAAAAAGTTGCACCCTTCTGATTTTTAAAATACAAAATTTGAAGCTTTCACCAGAATCAGAGGGTGGTAAGTTTGATAAGGAAGCTTCAGGTAGTAATGTTAGCTCTATGTTCAATTTGACTAATTATGATTTGTTTGAAATTGGTTGCTTTCCTCTTTATTCACTTATTTATTCATAGATATATTTGCTAGCTTCAAACTGTCACCACATTTAATGGCCACTTTGAATAAAAGTGTCTTCCACAGTCATGTGATTTTCTCAGAAAAGACTCAGAGAAAACTCTGTGTGAAGACTCTACTAAGTTCTCTTCCTGGACATATTTCTTACTTTCAAGTTTTATTTGGGGGGAGGAATGGAATACTAGCCGAGCTAGAAGAGGAAGGATCTGAATTAAACTTCTGACAGTGAGGTTTGCAAGTAAAATTTTTCTTCCATTTCATTCACCTGAAAAGAAATGTGTATATCGGGATAACCACAAACAAGCTCTTTTTACCAGACTGAAAGGCTAATGCGGTTAATTTCATCAGTTAAAAAAAAAAAGCCTTTGTGTCCCCTCTCACAGCACCTTTTCCATCATCCTTATATTGAAATAAATATGCATTACGTATATTTTAAATGCACTTTCCACCTTTGTACTTTTAAAGTTGTAAACTGATTCAGAAAATATGGGAGGAAAATAAAAAAGAGGATTTTGTGTACATAACTATATCTAGAATCAAAACTGGAAAATAAACTTCATGAATGATCCAAAATATATCACCTCAAAGTTATTTTCATGAACTGCAGCTACTGTTTATTTTCTGTTGCATAAAAGGACAGATCAGAAATAACGGAGAAAACTCTAGGAAAGGGATTCTTGCCTAAACATTAAGAGACATATCCTAATGGTAAGAGATGCACAGGGGAGCCAATTTACTGTTTCAGAAATTATGATTTTTCTTAAGAAGGGAGAGAGGAAAGCACAGAGTTCCAGTGAATAAAAAGTACTTTTGGTTTTCTGCTCTGTGGGAAGTAAGGTCACAGCAAGCACAATAGCCAGAGTTGGATGATTGATGTGGAGGCCATAGAATGCAAAGACAGAAAGACAATCTTGCTCTGTTTGTGACACTCTTAGATCCCACAGACGCCACCAAAACATGTTTTTATCTTTTCTACAAACCAGCAAAATCACATATGAATCACAAAATTGCTCTGTCCTGAGATATAATATGTCAACACCAGCCCGCAAATCGGATAAAACCAATCATTCTCGTAAGAAGCTAGAAATGTCAATATCAAAATTTTACCCTTCTTCTGCTTCTCCAAGTTGGAGTTCAAAATTCAACATTTGGCTGAATGCATTCTCATTTCTACTATATAGTTTGGAAAACATCTCTCTCATTCACTCATTCCCATGTAATTTGAGACAAAAACCTATATCTGGGGCAGATCCTATTTTACTAATTATTAAAATTAGTGATAAGTGGTATGAAGTAAAATGCCCTTTCCTTCTGTAAAACATTATTAACATTATAGAACAACAGACATTAAGAATAATGTTATTTTCTGGACATTATCAGTATTATAAAGCAAAAGTGCTGTGTTACCTATAGTTGTAGAAATAATATATTTTTAATCTGGAAGATACTAAAATAATGGTTTTATTGCTTCCAAAAATACATTTAATATTTTCTGAAGTTAGATGTGCCTCTGAACTTTATGGTACTACAACTCATAATTCTGAAGTACTTGTTATTGTTGAAATTAATGGCACAGTTGACTATCACATCATCAGGGTTGGGCTCAATAGATTTTCTCCTTTTTACCTCAACAAAACATAAATATAACTGGCATTATTCATTTACTACTGCTTGTACAGGAGAAATAAATGAAACCCTGCTGAAAATTAATGTATTAACTTTGAATAGATATGCAGAAAATATTTTTTTTGTAGAAATTTTTCTCTTTGGATAGACATTTTATCAGCCCTGGATGGAGACATATTAATAGATTTTCTGTTTGTATATTGCAGTAATAAGAAATTTAATTAAAAACCATGGCTAATAAAAGTGCAGGGAAGCTAGAAACAATAGCCATAAAATAGCAGTTAACTTTTAATCAGATGATGTATCAAAGAAGGAAATGAAAAGCCTTAAATAACTTTAAAATTAAATGACTTTGTACGGAATCCTAAGTTTTCTGCAAAATGATCGTTTTGAGTATTTTTTGATATTTTTACATAAACTGAGAAACAGATGTAGTTTCCATAAACTTTAGCAGATGTACTTTTGTATTACTATCTTGCCATCTGAATCTACATCTGGGGCACTGGAAAGAAAATCATGCTAAGAACTGATGAAACATTGTGCTTAAAAATTCTATAGGAATTTCATTTGTCTGCGTATGATCATAGATAAAGTGATAAAAGATATGGATTGACGCATAGATAAGTTCCATTGTCCCAGATCCTCATACCATGAACAGTGTTTTAGATCTTTGTATATTCGACATTGAGACAACCCTTTTCAGTTCTTTACATTGAACTAGACAACCCATGACCCACTGGGTCATCAAAGCTATTTAGGGATATTTAGAGATATTTCCTTACCGAAACAGTGAAACAGGATGACCAAGGGAAAAAAGGCAGTGGGAGTACGGGTGACATAACTTGCCAGCTTTCCCATTGTGCAAATCTGGCAGGGAGCATCAGAAATCTTCCTTCCTTCCTTCCTTCCTTCCTTCCTTCCTTCCTTCCTTCCTTCCTTCCTTCCTTCCTTCCTTCCTTCCTTCCTTCCTGCCATCCTTCCTTCCTCTCTCCCTCCCTCCCTCCCTCCCTCCCTTCATTTCCACTATAATATAGGCTTGCACCATTTGCCCTCCCTCACAACCCTCAGGAGAGTCCTGGTGAAGTCTCCTCCTCAGTTGACCTGCTGAACTGCCTGCCACTTTGCTGGGGAGAGGTGGGACAACACGAGCCATGGACTGTGAAGAAAATTGCACCCCTGCTTCCCATTCTGGCATGTTCCCAAGGGCACCTTCCCTCAAGGGAAGAAAAGGGCTCACCTGTCAACCACCAGCACCCTCCAGCCAGCCCTACCTCACCAGCAGGCATCTAAGTCACTCCCTCATCCTTCCCTTAATGCCTACCACCATTAAGATATTTAAATCTTTGGCCTCAGTTCCAAAGCAGCCAATCACTGCTCACCCATTGGGCATTGCCACCAGCAGATTGGGCCAGGGGGAAGTAGGAAAAAGGTTGGGGATCCCTCTCTCCCTTCCTCTTCATTTCTTCCCTCCCTTCTGTCATTTCTACATATAATATAGACTTGCACTGTTTGCCCTCCCCAGAAAAGTAGGCAGAGGGGACAGAGGGAGTCAGCGATACACCCATGATGATCACATGATTTGGGTTGACTGTGGTGGTGTGGCAGCACGGCAGTGCTAAAACAGCCACAAATTTCCCAAATTTCAATCCTATGGGAGACATGGGTCCTGGATTTTGGACATATTTTTTAAGTTAGCCCATTTAAGGTACATTGGTTCAAAAATTGTTGCCCTATGATGCACCATTTCACCCAGTTGAAGGTTACAGACATGAGAGCTTTAGTAGTATATGAATAATAATTTTGTTTAATCTGTTGATTTTTTTATTTAATTGTGTGACATAGGCTATATAAATGTGACATATAAATAAAAATAAATAAAATGTGTGTGTGGAGTGAGAGAGAGAGATCAGAATAATGCAAGCGATGGTGTTCCCTGTGATACCCTATGGAAGCAAAAGTAGGACTTTGAAAAAGCAGGGTAGTAACAGTATTGATGCTTTTGAAATTTGATGATGACAATATCATGGACTGCCATGAAAACAAACTAATTATCAAACAAATCAACCCACTTGAGACATTAATGAGTAAGCTCAAATCATCCTACTTTGGGCATATTATGTGAAGACCTGTCTCTCTGGAGAAGGCCCTAATGCTGGGAAAGGTAGAAGGACAGAAAAGAAGAGGATGATCAGCAGCAAGGACTCAGTTACAGTGGCAATGGGTGCATGGTTGGAAGACCTGAAAGACCAGGTTAGGGACAGATCATCATGGACCTGATGGCCCAGTAAGCTTTCAAATGCAATATTCAGGAAGTCATGCAAAAATGGGCCCAAACTCAGCATCAGAAAATGAGAAAAATGGCAAAATCAAATCTTGATAGATTTGCCCATATCTAATTCCAGGATACTGTACAATTGTAGCTTTTATTACAAACTATCCCTATTCTACAGTTACTAGGAAGCAACATGACTTTTCAGTAAAGAAACTGAAAGGAGACACACCTTTATTAAACTGATCCTTAGGAAGAATGGATAGAATGGACCCCACTTGCAGAGCTTCTGTGGATCTCAAAAGGCTTCCTATTTTCCTCAAGAGACTTTTCTACAAAATAAATCATGTTGCAAATTACATTACAAGACAAGAATTCATTGTCAGATTTTTTTTGAAAGATGTTTGAAAAGTAGTAATATTAATGTGCAGAACTTTACATTTTTGCCATATAAAAATGGAAAACCTGTGAACTTAGGTAAGGATCCAACAGAAAACTAAGATTTTAAATCTTTTGAATTTTAAAATTCAAACCTTTATCTTATTTCCACTTCCATTTTATAAACACCAATCATGAAATTTTCCATTCAGAGAGACCACTTATCCTTGGATAACTGGAATATTAGCAATATGAGTTATACACATTTTCCTAGTGAATAAAATCAGTACAGGTAGCCATCACTTAACAACCATAATTGGGACTGGCAATTCTGTCACTAAGCAAAGAGGTTGCTAAGTGGGAAATCATGACTGCGACTGCTTTTCTGCTGGAAAGAGATAAGACTACTCAGTTTCATATCTTTGGCTTTTGTTTGCCTCTTAACCACTAACCCACCCTTTAGAATGCTCAAGTGCCTGATTACTGTCTTATGACCATCAAAAGCAATGTGATCATGCTGCAGCCCAGAGTGGAGAGCTGCGGGCACACTATGCAAACAGCATACAGTACTGTCTTGAAATCTCTTCCTGTCCAATCTCTCCACTCTGCAAGTGATTTCTGTAGGCAATCTTTCCTTTTCCTGACCTTTCCTGCCTTTGGCACAATTGTATTGCTTTCGATGTGTAGAAGAGCACACAGCATACTCTCTTGCAACCCTTCCTCTCCAATTTCTCTGCTCTGAAAGAGCAAGGGAAGAAAAGAAAAAAGAAAAAAAAACACAAGTCAGGCACAGGACAATGCATAATGACTGCAATGGTGATCACGTGACTGAGGGATGCTGTGAAGGTCCTAAATGGTCATAAATTGACAGTAATTATGTAGTTATTTTTTCAGCACCTTCATAATGTTGAATGGTCACTGAACAAATGGTCACTAAGTGAGGACTACCTGTAAGGACAAAAGTCTGCTTCTCATAGCTGAAACATACCTTATACATTTCTAGTTACAGTGTATATGGCATTTCCCCCTGCATTTTACAGCAATTATTTTTCATCACCTTGATTATTGTGATTCAGTACCGCTCTCTTTTCTCCTTTCCTCCTTTCCTCCTTTTCCTTTCCTTTTCTTTTTTTCTATTTAGCCTTTCATTATTCTTATATTTTATTCCATGTTATTCTAGTAACCCAGTTTTATATTTTATTTTCCTTAGTAATTACTTTTGTCTTTTCTTCTTGCCTTTGTCTCCCATTAAGCAGGTTAAAGTAAGAAATATATTTATTTATATTGCATTAACTCCTGTAAGAAAAGATAAAATTTGATAAGGGGAAAAAAAGGAACCAATAGGTCTTAAGAATAAGATACTGCGTTTTACTTCAAGATAAAGCATCTTCCGTATATCTGAGAGGACCTTAAAGTAAACTTTATGTCTGTATAAAAGGAAAACATATTTTGTGTATTGCTAAAAATCTGATCTTTAAGATTAAACATAAAAGAATAAACACCTTTGGCAAATAAGCATGCCACAAAATTGGTTTAGCATTTTAAAAATAACATTCTCTGTCTTCCTAGATGTCCTTGGTGGGGGGTGGGGGGAGAAGAGTGATTGCTAAACATGAGAAATTGCAACAATCTAAAATATAAGTAAAACTTGAAAAAATTTATTTCACTCAGTTTTCCATTTTTTCAAATGTACACCAGTTTACGTTTACATCAGTGTCTAATTTTTAAAATAATCTGTATCAAAATTCATATGCTTTTCAATGCTCATTTTGTCTATGGTACTGATTTTGGTATGCACCATACTTAACAGAGAGATTCTTTTTCATGTGATTTTTCTTCAAGTAAAATTACGTTAGACCTATGCATTTTTTTTAGAATTTGTGAATTTTATCATAAGTGGAAAAGTATGAATATTATTATATAAATGCTTTACAGTTCCTCTGTGGGCCTCAGAACTGCAAGTTCATTAGTAAGCATTTTAGCTGGTTATTTTGAAGAATTCCAATTATTTGTATATATGATTTTGCGACAGTATACAATTACCTAAGAAATTCTTAACTGATATATTATAACACAACTAGTTCCATTTATAACCTGTGTTGGAGTATTCAAAAATACAGATTCTTTTAGTTGTTTATGGTTTAGGGGAGAAGATAACATTACACATACCCTATCTATCTATGTGTTTTGTATAATTTGTATATCTGACCTTTCACAAGGTGTAATGGTATGTGGGAATGACCCTAGGAGACAGGAGGAAGAGCTGCAGACTCGTCATGTAAAAGATGTCAGTCCACAAAAGGAGGGAGTATGGGAAATATTTCTGAAGGGACCCTCCCTAGTTTACCAAAGAGTAAAAAAAGGGGGGAAATACTTTTAGTTTTACAAGATTCTATTAATGTAACCTTACAATAAAGATCGAGTTAGTATTCATAGTTGTGCCTCTTGTCTGGACAACCTCAAAGGGCTAACTCAAGGTAAGATGCATCTCTTTAAGTTATTTTACTCATGAAATGTCATGAGCAGATCCACAACCACATATATTGTTTATTGTGAAATCATGACTGCCTGTTTTGTTCTGATGTCACATAGAAGAACATAGAGGTGAAGTTTGCATCAGGACATCACAATATGTTTTACTTTTTTGATGAAAATTCCATCTTAATTATATTGTGTCTTATCTGTGATCTTAATTGTATTGTGATATGTGTTACTTTGTATTCCCTATTATCAACCTTATTTCAAAGTAAAATAGAATTTCCTGGAGAAAAGGGGGAAAAAGTATTTTTCCCCAGGGGATAACTTTGATATAAACATCAGGAAACTATTTTATTTATCCTAAAATGTTTTCCAAATTAGTTCACTATGGGTAGACATCGGTGCATAATATTTATACATTTTAAATAAATAATCCATTCACAAGAGGAAATACTTTATTGATAAGTTGTTCTGAGAATTTTGGTTGAAAAGTAGGCTAAAACATACATACATACATACATACATTTATTTATTTAGTGGACTTGTCCCCGCCCATCTCCCCACAATGGGGGACTCTGGGCAGTTTACATCAAATTAAAACCATAAATACATAATTAAAAATTATAAAAAGAGAACCACACTTATACAGATAGAAAATACATATTTTAGAATATACAGAGATTGTTTTATTTTGACTTTTTTTTTTTTTTAGTATTCTCTATGCTAGTCTGTTGACTCTAACAATAAGCTAGTATATATGAAGTATCATAGTATGACTGAACTTTTTGTCTAACTGTAATATATTGAACATGGTTGGTTTGTTTGTTTTAGCTCCATTGTTATGGCATGATCATGCAAGTTGTAGTGTAATATTTATTTGTTTGCTTTTCCCACATCATTGTGAAATTCCAGTTACGGAATGGCAGGAAATAAAATAACAAATTGCTTCACTTATCCTGTAATCCTATGCACACTTCTGAAGTAAGCTCCAGCATGTTAAGTGTGATTCACCCACAGGTACATCTGTATAACATTAAAGGCCTTATTCTACTTTAATATTATAGCATTAAACCAATGCATGCGAGTAACCCAGACTTTTCATAGCAATTGAGGCTATCTGAAGAATGGATGAACACAATCACGATGCATTTTTTTCCCAGATAGCCATACTGGGGAACAGGTGTGAAAGCAGAAAGGTTAATGGATTTCTTATCTAAGTGGAAGGTTTACTTAAATTGAAACAAGGGTACAACTGACAAAAGCAATTAAACTTTTTCTTCTTTTTTTAGAGTTGAGGAACAGCCACTGTTGTTTCATGTCTAACCCACCTGTGTCTATCTTTATTACATTGCCTGAACCACAACTTTTATATAGCTGATTTATATCTATTGCAATGCTGTTTGAATATTCTGCATATAATACAATGTAATAAGAATGCTGTTCATTCGTTCATTCATACATTCATTCATTCATTCATTCATTCTTTCATCAAAGTTACATTCTACCATAATCTTCATTCTTGTTTTATTCTTAACATTGCTGTTGAGTGGGGAAAGAAGGTAGCAAAGGGACTGTGGCAGAATCTGATTGAAACAGGCAAGAGGACACTGTCTCCAGGTCCCTCCTCCCGCACTTTTTAAAAATTTTACTTTACAGAGATAAAAAGAAACAGCAGCATTTATAGGAGGAAAAGGGATGTCAGACTGATGAAAGCAATGGGATCTTGCATATACTTTTCCAGGTTCAGGGTTTGTTGTTTTTGTTTTTTGCTGATTTATTTGTATACCTTTGCTTTCCTTCTTTAACTGAGCATAGTACCATACCCATTTCTATTATCCTTCATCCTCAAATTAAGTTATCCAAGAATAACTTAATTCATCAGGATCTGGTTTAAGTTCTAGTTATACTCCTGACATGGAAACATACCTCTATGTCACTGATTACCAAGACAACTACTATTTAACCATATAGTTTTAAGGAAAAGACTTATGACATGAATTGGCAGTTTGCCATCTGCATGATGCACAGAGCTGACAGGACACCTTAGGTTGGCTACTGATCCCCAGATATGTAAACCTTTCTTTATCTCTTCTATCTTCTGTCTCATGGCATTCTAAAAGAGTGTCTTATGGCACTTTTAATCTTTAGTATTTTTCTTCTTCTGGATTATGCCTTCTCATTTTGATGAGTTCTCCTGGCACTTAGCATCCCATAAATCCTTCAGTACAGTCCATCTTCAGTAGTCATGGAGCTAATCCATACTACATTCACAGCCATCTAGATCCTTGATTACTGAGTTTCTTCTCCCCAGAATCCTCTTTCTAATCTTAATATATCACCCTAGAAGTTGTTAAGACTTTTTGCCAATTTTGTATTATATATTTATTTATTTTATTCAGTTTGGTGCCGCACAACTCCTAGCTACTCTGGGCAGCTCACAGTATCCACTCTTTCGCTGCCTATGAGAATCTAAATTAAATCCTATACTCATACATTATTAGCAAAGCATAAAGTTAAAACAGAAAGTTTGGGGGGGACTGCTCTCCCTCTTCCCAAACAACCTTTCCAGTGTCTTTACAGATATACGGATGTGTGACCAGCTAGCACCAAAGCCATGCCATCTCTAGACTTGTCACAAGTATGTAAACTTCCAGCCCCAATCAATTTATGTGGAATTGCTTTTTAAGTGAGCAGGTGTTTGAACATTACAGTTTTTAAATACTGTTGTTATTGTTGAACAAATTTAGCAAAAGTTGCAAAAGAAAATATCAGAATATTCCAAATTAGTCTGCCTTCAAAATTTTCTTCATTGGCCACCAGATCTGTTTCCCTAAACTAATCATGTCAATTACAGAGAAAATACTGAATTATATCATAATTGTCACTTGCTGCCACTTAAAGAAGCCCTGGAGTTTGTGAAGCAAGTCTATAATCAGATGAGTAATTATTTTTTAGTCTTACCCATTGATATTTACACCATACCTACTGATTAAAAGCCAATAGTGTAACTTGAGTAGCAGATATGAAAAGACAAGTGAACAGCTGTAAGTATTGATATGGATAAAAGATACAGAGAGCTCAAGTTTGGTTTGTGGTCTTTTCTAAAATCTTAGTAAGGTGTTCAGGGACACTCAACCAAAGTTGCTGCTAAATGCATTGAGAATTATGCTCATTTGTTTCCCCAAAATCAATCATGTTTTCTTTCCAATCACCCAAAATATCTATCCTTTTTTTTTTTCCCCCTCAGGGAAGAGTAGATTGCATCTAGTCCAGCTACCCTAGTTGGAATCAGAAACAGAAATTATACATCTTTTATTCTGTGCATAGAAAAGCAAATTCCTCTTCTAACTGATTTCAGATGGTGAAATATGAAGTTCTAGCAGAAGTTTTTAAACTTAAAGTCTTACCTGTTCTATCCTTTTTATATTTATTATTTACTCACTGGACCATATTTTCATTCCCTTGCCTCATCTTCTAGAATTCAAATTCATCCATTTTCTCTGTATTTGTCATCACAATTTTTGACTTAGGGACTTTTACCATACAATATTTTTACACTGAGATAATCCAATTTAATATTTTTACTCTACACAGTGTGTTGTCTTTCTTGGCCTTATCAAAATCTGAAGTTTATTACCCTGCTTTTCCAGATGGTATATCATCTGTTCTTCTCTTTTACATTTCTAATTACCAACTATATATCTTCTCTAATGTTCAAGTTTTCAATTTTGTAACTGTCCTTTTTAAGCTTCTCTATTTGTTATTTTGCATTATGATACTATATCTTGCTTTCTGTCACATCTCCAAGATTAAATTACAAGGAAATCTGGTGTTTGCCTCATCCCTAAATTGCTTCTAAAGAAACTCTCTTGAGTATTTGAAGTTAAAATTTTCTTTATGATATATTTCATAAGATCCCTAAAATTTGTTGATGAAAACTACTAGGGAGTGACTAGGCTTTCACTACTGAGTCACACTTCTGGATGGTTTCATATTCACATTAGTATCATGTGTGAATCATAAGTCTGTACATCTCTAACAAGCAAGATTTGTCTCTTAACAATCTCACTATTGGAAAGCTAAATTTTAAAAAAAAACTCCTTGATTACTGACTGAAGGAGCTTGAACATCAGCCTTTTCTATCCTGTTACTTTCAATTTTCTAACCAGGATACATCACAAATAAATTATAATTTTCCAAAGAAGCCTGAGGCTTTCTGTGTAAGAATCCTGTACAGTAAATCAGTTTTGAGTACCACAATGTCAAACTGAGTTTTTGCCATGAAATTCATACCATAGGCTACAACTGGAATTGTCCTATCATTTTCTAATTTCCTCAAACATTTTTTTTTTACAATCTGTGTTTGACCATCAGGTTTAAGAATATCACCAACAATATCAATTATCTTTTCTTCTTTCACTTATGCTGTGTGCAAAAAAAAAAAAAAATCTGCCCAAAAGGTATGTAAAGTTATGTATGAATAACATCTCTAAATATATGAAAAATATAATTCTGTTATTCAAAATTAAAGGAGAAAACATCTTAACTTCCTAAATTATTAGGGTTTTGTTTTTAATATAGGAATGGAGAATTTTGCTTTCTCTTTTTCACTGCCATCCCTTTCCCAACTTTTTCTTTTCACCACTCCTTTTCTATGTGTCCCTATATATCAATCAGAGCAGACACGGTGGGTAACAGTAAAACTTTCTCTGAATAATGATTTGATAGATGAAGCATTTAGAGGAATGTTGTGAATTTTATAATTATTTCCTTCTCCTGCCAGAATCACTGTGTAATTAGTTCAAAACAAATATCCCAACTGGGAGATTCTGTTCCAATTCACAGAGGTAGCTACATTTCATCCATGTGATTTTACTGTTAAAAATAATGAGTTCAGTAGATATTTGGGCTTTCACCATGGTGATCCAGTTGGGACCAAGAACTTTTTGTAGTCCTCTGTAGCTGTTGCTGGGTCTAGGTGTTTTGAGTGATAGGGTCAACATTCTGGAATTACCTCCTCCAGGCAGTGTGGTCCACTTCTTCTTTATTTAAGAAAAACCTTAAGACATATTTTCAGACTTTAGCATTCTCCATATGGTACTGATGGTTACTCTGTTGTCTGATTTTAAGTCATTGATGCTACTAAATCAAGGCTTTTACTGTATTACCTGTCCAGCTAGGGGCAAAACATATAAAACTGGTTATCATCAACATAATCACCCCAGAGCAATGGATACCCTAGAATGGAGTAGCCAATGGGTAGAACTCTTCCCCACCTCACTACCACTGTCATCCCAGGAAGGAGCAGAACCACTGCAAAAGAATGCTTCTAACTCCCAACCCTTGCAAGCAGATCAAAAAGATACCATGATCCTAATTCTTGCTGTAATGAAAACAATGCTATCTAGTATCAATACTAGTTACTGAAGAGCTGTACAGTGTTTCTTACCAGGGTACAACTCAGCACAATTGAATTTTATCAAAAGCAGTCTATAATAAGAGGTTGTGTGACTGAAATTAAAACAAAACAAACCAAAAATTAAATCAGAAGCCATAGATAAGGATAGCCAACAATAGCCCTCTCCTTCAGCTTGTCCCAAGAGACTCTCACCCCTGAAATCCTAATACTGCATTAAGAGGAAAAGTTTTCATAACACAGTACAGGTAGTCCTCAACTTTTGACCACAGTTGGGACCATAAAATTCATTGTTAAGCGGTGTGGTCATTAAGTGAGACATCACAGGACCATGCCCAATTTTACAACCTCGTAGGCTATGGTCATTAAGTAAGACATCAGGTGATTGCAACTTGTGCTTATTCATACACACATACACACACACACACATACGCAGGTCACTTACTTTGTATTCAATCTACATTAATTTAGCACCCATTTCTTTCATATTCTTATAAAAAGGAATAGCTTATACAGAGCTGATATTGGACTTTATCTTTTCCCTAAATACCCCAGGATTTGTGATAAACTATTCCCTAAATATTACTTAAATGCTTCTTCCCTACTGAATTCTATTTTCCCAATATTTACTAATTTTCTTTCACTGCCACTTCCCACTGACTGTCAGCTTTGTGAATTACTTTTCATGTTTTCATTGCTATGCCTTCAACACCATTTTAAATGCAATTTGCCCTTGAATACTAATGTCTTCTTCATTGCCATTTCCCAATGACGTGCTTTCAGTATATTCTTCTTTCTTTCTCTGTGGTGTGTGTGGTTGCCATGGAGGGTGTAGTCTTTAAACACTTTTTAGTTAAAAGATCTTGCTTGCCTAGAAGTCCTTGTGTAACACGAAAAAGTCCAGGATGAACAGTCATGTCCCCAGTATAACAAAGGGTATCCCCAAGCACTCTAAATTATATTTTTGTTTCAGCTGACTGCCTGGTTCTTTAATTGTGCAAGATGACTTTATATGGATCATTAGCTCTTTAAGTGGTCAAATATTTGATGTCCTTCTGGCTAGGAGGATGCATTAGAAATGTAGAGTTTCAGACAAAAAGAAACAAGAGAGAAGCTATTTTTAACATTTCATGCAGTAATACTTGTGTTACAGTTTGGATCTAACTAGAAACATACCAGGTGGCTACATTGCTGAATATTTGTAAATTCATTGGTTAGGTTCTGCTGAAGTTATTTTATTTATGCTAGCTCTAGCATAAATAGATAGCAGTACTGTACAGGTGAACCTCGAAAAATTAGAATATCGTGCAAATGTTCATTTATGTCAGTATGGCAACTCAAAAAGTGAAACCAATATATGAGATAGACACATTACATGCAAAGTGGGATATGTCAAGCCTTACTTTGGTATAATTGTGATGATTATGGCGTACAGCTTATGAAAACCCCAAATTCACTAAATGCCATTTTTGGACCTTTTTCAAGGGCAGCTCATTTAAAACATGCTGCAGTAGTTAAGACGAGATATAACCAAGATGTGAATGGCCTCAGTTTGGAAGACTTTTAGGATATGACAGGGGATACTAGACTGGGTGCAGTGTTTGCTACAGAACTGAAATACTTTTAACAGCACTATGGGGGAAGTCTTCTCTCACTCTTCTGCTTTAATGCACACCAAATAAGTCTTCCCCCAAGCTTGTCTTGTAGTGTGATCTCTGCAAGCGAAGGCTAAGAAGGTCTTAGAATCAGACAGAAGCAAAGTAACATGGTCACTTCACTCTTAAGCTGTAGGCTATGATTATCTATCTATCTATCCATTTACACACACACATAATTGAAATGTAACTTACCATAGTATTATTTAGAAACAGTTTTGCCAAATATACACTATATTTTGTACATGACTCTCAATATTGTACAGTGTTTGGTATATATTTTTCACAGCCAACTATTATTTTTAGCAGACCTCTTTTGCAAAGAACAAGTCACCAGAATGCTTCATTTGCTGCTGCTGTTAATGCTCCAGCAGAATTCTCTATTTTATGATGGGCTAGATGAACTTGCAAGGGAGCTAAACACATTACAGAGTGTACATAACTCTAGATTAAATGACGAAAGATTCTATAAATTTAAATGCAGCATTCTGTTGAATAAATATGTATATAGGGAAAACTTTTGATTTTTGTGTAGCTGATAAGAGGATTTCTATTCCTTGAAAAATTCTAATATTGATATTGTTGACTACTGAGCAAATCCAGAATTAATTATGCACTGAAATTAGTGGTATTTTTCCTGGTTGCAGGAAAGGCAATGCTTATCTGTTTTAAGGTTGTAATAACTCAAATTTATCTTAAATTATAAATTCAACCAAGGTTTCCTGATTACATTTTATATTGATTAAAGTAGGTCCATGCAAAGCATTCTAGAGTTTGGATACAATTCATAGAACATAAACTTAAAGATATATAATGGAATCGCTTTGTTCCAGACTCATATAAAGGCACTGGATTAATATTACTTGAATTATTATTACGTTTATTATGTCTAGTAAACACCACTGCCATTAGGGACATTTATACACAAACATAATATCATAGTTTTAGTTTATCTGGACACTGAATTCTAAAATACCTTTTCTTATGATCAAACTACTAGGTCCTAAACCTGATTCTTTACATTTTGTCACCTTGAGTAGATTATCATCACATATCAATGCCATGCAGACATTCTCTGAGGGTCACTGGCTGTCTGGTCAAGGAAGGCAGCAGATTTTATTTACAGTCATTTTCTTTCCTTGTACATTCAGAAATCTGAAAACAACCTTTATTCACAGTACTTTTTATCCTGACAGTATGATCTCTGTACGTCATCTTGTGACGCAGTAAAATCTGTGGCCTTTCCAGCTGACCACTTATTATTCTTTGAGATGAATTTTGAATATATGCAGCTCATGTGCCAAAGCACAGTCTAAAATGCTGTTTTAAATTTTCAAAAAGTAATTATTTTAGGTCAGTCTAGGTCAGTCTGCAATCCTAGGAACTCTTGTAATTCCAAAGCCCCAAGTGTAGTATCCAGAGCTTCCTGCAGAAGCTGCTACTGAATTTTAATTTTAATGTGATAAAGAAGTACTTAATTCAATGCATAGTAAGTAAGCGTTTTAGTTTTATTTCATGTATTTGAAATTTAACATATTTTAATTTAGTTATTGCCCTGTTAGTATCTACTTCTTTTTCTGGTCCCATCCACTTTTTTGGTCCTGCTACCTCAATGAAAGGGAAAGTAGATCCCTCAGCCTAAGGAAATAAAGTTCTGCATTGTTGTTTTAGGTTATTAAATATACAGATGCAAACTCCTGATATTTTATTCTAAGCAGTAGCAATGGGAGACATATATTTAGCATATAATGAAAATCATGCTGCTATAATGATTTCATTGATACTCATAATAATTTAAAATATGTATATTTCAATGTATCGGCAAATTTTATTCATAGCCTATTGTATAAAGTGAATATACAGTATTCCTTACATAATAGAATTCCTTCCTTCCTTCCTTCCTTCCTTCCTTCCTTCCTTCCTTCCTTCCTTCCTTCTTTCCTTCCTTCCTTCCTTCCTTTTATTTATTTATTTATTTATTTATTTATTTATTTATTTATTTATTTATTTATTTATTTATTACTGGTCAAGTATAAGACAAACCTCTGCCAGGGTCTAAAGACGTTGTGTAGTTTTTGAACAAAACTGTGATCTCTATTTGTAAGGAAATTTATTGACAGTCCTTATTGTTTCCAGAAAAACAGTAAGCCAGTCACAGAATCACTTTTTATTTGTGCCTACATTGGTATATTTAAAGCAGACATCCACGTATGATAAACTATATTTAAGATCAAATTCTGGTCTGTGACCGTAATAAAATATTGAATTGAATTTATATTTAAGATATGGTAACCAAGAGAAGTGGTTGTAATTTACTCTTAAAAAAAATGATGCCGAAAGCTATTTTTATGGTGTGAAAGTAGTGAATTTTGGAGGGCAAACTAATATATATATTAGGGCAAACTAATATATATATATAAATGAAAAGGGCTATCAAATATATGAAGCAGAATCTTTTATAGAATACATGCTGTAAAGTAAAAAAAAAAGTCTATGAATTAAAGAGGTTAAATGTATGTCAAATTGTATGAACTGGTGTCATCTAGAGTGGTCTGCACATTTATGTTACTAGGAATTCATAGGTTGGTGACAGTAGCATAGTGAATGGCGATAATGGATGACCCAGGAATGAATTTTAGGCAAAATAGTAGTACCTTCTTAATGAATATGGTCCAGGGGAGGGGAAATATTCTGCTCAGTGACATGGATAAGAACAAGGTAAGACAGTACAAAAAAAGTGAATGGGCCATTGAAAGACCCAAGAATGAATAAAACACGGACTGGTGAGTATAGCTTCAAAAATAATCTGTTTGTTTTGACTCTAATAACGAAACATGTGTCTATGAATATAAATAGTTAAGCAACAACAACAACAAAATGCTTATTAAGTCAATCAATCAATCAATTTTATTTCGGTCATAGACCAGCATATAACCAATGACATAGCTCTTACGCTACACTAAGTATAAAAACAAAAATCATGTTAATAGCATAAAATAGGATGTGCATAGAATTGTTGAGGTAAAATTGCAGTGTGAAGATACTATAAACAAAGAAAATCCTTTGTAGTTACAGTTAATTTTACAACAAATAATATAAATACTGTAATTGACTAAAACAAATAATCATAAAATGGTATAAATAATACTAAAATTTATAAAAGACTACAAGAGTAATAAATTTTTATACTAACTTGCCATATCAGATCAATTATTTGATTGCAGAGTAGGAAGTTAGACATAAGATTCACACCTGATTAGGGGTGTTACAGCATATTGTACAGATTGTAAAACAGAATTTAGCTGAGGACAATGAAATAAGATCAGACAGGTCTGATTGGAGCAACTTGAGATAGAAGGAGTCCAAACGACCTGGGTGTTTATCAAGAAACTGGGATAATAGTTCCTGGTGAGTATCTGCATAGAGAGGGCAATATAAGATGACATGTTCCATCGTTTGAATTATTCCTCTGCCACATGGGCATAGTCTTTGATTGAGGGGAATATTTCGATATCTGCCTTCAGTGATAGCTGTTGGAAGAGGGTTGAATATGGCCAGGGATAAGGCCCTTCTAAATTTTGGAATTGTTATGCAGGTAAGATATCTAGCTGGTTGGAGAAAGTGTACAGAATGACCCAAGAAAGTGTTCTTAGGTAGAAGTGATAAATCTGATTGTAGCTCTAGATCAATGACCCATTGTTTAAGATTCTCTAGTGCACGTTCGTAGCCCAGCAAGATAATGGCTGCCCCTGAAAAGCCATATAGTTGCAGTTTAGCATGTATTGCCTGGCACCAAGAGGATCGAAAATTATCAGTCATAATCAGGGGAGCTAGGCCATCTGGGAAGAAGGAGAGCTTAAGCCAGTAGGAGAAAATGTAAATTCAAGCAGAAGTTTCTATTTTTAGTAGGCCAGCTTCACGGCATAGCACCACATTGGAGACACAGCAGGGAACTTGGAAAATAGATCTTAAAAACTTGGATTGGACTCTCTGAGGGGAAAGGAATGACCTATGAGGGCCCAGCTGAGCTCCAAAAAGGAGCTGAGCTCAAATCTTAGCTGAAAAGTCTTTTATTGCTGCTAGTATATATTGAGTCCCCTTGGAAAAAGTAGAAAGATTGTAGAGCTGCCGCTGTTTTTTGTGCATTCAGACTGACATAATCGACATGAAATTTGCGATTACCCGAGGCATGAAAAACAATTTCCAGGTATTTGAAAATCTTGACTTGCTCTATTAGATGATTGTTTAAGTGCCAGATATGTATCTTGGGGTGCTTGGCAAAAACTATAGTCTTGGTTTTCAAGTAATTAATTTCTAGCCATTCTTCTCGTCAATGCTGATCAAGCATACGGAGTGCCCTCTTCAGGCCAATCTGTGTCCAAGAAAGCACCATGGCATTATCTGCATATAGAAGAATAGAGATGTGTCTGTTTCCCAGTTTTGGGGGATGCAGAGATGGGCTATTCAGTTTGTCTACAAGTGTGATGGAATGGGTTGGTGAAGGCTGCACTGGGGAGATAAGCATCTGCTTAGGCCCCCAGAAAGAGTGTGGGAAGGTAAAGAGGATGAGACTGGCACCACCCTAAGGAATTCGCGGTGCTTGCTTGCTGGCTTGGGAATTTTGGATTCAGTCTGGCAAGATTCTGTCTTGAAGGTGAAAGCTAATAAAGGCTATAGAACTAAATCTGTACTGTGTTGTAGAGTTCCATGGGCTGAACCTGACAAAAAGGAACAAAACATAAAAATACATACATTATAAAAAAATATGTAACAAGTGCTTAAAAATAAGTGGAAAAAATACAACAGAAAAAGTAATAATAAAAAAGAAAATATAAAGTATATGTTGTTACAACAATAAACAGTTACACTTCTAAATCTATTTATCTAATGCAAATAGTATGTAAGTATGTGTTTGTGTGTGTGTGTATTTAATGCAATTAAATGTTATATAACACAATTATATAACTATTGTGCTTTTTCCTTACCTGCTGTATTTTGTATAAATGCTCCACCTCCAACAAAATGCTGTCTTTGACAGTCTTTCTGTACAAACATAAGGGAGTCCAATAAATTCTAAATATTATTTTTTTTGTTGTATAAGTTGTAGTTTAAGGCCCATTGACATTCTTGCTATAGAAGTTAAGGCATTCTTGTATCGTCTAGGCAGTATAGAAACCTCTAATTCTTTATTCTTCTTAACATCTGCATGTCAGATTGATTTACTGATAATAAATATCTGTAAAAACTCAATCTAAAAAAAAAATTAGATAATATACGACAAGTCCAGGTTTCAGGTATATTGGATACATCAACAGGTGTTTAAAATAGGCAATCATACTTCTTATGCTGGAGATATAATAATTTTGAAGGAATATTAGTATATATATTTTGGACATGTTCATTGGTTTTTCATTACTGGTTAGATATGATGAGGATGATGCAGATGAGGATGATGAGGATGAGGATGATGAACCAGATTCTCACATAGAAATTAAGATTTAAGGATGTAAATGTGCTGTTAAATGATATTCCAAAAAATTTAAATTTTTATTTATGAATAGCTTTGGATATATCAAGCCTGAATTTTTGCAAAACAAAACAAAAACAATAATAAGTGACTGTGTTCCTGAAAGGACATGTGTCTATCAGATTACAAAGGTTGGCTCAATCAAATTCATCAGTTCTTCACCTTTGAATTAACTTTTTATCACTGGAAATGCAATATCAGACATTTGATTTGTAATAATTTGTATAATCATAATATGGCACAGTTACTTCAGTATCATAAAAAAGTATTGATTTTTTTCATTATTATATTATACTTTTTCTTTTTCTTTTTTCATTTCTTTTTTCTCTTTAATTGCTTTTCTTTTTGTTTTCTTTTACTTTTTAGCTTGTATTTAGTTTAACATTTTAGGTATAAAAATTATAAGTTCTTAACTATTGTAGTTTGTACAATTATTTCCACTATTTGTGTTAATTGTGTTGGTTTACAGATTAATATGGCCATCTTTCTAAAATAAAAAGTATCATGAACAGTGAAAAACTACAGCATGTAGATGAATTTATGTACTTTGATAAACTGTATGGAGAAACCTTAAGACATGTAAATGCCATGTAGCAAGGAAGCATGTGGTCTGTTTCCAGGAATAAATATTTGTTGAAAGAAGCAAAAATAGTGTGTAAGAACACGCTTCTGCCAAGTTTGTTATGCGGGTATGTCAGTGTTGGGTATGTCAGAAGAAACCCAAACATATTCTGTATGCACTCAGAATGGGTCACTTAAGAAGTTTGTGTGATAAAACAAGAAGAGATAGGATGAAGGATAAATGGGTGCTGAATGAATCTACTGTTGATTGAATAGAAAAGTGACTGACATATGAAAGAAATATGTTGAAGGGTTTGGTGAAATTGAGAGAATGAATTAGGATTGAATTGCAAAACAAATATATGAAGGAAGAGTGATTTTCAGAAAGATAGGTGAGAAGGTTAAAGAACAAAAGGCACTATATGAAGCAGTACACTGTTGTGATGGAAGCAAAGATAGTTTGCAAGGGTAGAGAGATATACTGAATGGTGTTCATATAAAAGTTACCTTTTCTTTTTCTTATATCTTTAATTTTTCTTTCTATTTTTTGTTTCTTTTCTACACTTTGCATAGTTGCTTATCCTGAAAAGGAATAGCATGTTGGGTACATATTGAAAAATAATGGAGTAAATAATGCATTTTTTCATAAGACCCTAAGATATATTACTTTAAATACAGGTGAACCTCGAAAAATTACAATATCGTGCAAATGTTCATTTATGTCAGTATGGCAACTCAAAAGGTGAAACCAATATATGAGATAGATGCATTACACGCAAAGCGAGATATGTCAAGCCTTACTTTGGTATAATTGTGATGATTATGGCATACAGCTTATGAAAACCCCAAATTCACAATAGTTAGGTAGTTAGGCTTCTGACTGGCACAAAGTCAGAACAGGTACATGTAGCATATGAGTCCTATAGTGAAAGGTCCACATTTGCTATCACTTGCCTGCCAAGCATAATTTAAGGTGCTAGTGTTGAATTGTAAAGCCCTAAATAGATTGGGCCATGATTGTCTGAGATGTATGGCTTCCTAATTCTCTGAAATAAATTTACTTATCTAACCTCTGAAATCTGTTTGGGAATGCAGAGTGGCAATAGTGTCTAATTGCTCTACGTGGTACCTTCTGAGCCTGCCCAGTTTCTAAAATCAAGTGGACATGCCCTTTAAAAGAGTTCCAACTACCAGAGATTTTCCCATCTAGTTCACAGGAAAAGGTCTTCTCCTGTATGGTGTCCAGGCTATGGAATGCACCACACAAGAAGAAGTATTTGGCCCCAACTCTTCAACTATTTAATAAAATTGTTTTTTAAAAAATCTGTTTATCAAGCTTTCATTAGCAGAACTGTGTTTTGATTTTAACAATCCTAATTTAAAATTTGTCTTGATTTTAATTGCCTTGTATTTATTCTTATGTTTATGGGATATAAATGCAATAAATAAATACATGAATAAATAGAAGCTCATCAGCCAATGCTGAGAGAGAAAACCAAGAAGAATCTT
This sequence comes from Liasis olivaceus, assembly GCA_030867105.1. NCBI lineage: Eukaryota > Metazoa > Chordata > Lepidosauria > Squamata > Pythonidae > Liasis > Liasis olivaceus. Next base: position 63,647,080 of record CM061352.1, on the reverse strand, counting down.
CTTGCACAACATTGGTCCAAACAAATTGCTCCCAGAGACAAAATAAGTTGCCTCTTAATTTCAGAAACGCAAATCTGATTCTACGGTCCAAATAGCATCATCAAAATTAATGTATGTTGTTTGCATAGACCTAAAACATATGACTTGTCATTAGACCAAACTAAGTGTTTGAATCAGATTACTGCTTCTGGAAAAGTAAAAATATAAAATGAGAATTTCTTCTAGGCAGATGCAGCTGACATTTCTTATATTGTCCAAAACAATTTTCAGTGCCAGAGAAGGTCAGATACATAAAACAGGATAATCTGCTGTTGATAGGTTATTGAATAGGTGAGAGATTTTGACAGGTCAGGAAAGACTGTTCTACAAGTGTTCTTGAATATATAATCTGAAAAATATTTTCTGGAGTCTTGACATCAAGCTGACACCACAAGACAGAGATGGATGATAAATCTAAAGGCATGAACAACCAGCATTTCCAAGCAAACAGGCAATGCTGCATTCTCCAAAATTCCATTAAAATGCTGCTCCTTGGAAATAAGAATAGAAAATAGCATGAACTCTACTGTTCAAGCAATATTTCAATTTTCCTCTCCTTAAGCACTCTGAGTAAACTATTCTGAAGGGATACTAAATATGTAAGTAACAAATTGTTTCCTTTCACTCTAGAGTTTTTCTTCTATGGAAAATTTGGGGAGACACATATTCATATGCTACAACAATCCAAAATGTCAATGTTATGTATTCAGATTATAGTAAATAAAAAGCATCTATGGTTGTTCATCATTCTTAATGGCTTTATCTTTTCCCATATATCTAGGCAACTATACTTTCTCCATTGACTATGTGGTATTTTTCTTTGCAAGCTTTTAGAAGCGGTACCTATGGAGTCATAGAATTAATCAGATTTATCCCTAAGAGTTATACAGAAATATAAGAAATATGGCAAATATTCTTTCCTCTTTCCCTCCTTTAGTCTCCAAGCCAGATTTTTCAAATATCAGGAAATTTACCATATAAAACCTCAGCAAAGAAATCACCACCTAGCCTATGATTTTAAAAAATGTAAATATTTCATGTGGCAGAATGGGTGTTTTCCTTGTGATAGATCATAATAAACTATTTTCTGCTAAATGGATAATGAACACTGTTCTGTTGCCTTACCTTAGATTTTTTTTTAAAAATTGTATATAATTATATATTAAGGATTTTGATTACAACAGTAAAAACTAATACAAATTTAACTTAAAGAAAGAAAAAAGAATAGTAAGAAAGAAGAAAAAGTGCAAGAAGAAGAAAAAGAACAAAAAAAAAGAGAAAAGAAAGAATATGATAAAGAAAAAGAAAAGAAATATCTAATGAAGTGACTTCCAACCTTCATTACAACAAGTATAGACAAGTTTAGTAACTCTTCACCCGTTACAAGGTTACAAACAGGTATCTCTTCATCCCATGTCCCATTCCTTATCTATAAGAAAATCCATAAAACATAAACTTTTCAATCCTCAATTCAGAAAAAGTCTGTAAAGTGTTGCCAGATCTTTGCAAAAAATGTCTTATTTTAAGCTTGATCAAATAAACCAACTTTATATTCCTTCCTTTTACTTCTAACAGTCTTAAACTTTAGTTCATTCAATATTGTCATAGGATTTGATTTCTTTTCAATTCTTCTTTATCCCAACACACAGACTTCTTCAAGGATTTAACAAGCCTGTTTTGGAGATCCAATAAGAAAACATTTTCCAGGTCATTCTCTTGGTTTGTCATGTGTAATTCCACTTTCAATACTTTCTCTGTCTTGTCAGACAAAATTTGCTCCACATGTATTATTCCTTCATTGACATCTTTTGGACATAACCTATCTATAGAATCAGACATCATTACTGACTCTGTTGATATTTGATAGTTACTAATTTCTGGCTCCATTCTTCAAAGATTTCCTTTAATAATTCCAATGTTATGTCTTTTTGGGTCATTTTGTAAGTCAGAGTAAACTGACACGAAAAGCTGGCTTGTATTTTTTTTTTTTCCTTCTAATTAGAATCTTTTGTCCCCTCTAGTGTCCACTTGCTAAAATCAAAAATAATACATAACAAATTATCTTTGTTATAAGCCAAAATAGCCAAATTATCTTTGGTTCCCATGAGAAGCTATTTATTTATTTACATTTACATATATATATATATATATATATATATATATATATATATATATATATATATTTAATTCCAAAATCTTGTAGTAAAAGTCAATACAGTGGAACCTCAGTTCACGAATTTAATTTGTTCCGCGACTCTGGTCGCGACCCGAAATGGTCACGACCGGAATCAAATTTTCCCATAAGGTTCAATGTAAATACAGTTAATCCATTCCGACCCCAAATTTGGTCGCCAACCGATTTCTGGTCATGACCTGAGTCAAATTTCCCCATAAGATTCAATGTAAATACAGTTAATCCATTCTGAACCATGTTTTTTTAAAAAAAAAACGCAAAAATATGACACAAAGTACAGTATGAAGAAAGAGAAAGCTAACCTTGCTCGGGAGGGAAAATGGCCGTGCTTCCTGCTTGGAGGGAGAGTCCCCTCCCTACAGGAAGTCACAACCACGTGACACGGGAGGGAAAATGGCCGCACTTCCTGCTCGGAGGGAGAGTCCCTTCCCTACAGGAAGTCGCGACCATGTGACACGGGAGGGAAAATGGCCGCGCTTCCAGCTCGGAGGGAGAGTCCCCTCCCTACAGGAAGTCGCAACCATGTGACACGGGAGGGAAAATGGCCATTCTTCCTGCTTGGAAGGAGAGTCCCCTCCCTACAGGAAGTCGCGGCCACGTGACACGGGAGGGAAAATGACCACGCTTCCTGCTCGGAGGGAGAGTCCCCTCCCTACAGGAAGTCGCGACCACGTGACATGGGAGGGAAAATGGCCACGGATCCTGTTCGTCACCCGATCCGGCGTTTGCGACCGGAGGTAAATTTTTGCGGCCTGAGCTGGTCGTGACCCGAATTGTTCATGAACAGATGCGTTCGTGAACCAAGGTTCCACTGTATTCCAAATTTAACTGGACCCTTAATATATTTATAACTTTCTTAGATCAAAGTCTTATTTAGCTTTTTGCTGTTTATTTCAAATTCTTTAAGTTCTTAAGCTTATAATTATTTTTTTCTTTTTTCCAGAGTTGAAGCTAAATCCATCTGGTGACTTTTCAAACTTCTTCCAAAGGTCTATAATAGCTTTAAGATGTTTAATAGGGAATTCCCAAAAGTGATTAGAAAGTGAGGCTTGCTAACCTAGTGTCCTTTAAAAGGCTCTGCTGCTGTTGCAAGCAAGTTGGCTAATTCCTTTGTCACCCAGCACTCAAACCTGCAGAACATCTCTGTCCAGTTGTCTCCTTGTGAGGACCAGCTGTCTGGAGCACATGTGGGTGATCACCTGTCCTTTCTTTACCTGGAGAGGTTCCAAAGAACTGGTCTAATCACTAGTTCTTTGGTCTTTGCTTCAGCCATTGGCTCTACTTTCGTGGAGACATCTTCAGTTCTCCATGCCTCTCCCAGAAGTCATATTAGATGTATTTTAAGATTTTGCATAAACATTCATAATCTTAATCAGTAATCCATCTCTTTGATGTTGAGAAATATATTAATAACAATTTAATATAATTTGATAACATTTCTATAAGAGAGGAATACGTAGTTGCCATTGTATGTTTTCACTGTGTATATTGGGTCAAAAAGTTACATTTCTCTGGAAAAGATGTTGCAAACTAGAAGAAAGGGCACTTGAAAGTTGCTGACATCTGCTTTTCCAAATTGATTTGGGAATGCCTTCTTCCACTAGACACTTGAGTGAGAGTTTCTGTAAATAATCTTCTTCTGAAGAAACATGGCACTACTCACCCATTGAAGAGCAGTGCAGTGCTTTGGATCTGAAGGGGAAAACTGCCTTCAGTTTTCTGCACAACTGCACAGAGGCAGCCATGTAACATCTTTTCTTTGCATCCAAAGTCTGCCCTCTGCAACCAAAGCATGATCCCAGGAAAAGACACATTTCATGTAAGGAATTGCATGTGCACGCTCCCATTCACTTCTGGTATTAATTTGACTCTGAATCTGAAGCCCTGCTCAATGCAAATCAATTGACCATGACAAGCTCTGAGTTTTCTAATAGCCTTTAAAATAAGTAATTTAAATTTCACATAAATCCTGTGTATTTTTCCCTTTGTTAAACAGAAACAAGGTAGAGTGTTATGTGCAAATATATTAAAATATTGTATGTGAGCATTCAACTATAATTTGCCTTATCTGGAAGCTTTCAAACCATATGCAGCAGACAGATGATGAAATGAGTCTTCCATTTTGTTATATGCTCCTGATATTATAGAAAATTCTGGCTAGGTATTGGCTTTTAATACCAATGTTACAATTAGACATAGATTTTATATATAGAATTGTTATCAGAAGCTTAATGTTACTTATGGTAATACTGAGTGCCAGTGAGGAAGATTAACAGGTGGCAGGAGTTAGTCTCTTCTTTTCCCCACAGGAGAAATGTGGGGCTATCTATGACATCATACTCTATTTGAAATACATGTATCTACTTCCCTCAAAGTTCAAGGAATAAGATCATTCTCCTTAATATATTGCTGAGATACTAAGCACCGCATTACACTTATTACACTCTGCCACAGAGTTCACACGTCACGTTAAACCATGCATTTTAACTGCATTTTGTCAAATAAGACACCAACTGGCTAGGTCACATATTGTTCTAAGCCACCAATATATTTAACAAAACACAGTGGCTATGATCACACATTGTGCTAAGACAAAGCCAAACAAGCACATGGTCAGTTGTTGATACATACAATCTCATCACTGACTGGAAGCATTCCTAGTCCACTCAAAAATAAGCTTCCAACTTCATTGGACTCAATCTGTTCACACATAACTAAAGTGGTGTGACTTCCATTCCTGCATGGAATGTGGTGCAGCCTATGTGCTTCAGAAACATAAATTTATTTTATTCAACCACAAAACATCCCCCCCCCCCCAAAAGTAACAATGGCTTCCCATATTGAGTCAATTCATGCGGAGCTATTGCCTCACCTTTTATTTTCTTCTTTGTACATGAAAAGCTCCTGCCTTGCCCACTCAACAAGACCTCTATTGTTCTTTCTTGCCACTTCATGAAGAATACTACTTTTCTTTTAAAATAATGATGACTATTATTATTTTTTTAAAAAAATTCACACAGAGAGGCTTCTGTTAAATCATTTTTACCTTTTGTTTTGGATACTTTTGTATCTGGAATTTTAATGGTCTAATTTCCTATTCAACTCAGTAAGGTTCAAGAAGTCACACTGAATAGCTCATGTAGTAAAGTCCTTTCTGTCGCTTCTCTCTGATTCCTTAACTCATCCTTACATTAATGTGTTTACCATTTTAATCTTTATATATGGATGCATGGTTAATGTGCATTACAATAAAAAAGTTTCATCACTCACTGAAATAGACTAATGAAATAGACTAATTTGCAGCTGTATTTATATTAGGAAATAGCTTTCCATTATTTCCATTATATTTAGTAAAGCCTTTATTCCTCTGAGTACTTTTTCTAGCTCAGTCATTAGCATTCATTTAACCTTTGGATATAATAATACAAAAGCCACATTATTGTGGAATTAGAAAGATGTTTTCCTTGTTCCATCATTAATATATTCATGTGCTTTTTCTACAAGATTTTTAAAATAAATGTTTCCTTTCAATCCTTTTGATATTGTACTTAAATCTTCCTTTTAAGTATAATAACAAGGTATTCAGTGCTTACAGTCAATTTCATACTATGCAAATTCTGTTAAGGATATCCCCTAAAATTGAGCCAAGGAATACAGAAAATATTAGCACAAAATAATTCTCAGTTGAACTTAGTTGTTGAAACCCTAAGCCTTCCTTTGATTATTTGTCCAATGACATAGTTAAAAAAAAAATAATAAGTAAGTCCATGCAAGTAGCTTTTGGTTTACATTAGGAGAAAATAAATGCATCAACTTGAGATGTTGGAAACATGTTTCAGCTAGTGGACAAATGTTCAAATAAATATAGCCTAGCCCTTACCAATTATTGCATCAAATATAATAGCTGTGGGCAGGAAGAGCAAGGAAAATAGGAATTTCCAAGATTTTTAGAGGAAGAAAATAATGCAGCTATGATACCTGAATGGGGCTATTAATAAAAATGATGACATTTTACAAAGCCCTCTCCAAGTTTATGAATTATAATATAGACATACAGTACAATATCTTTCTAGCAAAAGAGATATTAAATTGTAGTATAATAAATCATAACCACAAGTTTGCATGTTTCATAAAGCTCATTTATTTACTGACTTATAAAAAGCTTGTTGTACAATGCAAAGGAACGTTCCTAACCCGCAGTGATATTCTTTGTGCCCTTTTAAAAGGTTCACACTATCAACTAAGACACATTTCCATCTCTAGGAAGCATATGCTAAGAGCAATTTAACAGAGACACCTCTAATCATGTATACTCTGATGGGCATAGTAAATCAGCTTTAAACAATGTCCCCAGCTTTAGCTTTCTTGTCTGGAATAATGGAACTAGTTAACCCAATATCTGATCAAAGTTCTCTACAATATATTTCAGAAGAAAGCAAAAGGGCTAATTAATAATGATTTGGCTATTATAATGGAAAAAATATGCCAAAAACTCAGTGATGTTTATTTGTTAATATTAATACAATGTAATGTCATTAATTTCTGTAGTCTAGTTCTGAGTGAATCCAAGTGAATTTATCCAATAGATGCCTTGAATAATCCTTACAATGACCCTTCAAGGATTCGCAGTGCCCTCCTTTTATAATAGTAGATTGCTTGGTGCAAATACTGAAGCTATGCAAATACTAAGTGAAGCTGAGGATGTTATTTATTTATTAAATTTGTGTGCCACCAGTTTTATTTAACTCAGGTTATGGTTCATTGTACCCATGTGTATGGTTGATTTTATGATTTGTGGGAGGGGGGCAACTCTATTCAAATTCACTTTATTTCCTAATAACTGTTCAGGTAAAAGAAAACTTGGAATGATGAAATTTGAAAGCAGGTAAACTTCAAGTGATTTGTATAAAACTTACTTAATGTAATGTGATGGGGAGCAGTAATGAGGCAATTTTTATTCACTATCAAGCCTTCCAAATGTTTATGAGTAGAATTTAGGAAATTAATATAAAGAAAACTTTAAAAGCCCAAGTTTTGAGATGAACTTACTAGAAATGTACTGAAATATTGAATGTTTTCTAGGCTTCAGTACTAAATAAGCATAATTTTTGTGACCCTTCTCTATTAAGATTAATTATATATTGAGATAGCAATTCTCAGAAGGACCTCAGCCTGCAGTATGTTATGATGACTTCAAAAATGATCTACATCTTACAACACTTTTTCACTTGTATCTATACTCTATCTATCTATCTATCTATCTATCTATCATCTATCATCTATCTATCATCCATCTTTCCATCTTTCCATCTTTCCATCTTTCTATCTTTCCATCTTTCCATCTTTCCATCCATCCATCCATCCATCTATCTATCTATCTATCTATCTATCTATCTATCTAATCATAGTTTTAGTAAAAGGTGAAATGTTTATAAGATCTGAATAGAACCAGCTAGACTCAGTAGGATTTAAGTGATGTTTACTTTAGGTCAAGCAGGATGTAACACAAACTTATATAACACACTCAGTAGTATACCTATGGCCATCTTTCAATTACCTAAATAAGGAAGGAAAAGTAACATACTGGAAAGGCTTCTCTATTTTAGTATAATAGATCATATAAATGGACCATCAATAACTGATTTCCTGTTTTGATGCTTCGGGCTCATGCATAACTTAAGTCATGCAATCTAGTGAAAGGATACTGTAAAAGTAACACAAGTATACAAACTCAGTAGAGATAGCTTTGGAGAGTAAATACAACATTACAGACAGACAAATTAGACTATACTTATTCCTATTTATTTCTACATTTATAGCAAAATCAAGTCCTCAATTTTAAGTTTATTCCATCTAACTTCTCATCAGTCTGTGAATTACAAATACAAAGAATTTATTTCCATATTCAACCTTCCTGTTTACACTTTTTACACATTTTATAAATAACTTTCTTGACTTACACATCGTTATGCATATTTGTCCATAAAATGTGAATTTTTACTTAACATTCTGCTTCAAGAATGAGAATTACTAAGTCCTCTGAGGTAGATAATTGGCTGTTAAATATATACATTTTCAAGCTGAGATTTCAAACATCGATACATTTGACAGGACAGTTGAGGCTACATGTGGATTTCATTGGCCATAGTAGGGGCCACATATTTGTAGAATAAAGATATGGACTTCTTTGGTCATATAAGCATGTGACCCATAAAAATTTTCAGGAGTGCATTACTTGAATATGTGGTAGAAATTCCATTACTTGATTAAGAAGGGGAAAGATTAACTTTGGGCAGGTCAGAACCATCTGACCTATCATGGACTGATGACCACTGCACTTATTTCTGATAATGTCTTGACACATTTTCAATATTGGTTAGTCACAGATGCCCTAGGCTACATGAAGCCTTCACTTCTGCTTTTTTTTTTTTTTTCCTGATCAGAGTCTGTATAGGCAGAATGGAACAATTTCCAGAGCCAGTATTTGACTTAACAGGATAATGACACCATTGCTTATAGATAAGGTCTTGCAAAAAGCTACTTCTCTATTATCTTCAAATGAAATATAGTCTCACCAAGCTTAGAAGAAAACACTGAATTATAAACATATATTGAAAAGACAGCCAGACTAAATCATGAATTAGCCTACTAATAAATCAGTGTTTCTTTTGTCCTATGGCAAATCAATAGTTGCTTAAAATGCAAAAGAGGCTTGTCAGCCAGAGGCTACTAATTTCACATGGCTGCCTTTTTTTTTTTTTATCTCAATTTTAAAAATATTTTACCACAGCTTCTTTTTTAAAAAAAATTGGAAGAAGTACTTTTGCATTAATTTATATGGAAATCACTTAGCCCTTTGTAAATGGCTTATGTTAACAAGCAATTAAAGATTGCTTGAACTGGTTTAGAAACCTCTGAACATGGTCCTAGCTGCTTTTAATGTGTCTTTTGGAGTCCTGTCAATTATTGCAGGAGAATGAAAGCTCTCTCAACATTTACTGTAATACATTCATGCTATCCATAGCAGAACTGACTCATGTGAGACCATCTGTTCATTTCTGCAAAGAAGAATTAAGACACGAATGTTATTTTGGCATTGTTCTGTTGTAGTCTAATCAAGTCCAATTATACTGTGTAGTGCTCCTAGAGTGCTGGCAGACTCTAGGGAAGGAACAATTCATGGACAAAGGAAATGAAAAGAAGGAAGGAAGGAAGGAAGGAAGGAAGGAAGGAAGGAAGGAAGGAAGGAAGGAAGGAAGGAAGGAAGGAAGGAAGGAAGGAAGGGGGAGGGAGGGAGGGAGGGAGGGAGGGAGGAAAGGAAAGAAACTGATCTCATTAAATTGTAGTAGAAGAATTTGTTTAGAAATTCTTTTAAAGGAAGAAAGAATTTTATAATAAATGTTCATAAGTAGAATGTGGTATCCTTGCATCTATTTAGTTAGTCATGTTAATCAAGGGTTATGTGTGAGTATCCTGGCTTTTAGTTTCAGGCTTCCTGAGTTTTCATACTTCAGTTAAATTCTAAGGAGATGCATTGCAAACTCCTTCTACTGGGCTATTTCAATATATATTTGAAAATTCAGGAAGGCCTCTTGTGCAGAGCTCTGGAAATTATAAATTCTCCCTGCCCTCCCCCCCAATATGTGTGTGTGTGCGTGTGTGTGTGTAAATATGTGTATCTCATCTTCAGTCTTGGGATACAATTAAGAGTCATGGCATCATGTAAATAGTCAATAAAAGAAGAACTATCAACTTGAAGTAGATGGTTGCAAGGAGAACAGGAAGGTTTAAATATGCTAGAATTAATTTACAACTGCCATAAGGGTTGACTCGGACCAACACTGGATCTTCTAGCTGCTTGGAGAGTTACTCAATTATTCATCCTAAGAAGACACTGAGCCCTTAGATGTTGGCAAGGACCACTTTCCTGCTGGGTACAGTGAGGATCTGGAGAACATTTATTCAGCACCAAGATTCTAAGAATCCTTCCTTCAAACAAGGCACTGAAACTAGCCCACAAGAGTAACGCTTGGTAATTGACAGCATTGCTACTAGCTAAAGAAGTGTGGCTGCTGATATTCTAACATTAGATTAGGCAAGCAAACTGATCACCCCAGTGTGCCAAAGGCCACTATATTTCATAGCAGTGAGCACCTTTGCAATCCACATGATAATTCAGATAACTCACTAAGGCTTTCTTGTGTCCTACATGCAGATCTTACATGTCCAAGGACACATGATTATTACAAGGATATTTCTCCCATCCAGCATCTTCAGATCAGGAAGCAGGAGCAACCCAGGAAAACTGCACAGTGATGGAGAGGTGAATAATAGAAACAAATATTAGCACCTTATACAATGTTGTAACAATAAAATTAATTAAAAATGCCACCAAAACAAATTTTAAAAGAAATTCATAACTACTTTGACAATGAAATTTTAAAAAAAAGTAGTTAATTTGCAGTGTACCCTTTACATGTCAAAGGGCTAAAAATTTAGTTTCACATCTCATTAGTTACCACATAATGTTTTTGATAAAAAAAGTTTTGTGGACTGGACAATAGGTCCAATATGCTCTGTCCCATGTTCATTGTTTTATAGTGGTTCAGCATTTTGCATTGCTACATATACTGTATATCAAAGACTGCTAAGCTGTAAGACATTTAAGTTTTGTTTGTTTTTATGTTTGTTGTTGTTGTTGTTGTTGCTGTTTGGTTGTTTTTTTAGTTGTAGAGCTGCCAATCGTATTTCAGTATTCTTTCATTCACGGCAGAATTGCCAAGGGGCAAGTGCTAGAGCTCACAACATAAAAATTAAAATCAAATACAGTATTCTTGCTACATGCATTTGTATGAAAAATTATTTAATTTTTTTCTTGCCCCCTAATCAATATATTTTCCTAACATTAATTCCAACGAAAATGCCTTGCAATTATTTTGTTAATGGTATTTAAAAACTAAAAGGAAATAAGATTAGCATATTAGCAGTTAACATGGCTACCTCAGGAGATTAAATCTTCTGGGTCTATGAAATAAAGATTTATTAATTAATAATCACAAGTGAGTTATTTATATTATTTATATTATGACATAATATAATTTTTTAATATAGTACATTCTTCCAAAAATGGTGCAATACAGGCTGTTAAGTGGGCCCACTGTTGCGTCTGCTTCAGCTTGAAGTGAGTATTATATGGAGTGCCACAGGATTTGTCCAGGCCCTTGTGCAACACTTTTATCAACAGTTTGAATGAGGGATTTGATGGATCACTCATCAAGTTTGCTGGTGACACAAAACTGGAGGGGAGCTAATATTTTAGATAAAAGAATATTCAAGGAGATCTAGATGGGGTTGAGTGGTGAGTGAAATAAATATGGTTGAATTTAACAGGGAGAAATGTAAAGTTCTGCATCTTGGTAGAAAAGATGAAAGACACAAATTGTCAAGGGAATATAAAGCCATTAAGGAAACAGTATCTAGGTCCCGGGAAAGTAGAAAGTGTGAGAAAAAAACTGAAAACAACTCTGCCTTGATTGTGCCAGGTACAGGCATAAGTTGAAATAGAAAGGGGCTTTTGCGGGCTTTCAATATTCTGTTTCAATACCTTAACAGTATTAAAGTACATTCCAAGACTCCCAACAGCTCCTGTTTCCTGACCTTGCCTACCTAGAAGGACTGTCATCAATCTTGAAAGCTTGTCAAAGCCCCACTCTATTTCAGTTTATACCTACACAGTCAAGGCAGAGTTGTTTAGAGTTTATTTCTGATGCTTTCTACTTTCTGAAGATTGAGATATGTTTTCAATAATGGTATTACTGTACGTGCTTTTGACATTCCATCATAGCAATATAGAATGGGAAGAAGTGGCTTGGCAGCAATACAGATCAAAAAGGTGTCCTTTTTGAATAGTTAAACATGAGCCAGCAGTATGATGCCCTAACTAAAATAGCGAATGTTATCTTCAGACAACAGAGTTGAAATCACAGGAAGTAATTATTCCACTCCATTCTGTCTCTGTCATACCCCATTTGGGCTACTGTATACTGTTCTGGACACCACAGTTCTAAAATGACAGTGACAAATTGACGTAAGTTCAGAGGAGACTACTAACGTGTTGAAGGTCCTGGAAAACCAAGCCCTATGAAGTATGATTAAAAGATTTGGGTAGGTTTAGGCTACAGAAAAGACATCAGAGGAAAAACATGATAGCAGTCTTCAAATAGCTAAAGGGTTGTCATGCAGAAGAATCAGTGAACTTATTCTTTGTAGTCCCAAAGGCATCACTAGAAGCAGTAGTTTAAAACTACAAGGAAAGAGGATTATGTTAATTTCAGGAGGAAAAGCCTGGCTGTACAAGATATCAGCCAGTAGAACAGATTGCCACATGAACTAATAATTCTGCTTTGCTAAAGGTCTTCAAGCAGAGGCTGGATGACATTTGTCAAGATGCAGTACTAGATTCTTCACTGAGCAAGCAGTTGGACTAGATAAGTCTATGTTCCTTCCAACTCTATGATTCTACAATTAATTATTCATATTTATCATGCAGTCCACTCATCATTACAGATCAGCACCATTAACTATTTTATTAAACAATACTAAATAGACTTATACAATCTATGTAAAAAAAAAAATCTATGCAAATTAGAGAGAGGGACCACTGTATACATCTAGCTAGGCCATTTTATCAGGTAATACCCTTACCATTTCCCACAAACTACTGTTTAGTTAAGATGACTTGGCTGTTTGCCTGACAGAATTCCTGTTGTGGCAATATTGGAAATCAATCCAACTTTGCAATTTAAAATATGGGGGCAGGACAGGTGAGTAAACTGAAGAAATAGACATCTCATTTTTTTCTATCCATATTTCACATATGTAAACCAGGGAGAAGAGTGCTGATATTCAGAAAGTGATGCACATATTCAGAATGTGATAAATGATCTTGTGTATCACCAAACATTATAATTTCTCACTTAAGAAGATTTTGTGCTTCCTTCTTCCAAATATTTAAAGGTTTTCACAGTCAGCCTAAGGTTATGGTTTTCATGACTATACACATGAAACTCCTGGGGTCACATACACATTCTGTAAATAGTATTTTCATGTACTCATATTAGTGTATAGAAGAAAAATGTAGAAACAGTGAAGCAAAGTAAGTCAATTACTTAAAATATATGACATAAACATGGAAATTATTATTATGTTCATTATATCACATTTGCTGTCAAATGCCTGTATCTTCTTTTGGTAGAAATCTAGATTTCCTTAAAAATGACCTTTAATAAATAAGATCAAATCAAAAGAGCACATGTGGTTAATACAGTACAATGTTCTGAGTAATTCTACATTTTGATTGAACTAGCTTATCTCCTTCGAAACATAAAGGAGGGTTTAGAATCAAGTTGCATGAAAACACAAGGGTGTAGGAAAAACGTAAGATCAAATATATTGTGTGTTTATGTGTGTGGCAATAATCAGTCATAATGAACAGCTGCAGGAGACAAATAAGTCAAAGATTTGCTTGCACTAAGCCAAGATGATTAGTCATCATACAGGAGAAAAGTTGTATTAAGTATAAGAGTATAAGTATATAGCAACTCGTATTTATTTCTAGTAAAGGGATAATCAAATGTGTAAATGACAAATTACAAATCAAGAACATGAACACATGTCTAATCCTAAGGGCATAAATTGCCTTTGATCAGCAAACGAATCATGACTTTTTATAGTGCTTTGAAATGATAATAGAGCTAGTAATGGGTAAAATCATTAGTGCAGATGGAAGAATGGAGGAAAATTCAGCAACAAATTTGCTCTTTAATGGTCACGGTAATAATAATAATTGTTTATAGCACCACTTGAATCTTAGTAATTTCAGTAGAAGACCTAAAATACTTTCTGATCTTTGAAAATTCACATTCTCCACAATTGTCTTAGTGAGCATATATAGGAAATGTAATCAAAATGAAAAGAAAATAAACTGATATTCAGTTAATATTCTTGAAATTAGTAAATGGTTGTCTGTCATGCACTTATGTACACATAGATGATGATGACAATGATGATGATGATTTATTAAACTTGTATGCCACCCAACTCCAAACAACTCTGGGTGGCTCGCAACAATCAAACAAAAAAGTTACAATAAAACCAATAAAACATAAAAGATAAAAGATGGCAAGCACAATAGATTAGATGTAACCTCATTCCAGATGTCAGGCACTGTTACAGAGAGGGAATGCTTCCATGGTCCTGATAGATGACATTGCTTAATCATAGGAAGCCAGAGCATGTCAATCCTGCAAGATTGAAGATGCCAGGCAGATACTATGAGCAACAGGTGATTCCTCAAGTAACCAAGCTGTATGCCATTCAGGGCTTTATATTTAACAGCCAGCACCTTGAATAGCACCCAGAAGCAAACTGCCAACCAATGCCGCTCACAAAGCAGAGGTGTTACAAGGGCATACCAAGGCATGCCCATGTTCGGGCTGCTGCATTCTGGACCAGTAGAAGCTTGGCAAGCCCATGTAGAATGTGTTGCAGTAGTCAAGGTGAGGTGACTAGGGCATGGGTGATGTCTGAAGGGCCCCCAATTTATCAAAGGGCACCACTGGCATACCAGATGGAGTTGTGCAAAGGCCTTCCAGGCCACAGCTGCCATCTGCTCCTCAAGCAGATGCTGCAAGTCCAGGAAGGCCCCAGAATGCACATTAACTTTGAAGAGGGAAGTGCTACTCTATCCAAGGTCAAAGATGTAATATCCCCAGATCTGGGTGGCCCAGACACTCACAGCTACTTGGTTTTGGTAGCACTGAGTTGGAATTAAAGATAGAAATGGGAGAGTTGTTTTTAAAAAATGCTTTAATACATACACACACACAAACACAAATGAAAAACAAAAAGCACAGAAACAAACATAGAAAACAAAAGCATATTAAGTATAGGGAAAATCATTTATCAATAAATAAATGTTCATTTCCTCCCAGAATAGAGTAGCCTAAGGAAATATCATCCACATTAAAACACAGTGTTATTCTGTGCTGCATTTGGATGCGGTAGGGTGAGGGGTAGATCAAGTAAAAATTCATGAGGATGAATTACTGGAACAGAGCAATTCGGCTTTTATTGTTTACAACAGTTGTGATATCTTACAAGTCTAGTCACATATAGTTACAGTACAGGTAGTCCCTGGGTTAAGAATGCCTGGTTTATGGATGACCCATATTAACAATGGAGCTATTGTAGCACAATTTGAGTTAAGTACACAATGATTTGAGTTAAATGCACAATGGTTCAAGTTAACTGGAAAATACTACTTACACAGTATTATACTATAATACCGGTCTGGCTTACATACAAATTCGACTTAAGGACAGACTTTGGGAACATAACTTGTTCTTAAACTGGGGATTACCTGTATATATCTTTCATATGCATTATGTTTACCAGCTCTTATACTGAAAAACTGAGTTAATCCATCTAAAACTTTTGTTGTTCAGTCATTAAGTCGTGTCCGACTCTTCGTGACCCCATGAACCATATTGCGCCAGACCTTCCTATCTTTCACTGCCTCCCTGAGTTTGCTCAATTTCATGCTCATTGCTTCAGTGATGCTATCTAGCCATCTCATCCTCTGCCGTCCTCTTCTCCTTTTGCCTTCCATCTTTCCCAGCATCAGGGTCTTTTCCAAAGAGTCCTCTCTTCGCACTAGGTGACCAAAGTATCTGAGCTTGAGCTTCATTATCAATCCTTCCAATGAGCAATCAGAGTTGATTTCCTTTAAGATTGACTGGTTTGACCTCCTAGCAGTCCAGGGGACTCTTAAGAGTCTTCTCCAGCACCACAGTTCAAAGGCATCAATTCTTCGGCGTTCAGCCTTCTTTATGGTCCAGCTCTCACAGCCATACATTACTACTGGAAAAACCATAGCTTTGACTATGCGGATCTTTGTCGGCAAGGTGATGTCTCTGCTTTTTAATATGCTATCTAGGTTTGCCATAGCTTTCTTCCCAAGGAGCAAGCGTCTTTTAATTTCATGGCTGCAGTCTCCGTCTGCAGTGATCTTGGAGCCCAAATAAATGAAGTCTGTTACTGCTTCCATTTCTACCCCTTCTATTTGCCAGGGATTGATGGGTCCGGATGCCATGATCTTCGTTTTTTTAATGTTGAGTTTCAAGCCAGCTTTCGCACTCTCCTCTTTCACCCTCATCAAGAGGCTCTTTAGTTCTTCTTCACTTTCTGCCATTAGGGTGGTATCGTCTGCATATCTGAGGTTATTGATGTTTCTCCCTGTAATCTTAATTCCGGCTTGTGATTCTTCCAGCCTGGCATTTCTCATGAAAATGGTATACTGGTAAAACTTAAATTCATTTTCTTTTTAATGTACTAACAGTTATGATTGTTTTTTGAACAAATAAATGTTTGTCATATTCACTGAATTCTTTCCCCAAACCTCAAGTTCCTAAGAATTATTATGGTGTTACAGGATAATTTTTTATAGGAGCTAAAGGTGAGAATTCAGAAATAAGCTTCACTATCACACATCTCAGAAATAAAAGGATAAAGAGGTGTGACTGGCTAATTCAGTAAAATAGGAGTATCTTCTTGCAACTGCATATATAATTTCAGTATCTTATTTATTTATTTGTTTGTTTGTTTGTTTGTTTATTCAATTTCTATAGCCACCCATCTCAATCCAAGTGACTCCAAGTGATTTGCTTAGCTATATATGTTTGGGTTTATGTATATGAGCCAGTACTTTTTTCTTATATTAGTTAATACTTCTTAGCTAGAAACGGGAAATCCAACAGATTTCTGATTCATCTTTCTGACAATTTCATTTTTCACAAAGTAGAAGAAGAAAAAGGTGGTTAGCCATCCTAGATGTAATTTTGATCAACAAAAAAACTGAGCAACTGAAGCTGTCAGACCCACTTAGAGGAAAATGACTCACTTCTTGGTGTTAAAGATAATTAATGGAGGAGAACATGAAAGAAGTCAGCCATGGAGCTTGAATTTCAGGAAGACAGATTTTAAACTCTGTTGAACATTAGACAGCATACCATGGAATGAAATCCTAAAGGATAAACAAGTTAAAGAAAAATGGAGATCCTGGATAATGAAATACTGAAAGTAGAGGCACAAATTGTCCCCAAATGAAGGAAAAATAAAAAAAGCTTTAAGATGAATACCAAGCAGAGTCTTCCTATTCCCTGTTATTACTTCCCCACATTTGTTGAAGAACAAAACAAAAGCATCCTTGATTCTTATTTCAGACATACTCCTAAACCTCATGTTAATTTATTTTGCATTCCCTCCAGCTTTGCCTTATTCTTAACTTTGGCCAACAATGAGAAAGTATAAACCATTCATAATATGGAAACAATATAAAACAACTAATATAAAGTCCTAAATGTATAAGAAAAATCAAATGCATGGAAACAGGACTGGACACACCAGGTTTTGAGGTACTGTGTCTGAAAAGATTTGGAAGTATTAGCACAACAGCAGCTGAACATGAGCAAACACTGTGATACAGCAGCTAAAAAGGTCAATGTAATCTTGTCCTGCATTGACAGAAGAAAGTATCCAGATTGTGGAAGATAATAGTTCTATTGTACTGTACTGTTTAAATTGCACTTAGAGTACTGTCCAGTTCAGGCACCACATTTTAAAAGAGGCATGAGGAAGCTGGAACTGACTCAGAGAGAGTTGCCAGGATGATAATAAGTCTGGAAACTAAGTGCAATGAGGAGCAATTAAAAGATATAGGCATGGTTTAGAGAAGAATTAAAAAAAATTATAATAGCAGTCTGCAAGTTCCTTAAAGGCTGTAATGTGCAAGAGGGAACAGACCTATTATTATCTGTTGAAAGTGAGAGCAGGACAAAGACCAAAGGGTTGAAATTAAAATAAAGGAAATTCTGACTGAATATTAGGAAGATTTTCCTGTTCATGAGAACTGCTGAGCAAAGGAACAGTTTGCCTTGCTGGATTTTTCAAAATGGGACCAGAGGGTACCTTTGGGGTTTATTTAGTAGAGTCTACACTGAGTTGTGGATTAAACTAAATGACTTATAGGGCCTTCTAACTCATATATTCTGTGACACCTCTTTTAATATGTTTCATATTATATTTATAGTGTCATATTAATGATATAAAGAAGCTAGCAGCAATACATTTTCCATTAGAGAAGTGATACCAAACCATTCATTAACTTAAGGTAGATTTAATACTTTGAATAAAACATCTACAAACTGGAGTAGGTAAACCATCATTTTTACATAGGCTAATGCTTAGTGTGAGCAGGGGAGCCCTACCTTTAACTCCAATTACTATGCCACAAATGGTAAAGAAGACAGTAGTAATAAAAAAACGTTGAATTCCAAAATACCTGCAGAAAGCTGAGCAACTGTTGAAAAGTTGCCAGCAGAACAAGCATGAAAGAGTAGCCCAAAGGGAGTGCTGGTCACAATAAAAAGCCTGACTTTACAGGGAAAGGGGAAGACAACCCTAGCGTACTTGGAAATCATGCTCACTCAAAAGGAAAATGTAGCAAAATCTATTGATTATGGCTGAATTCATGGAAAAGATGGCTAGACTGGATACCTCTCTCTTTATGCTTGAGTATGCAGCCACGGATAACTTGCTATGCATGGAATTACACAAGATAAAGACCTTTCTTCCATTTTCTGATTTGGCATTCATTTTCTTTGGGGACAGAAATGAATGACACTCTGCTGGTAGAACTTTCACCTTTCTCTTGTTAACTCCTTATTGTTGGTTTCATTAAAATGTGGCAATGGTCTCCCTTTTCTAATCATAATGCCCTGAATTGACAAACCACTTTGTATCTTTGTGGGAAAAGGACTCCAGGCAGAAATAGTTTCTGAGTTTACTCAGTTCCCCCATCACTGATAAAATATAGTTTCCAGGAAAATACCAACAACTGGCCCAGAATTGTAATATCCCACCACTTTTTAAATGCATCCACACTAAAGGGATCAAAACTTTATAGCTGTAATAGAACATTGCTGAAGTCTTTTCACAGAGAAAAGGCATTTTAGTACATAATAATAGAGTTCCACTGAAAAAAGAAATCCTCACTTTTGCAGGACTTTCATAAACCCATAACATACTGATCCCATGAGTGCTACATCTTACCAGATTTTCTGTAATTCTCTAAGCCCCATGGCATGTTAAAATTTCATTGAGCATTAGGGAATTATTAAAAGGAATAAAGCATACTAACATAATTATGCTGGGCACACACATCTCTGATCATCATTCAGTTGTGGTGCTTTCATTTTACTGATTCAAGTTTTACACATATTTTTTAAAAATCTTCAGTTCTAGCAGGTGTCAGCAACCACAAAATGCAGAGTGACTCAGTTGAATCTTTATTTCTGGGGCCAATAAATCAAATGTTCTATTCTTTAACCACCTGGTTTTGTATATGAAGCTTAATGCTTTAAAACCATTCTGGCATAGAAAACTGTGATAGAAAGACATTTCCCCAGCACATTAAATACTCAGTAATGTCACCTTCACAACATACAATGAACACTTTAGGGAAGAAGCAAAGCAGTTAACTTTACCATAAGGATAAGTCAAATTAAAGCTTATTTTTTCTTTTTCCCCAAGGAAGGAAGGGAGGAAGGACAGAAGGAAATAATTATATTTCTAAACCTTATGTGAAGATATCTTCTATTAATTATATTATTTATAACAACGTAGCAAATACAATTTTTCTATGTTTTAAACAAGTTTTAAAGTTCCTGTGGCAGAACAAGGAGGGGAAAGTGAAAAAGAGTAATCAAGTATTTTCACTGTGAATCATAAACCAAAATTAATTTTAACAAAAAATACAGTTTCATACCAATATTAAAAGAGAATCATGGAAAAACATAGATGCTGATATGAACTTTTGAAATTTGTTACTCCAGTAAATCTGTATTGGAGGAATAAAGAAAATTCAGTACCTTATTACTGAAGTAGGCATCTGATATTCACCAGATGTTTTGGACTTTCACCAGCCTCAACTGTCATGGCAAAGGGCAAGTGGTTTATAGCTGTAGGGCATTAGGTTGCCTATTCCTGATTTACGGCATGCAAACCCCAAACCTTTTCCCATGTAAGTTTACCTGAATATGATCTTCAGCATCTGACAATTCCCTCTAGATCAATGTTTCTTAAACTTTCTGCAATAATGGACCACTGAATAAACATTCAGAAAATTTGGAAACTCCTATTACAAAAATACTCACTCCCTATGTTTTTATCTTTAAGAACATTGCAACTTACACTTTTTGGCAAATAGAATATTAATGATGGTTCGTGCATGCCTTCCCATTCCCTCCACTTTTAAAGACCATTTTTAACTAGAAAGTATACCAAAGATTGAATCCAAAATTAAGTACTTATTTTCCACATACCATACAATAACAACTCTTAGACCAAATTTCCTGATCAAGAATATTTGTCAGTAGACCATTTTGATTACTAAGTCTTTCCTATAACTGATTTGACAGTGAAATAGAAGTGACTTCAGCAAGTAGCTTCTGGACTGGACAACTGATTGAAAGTAAATGCACAGAAGTGAGGGCTAAGGCTGTGAGCAGTCTGGGCAGTGAATATGAAACAGCTGTGAAAATTATCCACAAGTCCTCTGCAGAACATTGGTCCAAAGATGACAGCTTGAGAATCACTGCTGTCAACAATTTCAACCAGACCAACCAATGGTGAAGGATACAATACTGACAATTTGGAAGGGCATTTGGAAGGACATAATTTGCCCATTGCATTCTAAGTTGCCAGTCATCCAAAGGAAGCTGTAAAAGAAAATGGCCTTCTCAATTCCAGCACAACATATTTTAAATTTTCACCTTCAATAATTTTTACTGGACTGGTAACACATGCACTGGAATGGCTGGTTGATTTTACCTATTGTTCTGAATGTTTATGTATTTTCTTCTTATTCTATAATCTTTTCACTGCAATGTTTTTCATGACTTTGTTTTGAAGTCTTATTATTTGCTAAAATACTCTTTTGATTGCTATGTTGACTGGTTGACCAGGATAAATTGTAACAATTCAGTGCACATGTTTACTGTCATAGACATAATATATAATAGGATTATATCTAGTATACACTATTGCTGACTTGTTGCTTATGGGATAATTCTACACGCTCAGTGCTTCTATTGAAAAAGGAGGTGTGCTAATTTCATTAATAAAATTAATTATTCTGATTTTAAAACTTTTTTTTAATTAATAATTAACAATATAGTAGTAGTATATGAAGAAAACTAATACAATTCTTACTATTATATATCTTTAACAGCTGACATAATCTATAATAATTTGATTTAATAATATAGTTCACAACAGATTAATTCCACATAGTTCTTTATCACTTGCCATCTCAGTCATTTGACCACTGAAAATCATACTTAGCGTAATTGTTCTTTACATGACATTCACAACTACAAACAACATCTGTAGATTATCCATTAATATGGTTTTAGTGAAATGCTGAGCCTTTCCAAATAATGCATGTTGAAGAACATACAATGCTAAAATATAAATCATTAATTTTCTTTCATCAAACATGATATATTGGATTGAAACGCTGGCAGAACCTTCTTTTAGAAAGAAAGAATCAATTCAAACCCTGTCATCTTTACTGTCTACATTAGTAGGGTCTTCAGATCTTCCTTTTTTCCCCCTGCAGACAAAGAGGGAGGGTATCAAATAGAAATTATCATTCAGGGTGTGTCATTCTCTTTGCACAATAGAATCACATTGTATGCACTGAATGGTGGGAATACATTATATGGTTAACACAATTAGCTATGTTTTGTTACACCTAACAATTATTATATACTTTGTTTTAATTATTTACCTGCTTCTATTAATTAGTACAATACTTATTTTTATATTGGAGCTGTAGTTACATTGTTTTTTCACATTAAACTTAATGTTTTCATGCTCAAAATATTACGTTCAGAAAAGAGTAATATCTCCTAAACTACTGAATGTATTATAAGACAACCAGCAGTCACACTATTTAATAATGATATTTAGGTTATTGTTGGCACTGATGGTAATGGTGATGATACACTGTATCTATCTATATAGACATCTCTTTATCTAATATAAGCAATTAGATTTAGCTCCTTGAACTAAATGGGGTTTATTTCCAAATGGATATGCACAAGCTTATGCTGCAACTGGTATATAATAAGTACCATATTGGCAGAAAATGCTTGAATGGTTTACTAAAAGTACTGGAAAGATATACATAGTACAGTGCAGAACTTTGGAATTTAAACTTGAAATAAAATCACAATTCTCTTTACTTGATATACTCTCAGGAAAAAATTGATAAGAAAATCATAATTTAATAAAACAGCCTATAGTAATTTTATGTTTGTAATATCAGCATCATAAACTATAGGATGCAATTAATATTTATAGAACATGTTTTTCTCTTTTATTTCCAATACTCTTAAGTTATCTAAACAATAGAATGTCAATAATTTTTCATTGATATTGTATCAATATCATTGCATCAGAACAATATAATCTATCAAGATTTGCAACAATATAACAAAAAGGAAAAAAGCAAATATTTCATATAAAAATAAAATAAACAATCCCCTATTAATACCTTCTAGTTTCCACTATTAATGTATCTTCTCAATGCAGGTATCTAGAAAATACCTGCTTAAATCAATTCCACTCTTTCCTCTTTTTGCAAGAGGGACTTCAGTAGCAGGGACAGCATATTTAGCTAGTCAGTTTATTCTGTGCCCCTCTTTGCCTTTTGCTGTGCCTGTTCCTTATCTATAAGATTGTTCACCTCCCATCTTTGTTCCCAGGCATACACATGCTCAAGCGTGCACAGAGCTCTTGCTTTGTGACTGCTTCACAGGAAGTACCTGGCAAGGTGGTAGGTTTTGCCTGTTGGAACTGTAGGCACAAATATGGGTCTTTTTCCATTATCTCTAAAATAAACAGATCACATATAAGGAAAAAAAAGTAATGAATTAGGATGCTTGTCAGAGCAATCTAGGATGGATAAGTGTCTAGTCTATGTCTAAACAGAACATATAGAGAACAAAGTGCCTTTTTTAATGTGCTAAAATGTAAAGTGTAAGCAAATAAAACAAAAACATACAACAAACCAATGGGAAATGGGCACATTGTGCTATGAATGTCTATAAGTACTATAATCAAAGCAAGAATAAGTCTAACATATGGCCACCTATATGTGTCAGGCCCATTTATGGAGACCATGAATTCCTGGGCTCTATTAGATCCACTCTATGGATCTAATATGAAGTTTGAAGTTTCCCAATACCAACAAGCAGGGGATTCAACCACCAACTTAGCAACCAGGTCCAGGAACCCAGGAAGGGATCCAGATGGCCAGCAAGGTGGCTGATATACCAAAAGGGCCTTTAACTTGTCCTGTTGCCCAACTTAACACAAAGGTAGTCACACCCTCCTCTTTGGAAAAAGTGACCATGGCACAGACAAGGCCTCACAATAGATACAACAGATAAATAGGTCTCTCCTAGCCCTGGCATCAAGACTTTTGAAGAACTCAAAACCTGGCTAGACAGATTTCCAATTGCTCAATATCAATGCTTTTGCCAAACCAAGTTTTGATAACACACACTAGATGGTGCTGATTTATCAAAATAGTGGATAGTGTTGGCCCTTTGAGGCAGGCCAGGTCAGGAAAAAGACACCACAAAAACTAGTGGAACTGTATTGTTGTAAGGTAAAATAACAAAATTTTGAAAGCCTGTCAAAGTTTCCCTCTGCTGTCACTTATGTGGGGTTATGACTTTCTTTTTTATGTCCTCTTGTTTTGCAGGGCAAAGCTGATGTTTATTTAACCGTTCTTCTATTCCTTCTTTAAGATTATCTCTGTACTGCTCAGGTTTATTACAAACAGCAGAAATACCTGGTGTTTACCAGCAACATCCTGATACCAGATGCTCCATCAATTTGAGCACCAGTTCTCTTGGTTGGAAACAGATATCACTACCAAACCAGAGATATCCATTCCCCTGGAAAGGCCTACACAGATCACCAGAGTATAGCAGCTATGATCCCTCTTCTCCTCCACTACCTTACCAAGTCCCTGCTTCCCCAACATAAGCACTGGTTCTCTTTCAGGTCCTCTACAACAGTTAACCCTCACACCAACCTATAGGTAATAGTAGTATTGTAGTGTAGTATTGAGTATAGTACTCAGAGCTTCCCACACTGGTCTTTGACACTACTTTCTTACTACCCCAGCCTACACTCTTACTGTGGGTCAGGCCTACCAAATTCTCATTTGAGGGGCAGCCCAGCTCTGATACAGGAACCCAGTCCATCCCTCTCAAAGCAGCAGTGGGGTATCATCAGCAGTTGCACATAGAGCACTGGCATCAAGGCGGTCCTGTGGACATGAAGTACAATGTGTTCTATGTTTTTTGTACATCCTGGGCACCTGAAAGAATGTTTAGTTAGTGCTAGTTAAAACTGCCTTGCTGTTGGAGATCCACCTCAGGAATGATGACATTAAGTTATATGGTTTGGTCTTCTCTTCTTATTATAATAGTTTCGGCTGATATCTACAGGATGATTAATATATCTCTGGACCAACTTCTCTGTGCTAAAGAAGTACACTGTATGTTATTTGTGGCTATATCTCCAGTATCTGGAATTGATATGGATTTTACACCTGTGGTTTTTCAGGCATGAATGCTAGCTAGAAGAATTACTATACAATACTGGAATATATATTTTATCTGCAATGGGTTGTTGGTGTGGGTTGTTTGTTGACATTTGAAATAGGATTGTTTTGCTTGTTTCTCTTTTTTTTGGTCAAAAGGCAAGGAAGAAGACTTTCAAGCAATATGGTCAATTCTTTTTTTTCCTTTGAAGTTGTTATTATGATTATTAATTTTGAATTATATTATTTTGCTAAGACTTTGTATACATCTATGCTTCTGTGAATTAGTTTGGCATAATAAAAAGAAAAAGGAAGGTTGCCATGAGATTGTTGTAGTGGAGTGGAGCTCGACACATACATTCATCATCTCCATCCCTGGGATGCAGTTATCATATCAGTGGGACTGTGTGCTTTGCCTTCCAACATGCTAGCTTTAAGAATATTTTCCAGAGTCGGGTTCAGGAAGATACCAAGGGGCACATTGCTGCCTGAAGGCAGCGTATTGCCTACAACATTCCCAAGCCATTATGTTGTTTGTTTGTTTGCTTATTCACATATGTAACTTTAGGCAGCTTACAGTAAAATAAATACAATACATGAAATAAAAAATAAAACACATGGCAGTCAGGCATCATCCAAACCATTACTAACATAGCCAGGAGACAGGCTTGTAAAAATGCCCTTGTTGCATAGCTTTGGCTTACACAGTATACCCATTATGCTTTATAAATCATGGTTTAAGATGTAGCATTTTATGTGAATCTAGCCAATTGTGATTTATTCAATAAGCCATAAGACTGCTTAGTGGAATACCATCCACTCATTGTGCAGCAAATGTTTTTAACAGAATCCCAAACTTCTTATTAGTGAATAGCTATTGTAGGAAGCTGCAAGTAACAATGAAAAAAACTGGAAAACAAAAGTTCTGTTTTATTTTTTCATACACATTTCATACAGATTTTCCCTTCCTGCTTGGACAGAATAATTTTGGTCCTAATACTATTAACTGAAACATTTTCCAAAGCATGAGAATATTTTGCTTTAATTAGGAAAAAGATGTCAGTAAATAATTGGCATACCAGCACAGGAAGTCCAATTTAGCTCAAGTTCTGAAAGGCCAGACAAGTTTTCCCTCCAGTCATGAAAAACCATGCCCATTTTAGAATGAAATTTGATGCTGTCAGCCTTTCTTCCTCTTCTAACCAAATAATTGTATCTTTCTTAAAATCAGGGGCTGCCTAATCTGCAGGGCTTGGAGCCTCTACTATTTTTTTGAAACCATCTTGAAAGACAACATTAAAGAAAGTACTAATTACTCCCACTATCTAAAACATATTTGCATTTTTAATTAGTAGTAGCTCTTGGTCTGAAAAACAACAAGCCTCTTTGAAAACAAATACTGCATCCAGTCCAATTTAACAGAGCAATTCTACCTGCCACCTGGACAGATCTGAAGCAAGAAGAAAACTCATTCAAAGATTTCCTGGCAGAACAGTTTCTTCTAATTCCCTTTGTTTCAAGCTGTTATTACTCTTTGAACAAATGTAAGTAAGAGCTGATGTGAGTGTCTGAGAGTGTCCTAATCCATCTTGAATTATTGCTGTCCAATCACCCCTTTTTGGTACATCTAGGTTGGAGTTATGGCATTGAAGAAACAAAGACTACAGAGAACCTTCTGGTCTGGAAGAGGAGATCCAAGGTCAGAACTTTCTCTCTCTCTCTTTTCTCTATCCCTCAGGTCTAGAAAAAGCTACATAGACTCTTAGAATCTTCCAGGAATCAAAGGATTGCAATATTAATTCCATAAATAGTTTTAATTATGTATGAGTCTGCAAATATTTGCTTTATACCTGGCTATTCAAAACAACATTACACTGTTCAATCATTAGATCTATTCCCAAAGTTTGTTTTGTGATGGAAGAAAATAGGTTCTTTGATCAATCGATTGATTATGTGCCATCAGGTTGTTTTCAACTCCTAGTGACCACATAGGTACTTTTCTCCATGATAATCTATCCCTAACCTGTTCTTTCAAGTCTCCTAATGGTGCACTCATTACTATCGTTACTGAGTCCATCCACCTTGCTGCTTGTCATACTCTTCTTCTCTTTCCTTCCATCTTTCCCAACATTATAACCTTTTCCAGAGAGCTAGGTCTTTGCATAATGTGTCCGAAGTAGGATAATTTGAGCATGATTATTTGTGCTTTGAGTGAGAACTCTGGGTTGATTTGTTCAATGATCCATTTATTTATTTTCTTGGCTGTCCATGGTATTCTTGGGAATCTTCTCAAAGTTCAAAGGCATCAATACTCTTCCTATCCTGCAACTTTTGCTTCCATACAGTGTCACAGGGAATATCATGGCTTGCACGATTCTGATCTTTGTAGGTATAGACACATCACAGCATTTGAATATCTTTTCCAAGGCCTTCATGGCTGCTGTACCAAGTGGTAGTCTGTGGTGTATTTCTTGACTGCTTGTTCCTTTACTGTTGCTAGTTGATCCAGTCCAAATATTCTTACAATCAAAAATAAGCTATGATAAATATTTTCTGACAAATTTCATTAAAAAGAACAAGTCTAGGTCCCAGTTCATTCCCCCTAAATGCCCAGTGAGCATTAAGCCTGAAAACAGGCTTAAAGCTCACCATAGTTAGATAGTATATAGTAAGCATAATAGTTTAGAGATGGTTGCTCAATTTTATTTCCCATCTACTTATTCATTGTCATGACTTAAATCCTGTATTCGTTATGCAATATACTCTGGAGAAAAATATTTCTAATAATGGTTTTTCAATTGTTTGTTGAGATATAAACTTCTTTATGCTATCCACTTACAGATTGTAATCCAATCTCAAACTGTCTTCAACAACATATAAGATGGTGTCTCCAAAAAGATGGGTATTTTAAATGCTTTCTATCTAAATGTAGCTATTTCCACTAAAGCACGCAAATAATGCAATGGGAACAATGGACAGACTTGTATTCATGCTCTGATTCAGTGGGAATTAAAAAAATGAGTAAAATGAGAATACATTCAGATTAAGTTGTTTGGGATCCCAGGGTTTTTTATTTTAATATCGCAGTTATTTTATGTTTGAATATGAGTAGTTAGACTGTGTGGATAGATAAATATAGATATAAATGTACATATAAAGATTTATCTCTTTTTGCCTTACTTAATAAACTTATTTGAAAAAGCCAATAAAGTACCAAATAGAATTATATAAAAGTTTATTCCAAAACACATATGCTTTCCCATATATTAAAATTAATATGAATTAAAACATTCTTCATCACATTTTTATGTTTTGGTTCCCAACATTGTGCCTAAGGGATACTTTCTTTGGCACCCAGCAGGTACTCTGTACCACTTGACTTAAAAAATAATCATTTTAAAATACAATTAAAAGTTTTAAAGACTTTTAATTTGTTGTTGTTCAGTCGTTAAGTCGTGTCCGACTCTTCGTGACCCCATGAACCATATTGCGCCAGGCCTTCCTATCTTTCACTGCCTCCCTCAGTTTGCTCAATTTCATGCTCATTGCTTCAGTGATGCTATCTAGCCATCTCATCCTCTGCCGTCCTCTTCTCCTTTTGCCTTCCATCTTCCCCAGCATCAGGGTCTTTTCCAAAGAGTCCTCTCTTCGCATTAGGTGACCAAAGTATCTGAGCTTGAGCTTCATTATCAATCCTTCCAATGAGCAATCAGAGTTGATTTCCTTTAAGTTTGACTGGTTTGACCTCCTAGCAGTCCAGGGGACTCTTAAGAGTCTTCTCCAGCACCACAGTTCAAAGGCATCAATTCTTCGGCGTTCAGCCTTCTTTATGGTCCAGCTCTCACAGCCATACATTACTACTGGAAAAACCATAGCTTTGACTATGCGGATCTTTGTCGGCAAGGTGACGTCTCTGCTTTTTAATATGCTGTCTAGGTTTGCCATAGCTTTCCTCCCAAGGAGCAAGCGTCTTTTAATTTCATGGCTGCAGTCTCCGTCTGCGGTGATCTTGAAGCCCAAATAAATGAAGTCTGTTACTGCTTCCATTTCTACCCCTTCTATTTGCCAGGGATTGATGGGTCCAAGTGCCATGATCTTAGTTTTTTTAATGTTGAGTTTCAAGCCAACTTTCGCACTCTCATCTTTCACCCTCATCAAGAGGCTCTTTAGTTCTTCTTCACTTTCTGCCATTAGGGTGGTATCGTCTGCATATCTGAGGTTATTGATGTTTCTCCCTGCAATCTTAATTTTGGCTTGTGATTCTTCCAGCCTGGCATTTCTCATGATGTACTCTGCATATAGGTTAAATAAGCAGGGTGACAGTATACAGCCTTGTCGTACTCCTTTCCCTATTTTGAACCAATCGGTTGTTCCATGACCGGTTCTAACTGTTGCTTCTTGGCCCGCATACAGATTTCTCAGGAGACAGGTAAGGTGGTCTGGTATCCCCATCTCTTTAAGAATTTGCCACAGTTTGTTGTGATCCACACAATCAAAGGCTTTTGCATAGTCAATGAAGCAGAAGTAGATGTTTTTCTGGAACTCTCGTGCTTTCTCCATGAAAAGACTTTTAATAGTGTAATATAAAACAAATAGCCCTTCCAAGCAAAATTCCAGTCTCAAGTATTATCTTTATTTCCAAGACTCCCTCGGTTCCTGCACAGACCCCATAGATATCTTAGAATATAAAAATGCTTGATGATTCCTATCCAGTATGCCTGGTTGCCCTTACAAAAAAAATACAAAGTGAAGTTGGGCCTGAAAGATTTTGAATAACTTGAGAAGTAAATATGTGTGTGCTTATAATAAATAGGTCTTTGTGATTTACGTAATGATTCCAAATATACTCATAAACCCACAGAAGCTGTATATTCCAGTTTTCTCAGACTATCTTGCTCACTATTTACTGACTTGTACTACTCAGTTTGATTGTGTAGAACATGGTGATCCATTTTAAACAGCTGAGAATTTACCTGGAAGTCAGATCCTAGCCAGCATACACAGATTTTATCCCAAAGAGATCATGAGTGCACTATATATTGGAGACCTTGAAAGAAGCAGAGCTACTGAGTGACTGTGTGTGAAGCTTTTATACTAATAAGCTTATTGTAGTGCTCCATCACAGTGACAATATTTTCATCTGACAGATGGTGGCTTAGTGCTCAGACAAAGGGTTATGGGCCTGCAATGCTATTTATTAGTTTTAATAAATCAGAACAAATTGTACAGTTGGGGTGGGAAAAAATAAATAAAAAACCCTTTTCATTTGAAAATGAAAATGAAAGTACAATTAATTAAACTAAAATGGTGTTTGATGGGATGAAGCACTGAATAAATTCAGCCAGAAATGAGAAATGAAAACATTCCTCTCTATTTCTCTCTCCCTCAATTTATATTTTATGCTGTCATTCAAACCATAAAATTTTCCAAAGGCACACGTGGATGGAGTCAGGAAAGCATTTATAATCTTCTACATGTTCTGGCCCAACAGCTAATCAGGAAGCTTTACAAACATTAAAAACAATCAATCAAACAAACAAACACATACAAACACACAACCCTTCACTAAAATTTAACAATGCAGGACTTTAAAAAGCATCTGCCCCTAAGCAATGCAGTTTTAAAAATAATGCCTAGAATGGTTGTCCTACAAAAAGATCAAGGCATCTATTATTTATCTGTAACAAGATCTGACTTCTGCTTTCACAGGATAGCATTTGAATTTCCCTTATACATGAGCACATTTGTCAAGGCATCGTCCCTTTATAATTCCCAAGATATTTAAGCTTTTAAAAGTCTTTTAGGCATGCCTTAAATAAGAGTATTTTTATATGACATAAACATACAGTTACTGGATGTCATTGAGTCATGATACAAAGTCATGATTTAAGTTTGGGAAAATGCTTAAAAGATACTTCCCCCCCCAAAAAAAAAAAAAAAAAAAACAAGGAGGAGAAATCTCTCTCTCTCTCTCTCTCTCTCTCTCTCTCTCTCTCTCTCTCTCTCTCTCTCTCTCTCTCTCTCTCTGTGTAGTTCTGTAGTGCCAGTGTGCCAGTGTTTGATTGATCTCTGTTTCCCTTATAAGTTCTCATGGAGATGTACAAAGGTTTATTGCCCAAATCCTTCACTAATTCATAGTTATATGAAACAATGTCTGATCCCTATATGAGATAGAGATAGAAATGAGAAAGACAGACAGACATACAGGCATACAGAGACATACCCTTTTTATAACACCAGCAGTAATATTCTCAGACAGCACTGAACACTTTTCAAGGATTTTTTTGTGATATATGCATAGGAGTGGAAGGAGCTGGAAAGAAGAGTAATATGAAGAATGTCTCATAATTTCTGGGAACTTTTCTTCAGACAGAGAACAGTTAGGAGGGATGATTATTTTAAGAGACAAAAAAGCTATTTTTAAAACAGTTTTTGGCATCCTGTTCCCTGGGGTATCTTCCTTCAATAGCATTTTGGGATAGGATGGTATTGGCTGGAGGGGAAATGCTGCCACTATAGATAGGAATGAACAACCTACACTGAAACTCAGCAGCAAAACAGCCTCTTTTCATCAGCATACTTTTCACTTGATTTGAGAATTATTTGAAGAGTGCGAATGTTAAGTCAAATGAATCCAACTATTCCTTTAACCTCACAATCCTCAAAATCAACCAAAAGATAGAACCATCAGCTCTGCCTCTACTGATTATATCCATGATTAGCAGAAAGTATCATAATGCAGCAGCAGACAGTGAAGATGATGCTATCCGTGGAGGCACTCTAATGACAACCTCTGTTTGTGCTACTGCTCCTGAGTGTTAAAAATGCTCGTGAGTAATGTAAAATGAGTTAGGATCACTGCTACCACAGCAAAAAAGTGGGAAGTATATTGAAAAAGTTTTCAAAAAGCCTCTGAACTACTATGTCTGAGAGATAAATCTACAAATCTCACAATAAGGAAATGATCTATATTTATACAACTTAACCTGAAAGTTCTTCCCAATTTTATCATCTATGAAAAGGAAAGCACTGCCAATGCCTGGTCTACTAAGCTTCACTACATTAATATAAATGAAGCAACTCTTCCTCACTTCCATACGGAAGAATTATTAAATGACTCATTACAGAGATAACATGATCTCTAGGGGAACCTTCAGCCTGATTAATTAATTAATTAATTTTTATTTATTTATTATTAAATTTATATGCTGTCCATTCCCCCAAACTGACAGATGAATATGGCATTTTGAGAACAGTTTGGTCTAGTAGTTAAGGCACTAAGCTAGTAAGCAGCACACTGAGAGTTCTAGTCCCACCTTAGGCATGAAAGCCGACTGGGTGATTTTGGGCCAGTCACTTTCTATGCCCCACTCACCACACAGGGTTGTTGTAGGGAGAATAGGAGGAGGAAGGAGTATTAGGTATGTTCGCCACCTTGGTTATTTACAAAAATAATAAGGCGGGATAAAAAAAGAACACATGATTTATGTGCTTTTTCCAAAATGTCTGCCATAGTTTGTGTCCAGTTACAAAATAAATGTTTAGTGGAATGGAGGAATGGTGAGACTAAAACAAATTATAAAAGCTTAAGTACTAGGTTGGGATCTAAATCCAAGTGCCATATCATGTAATTATTCTAACAAAACCGACAATTTATCTATTTCATAAAGGAAAACTGATGGTACTTATAGAAGCATGTACACAGAGAGAGAGAGAGAGGTAAATGCTACATACTCCATTCTATCTAAGCCCACAGCAATCCTATATAAATGCCATGTCCCATTCCACCAAACAAACAAAAAATAGTCATAATTCATAGCATACTAAAACATGTAAACCAACTAAGATATATACATTGTTGGAAAGAGAGACAGCACAGTTAAAACAACCTGTTATTTCAATTACACTTTAATCCTCTGAACCATTCATTCC
The DNA here is from genome assembly GCA_030867105.1 of Liasis olivaceus. NCBI lineage: Eukaryota > Metazoa > Chordata > Lepidosauria > Squamata > Pythonidae > Liasis > Liasis olivaceus. The sequence continues at coordinate 63,614,174 of CM061352.1, read as the reverse complement.
TACATTTAGCTTACTTTGTCTCCCTTTTTTTTTTCTTGAGCAGTTGAGCACAATTATTGGGCCGTAGCCATCTATCAGTTTCATCTTCTAACAGTACCTCTGGATTTCATGTGGGAGAAAGTGCCATTTTTCAAATAAAGATGATGCTGGAGGCTAGTGCTCTACAGCATGCCAGTTTCCATTCATTCGTTCATTCATTCATTCATTCGTGATCAGAGAAGAACACCAATAAAGGTAATGGCGATCATATTGGTGTCCATAGACACTACATAGAAGACACAATAAATCTTGAGGTGCCATAAGGCTTTTAGTTTTTTATATTTAATTACATCATTCATCTAAATCAATCCACTGTAATTGATTACAATCTAAATAGAGTTAGGCATGTTGTAACTGGTGAAATTAATAGACCTAAATCTTGAAACTCTTCATTGGATTGAGATTTTTAGCTTATTTTCAGGTTTGTTTATCTAACATAATGTATCACATTTCATCTTCAAATCCCATTTCAGTAATCATGCATTAAGAATTTTATTAAAAGGCATAAGGTTTTGGGAGACACAGCTCACTTTATCAGATACATGGACTGGCTAAACTGATATTGGATTTAATTTGGATTAGGTGGGGAGAGAAAGATAGGGTAGGTATGCAATAAAAGTTACACATAAAACAGATTACAAGTACTTTATCAATTAACAATTGCAATGGGTTAAATAAGATTTGTTGGTCTGAAAAGATGCTACCAGACTCCTGATTTCTGGTTACTCTAGACTCTCCTCCTACTATGTTTCTAAAAGCTTCTCAAGCTCAAAATAGCTGTTGCATATCCAAAAGAGTTGTTTTAAGTTCAAAATGGGAATATTTTGTGTTTGTTTGTTTTTTTGCTTGGAACAATTCTGGAATAGTTGGAACAGATCAGAACACTTCTAAAAAGGCTAGAACAGCTGTTCACTTTAATATGCTTCCACTTTCTTCATAATAAAGAATAAAATATTTGTGTTAGAATATTTATAGATTTTTGAAACTCGTAAATAAAATGCTCAGAGTGACTAACAAGAGCATCTTAAACTAAATGAAAAATACCAACAAAGAAAATAAGAAATAAATAAGCAGCACAAGATAAGAGCTAACAAAACCATAAATCTTCTGGAATCATTATATCATCTGAAAGTTATTTGAGAAAGAGGCAGAATGATTTGGAGAAGGGATTTTATAGTTTAAGCATTACAGTGGAAAAGAATCTCCACTGCATTTACACTAACTGGATGGTAATTACCTGTTCTTTATAAAATGGCCTGAGAATTTTAGGTGAACAATAGCTTATTTATGTACAATACCTAAGTGTATACAAACGTTTTGTAGTAGTAATATGTATTCCACATTTTTCCTTTTGTTGTTATAGGCTCTCTCTTTCTCTCTCAGACATAAAAAAATATTAGTACCTTTTTCCTATTTAGCATCATATTTCATGACAACAACAATAAGCTAATACAGTAGGTCTACTCTATAGACTTGAAGAGAAGGCAAGATCATATAAAATAATACTGCCAGTCAAGAATCAAATTCCAAGCAACTGAGGTTTTTTTTAGTGGTAATACCATTAAAGATACTGTTGATCTGAGAATTAAACCAGCAATCAGAACAGGTACAGTATAACAATAGAGTGGTCACATGCTCTGTAAATTGGGTCAAGTAAAAATTCCAGGATCCTACACCTGGAACTAACTAGAATTTTAGAAAAACAGCAGCCTTATGTAAAATCTGTTATAGTAATCTATCCTTAATATAATGAGGACATATATGATGATATACATATTCCCTGTGAACCTTGGGAACATAAAGAAGAAAAAGTTCTATGTCCACATCTTTTATTGAAAAATAATTTGCTGGTAAATGAAAAAGACCAGCTGGGTATTGTAGAAGAGTCTGTCTTTGTAAACCAGTTACTACATAAAACTTTATTACTGCCTGTGGTGTTATAGATTACAAATGAGGATAACAAACATGCCCCCTCAATGGATTATAAAGAATTCCTAAGGGAAAATAATAATTCTCCAAATATGGATTTAATAGGTAGATGGCTCTTCTCCCATTTTGCAGCTTCCTAACCACAGAGAAAAGGCCTCACAATTTTAAATTCTAATTACAATATAGAAAAGAATTTAGAGATGAAAGATAATTTAGTCATAAATATTATATCTCAATTGTTCGATATAGATAAATAATAATAATTAATAAATATAGGAAATGCTGATTTTATTCATACTCACAACCATACTTCTGAAATTTGGCTATTTATTTTTTTTAATGCAGTTTCTTTGCAAATCTATTTCGACCAAATGCACAGGAACTATTAGATCTCCATGTGGGCAAAAACCAATTAATCTATGCTTTGGTACATCTGGCTTACAGAAATAGCATATACTACATTCGCATTCTTTAAAACTCCAAAAAGGCAAAAGCATGCTGAAACACTCTGGTGAAAGTTAATGATGACTGATATGGGAATTTATAAACCACACAGTGTCTGCATAATACGACAGTTGATTGGGAGTTTCAGTGTATTTTTTTTTGTTGTTGTTGTTTAAACTTCTCTCATACATTGAATTCTTAATGCAAAGTTTTCACTTGGCTCACTTTGCATATGTGACAGATGTAATGCTATCAGGAGAATTCATATCTGCTGAATAGAGAACAATCTGTTGTACAGTTTTATTGCACTGTAAACTTTTTACCCTTATGAATATCATCTTTCTTTTAAAAATATATTATAAACAGCACACAAAACGTGAGACAGCTTAGCTCAATGATGCAGTCATTAGTGCTGCATAATCTGATTCATTTGTTGTTTTAATAATGCAGAACATGGTTCTTGTTCTATTACATTGCTATTAATGAAGAAATGACATGCTTACAAAAGATTTACTGTATTGTGATTTGCATATAGTTATCTTTAAAAGAAAATGAGTGCTCTTTTGAAGTGAAATATTCAGTCTGAACAATCCACACCAAACAAAGACTGCCATCTTCTGTCTTAACTGAAAGAAATACAAATCCAGGATAGAGGAAAAATAGCTTATTATCTGCTACTTATGATCATATTTCTGTAGAGAGTATTGTTTGCTTTTATGTTGTTTCAAAAACAATCATGAAGCTTGAAAAACATCAGAATGTTTTAGTACAAATATTATTTCACAACATAGCTCTTTTGATCTGTGCTGCACTAGAAATTTTATAATAGTAGAAACATGGGGGGAAAAACACCTTTTTAACCTCTCTTCTGACAGAGAATAGCTTTCACCTGACACCAGTAGACTTCTATCATGATAAATAGCTCTGGCACAGAATTACCTCTTACTTACTGTATATGTATTAACGTGAATTAAATATTTGAGAGAGGGTGACAGAGAGAGAGAGTAGGAAATGCATTTTAGATTCAGGCAAATCCTATACAAAATTAACTTGATTTAAAACTATTTGTCAGTTAGTGCTACAAAGGTTTAGAGAACTCAGAGATACAACTACATCTCTGCAAAATTAATCAATATCTTGTGGAAAGAGAAAATCAGAGACACCCTTTTGTGTGCCCATATGATTACTCATTTTTGATAGTACCAAAGACGAATATAGAATTATCTTTGTGTTAGTCTAAGCACATATCTGTATGGTTCAGTTCAACACTGTAATCTGAATGATACAATAATGTGGTATGTTTCTTCAGTAAAGGATATTTCTGAAAGTACTAGCTGCCAGTATGCATTGGAGTGGATTACAAGAATTTCAAGTAAGTGTACCTAATGAAATTTTTAAAATTCAATACTGTAACTAGAACTATCTCTATTTATTTTAGAGTTTCTATTAGACTTTGTCAACTGTAGCAATTTAAACATCATTTGGTTATCAATGGAGGATGCCATTTTGTGATTAGCTCTGTCTCCCTCCACCAACTCTTTGGGACAGTCCAGGCTACTGAGCCCTGAGAATAACTAAATAAAAAGTAGATTGATAAAACTAGAAGATATCAGAAGAATGAAACAGGGTAACATAAGTAAACTTGGCCCAGAGATATAAAACAGATTTGCAGAAACTGGCAAACACTTTTTATAATAAAAGTTTAAAACATAAGATGTAAAAGATATCTCTGGAAAATTTAAATAAAAATTAGAGGTGTCTCTCCCTTACTTGTCCAGTGGTCATTTCATTAAATATATCATTAGTGTTCAGGTGGTCTGTCACAGGTTCATTTAATATCCAAGGCTGACATACCCAGACTCACCAAGAGGTTCCCAATGAGACACTGCACACTCAGACTTTTTCTCTCCCCTATTTATATTGGGGATTCTTTTACTTATAAAACCAATATTCATAGTAAAAGAAATGTTTTTTTTCCTACCCAGTTGTCCCACTAATACAGTTCTCACCTAACCTATAATTCTATCTCTACTACTACTCTGTTATCCTGCCTAATACATGTAGGTGACTAAGCTATGATTGTCAACTCACTACTATACTACTCTCACTATTAAACACTACTGCTATCCCTACACTATCCATTACTATTCCCAAGTACCACTGCTCTTTTAAAAGGACAATGCTCCTGGCCTTTCCACAAACCTTTACTGTTGCTCTCTCCCTCGCTTCCTTCTGCCTCTCCTCTACACACCACCCCGCACTATCACTACCACCACACACCTCAGCTGTTCCAAACACAGGGCTTTTTAACCAATCTCTCCCCATCTGGATGCTGAGGTGCTTTAGAAATAAAGGGGAAGGCACACAATTCTAGCTGCCTACACTCTTTTTACAACCCATCCTTCCACATGGTCATTCACTGTGAATTCCTGAGAACTGACCATTAAAGGTTGTCAGTCAATGACAAAGAAAAGAATGCTTTGCCAAAGCTTTTGATAATTTAATTCTGCTATTGGATTTCAGAATATACTTGTGTACAAATAAGTTGGCAAGCCTATTCATGTGACACTGGTTAATATATCAGTAGTGTTTTTCAAGGTCAATGTCTGTCATTCAATATATGGGGGAAAAATATCTGAAGGCATTTGACAACATGTAAGGCATTCATGCAGAGACAAATGATATACATAAGAGAAGAAAAAAGGTGACAAGATTGTTAGAAGCCTAACATGTCACATAATTGACACAGTATTCCTGGGAAAGTTTGCAGAACACTTGAGTACCATAAATAGTATTCTGGCCTAGGAATTTGAAATCTAGAGTATTTATAATGTTAAGTCCATAATGCAAATTATTCACTACATATTCATAAAACTAAGTACATTTTTACTGAAGGCTGTACTAGTCTACTGATACCAGATCTCTAACTGAAAAATGATTGTAGGTGTCTCTTATTGCAATTTACAGGATAATTCTTAAAGAATTTCATTCAAGAATTTTCACATTATAATTGTTAAAAAAAGTATAGAGAACCATATTCATCAACAGCTAAGTTCCATTTTTGTTTTCTTTTTGAAATAATGAAGCAAAGTAAGTGTGTCCAAGTGTTCAAGTCCACATTAAGTTAAAATAATAGAAGAATCGAAAGCAAGGAAAAGCCTAAAAGTAACTTTAGATGTTTAGTAACATCTTAGCATCTGACCATCAGTACAGGCTGATCAGACACACATCCCACTTGATCACAGTCTTTATGCGTATGTGTGTATATATACGTATAAATGTTTATGTGAAAACATGTTGTTTTGCCCTCTTAGGGGATAATGCATTGTTTTTTGTTGGCAATGTATAAATGGCCATTCTAAGCTAAATTAGGCATTTAATTTTAATGCATTATGCCAGGATCCCTTTCCTATTTCTTCTATAACTTCAACCCACTGTCCTTTTTCTGCACAGGTGGTTGTCCTACAGAATGCAGAAATGGCTACAGTCATCCATTTTTTTGTATGTTTCTAAGAATGCCACTGAGTTCTGCAGAGGATCCAGACACAAACAGGAGACTGTCAGTGATTCCCCATCTTACAAGTTTCTCATTTAATTTGTTTAAAAAATTAAAATAATTTAAAATAAGGTGGGTCTTGAAGTCTGGCAATGGAGATGTGGAGAGAAGCATTAAGCTCATGGATGCCACACTGGGGATTCAGGCATTATATCTGAGATATTATTTTTTTTGTTTCTGTACTGACCCTGCCAAAAGATGGATGTTTCCATATAGAAAATTTCTCTGAGATGTGGTTTCTATATCCAAAAAGTGAGCAATATTTTTGAAAGCCTGTATAAACGTGTACAGTGCCTGAAGGGTATTACCCTTGAATATCTTTCAGGCACTGTACAAGTTTATAGGACACATAAAAAAGCTTTTTTCTTTTTTAAATTGTGTCTAGCATTCTTTGTTTCATGTACACACTTTTCCCTCCCCCAACCAACTTCACCCTGCATCAGGATTGCTATGAGCAAGTTAAAATATTAGACCCATCACCCTCCCCATTGATCCTGACTGAGATTATTTTTTTCCCCTGCTGTTAAAAGCAGCGAGTAGCAAGCAGTAACCCTATCTGCAGAAACTGCTGAGAGCAAAGTTTAAACCTTTTTCCCCCATCAGAAATACTGAAGAAAACAAATTTGTTGCTTCCTGCCATATATTAGCAATGGGGATATGGTACAGATGTATAATGATTCCATTCAGTTGGTTTATGCAAGTTTTCTTTGAAAATTGCCTTAAAAAATTGTGAAATAAGCAATAGTGACAATTTCATCTATCCAGGTGAATAGCTTAACATTCTGTCTAATTTGAACAGCCTTGTGAATTAGACGTTTTCTTCTTTAATAGCATGATATTACATATTTGACCAAATAATGGGAAAAGGCTTCACTTGGTTGGTTGTTGTTTTTTTTAATAAAAATTCACTAAAATTGTCAGATCACTAAAAAAAGAGTAGAACCTGAAGATTAAAAGAATAAATTAAATCCAATCTGTTAGATCTGTCTGTTCCCCATAAAGAGTTATTTGTTCTCAGGTTTTTTTTAAAGATTTTTTTTATCCCACCTTTCTTATTTTTATAAATAACTCAAGGCAGCGACATTGCCTATACTCCTTCCTTCTCCTATTTTCCCCGCAACAACAACCCTGTGAGGTGAGGTGAGCTAAGAGAGAGTGACTAGCCCAAAATCACCCAGCCGACTTTCATGCCTAAGGTGGGACTATAGCTCACAGTCTCCTGCTTTCTAGCCTGGTGTCTTAGCCACTAGATTGCCTAGCTGATGCTTAGTGTTTCTGGACAGGACTCTTACAGCAACATATAGGATACCTGAATGCCATAGTACCTATGTTCTATAACTGGTATGAAATACTTTAATCATGTGAAAAGTTGGTAATTGTATAGAACCAGTGGTGATCCAAACTAGAAAAAGAACTTGATATGGATCTCCCATTAGCTGCATCCTACCTTTGAGTAGACAACTAGCAAATATCCAGGCTATTAGCACCCTACCTGTTAATCAAAAAAGTCAAGATGGCAGCTGCAGACGCATGGTCAAATTTTTACATGTGCTGAATATGTGACACACATTAAAATGAGGCTTCAATTGTGTGGCCACACTGCATATTGACTTTTTTCATTCTTACCGTGGATAACCTGCACTTTACTGTTCACTATCATCACTACTCCACTATAACAATCAGGAAGATGCCTTAGCCTGTTTGATCTTTGGTATCTGCAAGGAATATCTGGATAAGGAGCATACATATCAGGTCTTAATCAAATGTCAATAACAATAATAACTGATTAAGAGCGATGAGCAATACTTGAAATAATATCACTGCATGCAACTAAAATAATTTTAATGATGATGTATACTTCAGAAAATTAGTATTTTTCCAAAAAGAAAAAGAAATCTTGCAACTCCTTTAACACATGTTGTAACAAGATTTAGTAGGCCAAAATCTTAGTGTTTCTATTTTTAGTTAACCTTTAAGGAGCAGTAAGATTTTGTTTTTCCTGAAACAAACAAGACTATTTCTCTGATGTGGTTTTTTTTGTTTGTTTTTACATGTTCTGTTTATTTGATATAACATACTTTCACTAATAATCAATAAGAATCCATTTATACTCAGCATTCTAAACATTTGCCTTCTTTTGATAACTGTATCTGCACTTTCTTACATATATCTTTAATTTAATAAATTGTAAAGAGGTGGTGCTTGTTGCTTTGAAAAATAAACACTTAGCTGAGTAATTGCCATTGGGTTATGAATATTTCTGTTGCTAAGGCAACCTGGCTGAATGTTGCATTAGAAACTGGAATCCCAATTCCATAGGGCAATCAAGATCAAATATTTAACATGGTTTCTGTAGCTTCTTCCACAGAAACCCAGATGGCACAGAAATTCAGAAATGGAGGATTCTTAACTGCCAGGTATGCAACCATATCACCTGAATTATCCAAGCTTCTTCTCTTCTTCACAATTGATTAGGAGCCATGCTCTACCTTCAAAACAGTTCAGACAAGGCGTAAAGCTAGTTCTTGGGCCATCTTGAAGTTTTGCTAGTGCAATAGGAAATTTCCTTACCAGTTCACCAAAGCAGCACAGCGCAGATGGCAGCTACTCCAGTAAAATCCACAAAGAATCATATATTTTTATAGACATTCTCCATTTTTTCTTCCCAAATGTATGTTTTTCCATTTATGGAAGCTAACGGTTTCCAACTCTTTCTGAAGTAGGCAAATTTTGTTCAAGACTTCACAGATAATACATTGCTACTATGTTCTGAAAACCAGTTGACAGGTACACATGAAAGGAAATGACTTGATGTTTGCTTATACATTTTATAAAGACACTTGCCTCTCCATTGTTAGGGAGAAAATATTGGATTAGATGGATGTATCAATCTATCTATCAGGACATTTCCAATCTTCCAACAAACTTTTCTTTGTCTATGTAAAAGATTCACTTAGAAGGGAGCCAAGAACTATAATTGTGTTTCCTACTTGCCTTAAATTGAAATTAATTTTAATTCAAAATGTAAATATCTGTTTCATCTTTTTTCTTAGTATTTCTTCTGCATGATTTCAGGGTCCACTTGTTTTCATATTGCATTCACCTGATTCATACAGCAAATTAGTGCATGATGCAACAAGCAATGTTGCAATGTTGTTGCAAAGCCTGACACTTTTAGGGCTGAGGGGAAATGACTGGCCCAAGGTCACCCAGCTGGCTTCGTGGACTAATGAAGTCCTAGAACTTGGGTCTCCTTACTGCTAGATCTGCACCTTAAGCACCAACCACAGCATTCTGGCTCTCATCAATGTAAAAGCCCGGGAAAGTAAAAAACAAAAAACAAAAACATAACATAACCTGATAGTTCTTCCCTTTTTCTTCTATGATTTCAAAAAGGTTTGGAATTTCAGGACCTTCAAATTTTAGTTCCCAACTTCAATAGGAGGTTTACTGTCCTAACAATATAAGGCTGATGTGCATAATTAGAAAATAAAGGAATGTCTTCATTTTAATGGGAAATAGACTTTTAAGGAATACATAACATAGAGATCAAATAAATGAACTTTTTTTCTTTGTAATTCTGCTCCTTTTGCCTCTAGCGTTCTTCTCCCAGCACGAATCACTATTAATCAAAGCTACGCTTCCTTTTTCAATTGGTCATTTTATAATACAGATTTGCAAATACTTTTTGAAGATCATGTTTGATAAAACTTCAAAGAAGCCAGTGTATGCCTAGGGAAAGAAAGGAAGAAAGAACGTAGCTACAATAAGGTTTGATTCAGCTGTAGGTACAAAGAGACCATGCTTAGACTAATTGTATCACTTTCCAAGTTCCTTTAAGCTAAGAGCTACAGAGAAAATCAAATAATTACTTGAACAGAGCCATCATAAATACAGCATTTTCATCAATAAGATTTTGTTTTGAAAGTATAATTTTAGTTCAGGCTTTCTCTGCCTACTGTTAAATAGTAGTGGGGAATAGTAGTGGGGAAAATCAGTTGGAATTATATTCTAATGGAAACCTTTCTAGTTTGCATTACCAAATCAATATGATACCCACAACAGGGTTTTTTAAAAAATTCATTATTTCTTATCATTGTTTTGAATTCTGGGGAAAGTTCTCCATTCAAGAAATAAATACAAAATTATATTAAGAATAAATTTACACATACAAAAACATACATTAGTCAAAAATATTTTGAAAAGACATCTTATATGAACATTCATTACAAAATGTATATATTAGGATAGATATACATGATAATGTATTTGAATTTTAATGCCAAATAAATAAATAAATAAATCTGAAATGAGTGAGGAATTGGGACATAAATTATTTAAATTCTGAAACACGAGAAACTATGAAATAAACAAACAAAAAAATTTCAGAATTGGTTAGCCTTGAGGGTGAAACATAATTTACAAAAATAAATTAGCAATATTCCTTTCAGTTATTTCTCCATATTCTCTTCCATCTTCCTTCCAACATAACACAGAAAATTTCTAAAATGAATTCCTGAACAGAGACAGGCCCAGTTTGCCATAGCATTAACATTTTCCTTTCAATAGCAATACATCAATGGAAATGGAGTTGCAACAGACTTTGCAATCACAGAATCAAAAATGACACAGCAAATATTTAACCGTTTATTACAAAAGCATCAATACTGTTTTTTTTTTTTAATTAAAGCTAAGATGAAATCTATATTGGAGCCTCCCATGTTGCTTGATTTGGGAGAAAAAGAAGATGTCAATAAATGCCAGCGAAATAATTAATGATGCATCACCCTGGGGTGTCCTGGCTGGGTACCATTTCATGAACTATTTATTTATTTTATTTAATCAATTTGTACAGCTGCTCATCTCAACAAGTGACTCTAGTAATCAACAATATCAAGAAAAAATAACTATGCCATAAATACAAAAAATAAAATGCATAGCAGCCAAGGAAAATATCACAATCAATAATGCTAATACCACCAGGAGATGAGTCCTTTCACACACTTGGGGCCCAGGCCTGGGCACTATGACAGAAAAGGACTTATTATAGTAGCTAAAATTCTGAACTGCAACATACATCGCTTCAAAAAGTTGATGAAGTTCCAGTTATACTATCAACTTGTTAGAAATTGAGTAACTAGCCATAAATATACCATCTTAAAATCACATATTGAAAATATCACATTATACAACAAACACATAACTGTATACCTAAATCCATCACTATCTTGGACACATTAGGACTGCCATATCTGGGTTGCAAAAATCTGATATGTAGTAGCCCTAGAACAGACCCATGATATTTTGGAATAATCTACAGAATTTCAGAATTAGTTCTAGCAGTTCAAATGTTAAATTTGAATAAGGACATTTATCAGTGAAAGTAATGGGATAATATTCTAAAAACAGAAGTAACATTCGTGGATCTGAATAAAATAAATTATAATTATATAAATTATCAAAAATTCAGAATCATGTTAGAGAGTGGCCTGGGCAAAGAAAGATAGCACAAGGTATATCTTTCTGCCAGATGATTCATCCAGAGTTTTTATCTGGAAATTATTTTGAATTGGCAAAAAAAAAAAAAAAGCAGTTTTCTTGTCAGATGCCTCATCACCTATAGCTTGTTGACTCAGGTATAAAAAATGTAGGTACCTTGATTCAGGGACCAGCAATATATATAACAATAAGATTGTAAGGCATGCCCAATACTTCCAGAATGTTTTTTTAAAAATCCTACCAATATACAATATTCAGTCCTAATTCTTTGTCAATAACTCTTCTTAAGACTTGAATAACTTTCGAAAGTACCATATTTTTCCGACAATAAGACGCCCCCATGTACAAGATGACCCCCATTTTTCCAACCCCAAATTAAGAAATCAATATTTTAAAGATAGTGCAGAACACATTTTTATTTAGTAATTAGTTAACATTTACCTGATACACTCGGTGGAAGGAGGTCCAAACCATCTCTCTGCAGCTCTATTTCCAGGCTGTTTTGCATAACCGATTACATTCAATCATGAGTGAAACTGCTGATAGCTCGTCTCTGCAGACTTCCTCTAATTGGTTTGTTCAGCATCAGCTGACATCAGTTACATCAGGCTCGTGATGGAGGAAGTCTGTTTGGGAGACAAGCTATTTCACTCGTGATTGGAGGCTACCAGTAGGAGGAAGCCCATTCGCAGAAACAAAGTATGGGCAGTTTTGCAACCACGCGATTTTCAGCTGACTTCCTTGAATAAGACGCCCTTCAATTTTTAGGGTAAGGATTTTAGAAAAAAGTATCGTCTTATAGTCGTAAAAATACAGTAGTTGCATGAAAAATGGAGGATTTGGTATTTGTGAAGCACAAATCTATCATCTCTTGATTTGTAACACTGTATGAAATTTTTTGGTTCTGGGCCCACGCCTGTATTCAAAACCTATGCCAGGCATTTAGGATTTGAAATATGCTATCTTCAGTGAACCAGATATGCTATAGTGAATTTTATGCATGGCTAGTTCCTGGATGGCTTATATAGAAGCTTAAAAATAGCGTATATAAAAACTACTTTAAAAATCTTCAGACTTTTAGTTTGTGAAATTTTATGCAGCTTTTCATTAATTTTCATAATTATTTTTTCATGTATTTAGTGATTTATTCTTATGTGATGTGCCTCAGTTCATTGAATAAAATAAAATAATGAGCTCTATCGCATAGTATTCAGTTACAAGCCCAGTTTAGTTGTTTACCATGCATAGAAGCAGGTAGAAAGAGTAGCAGTAAAAATGGGCTGCTGACTTTCCTCTGAGGACCAATGCATTCTGATTAATGGAAGCCTATGTGTGAACAGCTGTTCAGGCACAGTAATTTTTTATGCAAACATAAGTGCCAGCACATGGACATCCAAGGAACCGAATCTCTAGGTAGAAATCAATGCCATGATCACTCCCCCATATAATTTCTAGGGCTAACATTTCCAATGAGCAATTTGAGGTGTTGGTGTGTTAACCTGCTTGGGAATGGGATACAGGTAGTCCCCAGTTTAAGAATGAGTTCCATTCCCAAGGTCTGTCCGTAAGTCGAATTTGTATGTAAGCCAGAACAGCATTATTGTGTAATACTGTATAAATAGTATTGTGTAATGAACACAGACCATTGTGTATTTAACTCAAATCACTGTGTATTTAACTCAAATTTTGCAACAAATGTTCTTAACTATGAGTTGTCCTTAAACCATGCATTCTTAATGCAGAGACTACCTGTATTCTCACATTTGATGATTTTGGGCCTCATTTATTACATTCATGCATTTCCTTTAATCTGAGGCTTTCTCTGATTGCCAAGACAATTGCAGTGAATAGCTATACCAGGAAATGGAGCTTATTGTTGATCACTGAACTTTTCAAACCTGTTTCCTGAATGTGATTTTTATTTACTTTTCAGTCTGGGGTTTGTGTGTCTCTGTGTGTATGTTTTCTTCCCACAGTTGGATTTGAGATTGTTAGAATTTTAAAATACTGTATTTTAATTTTGTATTTTATTTTGTAGATATTTACATTTTCTGCATTTAAACAGCATTACATGTTAGCTGCCATGGAAAACTTTGGTAATGGATGGTATATAAATACTTTTCCTCTCTAAAAATAAATAAAAGTTGTATTCATATACATGGATTAGATGGAGACAAATCTTCTCCTCTGTGACTCAAACAAAAGAAATGGAAACTTAATATTGAAGAATGACAACTCTGAATGTTTAAATTAATAGCAATTTTACCATAAAAATGTGGTTTACCACAAAAATTTACCACAAAAAGTTATTTGTGTCTTTAGTTCTTTATCTGATCTCAGTATCTGCAAATAGAATAGGGTATAGCAATTCTTCCTTTCCCTGCATTTCTTATACTTTCTGAAGATCTTATCTGGACCGTAATGGAAGCCTCTGAAATAGCACTGTAAATAGAACAGATACAGAAAATAAGAAAGAGAAATCCCTTTAATTTCTCTACTTCTTGCTGTAACAACTAATAGAAAATTGTTCTGGTCATAGAATTTCTCCAACCCTGTGCACTCCAACCCTTCAGGCATTCTAGGAAAGAACAGAATTCTCCTGGGTAATGAGATCAGTTGGAGTATGTCTTTATAACCTCTATGTTTGTTTGTTTTTTGGTCTTTCCTCAGCTTCCATGTTAAGTTTCTATGCTTTTTAAAAACCAGTAATAATTCAAAATTTAACTGATGATAGCTGAAAGACAATGACAGAAACACATTTTGATGCACAGGAGGACCTAAGAAATAGGATGACTAGCTTCCTGTGACAATCTGTCTACTAATTAGCATCCAATATACAGAATATATCAAAGATTCTGTGTGATTCTTGCTTAGTCTTCCTGCAGAGAGAAGTTCAATCACCCAATGATTTATTCCTGAAAAATGACTAACAAGAGACTTCACCAATGGGTAGCTTGTCTCCTATAGTGCTCTAAATTTATGTAAACATGACGTGTATTTGCTAGATGTTTTATAATCCTATAATCTCACAAAAGTGGCAGATACAAATATACATCATAATATCACAGTTTTGCTTTACTAATCAACAAGCTGCAGGATTGAGCAGGGAATTCTTTGTTCCTATAGACCCTAATCTCATCCTTTCTGTTGCCTTGTATTGCCAGATAACTAAAGCTACACTCACCTGCCCTTATTATTTTGTACATACCAGCCAGCTCCATTAAGGCCAGCTGTAAAAAAATGGAGTAAATTCATTTAATGGTTTTCCTTACATTAATGCATCTAGAAAAGTTCTTAGTATTCACAAATTGTCGTATGCTCCACCTCATAATCAGATTACCTCACAGTTTGCATAATTATTAGTAGAGACACAACAATAGCAAATTTATTTATTAATAAGACAACTGGTTTTCATGGCTTTAAATCACATCACAACATCAATAAATGATACATATTAACTACTCAGGTGATCATTTAAGCTGTATTACCAGAGATGAGTTGCCTTACAGATAAACGCTATTATTCCTAAATTTCAAATACCAGATATGTTGATAATATTAAAACAAAAGACTTTTGTATAATAATATAAATCATGCATAGACTGCCCAACACATTTAAACTATTTCCACAATGTGTCATCTCTAAAACTTCTCGTCATATCATGTATCTAAATTTGACTGTAATTTGTAGTATTTATATGAATATTCTCTGTGTGATCAGAGTGAATGCTATGAAGAACAATTATATGGACACCTCCAGGATGAAATGACTTCCATTAGACTTAACAGCATGCTTCAGGTGACAGAACCTTCCAATTTTGGATTGTTTATTGTTATAGTTATTGTTTCAAGCCAACCTTTCTGAACCATTTGGTGTTTTATAGATGTTTAAAGGTTTAGCTCCTGTTTTGGCTGGAAATTATACGAGCTGATGTTCAAGGGAAGGGGGAAAGCTTGAAGACGCTTCCTTAAACTTCTTTGAAAACTGTTCTTGGACTAAGTAGTGAGATATAGACATCTGAAAATGAACAAATAATTGAATTAATAAATGCATATTTTATAACAGAACACTTTTATTAAGGTGTGCTAATCGTTAGATAGATAACCAAATGTCACTAACCTGTATGTAATGAGATATTTGTATTGATCACAAATCAACAAAATTGAAGGAAAATGTAAATTCACTTTAGAAATATTCTGCAACAACAGCAGAATTGACCATATTGTTCCCTGAGTGGAAAGTCAAGTTGATTCCATTTTCACTTACATATCATATGCAAAATCTGATTGCACAAGAAATATAATAGCAATCTATATCATATCTGAGGTTATCAAAATTGTTTAAGGATTTTGGGCAGAGTAAGAAATGCACAGTTTGCCCACTACTATATCTGCTGTTCCTGCTGCCTTTGTGTTAACTGAGAAACTGGTTTGCTTTGTCTAGTGGTACAGCCAAACTTGACAACCATAATACAAGGCAGAAGTCAATTCCTACAATGATAATTCAAGACAGAGGTCAATTCCTACAAAGAGAAAAGTGGTAAGGAACTGAATATCCTTGATTATAGTATGATTTAAAGATTCCTTAAAGTGAAACAAAATAGGGTTACCAGATATTTGAACAGGCAAAGGAAGATAAGGACAATTGGAAAGAAGGACAAAAGTGGGGGAGAATGACACACTAACTGTTTAACTTTCTTGGTATCCATGACAAATATTACAGTGAAAAACTGCAAAAAACAAAAAAAAAAAGTACTTAGGCCTACATGTATATGAAATTACCTTTTCCAGCATCCTAAAGACTGGTTTTTCAATCACAGGAATGTGCTAGAGCCCATAAGGAGGCAAAAGCCTTCGGCATGTTACCGATTAAGGTCTTGTCAATTTCAGGTAGTAGTGCATGCTGTCTGGAAAGGACTAATCAACTAATTAAGATCACATAGCTGAGCTTGTTAAATTGTGGTTAGCATGTATTAGGGAAGCATCGTGCCAGAGGGAAAAGCTGCTCAGGAAGATAAAGCTTGTTGAATACTCAAAAAGCTGGACAATATTTTATTTTTTGCCTATAGCTCCTGGACATGTCCCCTTTTTGCTGAACATCTGATAGAAGGACTCTTTTACATGGGAAAGAAAGGTTTTAAAGAAGCTTAACTGAACAGATATGGGCACAGCACTGAGCATGGGTCATTCCAGTTATTCTCTACATTTCACCTATGTGTTCTATCAGATATAAAACGAGATTACTGAATAATCTGAGGCCACAATCTCCCATATGTGAAAGACAAATGTTTTAATTACAGTGCTATCTCCATCTTTATATCACTGTAACTAATGCCTCAATTTAGAATAAATCTTTAACATTTTAATCTGAGTACAGTTAAAGTAGAATAGAATAATGATGCATAATGAAGAATGCAAAGTAATGCTCACTGGGAGTTAGTCAGCCATTTCATATGCCACACAACCATCACACCCACTAATCTGTCACACAAGAAGTTGATGAAAACAGAAAAAAATTATATTTGTTCTCAAAATCAGAACTTTACAAAGGAGTTCATTGTTGAGGTTGTCAGTAGTGTTGCAGATTAGACATCCACTCTGTCTCCTATACTCCAAAACATATTTTAACATTTTATTCCACCTCTTGACCTTTCCATGCACTGTGTACAAAGTTCAAATTTAAATAAAACACTTAAAAATTGCTAAAATCATGCTCAGATTTAAAAAAAAAAAAGCTTGGTAAGAAAAAAATACTACTAATGGTATGTGTCATTGTGAGAAAAGTACCAAATATGTTCTAATAATAAGATATAGGAATTAATCATATAAGGACATGAGGTGAGTCTGCCACAACACTGCTTCCCAATCACATGCTGAGAAGGGAAGGGAAGGGGAAAGAGAAGGATTAAAAAGTCATTCCCTTACAGTTTCTGTATCACAGAGAGGAAATATGTACAATATCTATTGCAAATTATACATTGTTGGCCATAAAATTACAATAGCAGATATTCTGCTATTTAGTTTCACTAGTAGATGCTATTGAATAGAACTGGTGCCACCAAAGAGCACATTAGTTCAGATAATATGCTTTAGCATAGTTAAGTCAATGAATATGCTTGCTATTTTAAATAATATACAGGTGAAACTCAAAAAATTAGAATATCGTGCAAATGTTCATTTATGTCAGTATGGCAACTCAAAAGGTGAAACCAATATATGAGATAGACGCATTACATGCAAAGCAAGATATGTCAAGCCTTACTTTGGTATAATTGTGATGATTATGGCGTACAGCTTATGAAAACCCCAAATTCAGAATCTCAGAAAATTAGAATACTGTGAAAAGGTTCGATATTCTAGGCTCAAAGTGTCCCTCTTTAATCAGCTAATGAATCCATAACACCTGCAAAAGGTTCCTGAGCCTTTCAATGGTCTCTCAGGCTGGTTCAGTAGGAATCACAAGCATGGGAAAGACTGCTGACCTGACAGTTGTGCAGAAAACCATCATTGACACCCTCCATAAGGAGGGAAAGCCCCAAAAGGTAATTGCAAAAGAAGTTGGATGTTCCCAAAGTGCTGTATCAAAGCACATCAATAGAAGGTTATGTGGAAGGGAAAAGTATGGTAGAAAAAGCTGCACAAGCAGCAGGGATGATCGCAGCCTGGAGAGGATTGTCAGGAAAAGGCCATTCAAAAGCATTGGGGACTTTCACAAGGAGTGGACTGAGGCTGGAGTTAGTGCATCAAGAGCCACCACACACAGACGGATCCTGGACATGGGCTTCAAATGTCGTATTCCTCTTGTCAAGCCGCTCCTGAACAACAAACAGGGTCAGAAGCGTCTTACCTGGGCTACAGAAAAACAAGAACTGGTCTGTTGCCCAGTGGTCCACAGTCCTCTTTTCTGATGAGAGCAACTTTTGCATCTCATTTGGGAACCAAGGACCCAGAGTCTGGAGGAAGAATGGAGAGGCACACAATCCACGATGCTTGAAGTTCAGTGTGAAGTTTCCACAGTCTGTGTTGATTTGGGGAGCCATGTCATCTGCTGGTGTTGGTCCACTGTGCTTCATTAAGTCCAGGGTCAACACAGCCATCTACCACGAGATTTTGGAGCACTTCACGCTTCCTTCCGCAGATGAGCTCTATGGGGATGCTGACTTCATTTTCCAGCAGGACATGGCACCTGCCCACACTGCCAAAAGTACCAAAACCTGGTTCAATGACCATGGGATTACTGTGCTTGATTGGCCAGCAAACTCGCCTGACCTGAACCCCATAGAGAATCTATGGGGCATTGCCAAGAGAAAGATGAGGGACATGAGACCGAACAATGCAGCGGAGCTGAAGGCCGCTTTGAAGCATCCTGGTCTTCTATAACACCTCAGCAGTGCCACAGGCTGATAGCATCCATGCCACGCCGCATTGCGGCAGTCATTGCTGCAAAGGGGCCCAAACCAAGTACTGAGTACATATGCATGCTTATACTTTGCAGAGGTCCGATATTGTTCTATTTCCAATCCTTGTGTTATTGATGTCATGTAATATTCTAATTTTCTGAGATTGTGAATTTGGGGTTTCCATAAGCTGTACGCCATAATCATCACAATTATACCAAAGTAAGGCTTGACATATCTCGCTTTGCATGTAATGTGTCTATCTCATATAGTGGTTTCACCTTTTGAGTTGCCATACTGACATAAATGAACATTTGCACGATATTCTAATTTTTCAAGTTTCACCTGTATATGGAATTCAGAAGATCAAACAAATGAAACTAAAACAGGGAAGTAAAATGTGAACTACAAAAACGCAGATCAATAAAGTTCCACTCCTTTTTATTAGTTGCTTTAATGAGGCAGTCTTCTGGATTAGGGTTAGGGTCTGGTCCATTGTACAGGTATAAAAGATTGCAATTACTTTATCATGCTTATGAGATGCCCAAAGAATCTTCATTCCTTTTTTTTGTTTAAAACCATTCTTCAAGAGGCTCTTTCTTCACTAGCACTTCATGAACTGCCCAGGTGATCAAGAAATGTTAAAGACCTACAATTCCAGAAAGTAGCATTTCTCAAGAGGAAGTTTATATTAGGAGAGGTTCCAGAGAAACAACACATACTATCCCTGATTATTATTTGGTTCCACTGCATGTCTGGAAAAAGTGGAACCCTGGGATTTGTAGTTAAGTTTATTTACATCTTTAATTACAACAAGTTTAGTAGACGTCAATGATTCATAAGTCATTGTATTACATATTTTATAGAACAAATAGCAATGAACGTCTAACTATTTTATGACAATTTACTATGTAATCATAGATATATAGTAACTATGTTTTCCTAGAAATAAATACCCCTGCTTCATTCAGATTTCTTCTCATATAAGTGTGCTTAATTGCTACCACTAATACATCAGTATTAAACCTTGAAATTCCTAGGATTCCATTAAAAATGGCTTAAAATTCACTGAAGTTTTTTGCATCTTATTTGTATATTACACTTCAAAGCATATTGTCATAATTGGCTTAATTTGATTAACCTGACTATGCTATACTAAGACACATTTAAATAAATAAAAAGAAATGTGTCTACAATTCTAAACATAACCTTTTGAGTACACTCTTAAAATGTTCATATTTATTCCATCATAGTAAAAATCTCATTATATACAAGCATTGTTTCTTTCCTTTGATTTGAATTAAAATTTTAAAAGTGATTTTAAATGGTATTTTCCACATTAACCTGCTCATCTATCCATGAAGCTAATTTCATTGCTAATTTTTTTTCCCCCATTTTAAACAAGCCTATGCAAATACTTATCTTCAGTTTATACTGATGATATAATGGTAACATAAATCAATCACTCAAAGCAAATACTAGGAAATGGATTATGTTTTCTTTGGTATTACATCTATTTTAAAATTCCATTTTACCTTCATTCTGAGATGTTTTAAGTGTGTTTTACTGGTCAGTCATACAAATAAAAAGCCATAAAGATGAAACAGTGTACTCCATTTCATACAGTTTTAGAAGTGATCTTAATGTCAGAAAGGAAGAGATTTCAGAGTGGAGCAGTCAGCAACATTCTGAGCCACTCCCCATCTGACCTTCCCATAGATATACACTAGGGACAATGTTCTAGATTTTCTTCTCTGCACCCACCAGCCAGATCTACCCAGTCTGAAACTCTCCACACCAGATATGGTCCCATACCATTCTGTTTTCAGGGACTAATTATCTTGCTGGATGAGTTCCAAGACACTGCATATTTATGTTGAGTTGGAAGAATAAATATTATCACTGCTGCTTGTGGGTGTTTAAGCATTACTTCCTTTATATTTGAAGTGCCTTTACATTTGCATGGATCATTACCCTGGAAAGCTAATCAATCATTTGCTCTAATCCTGCTGAGTATCCTTTCTCCTCCCCATTTGTTTGTTGCTCTCTGAGATGTGTCCTTAAACTAATGCCATTGCTAATTTTTTTCCCCCCATTTTAAACAAGCCTATGCAAATACTTATCTTCAGTTTATACTGATGATATAATGGTAACATAAATCTTAGGGGCATCTGCAGGGGTAATCTGCCACATCAGCTAAAGGCCCAGCCCTTTTTACATGCATGTGATGCATGTAAGGCACATTATAAAGGATGGGGCTTCAATTTTCTGGTTGCTCCCACCATTTTGACATTGTTAATCAACAATGATGCTATAGATGCCCTTGGGGCCTTCACAACTCCAGTCACAGATAGTTCTGTTCTTCCGTCTATCCACATAATAGAAACCACTTCTAAAAGGAAATTTAAAAATTACAAAATTGAAGCCCATTACCTGGTAATTCGTGGACATTTTTATTGCTTTGAAACAACATCAGTTGCAGAATCATAGAGCTGAAAAGGCTATTTAGGAGATCAAGTCCAATATCCTACTCAGTGCAGGAATCCAGTTTAAAGTATTTCAGGCTGTGTTTGAACTTATTTAATTATGGAAAGTCCACCATCTCTCTGGCTAATTCGTTCTACCATTGAACTGCTCACACTAGATTTTTTTCTAATATTCATTTGGAATTACTTTAACTTAAATCTATTAATCCCTATCCTACATTCTGAAATGAGAGAGAACAGACTCTGGACTTCAGGGTGTACATGTCTGTTTCAGGCCACTGAGTTCAACTCCTGCTCATTGTAGAAACCCTCTTTACACCATCTCTGATGGATGGCTCTCCACCATAACCTTGAACCTATCAAAATCCTAGGAAGTAGTTTACATTCCCAAATCAGAGCAGATTGCACCACTATATGCATTAATTTCTCTAGAGAAAAATGTCTAAAGAAAAACTGGTACCTTTGCTAAAGATTAAAAAATAAGCTGGTGAAAGGACTATCTTCAGTCAGGAACTATAATTATAAAAAAGTCTAAAATTAATAATAATAATAACCAATTACAAACAATGGGGAACATATACATTTAATAAATACATAGTATCAGCAAAATCACTTCCCATTCCCTTTTCACCTTACATTTTTGAACCAAATGCTTGCTATGGTTATTAACTGGTTTTCAAGGCTGAGTTATTGTGTTAAAATGGGCTTTTTTATTATTACCTTGCTGTTTAAACCAGCCATCTATTCTAGTCCAAGTATGTCTGTATGGCACTCCCTGCTAAGACAGTGTGTTCTTTATTATTCCAGGAAGTATTATTCCAGGACAAATAGAAATGTAGTATTTCTCTTCTAGGTTCTATGTACAAGCAACCAAGAGATTAGCAATCAGGGCAAAATAGTACATTTCTTCCCAGTCTCAAACACTGCATTCATTGACAAGATATATGCAATTAGTGCATTATTAAATAGCATTAGGACATTTTATCATTTTAAGCTTAAATGCCTTAATGCAAAGGAGTGCAGGATTTTTTTTTTATCTCACTGATTTATAAAATTGAAATTCTGAATATATTAATAAATGTCCTGCTTTGGGAAATAAATATTCAATCTGCAAACCCAGAATGAAGCAAAGTGGTCTAATTACCACAGAACATCAGAATGACCTCTTAGATCTATAAATGAAGGAGTTTTTCAGGCAAAGTACACCATAAGGTTAATTGTTACTGAATGTTGCCAAGATTTTTAAAAATATGCTTTTATCTTACTTGACATTTCTTGAATATCAGGTTTTGGCATGAAGAAAAAGTAACAAAAATCTGATCCTCCTCTTGTTATTTGTTGAGAACACTGAGTTGAAGATGAATCTGTTTACTTCTAGGAGGCATAAATGCATGCCTCGAATGCATTCTATTTTTTTTTTTTAATGTGCTCCAGGCTGGGGTTAGGATGCACTATAATTTAATGCCAGCTGATGCCAGCATCAGTTAGCACAGAGATCTGGCAGCAAAAGAAGTTTTCCCCTAAAGAAAAAGATATTCCAGCAAAATGGACAGAGAAGGGAGCAGGGCAAAGGGTGAATTATACCACTTCCAAATTTCATCAAGCTAAGGAAAAACTATTATGTTAGCCCAAATTTAGGCCATACTGAAGGTAGTTCTAAGAAGTCTTCAATACACCAAACTCACAGGACTCCAGTCAAACGCCTGCAGAGCTATGAAGAATTTGGATTTAGCTAGGTTTGTATATTTGGTTACTTAAGATGTGGTTGTTAATAAGAAATGAATTCTATTGAACTTAGTACCCGTGACTTTCGCAAGAACATGATCAGGAAATGTGGTTGTTGTCCATTCTTGAAGTGTAATTTCAATAATTAAATAAGGATTTAAAATAACTGATTTACATGTGTAACCATATTAGCAATCATTTGATTGAATCATCTAATATAAATCTTAAAGAATAAAATAAGGCCCACAGATGTGAAATCCTTTTTAACAAAAATGTCCTAATTTATTTTATTTTATTATTTCCTAGATGTATAATTCTGATCTCTTCATTTACCAATCAGGCTGTCAAATTTAATTCTGCCTATATCAATCACCCCACCAAAGGTGGGGGGAGCCCAGCTTGATTTTGCAAAAGCTTCTCTATTTTTCTACTACCAGGTTCTTAATACTGAAATCCTCACTTAATAGCTTTTTGATTAAATGAGTATATTGTCATTATTGTTTTATAACCCCACTGACATCCTTAATTGTCTCTACCTTCAGCTCTGTTAGGTTTAACAGCCTCCTTAAATGAGGAACCTGATCTTATTTGATTTTATCTGGAAGTAACTCTCTGTGAGTTCTGGGAGATTTACTCCTATCTTTATATGGATTGGATTACAGCCTTAGATTTCTTCCACAGTGCTGCCATTTTTAAAACATATCCCCCCACCCACCCATCCAGATTAAAAGAAATCTAGAAGCAACCTGTCATCTTTCTATTTTCAGTGTTACCACCTTTCAGAACAAAACCAGAATATGTTCAAAAGTCAGAGAAAGAGAGAGAAACACTATCACACTATGTCTTTGCACTACTCCAAAATCAACAATACCTCTGTTTTCAAAGTATAATATATTGGGCAGCTAAACTGTTTTATTTCCCGCTCAACTGCAATGTAATCCAAAGGAGAAGGGAGCAGTATTTCCATTTACGGTGCTAAAACTCCAGGGAGTTTCAGGTCAGTTTATTTTCTCTTTGCAGAAAACTTCCTCTTGCCACCTATCTACTTCTGGGCTTTAGCAGATGTAGTATTTTGTTCACAACTCCTTAAAGAAAAAAGGTGGATGATAGCTTGGCAGTGCCTTTCATAGGAGCCAATCTGAGCTTTAAAATACAATCAGATAAATGTACAGTACCCTGAAGAATTCACATAAAAATTCAGCTGGGATTAATCTGGCCTACTTTGATTGTATTCCTTGTATCTACTACTGAGGCAAAAGGACTTGGGGTGATATTGATAAGAATCCTACACATTTTTCCTTTCTCTTCACTAGCAATATCATACTAATAGTCCATGTGCAAAATGCCAAGCTGCTTTTTAAAAGAAAACTTGACTTCCTAATAGAGGTTGGTGGGGGGCGGAATGTATTTTCCTGTGCCTGTGTGTGTGCGTTTGTGTGTGTGTGCATGAGGGGTTTTTTTGTTTTTTGTTTTGTTTTGCTCCAAGACTACCTGTTCTGCATGCAATCTACAGCATCCTGTTCCTGATGCCTACCCACAATCATTATTAATAATGCATCTTCTGTCTTTGCCACTCCAACCACCCCTGCAGTACACCAGCATAGGTAGCGTAATTAGCAAGAGCAAAATTACAAGTGTTCTATCCTTCTGTCTAGGAAGAGGCTTAACAATGTATCAGAGCAAATGTGCCTTGGCACTTTTACAGTTAGTCCTTCATAGTAACTGCTCAGGTTTTGTTTGTTTGCGTGTTTGTTTTGTTTTTCCAAATGAACAGACAAATATATACGGGAAATGTTGATAGAAAGGATGTAAAAAATCATCCCCCTGGTATGTTGGGGAGGATGGGGAGTAAAGGGATTTCTGTTGCTCTAGTTTTGGGCAGAGTGGTGAAGAAATTACTTTTTTTGCACTTTCGTATTAGTCAGATGGAGGCAGAGCATTGACTGTCTCCTTGTCTTCCCTGCCAAACCTCTGATTTCAGAGTGAGCAGAAGTGAGTCCAATCCTAATTAATTTCAACTTTCTTGCAAGGGACTAGGGAATAGAAATGGCAAAATGTAGAAGCCCTCTTCAATATAATTTATATTAAGAAATTTAATTACAATAATAAAAACCAATGCAAACTAAACTTGGAGAAAGAGAAGAGAATGGAAAGAATAAAAGTACAAGAAAAGTGAAAAAGAAAGAAGAAAAAGAAAAGAGAATATAATAAAGAAAAAGAAAAGAAATATATAAAGAAGTGACTTCCAACCTTCATCACAAGTATAAACAAATTTAATAACTCATTATCCCCATAAGGTTTAACAGATATCTCTTCATTCATATCCCATCCCTTATCTATAAGCAATCCATAAAATATCAATTTTTTTCAATCTGGTGTCAGCAAAAAATCCATAAAGGGTTCCCAGAACTTTGCAAATATACCGTATTTTTCCGACAATAAGACGCTCCCATGTACAAGACAACCCCCATTTTTCCAACCCCAAATTAAGAAATCAATATTTTAAAGATAGTGCAGAACACATTTTTATTTAGTAATTAGTTAACATTGACCTGATACACTCGGTGGGAGGAGGTCCAAACGGTCTCTCTGCAGCTCTGTTTCCAGGCTCTTTTGCATAACTGATTATATTCAAGCACAAGTGAAACTGCAAAATAGCTTCTCTCTGCAAAAGCCTTCCTCTAATTGGTTTGTTCAGCATCAGCTGACATCAGTTACATAAGGCTCGTGATTGGAGGAAGTCTGTTTGGGAGACAAGCTATTTCACTCGTGATTGGAGGCTAGCAATAGGAGGAAGCTGCCTGCAGAGACAAAGTATGGTCAGTTTTGCCTCGGCTGACTTCCTTAAATAAGACGCCCTTCAATTTTTAGGGTAAGGATTTTAGAAAAAAGTATCGTCTTATAGTCGGAAAAATACGGTATGTCTTACTTTAACCTTGATCAAATAAACCAACTCTATATTCCTTCATTTTACTTCTAACAGTCTTAATCTATAGTTCATTCAAATATTGTCATAGGATCTGATTTCTCTTCAATTCTTTATGCTACCACACAGACTTCTTCAAGGGCTTAACAAGCCTCTTTTGTCGATCCAATAAGAAAACATTTTCCAGGTCATTCTCTTGTATTTCCCTTTTAATTTTAAAAACTTCAGCCGGTTTCTTTTGTATATCCAAAACATCATTTTCCAAATCATTCTCTTGGCCTGTCACTTCTAGTTCTACTTTTGGTATTTTCTCTGTCTTGTCAGACAAAATTAGCTCCAAATCTGTCATTCCTTCAAAGATTTCCTTTAATATTACTGATATTATAACATTTTGTATCATTCTGTAAGTCCCAGTATTAACTGACATCAGGCTTTGTTTTTTGTTTTTTGTTTTTGTTTGTTTTGGTTTTTGTTTTATTTCACTTAAAATCCTTAGTCCCTTCTAATGTCTAGTTTCTAAAATCATGCCTTATCTTTTGTTATGACTTGCAATTGCCAGGATAACCAAAATAAGTCTGCTTCCCCTGAGAAGTTGGTTTTTTTATAGTTAATTCCAAAATCTTACAGTAAAAGTTAATTCCAACTTAATCCATTTATAACTTACTTAGATCAAAATCTTATTTAGCTTTTTGCTGCTTATTTCAAATTCTTTAAGTTCTTAAATTTGTATTTAATTTTTATTTTGTTCAAGGTTGAAGATAAACTCACCCAATGAAGATTTTTCAAACCTGTCATTCCAAAGGTCTCTAGTAGCATTATAATAATTAATAGGCAATTTCTGATAGTGATTTGAAAGTGAGGTTTGCAAACATAAGTGTCTGCTGCAGTTACAAGCAAGATGGCTGATCCCATTGTCTCCCAGCACTCAAACCCACAGAAAACTGTTTTCCTGTGGTTTCCTCACAAGGACCAGCTGTCTGGAGCACCTGTGGGTGATTTCCATCCTCTCCTTATCCAGAGAGTTTCCACTCGCCAATTGCTTGGTCTTTGCTGCGGTCATTGGCCCCACTTTCACAGAGCTGTCTTCAGTTCACCACACCTCTTCCAGAAGTCCCAGCATGATGTGCAAGTTCTTCACAGTGTTAATGAAGCCAAATTTTATAAAGAAAAACTCAGAGTATTGGATACATGACAGCCATTTTCAAATATTTGAAGGACATCAGAAGATGATAGTTAATTCTCCTTCACTACAGGTTTTAGGTAGAGATTAGTGCCCATTTATCAGGAATGACAATGTTAGATTTCCTATACTACCATGGGGGCCTACAACGTGGTCCACATATCATGTTAAGCCAAAATTTGTTTTGTCATGACTTATTAATTAAACCAGTTTGTTGAACTTACACAAGACACTGAGCCATAAATTAAGGTTTATAAAGTAAAATGGCTAGTTACATACTAAACCTCCTCTATTACTTAGTGCTTGGGTGAATACCATTATAATTCTATGATTTAATCTGATTTATTTGCCATGAGGTCTACCCTTTATGATGCTTCTTTGAATATAAGTGCATATTCTGCAAAATCCTAGCATCGGTCCCCAAAGTACAAAGGCACAAAGAGTAAAATACACATGAAAAGTGCCTCTGCCTATATCTTTATACCCTTCTGAAGTAGTAAGCTATATAGAGGTTAACAAGCCTCTTATTTCTGATTAGCTAACAAATTACCTCATATAATAAAGGCATATGTTTTATGTTCCAGTTGTCACTTATCAGTAATCAATTTCCTAACGTGATTATCAAAAGCCAAGTCATCATACTAGAAGTTAAATTTCAGTAATCTCTCTGGTAAAAGGTTTTTTAACTTGTAAATTTGTCCAAGCCTCATTTCTACATTTTTAACCAAGATATTTTTAACTGGTAACTGACCTTTTAAAAAGCCATCTCTAATATGCATAACATTAATTCTTATGCAATTGTAAGCTGATACTATAATATGAAGAAATAGTTTGATTATGCTGATGATTTGATATAAGAGGCTGAGTGAACTTTACTTTGGACACATGATAATCAGTTGATACCTTTCATATGCAATCAGTGTTTCCTGTAAATAAAAGAGAAACTGTACTTCAAAAAGAACATCATATAAGAAAGTAGATAGGTTCATTGCCTTTAAAGATTATGTTTCTTTTGGAATTGCTTTCAATTTGTGATATAAATATCTCAAGAGTTTGTAAGCACACCATGTGGATCTTCAGATGAGCTGGAGAGGCTTTGATCTCAACCAAAAGCAAAATAAATATGTCTTACCTTCTCACAATTTTATAGAAAGGCAGAATGGCTTCATCAGTTATAAGAACCAGTCTGGCTGTCCACCAAAATCTATGGTATATCTGCACAGCATGTAGGAAAATATTCAACCACTTCATAGGAGGTGGTGACTTTGGGTCTACAAATGTTTAGATCAATCAATCAATCATTAGGACATGGTTGATACCTAGCCTAGTCCAAATGCCCAATTCACTGTAAATTGTATGATGCATTAAAAAATATGTATAAAGCCTATGTTGTGACTGGGACGAAACCAAATCCAGATTAGATTTGGACAGTCTGTGGTCATTTAAGTCAACCCTGATAAAGATGTGATGAATGGCTCTAATTTTTATTCCTAATTCAGTATTCTAGACAAAGTTTTGTCCGAAACAGAGACAGAAAAAAAGAGAGCACACAGAAAAAAAGAGAGCACACTACCTTGACTATTCTACAAGAGATTTGATAGATTTGAACAATGGGCCTTTTCCAACAGAGTACATTTCAGTGAAGAAGAGAACAAACAGCAGCAAGGTAGAGAGACTCAGTTACAGTGGTGATGAGTACAGTGCTGGAAGACCTGACAGACCAGATTAGGGACAGATCATCATGGAGAAAATCTTTCTGTGTGATTGCTAAGAGTTGACAACAACTTGATGGCACATAATCAGTCAATATTTACAGACTAGCAAAAATCAGATAAATTAACAATTTCTACACATTTGATGAAAAGATTTACTCATCTTAGAACTACAAATTGTGGAAGCATGTAATAAAATGATTGAGGAGATTTACCTTAAATAAGTTAAAAGGAGAAACACAATACCAAAAAACCCCTCAAAGCTCTGTAATAATTATGTTGCATCTATTTCATAAAAATGTATGAGATTTGGATACTGTGGATCCAGGAAATTGTCTCTATTTGAATGGTAAAATCAGACGTAGTCATTGTTGTTGTTGTTCAGTCATTAAGTCATGTCCGACTCTTTGTGACCCCATGAACCATACCACGCCAGGCCTTCCTGTCTTCACTGTTTCCCTGAGTTTGCTCAGTTTCATGCTCATTGCTTCAGTGATGCTATCTAACCATCTCATCCTCTGCCGTCCCCTTCCCCTTTTGCCTTCAATCTTTCCCAGCATCAGGGTCTTTTCCAAAGAGTCCTCTCTTCGCATTAGGTGACTAAAGTATCTGAGCTTGAGCTTCATTATCAATCCTTCCAATAAGCAGTCAAGGAAATGTCAAATCTTCCTTTAAGATTGACTGGTTTGACCTCCTAGCAGTCCAGGGGACTCTTAAGAGTCTTCTCCAGCACCACAGTTCAAAGGCATCAATTCATCAGCGCTCAGCCTTCTTTATGGTCCAGCGATCACAGCCATACATTACTACTGGAAAAAACACAGCTTTGATTATGCGGATCTTTGTCGGCAAGGTGATGTCTCTGCTTTTTAATATGCTATCTAGGTTTGCCATAGCTTTCCTCCCAAGGAGCAAGCGTCTTTTAATTTCATGGCTGCAGTCTCCATCTGCGGTGATCTTGGAGCCCAAATAAATGAAGTCTGTTACTGCTTGCATTTCTACCCCTTCTATTTACCAGGAATTAATGGGTCCAGATGCCATGATCTTAGTTTTTTTAATGTTGAGTTTCAAGCCAGCTTTTGCACTATCCTTCCCCTCATCAAGAGGTTCTTTAGTTTTTCTTCACTTTCTGCCATTAGGGTGGTATCATCTGCATATCTGTGGTTGTTGATGTTTCTCCCTGCAATTTTAATTCCAGCCTGTGATTCTTCCAGCCTGCTATTTCTCATGATGTACTCTGCATATAAGTTAAATAAGCAGGGCGACAGTATACAGCCTTGTTGTACTCCTTTCCCTATTTTGAACTAATCAGTTTTTTCCATGACCGGTTCTAACTGTCCTTGGCCTCCATACAGATTTCTCAGGAGACAGGTAAGGTGGTCTGCTACCCCCATCTGTTTAAGAATTTGCCACAGTTTGTTGTGATCCACACAATCAAAGACTTTTGCATAGTCAGTGAAGCAGAAGTAGATGTTTTTCTGGAACTCTCGTGCTTTCTCCATAATCCAGCGAATGTTGGGAATTTGATCTCTAGTTACTCTGCCTCTTCAAAACCCAGCTTGTATATCCGGTAGTTCTTGGTTCACGTACTGCTGAAGCCTAGCTTGTAGGATTTTGAGCATAACCTTGCTAGCATGTGAAATGAGTTCAATTGTGTGATAGTTTGAGCATTCTTTGGCGTTGCCCTTCTTTGGGATTGGAATGTAAATTGACTTTTTCCAATCCTGTGGCCCCTGTTGCCACTTGCTGGCATATTGAGTGCAGCACTTTAACAGCATCATCTTTTAGTATTTTAAATAACTCAGCTGGAATACTGTCATATCTGCTAGCTTGTTTGGTTTGCCTTGGATTCACACTGAGATCATTCTGTCGTTTTTGAGGTTATACCCCATTACTGCCTTTCCCACTCTCTTATTGACTATGAGGGCTACTCCATTTCTTCTAAGGGTTTCTTGCCCACAGTAGTAGATATAATGGTCACCTGAATTAAATTCACCCATTCCCGTCCATTTTAATTTGCTGATTCCCAAGATGTCGAAGTTCAATCTTGTCATCTCATGTTTGACCACATTCAGCTTGCCTTGGCTTATAGTTCTTACATTCCAGGTTCCTATACAATATTGTTCTTTAAAGCATCAGACCTTCTTTTTGCTTCCAGATACATCCACAGCTGAACATCCTTTCGGCTTTGGCCCAGCCGCTTCACTCTTTCTGGAGCTACTTGGAATTGCGCTTCGCTCTTCCCCAGTAGCATATTGGACACCTTCTGACCTGAGAGGCTCATCTTCTGGCATAATATCTTTTAGCCACTAGACATTGTCTGTGGGGTTTTCTTGGCAAGGATACTGGAGTGGGTTGCCATTTCCTTCTCCAGTGGACCACATTTTGTCAGAATTCTCCGTCATGACCTGTCCATCTTGGGTGGCCCTGCATGGCATAGCTCATGGCTTCACTGAGTTACGCAAGCCCCTTCACCATGACAAGGCAGTGATCCATGAAGGGGAGACTTAGCCATAGACAGAATCAAAAATAGTGAACATTCAGGTGTACACAATTGATTTAAAGGAATAGATATGCTGGTAACTGACTTCATGTATTATACTATAACTGTATATTTGGATATATGCTCAAAAATGTAAATTTAAAATAGAACATTTCTTTCAAAAAGCTAAAAATGGTGCAGTATAAAATAGATCAGGCCTCAATATTCTTCTGCTTCATTGAAGAATACAGCCATTAGACAATTACACTGCAGTAGACCAGAACAAGAATAAAGTTGTACTTAGCCAATTTCCATAGTGCTGAAGAACTTTATTTAAGAAAAAAGCTTCCAAAGCCGGGTAGGTGAAGACTGATCCTTCTAGGATTATGGACATGACAGGTAGAGGCAGATTCTCTGAATCTATTTTCTTTTTTTACCCCAATTAACCTTGTATCTGCTTGTATCCAGAAGATATAAAAGATGAGCTAACTTAAATCATTTGAAGTCTCTTTTAGAACTACAAATTATTGAGACAAATTATGCTTGGCCATGAAAATACAATGAGCACTAATTTATCTTCCAAGGGCCTTATCTCAACTAAAAGTTATCTGTAAAGGCTGCAGAAAAACAAAATGAAGTACAGGCTTCATGGAAGTGAGAAACATGACATTTCTATGAAATAGTACATTATTTAGGACAACTTCATTTCCAAACTATAATGCAAATTGTTACAATGATGATATGCATTCCCTCAATTTTCTTTTTACTAACTGGTAAAATTATTTATTAGCATTTAGGACAGTTGAAGCAATTTTTTTTTTAAACTGGAGAAAATATTAAGACTAGGTAACTATACAAAGTAGCAATATATGCCAGATACAATTTTATATGGAAATAATAAAACATTTCTTACCTATATTGCCATCCTGCTACAACTGAAAGTATAAATAAAATAAAATAAAAACAGCAGATAAAAGATTTTATTTAAAAAACAACATAATCTTTCTTAATTTTAAAGCAGGTTTGCTCATGTCACAAAATGAGCTGTAAGTAGATCACTTGAATACTGGCACTTCTGAAGATCACAAAGGTTCTTATTTATTTATTTATTTATTTATTTCATTGGATTTATCCGCTGCCCATCTCCCCCACAATAGGGGACTTTGGGCGACTCACAAACACATTAAAATTATAAATATATCCAGAATTTAAAACAATACTAAAGAAAGGAAGATCCAAGCAGATGGAAAATCAGGCTGCAGAGAGCTGGCCACTACGGGGCTAGCCATCCCCCTGCTTGAAGTATTCCCTCCCCACCCCAGGCCAAGTGGCAGAACCAAGTCTTCAAGGCCCTTCGGAAGGCCAGGAGTGAGGGGGCCAATCGCACCTCTGGGGGCAGAATGTTCCAAAGCACAGGGGCTACCGCAGAGAAGGCCCGCCTTCTGGACCCCGCTGGATGGAATTCTTTTACTGAGGGGGTCCGAAGCATGCCCTCTGTGTGCGATCGGGTGGGACAGGTTGAAGACATAGGGGAGAGGCGGTCCCTTAGGTAACCTGGTCCCATGCCATGTAGAGCTTTAAAGGTGATAACCAACACCTTGAATTGGACCCGGAAGCAAACTGGTACCCAATGCAGCTCGCGGAGCAACAGTGTTACATGGGCCCTTCTTGGGGCTCCGGGAATAGCCCGCACAGCTGCATTCTGGACCAGCTGGAGCTTCCGGATAATCTTCAAGGGTAGCCCTATGTAGAGTGCATTGCAGTAGTCTATCTGGGAGATCTTAAATTTATGAAAGGTGTGCTACATGTTATAGTACACAAGACCATAAATCTTCTGGATTAGACCAAATCTCAACCAGATGGTCCTGAGAAACCCAAAAGCAAAAACGAAGGCAACAGCCTATCTTGTGGTAGCTTTCCTGCAATTGATTTTAGTAGCATAATGCTTCTGAACATGTTCCATACTGCCAATATACTATTGTCTTCCTGACTTTCATCCTGCCATAAGACAGAGTGTTCCATGTGACAGATGGAGAAAAGTAGGATGGGTGGAATAAAGCATCTGTTCTAGATGATAAAGATAGGATTGTTTTTATATTATTACTCCTGAAGGCAGTAGTTAAGTTGGGATATTTCATTGGTCGGAGTTTTTGGGAGAGACTATTGCTAGTTCTCCCTAAACAGCTCTGAATTATATTCATTATAAGTATTTATAACTAGCAGAAGGGATAAAATGTAGAACTGCAAAGGTAAAGAAAAGCCCTTCCTTCCTTCCTTCCTTCCTTCCTTCCTTCCTTCCTTCCTTCCTTCCTTCCTTCCTTCCTTCCTTCCTTCCTTTTCTCACAATGTTTGGTACAAGCAGAAATACAAAAGTGATACTTAGTATCGCACTGTTAGCAATTCTGATTCAGTACAGGCTTTTTATTTGTGAGATTAATATTGTATCTTCCCTCTAGGATCTCAAAACAATGTATATAGCATTTCCTCCTTCATTTTTTACTATTCCTCATCAACCTGAGTCACTCCATGTGGTGAACTCCAACTCCCATCAAGCCCAATTCACCTGGCCAAGAGCTGTGCTGCTTAAGTGTAAGGATGTTGTAGGATGCAAGTAAGAGTGGGTGAAGAAAGGTGTCGTAAATCAACTCAATGTTGATTCAGTTGAACATAATAGTTCCTTCTGTTTTTGAATAGTACTTTTCACAATCCTATCGGAAGACAGAATCACAGAGATGAATGAATTATGTAAATACAGCAACATTTAATATTCTGATGGGAGACAAAATATTACTGAGAATCATTTGTTACTTTGGAGATATTCATGATTTTTGGTAATTGTAGTGATTAAAAACAGTAGAAATCTCATTCTGAACTTAATTGTTCTTCAAGGTATGACAGAAATTATTCAAATGCAAAACTCCAAGAACAGCCTATCTTATTAAAACTGCCTAAGAGAAAGCCCAGACTTGGGCTTAGCTGTATTTACAAACAAAAATATGTGTCATATAAATTACACATTTATTGTGTCAAAACAAAATACCAGATGCCTTATGCATCTTACTAGTTCAGCGTAGGTGCAGAATCACATTTTGTATTTTTTTTCTTTTTTTAAGAATAAATGGGAAGAGATAGAACTATTGTGCTTTCAAAGAATGTCCGATGTGTCAATTAAATATAGCGTCTCAACAGCTAATGTCTGTATCACAGACATTAGCAAGAAAGACTCAAACTTTCAATCTATGTTAGGAACAAGATAAAAAAAAAATAGTAAGATATGGCATAGAGCAATATGTAAGTAGCTGAGAAAAACCTAACCAGGATTTGCCTCAAATTTTGGTTAAAAAAATTAGCATGACTTTGCCTGGTCTTTTAGTCAAAGCCTATGTGTTAATCCAAAGGAAAGGAGTTTGTCCAAGTCAGTAACAATTCAGTTATGGTTCTGCTGATATCTCTTTAAAAACAAGTTTGTTCTGATCCACCTGTATTCTCTGAAATGGTCTGTGCAGAGTATCATAAAAATGAGTCCAAAACATGTTTGTGCTTTTATCTCATTTGCCTATGCAAAATAAACATACCAATTCAATAGGATAAAGAAAACAATTCTACAAAACCAAGAAGCAATTTGAGATATTTTTGTTCTGGGGCATCCTATGCATTATCCTTGATAATAACTATTGATGAAAACAACTTGCTGATTACAATTTTACCTTCAGTTTCATGAAGTTTTTATTATTAGTTAATGTATTTGGGTTGTTGTTTTTTTTTTAAATGATTAATTTTAGGGCATGGGGGGTTGAAGTGTTAGTGTAAACCCATGATGTGCTATGTTGTTTAGATTGATTTGGTCTATCAGATGCTCTCTCTGCGTTATTATGTATTAGGCTATGCTTTGTATGGATTTTTTCCTCTTGTAACTCATAGTTGCTTTGTGAGATGGGCAGCTATATAAATTTAGTAGAAGAAATCAATCAATAGATAAAAATAATAATTGAAAGATTTTGTTGAATGTCTCCTTGACTGTCTTTTTTTTGGGGGGGAGGGGGAGAAGAAAAAAAGATAAGAGAAGAAAACCAGCCAAAATCAAAAGGAAAAGGAATGCTTGTGGATTTTGAAATAAATCGATCTGACCTCCACTTCCTGGATTAATTTGGAGTTTGGGGATTACTTATCATTTAAATTACCCATGCAGTTTCCAGCTCCAGAAATGTTCCAAGCTGCATCTATGCTGTAAATATGTTTTAAGATAATGAATGATACAAATTGGTACTTTGAAGGGAACAGAAATTTAGAAATGAACAAATGATAAAAATATATTCAAAATTTCATTATTAAATGAATAATGAATTATGAGCTGTTTATTTTTAAAAAGAGTATAGTGAGGAAATAAGATAAATTAATTCAAAAGGTTAGCATGATTGGATGAGTTGCCTTGTCGCTACTTTCTGGCATTTCTGCTATTAATAGCATTATCTTCATAATGGAAGAACTTTAATACAATTTTCCATTGGAGCTATTATTAGATAAAAGTGGAGCTATGGACAAACATGGGATGTGGCATTGTTTGCTATTTTTTCGTTCTTTATAAATACAGTACATTTATATTTGAACCTGTGTTTGTATGTGTGGACGCATGTGTACACATGCTTCTTCAGGATCATGAACATAAGAATGCTTATGAGTATGTCCATCTTTTCTGTTGATCATTTTGCATTTCCCAGCATATTATACATTGGGATAGCAATATCCTTTGAAAGAAATTTCAGGATTATACTATAAAAATGTAAACCATTAAAGAACATGTAAATACAATTAACTATATGATGTTCATTCACCAGATATAATTCAAAGTACTTTTCATAGATGGCAGGTCTTTTTTATGTGAAAGAATGTGACTGCTTAATTAGATTTTCTCATAACTAAGCACCAGTGACCCACACAGCTGAGAAACTGCATCTCTGAAGAAAGGCTTCCACAAGTGTGCATCATAAAAAAATGTTATATTTCATTTTAAGCACAAGTGATTATCTAGGGGGAATAATTACACACTCTTTATTACATCTATGGTGTCTCCTGAACTTTTAAGATGTTAATTGAAGTCCAGATAATCCCCCATAAGACCAAATTAAGCACTCTCTTTACTGCCTAGGAAATTTATTTCTCTTGTAGTTATATTACTTGCCTCCATATAAGTGCAAATACAGTCTACACAAACTTAAGGGCATTTGATAGTTAATTAATTTTTCTTTTGCTTTGAAAAAGTTTTTCATCTGTGAATGTTGTCCTTTTATACATATTTTCTTTTTTCTTTTCTTTTTTTCAGTACAACTGAAGTTCTCTTCAGGAGAGAATATTTTTGGGCAATAGTACTTATTTTTCCATTCACATATACAAGTCTTATATAAAGCAGTATATACTTTCACTGAAATGTTCAATGAACACAGGATTATACAGGCCAGCCCTGTTTTGGCCATTGCTAGGATTTCATTCAGCCCTCTCAATTAAAGGCACTGGTAACAAGTTATCTACCAGATAAAAGAAAAACCATACAATCCCACAAGTATTTGACAGACATCTGACGGGGGATTGTGTGTCATTCTTGCCCCAAGAACCTTTCTGTATATTCATTAAATATAAGAAAGCATTCATTGAAAATGCCTTTGGAACTTTGGATACTGTCCAGGATAAAATATTAACTCTGAGGCAAATCCAAGTTTTTCATGCTTTTGGTCTTCATCTTCTTTGATTATGGATAGAGCAATAGTTTACATTTCAAGGAATTACTATGTTTATATTCTGTCTTCTATTCTGGAGTTCAAGATAACGTATATGGGTTCTTTTTCTTTTTCTTTTTGTTCTCTAGATAATCTTGTGAGGTATATGGTGTTGAAAATAGTAGACTATCTAAAGTCATGCAATGAGCTGCATAATCCATTGGGACTCTTTTCTTTTAACATTCTTTCATCATCATCATCATAAATATACAACCCTCATATTTTTGGTTTGGTTTTGTTTATCAATTTGCAGCTGCCGTTTGAGAAATATTTTTACAATGTTATTATCTATCTTGGGTATTTAGAAATACATTCAGTCTGGAGTCCTATAAATACCCCCCTGGTCTTTCAACTGGGGTCACTGAGGTTTTCTTCTGAAATGACATGTATTTCCACTAGTGCTCCACAGAAAAATTACCCTGTATTTTTCTATGTAATCTTATTCAGTTTGATGAAATATAAATCACTTTTTTTTCTGAGTTCAAGAGAAATGCTCATCCTCATGGATGGACTGCTGTATTTTTGAACTTACATAGCTATGTCAGACCAAAAATTATTTGGGAATATCTTGTCTTTCAATGTACAATCTTCTCTCCAGTGGTCTGCAGTCTGTCTGCCTTCCCATATTTCAATTAATCTCAAAGGAAGAGCTCATGAAGGAATAAGAAGTACAGGCAGCCAGAATACTTCAGACTACTAGAAAGACGTAATAAAAAACACCAGCAGTTGAACCCTACACCTCCAACAATAATTACAATAGTAATTCAAAAACACTAAGAGGAATTCCAAAAAAATTGTCAGGATAAAAAACACACCCAAGAAGCCTCTTTTTCACTTTTGAAAAATTGCAAGGTAGATTTTGATATCACACTAATCACCACTGTCAGTAGGAAAATTTGTATGTAACCATAATGTTATTTTCTTGTACTAGCTTTATTTGTATGATTTCTCTACTGCCTCAGTTTTTATAGGCTTTAGGTGACATACAGATAAAATGGAAAAAATAATATTGAGATCAGTTACAAAGTGACACTTTTGTAATGATTAAGAACAATGAGATCTTGTGATTGATATAGTTATCAGTTATTCTCACTAAACTGGCTTCCGGTGGGGAAATTAATGGTGGAAGGTTAGTTCTGGCTGAGGCTGGGACTTTAGCGTGGTAAATTGGGGGTCTCAGGACTTATTCCGAGAACCGAAGCATTCTCCAGGCAAGGGGAAGCTGTCAAATCACCTCACATCTTCTATCTGCTGCAACTCACTGAATGATTCGTGGATTGTGACGGAATGATGAGCAACCAGCTGGGAAGTGGGTGAAACATCTGGTCAAAGCCACATCTAAAAGCCTCTCTTGAGGGACAGTACTTCTGGCCACCCCACTTCTAGAATCACTGCATTGTTTTTTAAGTATAGAGTTTAAACAGGTTATCTCTACTACAGAAATACTTCTCTTGGTTTTTCATTATTTTTGGGACTTCTAAAGTTTTTACTGGATTTGAAGGATTGATAATATGAGCATGCAATCTGGAAGCTTTACTGTTTTGTAGGATTTTTTTTTTTCGATCTTTGGGAGATTATTTTTATTAACATTTTAGTTTTGCTTTTTAAAAGAAAGATTTTTATATAAGTGTTTTTTTTTTTTTTTTTGCGGAGCGAATTATCTATTTTTGGATGTTGTGAGAAAGTTCCAGTCTGTCAATTTTTCTAAGCTGAGATTGGTTGCTGATTTGCCCTCCCCCCCCCCTGCCCCCGCCTTGCTGTTTGTTATGGGCATCCAGTTACGTTGGCATCTGGGGAATATTACTTTTCGCCACAAGGGGGAGTGAAAGTATCAAATTTGAAACTATTGAAAGGAAGAAAAAGCTTTATTTTTCTCTTTTTAAAAAATTTTTCAGTAAGGGTGGAAAGAAGAAGAAACAGAAATAATGGCCACCAGAAAGGGATGGGTCTGATGAATTTGATAGGATGAAAGGTATGTTTGAAGAATATACTCTTAAAATCACACAAACCATTATCCAAAGTATTAACCAATTATTTGATTCAAGATTTGCTGATTTTGATAAAAACTTGACCAAAAATTGGACAAAATTGAAAAGAAATCGGAAGAAGGAAATAAAAAAGTTAATGATAGAGTTGATTCATTGGAAAGTGAAAGGGGGACAAAGCTGTATTACTGGAACTGAGGTTTAGAAAAATTCCTGAGATTAAAGAAGAAACCTTAACAAATATGATGGATGAAATAGAGAAGATTCTTTGTATAACCTCTAAGTATGCAATGGTATATGGTAAGCCAAGAGATGTGTTGTTATAGTTCACCAGAAAAACAAAGGACTTGGTCTTACAAGTACATCTTCATTCCGAATTTAATATACAAAATGTGGATATAACTGTGCCTAAAGAAATACTATTAAGGATTTTAAGGAAGAGAAAGGATTATGTTGTCTTGACAGATGTTTGGAAAAAGAATAAAATTCTCTTTCATTGGGAAAAATTAGAAGGGATAGGGTAAACCAAACTTTAAAACAAAAGAATAGTTAGAGTTAGAAGGCTTTACATGCCATTGATTTACTTATATGCAACTGTTTCAACATTTCAAATTGGATAAAAAAAATGATAGATGCACTAATGAAACAATTTATCCTGAGATGTAACTTTGTACAAATGATGAATATGCTATTGTTAAAATGTATAAGATGTTGTTATAGATAAATCTGGATGATGAATAAATCAAGGAACATATGATTAAATGGGCTAAAAATGTTAGATATAATATTATGTTGGAATAATGGGAAAATGTGTGGATTAAAGGTTTGACATCTATGCTGATTTACAATTTAAAAGAAAACTTTTATAAAATGATATATTGTTGGTATTTAACTCCTGATAAGCCATCAAAATTGGTGTAACAAATGTTTGTTGGAAATGTTTGTAGGGTGAAGGAACCTTTTATCATCATTGGTGGACCTGTGAAAAGGCTAGAAAACTTTGGGATTAGATACTGTTAGGTACAATGATGGAAGGATCCACAAATATTTACAGCAGAAGAATGGATTATTAAACCAATGGATTTGGCTCAAATGGCGAAATTTACAGTGTTAATAAGAGATAATACCGTTTTTAAATTTGTCTCCCCATGGCAACTCTTCTTAGATTATGTGCTTGTATGGAAAAAAAAATGAAGCTTTGATTGAGGGTTTTAATTATTAGAGGGTTTGTCTTGATAGAAATAATGTTAATTTGGATTAATTAGTGGTAAGAGATTAACTTTCTTTCAATCTGTATCTATATCTGTATTGGAGATAGTCAGAAGTCACTTTCTGTTTCATCTTTCTATCTTTCACTATTTTAGTTTTATCTTCTTTCTTTTAGTTCAATCGCCTTTCTTGCTATACTCTCTGTTTTGTATTTTAATTGTACTCTTTATATATTATAATAAAGGTTTTATCAAAAAAATTATTCTCCCTAAACTTTAAGTCCTTTTAAAATAAGAATTCTTTATAAAATTTTATAAAACTGTACATTTGTTGTGGTTGGGTGGTGATTCTCTTTTGGTATAAACCTTGTCCAATAAAGGAAATCACAAATGAAATTGAAATCATGACATATTTTCTGTTCTTTGGTTGCCCAGAAAGGGTTCTGTATAGTGTTTTCATGAATCACTAGATTTGTATCTTGAGAGCAGATTATCAAAGTTAATTAGCACAAATCCAAACAACAATAAAAAATTATAAAGGAAATTTATAATGCAGGTAAACTCTGAGTTCAGTTTCTAAATGGCATTTGGCACAGCCATAAGAGAAAAAAAATTGAAAACCACATCACATAATGACTTGGCACCTTGGGAACTAAAAACTATTTCACGAAAATAGTTTTATTTTTACATTAGTTGGAAATAACAATGCAGACATGAAAACAGTTGCTGTCAAATTCACAGTAGTAAGCCTTTGCTTTCATTTACCATTTCAGAAATGAACAATGATGTGTGTCTTTTTATGCAAACTCTAGCAAAGCAGCCCAGCTGCATTAAATGCTCAACACATCTAGGATGCTATAAAATTTTTGTATTGAAGCATGGCTTGTCTGTTTTTTGAGAAACTACATTCTCAAAAATACATTTTGGGGGCTAATCATAAATGTTAACATCTTTATTAAGCCAAATAAGAAATTATTTTGCTATTAAAACTGCATAGACTTAAAGAATGCTTTTCTGGCTCGTGTTGATTACAGGAGCTGCCAAGCCAATTGCTATCTTACTTGAGATACAGAGATGTAATGTTATTCTTGTAGTGGCTGATCTAGTATCGTCATGTCTTCGGATAAAGGGCCAGAAAAACAAATTGCATAGAAACCTTACTTTTAATATTGTATAGCTATCAGAACATTAAGTGCTTGGCCTAAACCATTGCAAAATAAGGATTCCAATAGTCTTTCCTCCCCCCCCCCTCCCATTTTTGGAAAATTAGACAGAGTTCAATGAATTTTGTATTATGCATTTGGAACAAAAACCTTCAGTGAAGGAATAAGTAAAGCTACTCCACTTAGGTGAAATGTGCTTTGTATGATTGTTTAATCAACACGGGCACAATGTCAGTATATGCATCACCATATGAGAAGACTATATGTCTAGTTTCCTTGAGTGAGATAATGTATAAAAGAGTATTAAAGAGACTAAGAATTTTTATGCCTAAGTGTATTACAGCAGCGGTAAAGTATGGAGTCTTTGGCGTTCTCTGAGCTAACCATGTGACTCCACAGTTCAACCCTGAGCTACATATATTCGCTTCTATTGGCACTAAAGAATACTATTAATTACAAAAATCTATTCCTTTGCTTCAATCTTAAAGGAAATCAACTCTGATTGCTCATTGGAAGGATTGATAATGAAGCTCAAGCTCAGATACTTTGGTCACCTAATGCGAAGAGAGGACTCTTTGGAAAAGACCCTGATGCTGGGAAAGATGGAAGGCAAAAGGAGAAGAGGACGGCAGAGGATGAGATGGCTAGATAGCATCACTGAAGCAATGAGCATGAAATTGAGCAAACTCAGGGAGGCAGTGAAAGATAGGAAGGCCTGGCACAATATGGTTCATGGGGTCACGAAGAGTCGGACACGACTTAACGACTGAACAACAACAACAACAAAAATTCCTTTGCTCTTGCCTAAGTGATCAAGGCTTCTCTGATGTATTTTTTCCTGTACCTGAAGAACAAAATTATTTTCTGTAATAGGCCTGCAGTTTATTTATAAGGTTCATAAGATACATTTTGCCTGAGTATTTGGGACTATTGTACATGTTTGTGACAGTTCTATTAATTTTAGATTAATAATTCAGAAATCCTATTCACCCTGTGCAGTTCAATAACCTTATATTTAAAATGTCAAGCCAGTCACTACAAATAGTGATTTAAGAATGAGAGTAATTAATGTGTCATTTGCTATAACTTAGGTGATATAAAAATAGTGTAGATATGAGATGTAGGTTCAGATTCCAAGATAACTTCAGAAACTTCACCTCCACCTCTGCTATCCCTCTCTTGACAACCCCTGGTTTTCATTTTGCATTTTTCATTATCCTCCTGGCCCTCAGGACCCACTTTTGGTAGCATGCAGCTGGTAACAGGAGGACGAGAGATAGGAGATAGGAAATTCTATGCCCATTAACTTCCAACATACAGGTGAAACTCGAAAAATTAGAATATCGTGCAAATGTTCATTTATGTCAGTATGGCAACTCAAAAGGTGAAACCAATATATGAGATAGACGCATTACATGCAAAGCGAGATATGTCAAGCCTTACTTTGGTATAATTATGATGATTATGGCGT
Organism: Liasis olivaceus; assembly: GCA_030867105.1. Classification (NCBI taxonomy): domain Eukaryota; kingdom Metazoa; phylum Chordata; class Lepidosauria; order Squamata; family Pythonidae; genus Liasis; species Liasis olivaceus. Next base: position 63,571,205 of record CM061352.1, on the reverse strand, counting down.
ACAGTTTATGAAAACCCCAAATTCACAATCTCAGAAAATTAGAATATTACATGACATCAATAACACAAGGATTGGAAATAGAACAATATGGGACCTCTGCAAAGTATAAGCATGCATATGTACTCAGTACTTGGTTTGGGCCCCTTTTGCAGCAATGACTGCCACAATGCAGCGTGGCATGGATGCTATCAGCCTGTGGCACTGCTGAGGTGTTATGGAAGACCAGGATGCTTCAATAGCGGCCTTCAGCTCCACTGCATTGTTCGGTCTCACGTCCCTCATCTTTCTCTTGGCAACACCCCATAGATTCTCTATGGGGTTCAGGTCAGGCGAGTTTGCTGGCCAACCAAGCACAGTAATCCCATGGTCATTGAACCAGGTTTTGGTACTTTTGGCAGTGTGGGCAGGTGCCATGTCCTGCTGGAAAATGAAGTCAGCATCCCCATAAAGCTTGTCTGCGGAAGGAAGCATGAAGTGCTCCAAAATCTCCTGGTAGACAGCTGCATTGACCCTGGACTTAATGAAGCACAGTGGACCAACACCAGCAGATCATATGGCTCCCCAAATCAACACAGACTGTGGAAACTTCACACTGGACTTCAAGCATCGTGCATTGTGTGCCTCTCCATTCTTTCTCCAGACTCTGGGTCCTTGGTTCCCAAATGAGATGCAGAAGTTACTCTCATCAGAAAAGAGAACTGTGGACCACTGGGCAACAGACCAGTTCTTTTTTTTCTGTAGCCCAGGTAAGACACTTCTGACATTGTTTGTTGTTTAGGAGTGGCTTGACAAGAGGAATACGACATTTGAAGCCCATGTCCAGGATCCGTTTGTGTGTGGTGGCTCTTGATGCACTAACTCCAGCCTCAGTCCACTCCTTGTGAAAGTCCCCAACACTTTTGAATGGCCTTTTCCTGACAATCCTCTCCAGGCTGCGGTCATCCCTGCTGCTTGTGCAGCTTTTTCCAGCACACTTTTCCCCTCCACATAACCTTCTATTGATGTGCTTTGATACAGCACTTTGGGAACATCCAACTTCTTTTGCAATTACCTTTTGGGGCTTTCCCTCCTTATGGAGGGTGTCAATGATGGTTTTCTGCACAACTGTCAGGTCAGCAGTCTTTCCCATGCTTGTGATTCCTACTGAACCAGCCTGAGAGACCATTGAAAGGCTCAGGAACCCTTTGCAGGCGTTATGGATTCATTAGCTGATTAGAGTGGGACACTTTGAGCCTAGAATATTGAACCTTTTCACACTATTCTAATTTTCTGAGATTGTGAATTTGGGGTTTTCATAAGCTGTACGCCATAATCATCACAATTATACCAAAGTAAGGCTTGACATATCTCGCTTTGCATGTAATGCGTCTATCTCATATATTGGTTTCACCTTTTGAGTTGCCATACTGACATAAATGAACATTTGCACGATATTCTAATTTTTCGAGTTTCACCTGTATATTAGGATCCAAGCTATAGAAAGCAGCCAGCTCTCTTAAGGGGATCACTTCTGCTGATGGGAAGCCATTTTGCTATTCTTAAAATAAGATTGGTCATCTGAGAATTACATGATAATGCCTACATGAGTGTAAGGTGTACTTTCCATAAATGAGATGAATTTTAGCTTCTCTGTTCTTTGTTTTATACAACTGCATTGGTGTAGTATCTCTCTGGTCTACTTTTACCACACACTGCAAATCTGAACTATCAAACAGGGCCCTTTTGTGCATATGTTTACACCACACACTCACAAGTAGGGCTTGGATTTTGATGTCCTGCCCACCATCTTGCAGATTATGACTGAAAGTAGCCAGGTGTGGAGAATATGTATAAAATATTTACTGGAACCATTTACAGCAAATCTTCTACATGGGTAGGAAACTCAGGGATATTGTTCTCAAACTAAAAGTTGAAATTAAAAGCACATTGCTTTGCATTTCCACAAGAATAGGAAATAGCACAAAGGGTTTTCCAAGTGTATTGAGATTATGGCACAGAAACATATGTGGTTTGTAAAACCAATGTTTTTGTGCTTTCATCTGGTCTCAGTCTTTGCTTTCTATATTATGTAATTTTCAGCCAGAGATAGTTCTAATTTGTAAATGTGATTTCTAAAATAATTAATTGTGAGGATGGCCAATTTTCTGCCATTCCTTTAGACCTGACTGCTACAATAACTTGCAGGAAGGGAATTTCTTAAAATGACATATTTGCAATCTTAAAATTCTATACAAAAACATGTTGCTTTAGCATGCCCTTTTAGCTAACATATATATGTATTTTCTTTCCAATGAAATTACTACACCATATGAAAAACAATAGACAAGTTACGTGCTTATCAGATTTCTAAATTGAAAGAACCACCCCAATGCTTTGTACATAAAATTATCTCAGTTGCAATTCATTTATTCATCCAAGTGTCTGTAGTTCTATTGTTCTAGAATATGAACCTTGTTCTCTTTTTCCATTTGGTTTCTTTTTTTATTGCTGCATGTGAATTCCCTACAAAGCAACCAGAAGTAAACAGGAACCATGAAGCATCATGAGCAATTTAGCACCTCCAAGAACTTTAGACAATATGACTCATCAGAACTACTATTTTGTTCTCATTTCTCCATGTAGAAAGTATCAAGAAGGGAAAAGCAGAAAGCAGTAAGTCTGACTGCAAGGATATCTTATTGGGACAATGAACGTTTCATCGTGGTTTCATTGGAGATCTCCAGTCATTAGCTTTGTGTTCTTAAGTGAATATTCATGTTTGGGGGAGATTGTGATATTAAGGTTTTTTCTATGGCTACTCATGAATATCTCCTTCTGCTTATTACCTAATACTAATTCTCTTTTTTCCAGTCCTTTTCCATACTTCCTTCTTTTTCCAGTCTATTTATTCATACTCTCATACTTCCTGAAGGCACAGTACAAAATCAAGCAAACAACATCTGCAATAATTACAAATCAATCCAAAAAAATCAACTCATAGTCCTGTGAACAAATAATAACACTACAACAACTAATACAACAATACATTCAAAACAATGTCCTGAGGTAGGACCAAGTGTGTTATGTTGTTGGGTCCAAAACCTGGCTCACCTAAAGCAACCAAATAACTTTGAAGAAACAATATAAATTTATTAAGCATGCAAATGACAGTGTATACCAGGCTCTCAGCAATACATTGGCAGCTTGATGAGCAGCCCCGAGCAAAAGCAGAACCACAGTTTATATACCTTTGGCCTGGTACATTACAAAGACAAGACAAAGTAGAAGGAAGACACAGTATAACACTGGAATGCTTTTGATAAACCCATCTGGATGGCCTTCTCATTATTTATCCTTTCCTACTAGGTCAGCATGCTAGCTATACTATCTATGAGACGTGGCCAGTTAATATAAACAATTTGGTTTACTGGCCATTGGTCCCTGTCTGATTCCTCCCCCTGCCACCACTCAGGCTCAATTCAGCTCATTGTGAATCTTTTATTACAAGGGCACTATAAGCTGTTCATATGGGAGTGGGGGTGGCATTTCACAGGTTTCATACTGAATGCAGCTCACCTGTGTGTGTGGGGGGGGGGGTACCTTGCCTCCTCAACATCCACAATAATTTAAAACAGGTGATAACCTAGAACTGTTAGTAAATAAGACTAGAGTTGTCCCTATACTTGCCTATTAATCATATAAAAATGTTTTTTTTTTAAAAAAAAAAAAGGCCATCACATTTTCACAGAGATGAAGGGAAGAAGAGAGCTGATTCTAGAGTCATGGGATAAAGTTCCTAAAGGTCTAGAATCTGGTGACTATGACCTTGCAGTGAGGAACTGAAAGAAGGCCATGCTCAGAGGAACATAAATATAGGATTGTAGAGAAAAATAAAGTCAGATGGATACTGGGGAGTTGGTAAGCAAAGGCTCTAGACACATGCACCAATAGGTTAAACTAGCTCTGGCCCTGAATAGAAAAATCTTTATCACTTGCCCAGAGGCTATTACAATAATTTAGTCATGAGACAATTAAAAGCACAGGCCAATTGCAGTGCAGTCTTCTTCAAGAACAAGCCCTCGATCTTCAAAAATATTCCTCAGGTAAAAATTAGCAACCCTATATGTAGACTTAATAAGCAGGCACAAAGTCAACTGAGCATCAAGCAAGACACAAAGGTTGTTGTTGCTGTTTTTTGTGTGTGTGAGTAAAATATGTGAGATAATGGCAGATATAAATATATCCATAGTCAAAAAAAGTGGGTAACTTTTCAGAAAGGATTAGTGTTGGAGGGAAAAGCTATGCTAAATGAATACTTATTTTAACAGTCAGGCTTCAGGGTTCCCATTCTTCTATGTCCTCAAAGTTCTTCACTGTATATAATTATGTTATACTCATGAAGACAGATGCTTCAATGTGTGACTTTAAGAAGACAGAAGCTGCTCCCTGCTTCTTGTACCTAAGCAAAGAATTAGCAAAGGGATCCAAACACTGGCACATGATTACACATTTTTTTGGCCTATGCCCCACAAACTGGATGTGGTGAAGAGAAAGAACAGTTTTGGATAGAATTACAAGTCTGTGTATCTACCTGTTCACAAGGAGATTTGCTACTTCTCTTCAGTGACCTAAATGGACAGGTTGAACATGTGAGGAAGGCCACAATTGTCATGGCAGCAATGGATATGGTACGCAAAATGATGATAAGCAGTGAAGCAGGTGTGGCTCTGGACAAGCAACTGCAGCAGAAAGTACAGGAAGAGAAGGTGGCTTACAAGAACTGGTATGTGCAGAAGACCAATGAAAACTGGCAAAAGTACATCACTGCAAGAAGAACAGCAAAGAAAGCTCTCCCAAAGCCAATTAGTACCTGGACTTATATGAGCAACTGGACACAAGAAGACAAAAAGACATCATTGACTAGAAAAATGCACACCAAGACAGCAAAAGACATTGAACACTACATGTGTGTTAGGGATAAAAATGGACAGCAACTGCAGGATAAGCTCAAAATCCTGAAACGCTGGCAAGCAGCATTTTGATAAAATCTTTAATGTGGAATTTCCACACTTGCCAATTCCTGATGGCTTGGCTAATGCTGGCCCAGTCCTGGGCATTACACCTGAAGAGGTTGCTAAAGCTATCAATGGCATGAAGAATTCAAAAGCACCTGGCCCAGACAATCTACCAGTGGATGTCTGGAAGCTGAAAGAACTTCACAGCACAACAGCTGACTGGCTGACAAATTTCTTCAATGCCATTGTGGACTCTGGCCATGTGCCTGCTGACTGGTCCATGAGTATCACATTTCCCCTCTTCAAGAACAAAGGCAACCCAGCAGTCTGCTCCAACTACTGACCAATCTGCCTCCTGTCACATACAATGAAAATTTTTGAGTGGATCCTCAACCAGAAGTCATTATACCTGTTTTCCTCAACTTAGAAAAAGCTTTTGACCATGTTCTACATCAGCTGATACAGTACACGCTAGGTGACCATGGTGTGCCTTAGGTACTCATAAAATGGGTCCAGATGCTTTATGTTAATGCCAGCAGCCAAGTGAGATGCACTGCCAGCCTTTCTGACAGTTTTCCTGTGAAAGTTGGCATGCACTAAAGCTTGGCACTATTGCTGTTGCTGTTCATTCTCATAATGGATCGTGAGATCTGTATCATAAGGCCTCCTGGGCCTTGGTCTATGCCAATAATGTCCTGCTCACAGCTACCACCAAGGAAGAACTGCAGCACCATGTCCAGACATGAAATGACCATCTTAGCCAATTCAGTTTGCACCTCAATATCAAGAAGACCGAGTATCTAGAGACTAGCCCAAGCACCTCCATCATTCAGGTCAGCAGTGAAGATCTAGTGAAGACAAACTCCTTCCTTTACTTAAGATCCCACCTGCAGAGTAACAGTAGCATTAACGGGGAAGTGCGCACAAGGGTGAATGCAACATGGCTGTGGTGAAAGGAGATCACTGTTCTGCGATAGGTGCATGTTAATTCACCTAAAATCAAAAGTGTATAGAATGATGGTCCACCCAGTAGCACAGTATCACACTGAGTGCTAACCAACCACCAAAAGTGCTTAGCACCCTTTACCATGTGGAGATGCACATGCTCCATTGGTCATTTGTTTCCCTTCTCAATGCTGACCACAATGATACAGCCAGACAGCAGTTGGGCATTTCACCAATAACAGAGAAAATGCAGGAAAACTTCCTACAGTGGTATGGCCATGTTCTACAAGCAGAATTCCACATCATTGTCTGCACTGCCTACCACTTTAACACCAATGGCAAACTCCCACGTGGAAGACCAAAGCAAAGGTAGCAGGACACAATTAAGCAGACATGAAAATCATCCAGCTGGACCCAGTTGCTGCATTCAGTCATGTGAAATGGCATTCATTGATCTGGAAAGTGGGCTCTGCACCTGCAGGAAAACACTACTACTAGTACTACTACTACTAGTAGTAGTAGTAGTAGTGGGAGGATCCAAACACTGGAACACTAATGTAAAATTAGTTCAGGAGAGTTCAAAGTCAGGTCTGGTTTTTAATTTGAATAGTTTCTGAATCCCTCTGAATCAACACCCATTGACTTTATAGAGGTACTTAATGGCTAACAGCTATCCCTGCTGTTTAAAAAAATGTTCCTTAAAAATTGTGAGAATTAAAATAAATGTTGTTAGCTTCACTGTAAATATTTTATGATAAACAGGATGTTTCATTTTGATGTTCAATCCCATTTAATGAAAAATAATGCTTTCTGTTTTCCTGCCTACAGTGCTTTAATCCATGAGTCAGTAATAGTTTCCCACACATTATGTGAACTCAGGCTATCTTCAGATGCATAAGACAAAGCTGTGCATACCTCTTGGATGATTGGGACCTGGGATGAGCATTTAGTGAATATCTGAATACAATTAATTGCTAACACTTCCTTCTTCAATAGTATTTTTTTCATCCAAATGTATATTCACCCTGCCCTCCCGCCACAAATAAAAGCTCTAGCTTTGTGCTCTTAAATAATGAATAAACACTGCCATCTTCTGTTTAGGTGCTGCAACAAATCCTTCACATTATTTAGGCTGACTCAACGAAGATGTGTATGGAGAATGCAAACAGACAGTTTCCCAGGTTTTATAGTTATGCTACAGTATTCAGCAACTTCTGACTCCATTGAACTAACAATGAAAGACATTTTTAATACATAAATAAATAAATATTATACCTACATGATTAATATAATATAAGACCATCAAATCCAATTCCCTGCTCAATGTGAGAATCCAAATTTTAAAATTGTTCACAAATTGGGGTTAAGACTCTGGAGATCCAGTGAAATGCAAGTCCACCACCTCTCTGGGTAATTGGTCCCATTGTTGTACTACTCATACTATCAGAGAGCTCCTCCAAACATTCAACCAAAAATTGCCTCCCTGCAATTTAATTTGATTATTCTATATCCTTTACTATAGGATTATACATAACAGGTTTGACTTTCTTGTGTGGGACACCCTTCTAGATATTTGAAAAATCTATCATAGCCCCTTCTATCATCTCCCTCAATGCCAAACAATTCCCTCATTCTCTCTTAATAAGACTTAGTTTCCAACCTCCTGATTATTTTTACTGCTATTTTCTTTTCTTTTTTTCTTTTTTTATTTTTGCAGTTGTACCAGTTTCCAGTAATTCCTGATGGAGCTACAGTATGCTAACTTTAATTACTGCACTGTGATTACAAATTCTTATATACTCATTATTTTAAAATATTGCCAGCTATTGGTGTCAGATTAATTGGTCTATAGTTCTCTCAATCCTGTTTTTTGCCCTCTGGAGACAGGGACATTTGACCTTCTGCAGTCATCTTGTATTTCATCCATTTTCCAAGATTTCTCAAAGATAATGGCCAGACCATCAGCAAGTTCTATCACCATCCTATAATGCAATCCACATGGCCTTGGAGATTTGTAAGGTCAGTAGGTATTGTCTGCCTCAAGCTATAATTCTGCTTCTTCAATCCACTCTACACAGTTGCTCAGTGGAATGCGTATCATCAGAGAAAGCTGAGGCAAAATAGAAGTTGGCAACTCTTTGCAATTTTCACTGAGCAATCGGTATCTTGCTTGCTTTGTCTTATGTCTAGTATGCACATAGCTGAAGTATCCCTTTTCACTGTTCTTAGCATACTTTGCTCATTTTAGCTCTTTCTGAGCTTTAGAATACCAGATCCCAGCACTAAAACCTAGGCTATCTATATATACAGTATATTTCCTTGGTGATTATCCCTTTTTCAACCTCTTATAAGTGTCCTTTATATTTTCAATTTTTACTAAGATTTTTGTGCAATCACATTGGTTTTTTCTCCTCCTCCTCCTCCTCATCCTTCTTCCTTCACTGAAAAAAATGAGTTCCCCTTTTTTAGGAATTGCCTTCCAAGAAACTTTTCCATATCATCTTCTGTCATTAAATTCTGCTTGTTATTGCTCTGAATTTATTAAAATCTGGTTTTATAAAGTTTTGATCCATCCAATTTTAATTCCCCTTAATATCAATATTTCAAGCATTACATGGCCATTTTCTCCCCAAGTTTCCACTACTTTCACTTTGTCTGCTTCTGTTCTCCCTATTGGCTAGAATCAAGTCAAGGTTAGCTGATCTCTTTATGTCTTCATCCACCCTTTGAAAGTTATCAGCAAGACAAGACAGGAATTTGCTGGAAGAATCAGGTTTATCAGAATTTCTCTCCCAAAAGGCACCAAAATAATTAAGTTATCTTATCATTTCTCTTTCCTGTTTTTCAAAGAGCTGAAGGTTTTTTTTTGTTTGTTTGTTTTTTTGAAATATGATGTTCACATTTTGCTTAGTTGGGTAGCCATGGTAAATAATAAAAATTGTACCCTTTTAGAAATTTGGCTACTTGGATGCCTTTGGGGAATTCATGTAAAGTCCTGACTATCAGTGAGTTTGCTTTTAAATACCTCATTTCACAAACAGGAGTCTTTTTATCTATGCGCCATATTAAAATAGCTATTTCCATCTTCATTTCACTATGAGGAAACACTATATGAACTAATAATAGCTTTCTTCACTGATCAGTATACCTGTCTTTAAATATTCAGCACAGTCAACATTTCATTATTTTACTGTGCCAGGTGGTCATAATAGGTTATTAAGCAACATCATGACATGATAGGGCAAATTATAAAATGATAGCTCCCTGCTGATATATATATATATATATATATATATATATATATATATATATATATCCTTTGTACTATAAAACCTACAGCACATTACTGCCCACTCTGTGTCTGTGTTACATGCACATGTGCATGTACAAACATATATGTAGAAGAACAAGTTGCTCTGACAAGACATTAAACAAATAAATATTTAGTGAAGGAAAAATGGAAAATAATGAGGCAGACAAGGCAGTATTTCATTGGCACAGAAGACATGGTACAGATGAGGAGAAGCCAGACCATCACTCAGCTTGAAAAATATATCACTTTATTTGCTGTGTATCTTTCATAGAATAGCATTAACACCATTAAATGGGATGCAGTGGCCTCTGTCAGCTGCATGTCAAACAAGCATCTTCTTCACTGCAGGATGTAATAGGCAGTGGTTCAGTAATTGTTTCCCTTTTACTCTCTTAAGATTATGAACTGTTCTTCAACTACATCACTTTCCACACAAAGCTATCCCTGCTCATTACAGTGGTATTCGGTAAAGAAGCAGTACTTGGTGAAGAACCGAAGACAGACAACTTAGCTAGAAAAAATGTTCTTTCCATTTTTTTTAAATATTGTAATCAGATGCACATGAAATGACCTGGGCAAGGGCCAATATATTTCTTTCGTTTGCTCACTGTATTAGTTTCAGCAGCACATGTTTCTTGTACATTATAGTTTTGAGGGCAGTCATCCACAGGATCTGACACTTTCATCAAAATTACAAAAGTAGCATTGCATCATTATAGATTCCTGAAATATCACCATAGCACATATAAAAGGGATTGAGCTTGCTAATGAAGGCAGAATGCTACTTTTGTTATTTGTCTACTGGCCCCCTCCATAGGTGCCTTTGCTTGGGGTATTCAACTAAATGCTGAATGTGGTCTACCACTCCACACTCTGAAATGAAAGCCATTGTATACCTACATTCCCGATGAAGAAAATTGGACATGGCTGTTGTTTTGTAAGCAATCATTATGTAGGGTATAGTGTGATACTTGATCCTCAGTAATGACTGTGAGACGACCATGATTGAAGGTAAAAGTGACTGCTGTGTCTAAGAAAATATTTATTGGCAGCCAAACCCTGATCTTAACCTAGAAAAGGGAGACTTCATTGGGTAATGCTACATGAAACTTTATATTGAATGTGGCAGAGAATGATCACAACTTATATAAACCAATATCTTGATTCATATTAATACTATCAATATTGTCCTCTGTGCATAAGCTGTATCAGTTCATGACAATCTATGAATGTTGTTTTATAAGCATTCTGTTTCACCATTTCTTTCTCAAGTAACTTTATTCTCCTACCATTTAAATATAATGTAGAAAAATCTACTAGTTTCTTACTGTTCAACTGGGAACTATGCAATTTTGCTACATAAGTCTATTCATTCCATCTTCCAGATTTTCATTCCCCACTGTTCACTGGATTCAACAGCTAATAGCTCCTAAAGGCTATAGGCTATTGTGGAGGGTTCCTTCTTTCTCCTCCCCACATTTCTTGGGATCTTCCCAAGCATGCAGATAATTCCCTCTTGTTTCTCAGTAAGCCTGCTTTAGCCTAAATACTATTGGCACTCAACCACCTGAATTCACATTTAGAAGAAATGATCCATTATATGATACTTTGGAGAAAAACATTGCCAGCCAATGAGCCATAAACTTACTGATTTTTTTAAGATAAACTCTTTTTCAGATCAGTAAGATTAAGAATAAGGCTCCAAAATATCAAGAAATGTATTCCTGACAGTTTTCATAGCTGATAGCAAAAACAGCTGATGGTATATCCAAATTTATACATACATTTGTTTCTACTTTTCCATCTGCTTTTATATTCTTTGCCACTATGTAACAAGTTTTTTTTAAAAAATGAATGCATAATATAATAACAACATACCCCTTGGTGAAAATTTTCACCAGTCCATCTCCAAGAAGTTAAAAATAAAGCAGAGGAAGAGTTCCCAACAGAATTTGCGTATTTCAACTTTTCTATTATTACTCTTTTTTTATTTTTGAGGTTTCTATGCCAGCTCTTAGCAAAGTACACCAGAAAAGGAGACTGAAAACAACAGAACAGACAGGAAACAATATAAACCATAAGCTTGAACAGACCCCCAAATTAACATTATTCATATGTTCTTTCTCAAAGCCAGGCTTCCATCTCTCTGCAGAACTTCAATGGGAAACTGGTAGTTTGAGGCATGTTATTCCTCAGAAGGTGTGCCACCATTGAGAAGGCCTTACTGCAGATGGAACTCCTTAGGGAATGGGATCTTCAGTAGAGTCTCTGTGCCAGATTTTACAGAATGGGCAGAGTTAACCAGGCCCTGAACCATGCAGGACTTAAAGGTGATATTGCACTAGAAACTGACTGGCAACCAATTCAGCTCCTAGAGTAGAGGTGGGCAAATCTAGATGTCCCTGCTTCCCAGACTGATACATGCTAAATCAGTTTAAAGTTCCAGATGGTCTTCAAGGACCACTCCTTTTAGAGCAAATTGCAATAATTTAGTCATAAGGTAAGAAGGGCATGAGAACTGTGTACAATACATCTTGATCCTGGAAAGATAACAGCTGACACACAAGTTTTAATTGTGTAAAGGCAGTCCTGTCACAGTTTCCATTGCTGCTCAAGCAGGAGCTTTGAATAGAAGAGAATCTTTCTCTTGACAGCATAATCCTTTCCAGAACTATATATGGATTATCTCTGGAGTCAGAAGGCTTTCATACTCACAGTCATTCTGATTTCCTAAGGAAATAATTCTTCTTTTCTAAGCCTAATTCTGTTTCTCACTCATCTCAGATCCAACAGCTTCCAGGCACCAAGTCAGGATCACCTCTGCATCACCTGTCCAACCCAGAACATGTTTATAAAGTTATATATTATCAGTTTATTGATGATGCCTCATTCCATGCTGATGAATAACCTAACCCAGCAGTTTCATGTAGATTTTAAAAAGAAAGGAGAAAAGGGTCAGCCGATAATGAAATAACCATGGATTTGACCTCTTCATCCTCACAGCAACTAGAACTGACTGCTCAGGAAAGAAGAGAACCATCACAAAATGATACACCCCACTCCCAGACTCCCAACCCTTGTAGCTGGTCCAGAAGGATACCACAGTCAATAGTATCAAAGGCTACTGACAGATCCAACAGGAGCAGGAGAGTCCTATTGCCCCATCCCAGACTTGCCAGAGGTTAACAAACAGGGTGACCAATACGTTTTTAGACCAATCCTGACTGATAGGGATCTAAATAATATCTTTCTTCCTGGAGTGTTTGTAATTGTGAGACCACTGCCTTCTCTACAGCCTTTCCTAAAATATAAGGTTGGACACTGGACAGTAATTATCTAGGATAGCTGGGTCAAAGAATAACTTTTTGATCCAGATTTTGCACATCCAACACTGAACACATTGTTGGAGTAAAAGTTTCAGATATTTTTATATACCCTGGTGATATTATTGAAGCATAGTAAAATAATACTAATAATTTGTTGAAATATCCAACAGATATGCATATTTTGAATCTTCAAAATATTGTGTCTATTCTTCCCCATTGCTGAATTCCATGTAGGTCTCACACACACACACACACACACACACACACGAATACACCTACACTTCAACTGTAAGCAATACATATATGTTTATGTGTGTTCTTTTAAAAATGTTTTTGAAGACAAATAATTTAAATTATAATCCTGCTAGTCTTCTTAATAGCTTAACTTCAGGGGCAGGGAAATAAAACTCTGTCATATGAGGTCATGTTATATAATATGGTGATGTAAAACTATTTTCAGTAGGGTTTTTTTTTTCAAATGGTTTTTGCCACATACATGATTTTACATGCATTAGTTCCAGTGTGTTTTTAAAGTTTTTTTTTCCTGATTTTACTATATGTGATGTTAATATGTTTACTTACATCTACATAGATAAAAAGATACTTATTCTTCCCTCCATCAAGCTTACCTCATCTCAAGACACGCAATGGCATAACATCTGTATATGGAATATACAAACAGAATGAAACAGGCATCAAATGCATGACTGAAGTTCCAGACAAGTTTTACCTTTGTGATCTTGTACTATATGCATTGGATGTAATATTTGTACATCCTGACTGAATGGTCCACCCACATAAGAGGTATACTGCCTGGGTAAAGAGGAAAGTTGCATTCCACTGATCCATTCCATTGGCACACACATTTTTAACTGGTTTGTTTGTTTGTTTATTCATTTATGGTTAGAATGCTTAATTTATTTATTTTCAGCATGCACAAATATAAAAATGGATTCAAGTATACAATAAAGATGGCACCAGAGACAGGCTTGGAAGGGCAGTAATCAAGATGTCTTTAGTGATGCTCCCAAATGGATTCCTTATCCACTCCCTGTATTCATTCACTCATTCTTTTTCTTTAGACCCAATCCTGCCAGTGGAGCATACAAAGCAAAGGAAAAAAGCTGTTCTATTTCCTGATTTGTCTTACTGTTTGCATTCTCAGAGATAGAGGTGAACAAGCAGTGACAGCAAACAGCAGCAGCAGTGGCAGGAGAATTTTGCCATTGGCAGAGCTTCCCATCTTGTATCGATATTGGCCTTGTCAGGTGCTCAGTAATGATCATTTCTAATGTTGGTCTAAGCTCATACTTAAGACACACTGATAAATAATTAAAACCTGGTATTAGTTTTAACACATAAAACAAAACAATTCCAACTCTCTACATATCTGTATCTAAAGTTAGTAAGCAGTGTGCTATGATAATTAGGGCTTAAGTTTATTGCTGATTATTTTACTTTGTTAATTACAATAAGGCCTTAGCCCAACTAACTTTAGCTGGATAATGATGTAACTATTTTTGCAATATATTCTGTCATGCTGTCTCTAGTCTCTTTAACAAATGACATGTGATGAGTTTAAAAAATCTCCCTTGGAGACTTGAACTTGAAATTTTGCAGGTAAAAATGTCAACACACATGTTAGAACGCATTTATCTGTTATAATAGTTAAACTAGCTTTAACAATGCAACACGGAGATTCTTGATGAATGTTGAATACAATGGGGACATCATGGAGAGAAAGGAATTGTAAATATAAGCTAATTCTTTAATGACATAGAATGTGTTTTGCCATTTGTATTATAAAAGTGTATGTGATGAATTTTTGCTAAATATTCACCAATTCCCATCATTCTTGGAATTTATTTATTATTAAAACTTTTTTTAATATTGTATTTTAATTGATTTTAACTTTTCTGTAAACTGCCCAGAGTCGCTTTTTAATGAGATGGGTGGTGACAAATTAGATATATAAATATATAAATAAATAAAATATTAAAGGGAATCCCTTCTCAGTCCTTTGTTAAGTAGAACTGCAATGCGGCTATGGGATATAATCATGTATTATTTGAGAAATTCTTTTATATGTATGCACTGAATATATACTCAGAATTTAGAACACTAAGCATACTGCTGAAAGAAATAATTCAATAATTCCCAATGAATATATTGATCTGGAATGTACGCATTTCTGGATCCTTGTCTTAGCTTTTATACAGAAGCCTATATATTTTCATACAGCCACAGAAAAAGAGGGTCTTACCTATTCTCTTCGACATCAAGAAAAGCTGCATATCACTGTATTGTTTTAAAATATTTCATAGCATGTTTTCTAAAAAGAATTTTATCTAATATTTTTTCCAAGACTTTTATTTTTAAAAAATAGCCTTTTAGATTATGGCAAATTTCAGAAACACCTATACTGACCATGAACACAACAGAACTGCAAACAAAATGAAAATCCTGTAAAAGACAGGGCTCTGGGTGGACATTACTGGATTCCCAGGAAAATAAAAAAATATATAACTTACAACATTTGGGAATCTGAAATAAAATCTCAGTGATTTTCATCTTCCTCAGCAGGTGGCAGCACCTAGCTGAATTTGGCTCATCTTGGCAGCTAAGCATGGTCAGCCATGGTTAGTGCTTAGATGGGAGACACCTGAGAATTATCTAGATTTGGTAGTCACAAAACGTCCTTGAAGAAGGCAGAAGCAAACTACTTCTGCGGAGTGGCCATGACAACTCCATGGCTGAAGCCATTAAAAATCAAGATTGATTTCAGGATATTGTTACTTTTTCATTTTAATGTGGTTCATGTAGCATCAGGTTGAAAAACAAACAAGAACAATTTTTCTTCTCATCCTTGAAGATACCCTTTGTCATCAAGCATATAGGGACAGTCTTTGTATAACCAACAAGATGTCCAAATATTTATTTTGTATTTGTTTCTTTGTTTAATACAACTGTCATAAGAGATGAATTCAGGGAAAGGCTGGGAAGTCACATTGCAATTTTGATGGGACGAAAGTGAAAATGGAAAGGACCAAGAAAACAAGAAGATTTGTTTCCAAATAAGCAGTGGCATGAGCTGCATGCTCTTCTCCCTGCATGTCAATACAGAAATTAATATAATCAGAGTTAGTGCACTTATCCCCAGGTTAGGATGATACAAAATCCTTACAGAAAATTAAAGAATAAACTTGTCACACAATTCATACAGCAGCAAGATTTTTCTATCCCACCCATTCCTCTGACTTTTTGTTTTCTGGCCAATACGAAATCAACTACAGAAATATTTGTTGGTTTGTTTACAATATTTGGATCAATTATAGTGCAACCCTAAGTGTTCTTATTCAGATATGAATCTGATTAGGCTTATTTTGGTAAAAGGGTAGTCATCTCAGGAACTCCTTAAATAGAATTAAAGAGCAGAAGTAGAGGTAGAGTTTCTAATGAAAGCAAACATTCCTTTGCCCACCCTTCCCAACTTCTGATCACTGGCTTATAATGTAGAGATAAATATCACCTGGAAAAACACATTTATATTCTGCATCTCATGCTGTATGCATAATAACTTTATGAGAGATACCTAGGTTCACTCACATATTTATTTGTTCTGCTTCTAGTTATTGCTCAAGCATAATAACTTCAAATATCCTGATCCAAAGGTAATAGTCAGCTTTAATCAGAAGATGGGAAGCTAGTGGCTAAAGTTATTAATTTACATTTTAATCAGGTGCCTTTGCAAAAAATTATGCTTTAGTGACAAGAAAAAAATGAATAGCATGGGCATCAAATGAGCATGCCCACAATAAATGCCGTAGAGGGGGAAAAAAGAAACAGAGGGTTAATCTATATTGTCTAGCTGCCCCATTTCTGGAACAAGAAGAACAACCATTTCTTGATGGCAGAAACAGATGGTGCCAGCCTTGTGTCCGCTCACCTCACTCTGTCACAAAGTTGATCCACATGCACATTTTCCTCTGGAAGTTTGAAAGTAATTCTCCTTCTCCTTCTCCTTCTCCTTCTCCTTCTCCTTCTCCTTCTCCTTCTCCTACTCTCTTGCTGGAGTGCTTTACTTCCTTACAGACTTGCTCTAGCAGTTTGTTGGCTACTTTACAGAGGTAGAAATGCCCCTTCAGTTGAGCCAGTTCTTACCATTAGCTGTAGTATATTTGAGACCTCCCCTTTTTTGATAGCACAGGCACTATAACTCCTGCCTTGCAAGTCAAAGCTTGCTGGTTTGAAAACCAGAAGGAATGTTTGTTTTATTATGATTATTATATTTTCTGAGCTTCCTTCTTCTCTGTTTATTTCTTTAATAAGTACCATTTCATCATTTTACTGGTTTTTCCCGTCACCTGAGATGGAGGGTTTCATCTCTACTTACACACACACATCCTAGAAGAGAAAGGTGGAAGGAAACAGCAGCAGAGAAACAGTCCAAGGGTAGGTAGATGAACAATTTTCAACCTGTTGCCCAAGTGTCTTGGTCCAAACACGATTATTTTTTAAGTCAGCTTAGAGTCAAGCTGGTATGAGTACAGGACAAGAGCAGCTTAAACAGTAGGTATGAATATGTCCTAGGATTGGAATGAACACTCTGAAAGTGAAACTATTCACATAAAGTTCAGTGGTTTTGGCATTTATTGGGACCTGGATTTGTGGGAGGCAGAGTTTTGCTATGGAACGGTGCTTTGAGAAGCACAGCAGTCCTAGCAAATGCTTGACAGTTGCCATAGGTATGAAAATGTAAACACTCCAGTTTCCTACTCAGTGCTACTATACAAACTTTTACAAGGTTCTTATCCTGCTGACCCTTAGTTTTTACTACAGAATTGCAAAGTGTTATAATCATAATCATTATTCAGTATGCAGAGAAGTAGAGAGGGCGTGAAATCACATATACAGGTTATTGTCAAGCTGTTCAGGGAGGAAATTTAGTCTTGATTTAATCTTTAAAATGTTAATACTACTGACAAAGTTAGACAGTAGGAAGAAGTGCAAGCATGCTGTTTTCATACAATTTAAATACTAATTTAGCTTGTTTGGCAAAAATACTGTAAAATATGTACATTCAGGGCAACAGTGTTCCAGTACAATGTGATGAGGAGGGCAGTAAAAATTAAGATTGATTCTAAGGTCCTGACCAGCAATTCATAAATAAACCAATAATGAATTGATCTTAACCTTCTGTCTCTGCACCAGAAATCTATACACATATTCTATGCATGTTCAGAGTGTCAGTATTGCTACTGTTTTTCCAAATGTACAACAAAAGAAGGAGCTTAATTTCCAAAGGCACCATTTATTTATTTTTTTTAACTCTCAAGGAGATCAGTGGAGATAAATGAGTAATGCTGGCTACAGTTGTAGCCCAACTTATCTAGATGACAATTGGGGAATGCTGCCTCATAAAGATGAAGCTAAAGTCCTATACACTTACCTGGATGCAATTTCCTGAATTAAAAGGTGTGAATAAATCCTGAATAAATTATACATAGAGAATGCACATCTCCTATTCAACAACTGTGCTTTTTGCCAAGGATATGGTGACTGGGGAGTACAGTTAACATTTGGGAAGCATTCAAGGCTACAGTGGATAGGGCAATGATATCAATTAGCCAGTAACATGTGCAGGTGAAATTGTGATATTTTAGGTTTTTCCTAGGTTTGAGGAAGAATTTTATAAACTATATGGAAAGTATTTCAAGGGGTTAATCCTTATTTTTCTGTATTTTCCACCTCAAAATGGCAAGAGACCATGTCATTGATTTTTGGCTGCTAAGGTTGGATGTGGTTCTAAGGAAATTTTTTTTAAATGTGGAGGGGGGGAGAGATTTCAAGCCATTGTTGACTCTTGGAAACTGCCTGGACAAGTCCCTGCAGTTTTCTTGGCAAGATTCTGAAGTGGTTTGTCATTGCTTCCTTCCTAGGGCTGAGAGAGAGTGACTGGCCCAAGGTCACCTAGCTGGCTTTGTGCCTCAGACAGGACTAGAACTCACAGCCTTCCAGTTTCTAGCCCACTGCCTTTAGCCAATACCCCTCCACCAACAGTGAAAGAATATGACTACTGGATATGTTCCTGTATGTGTATAGAGAGGTTTGAGACTTGTTTATACAATAGTGCGTTGGCATTTATAAATATAAAACCAAGTGGGATCCACTTCCTAGATATAGATAAATAATATTTTATTTCAGGAGCAGCAAATAAAGAAATTCTTTTGAAATAATGTACTTCTTTTCTGTTCTTTCAGACTCAATCTATTTTCTAGCATTTCAGAAAACAACATTTTTAAATATCCTTCTATTTTTTTTCCTGTCTCTTTTGGGTAATTAACAACTCCATCCTGCTAATAAAAACCAATGATTTATCTTAGAACTGTCACTATAGAAATACGGAAGCAACAACTACCACAGGTTGTAAGTTCAGTTTGGAGTGTAAATAGGCAGTGTGCGTTTCAGTGGAATAAGGAATATGTAAACATTTTGAATCTGCTTCTTAAAATGCTTCCATCTCAGCAAACAATAATAAAAGGGTAAATATTTCCCATTTGGAGAATATTCAATATTTTTTTCACCTATTAATCTACATAGCAATATAGTTTACAAGTATCATTATTTATTAGAAGGCTGCTTCTAGTTTAGAAATTCTCTCCAATTCTTAGTTCATTTATTTATTAGATGTATGTCCTGTCTTTATTTTGTACAACTCAAGGCAAGGTACATAATGCCCATTCCTCCTGTTTTTCCCACAACAGTCCTGTGAGGTGGGTTGGACTGAAGCGAGAGAATGACTGCCCCAAGGTCATCCAGCTGGTTTCTGTCCATAAGGATGACCAGATCTCACAGCCCCCTGGTTTCTAGCCCAACACTACACATGAAGCAGTTACCAAGTACTTGGAAGTTAGTCTTCACTATGAACTCAGGTACAGGCATGTGGGACATCAGATCATTCTTCTGTAATCTCTCATAAAATAGTTACTAGGCAGATGGAAAATAAAATAAAGTCAGAACTCTAAGGAACCTTCAGATTTGGCAGAGGCCACCACAACTCTAAGATAAATTTCCACCATTATTCTGTGAAGTACATCTGCCACTTGTATAATGGCAAGTATATACTGATGAGACACTACACCAGTATATCACTAGGAGGCACAACTCTCTTGGCCGAGTGCCCAGACATGGGTGCTTTATGGGCAGGCGTAACAGGTGAGCAATGTCTTTTTGCAAAATCCTGTTCCTTTAAATCCTTTGGAACTCTATGCCAGCATAGCATATGCTAATAGGAAAGTCATAAGTGTCAAGTTACAAACTATCTTAATGTATGTTTAGCAACCATGCTTTTAAAAATGGAATACAATGTATGGGACACCCTGATTTTCATTTGCATGGAAGCTTAGCAGTTATGCAATTCATAGTAGAATTGAGAATGAAATCCCACTGGAACCAAAGGGAATTTTTCCCCCTAAAATTAATTAGTATAGAAGGATAGTTTTGATATGGCTCATAGTTTTGGTGATATGGCTACTAAAATTCAACAAGCAGTTATAAATGCTGCATATTTAATAGTAGATTGAAGAAGAAAAGATAAAACTGAGGTAAAGTACTGGCTGAGCCACACATATCTTACATATTTTGTAATCAATACTTACAATGCACTGAAGTGCATATTATATGCTCCAGCTATTAATCGTACTCTTTACTTTTCATCTTTGAAATGTTCAGATCCAACACTTGCAAATGCAAGGTATTTCCTCCCTCCAGTTCCCTCTTCCTGGCCTGTAGTTTCCTTGGCAACAGTATGGACATGGTTTGTCTTTGCCTTCTTGCAGGGTATTTATTTTTCAATTTCCCAGTCTAGTCTATAGTCTCAAGATTTCCAGGTAATCCCTATTCCAGATGCAATTCTGACCCTTCTTAGTTTTTTCATCTTCAACAAAGATGAACTAGGAAAGAGATTCCCAATGCCTGAGGAAAACAGGCTTGGGTTAACAGAAATCAGTTTTCAACCTGCATTATGAAGCCAATATATTCCAAAAGTAATATAATTCTGAAATCATTTTGAAGGTTTATGAAACTGAAATGGTAAGACAGGAGAAGGACAGCAAGCCATTGGTACAATTATCATATTTTTTGTCCTCTACACAAGAAAGTTACCTTATATACATTATGTATTCAATACATTATTGAACAGCAGGATCACAGACATAGGTATCTTCTAGACAGTGGGATGAAGGAATCCATCATGCACTGAGTAAGCTTCTTAACAATATCATTATGGACAGAGACACCAAGAAGTCTGAGAACAAGCAGTACTCTAAAAGAGAAAGGCAGGATTTCATCAAGCTGCTCAATATCAAAGAATGGAAGCATTACTGTTATCTTTTCCAAACTGATCAGATAGTGGAATTTGCTGTGGACAGATGAGATATTCTAACGCCAGTCCTTTCTTCCATTTTATCTTTTTACATCTCTTTCTCTCTTAGAATGATTTCACAGTATTTACATCTCTTTCTGTCAGATTAAATAGCTGCCTCACATTTTATGCTATTAGTGCAAGAATAGAAATATTGTCTTACCACCTAAACCAAAAAGGCATATTTTATTTGTTTGTTTATTTGATTTGTATGACCACCCTTATGTATCTATAATATTATTATACATACCAATACAAAACCAATATTATACTTTGCAAAATGCTTTCATTTCCAGAGGCTTAGCATGAGAGTTTTGGCTGCATCATGTCTATTAATAGGCAGTCATCTCAAGATATCCTTCTGGTTTGTATTCCATGCTGATTTGTAAGTGTAATATGGTTACAATGACCAGGCTCAAATTAACCTACTTCGGACACATTATGTGAAGACCTAGCTCTTTGGAAAAGGCTTTAATGTTGGGGAGAAAAGAAAAGGACAGCCAGCAGTAAGGTGCATGGACTCAATTACAGCAGTGATAGGTAAACCATTGGAAGACCTGAAGGACAGATTGTCCTGAAAATCTATCTCTGTGGTTGCTTTCTGGAAAATATTTGCAATAATTACTTCTATTATCTTTTTATATTGATATTGATTATGTCTTTTGTATAAGAACCAATGTGAAAATACCAAGAAGCACTGCTCCTATCATTGTTAGGGTCTGCAGTCCATTATATAATCTTAAGAAAGGTACATGAGATATTTTCCTTGACATTTAAAGAATATAAGCTTCAAATCTTTCCTCACATTCTGCCTACAATAATTTCTTTAAGGAGGGAATTTTCCAATTTATTTCCAGCATTTTTTGTCTCTCAATTTCAGTTCAAATTAACTGATTTATGGATCCTGATGCTGTCCTAGAATTTCTTACAACATCTGTGACAGTCACTATTTGAATATTCTTATAACTTCTTTCTGTTGCTTCGTTTTAGGTTCACTTGTAGCATCCTCTGCTGGTCTTTGTTATAATTGGCTCAATTTCAATTTCACTAATTAACAAATCTGGGTGGTAACATCCCTATCCACCCCCATTCCTGCTGTGCTGCCTCATTGTGGCAGCAGTGGGGGCTGTTCCTGGGAAGGATGGGTAAAGAACATTGAGAGTGTATGCCAAGAGTATATATTCCCAGCCAACACAACCAAGGCATGAAGTCATCCCAGATGCCCAGCTAAAGCAAGCAGGTACCTATATTGGACAACAGTGATACAAGAAGTTGCCAGTGGCAGATGATCACTTTAGTGACAATGGCAAAGGCATCTATTCATACTGCTTGGGAGAAGGCAATGGTAAACCATTCCTGTATTTTTCCCAAGAAAACCACATGAATAGAAAATATAAAATGATTGACAAGATAGCGCCAGAGGATGGGACCTTCACGTTGGATGACACTCAACATACTATTGAGGATCAGCCTAGGATCTTTTGGAATACTAATAGGGCTTATGACATGGCTAGATTAAAGCCTTCAGGAGGTCTAGTTACTGATGTTGCCATACAGGAAAAGAAAATCTGAAACTGCAAAGATCGAATTACAGTAAGAACATGGAACATATGAAGCATGAACAGAGGAAAGCTCGACATAGTGAATGATGAAATGAAATGACTACAAATTGCATAAAATTGGCATCAATGGACTGGGATCAGACATTTTCAATCAGAAGATCACACTGTTTATTACTTACAATATGAAAAACAAAGAAGAAATGGTGTTGCTTTTAGAGTTAGGAAGGGTATAGCAAGACCAGTACTTGGCTACAATGCAATCAAAGACTGAATGATATCAGTTAGACTTCTTGGACAATCCTTTAATATGACTATCATTCAAGTTTATGCTCCAACCACCAATGCAGAAGAAAAGGCAGATTATATTGCACATAATCCACCCTTCTTAATCTGGGTTTCTTAAAAATCAAGAAGCATTCAATAATTTATGCTTAATTGATACATTACAAATTGCTAAAGATAAAAAGGAAAGTGGATTTAAAAATGACATGCTACAAGACTGGCATGGAAAAAGATGTTATATTGGACATACAAAAAAAACTGGATGATGTCTTAATAATTAAAAGGGATATACAAATAACAAACCAAGAAAGTGACCTGGATAACTTTCCTATATTGGATTTACAAAAGAGTCTTGTTAAAGTTTTGAAGAATTTTGTGAGAAGGGAAGAAAACATGAAAAGAAATCAAGTTCTAGGATGTTATTTGAAGGGACCAAAGATCAAGATTGTTAGAAGTAAAAGGAAGGAATATAAAGTTTGTTTATTTGATCAAGGTTAAAATAGATATGTTGTTATCTCTGGTAACACTTAATGGACTTTTACGGTCATCAGACTGAAATGATGAGGTTTTAAGGATTTGTATATAGATAAGAGATGGGATATTGGAAGAAGAGATCATTTGTTGTATTTAAAGAGAAGTTGATAAGTTACTAAAATTGTTTATACTTGTGATGAAAGCGGAAGTCTCTCTCTCTCTCACACACACACACATTCTTTAATTATTCTATTTTTTTCTTTCTTTTCTATTTTTCTATTTTTTCTATTTTTTCTTTCTTTTCTGTACCTTTTATTTTTTTTTATTTTTTTTAGTTTGTATTTGTTTTTATTGTCGTAATTGTAATCTTTAATACAATTATTACATAAAAAGAGAACATTCCACTCAAAACATATATTTAAAATCAGAAATAAAAGGTGTTTCAGACTTGTTTAAAGAGTTTAATTTGATACAAAAATTTCACCCTCATATTATGAATTATACATTTATTTCCCATCCTTATAGAATGTGTTCCAGATTAGATTCTTTTTTTCATTTCTCCTTCATTACTGGAATATGTTTTAGATTCTTCAGTTAATTCTATTGTTATATCTGATCAAGCTCCAATTATATTAACACTTCAATTTAAACCTATTAAGCTATCCTAAGGAAGGTGGTATTTTAATATCTCTGTGTTATAAGATTTTTTTAAAAAGTTATATTAGACAATTAACCTTACAATTTTTTTAAAGTTACACATGATTAATCCACTTAACAGGTTGTATGAGATACTTTTAATACCTGTATGTGAGGTTATATTATTGACTTTGCTTCCAGGATGAAACAAGATCAAACAATTCTGTATCAACAGCTGTAAAATGTGATTAAAGAGCACCTACTGGATTATGCAAAAAAAACCCTGTGGATCCAATTTATAATATAGTTATATTAGATAAATTACAATCGGAGAGCCAGTTTATTGTAATGCTTAAGGAACCAGGCTAGAAACCAGAAGACTGTGAGTTCTAGTCTTGAGCATGAAGCCTGCTGGGTGATCTTGGTCCAGTCACTCACTTTCACTCCTAGGAGAAAGGCTGCATGAAACCACCTCTGAAAATCTTGCCAAGAAAACTTCAGGGACTAGTCCAGGCAGTTGCCAGGAGACAAGACTGACTTGAAGGCACACAGAACAATTGGGCTATTATGACAAGATTTAATTTTCATTGAGGAAATTTAAATTTAAATTAAAGGGAGTCAATTGAAGCAAACAAACAAACAAACAAACAAATAAATAGAGTTTAATCTCTCAAATAGTTACTAACAACAGGCAGACATTGTTATACCTAGAAAGTGTTAATAATCAAATTTTTATTTTTTATAAGTCAATACAAATTGGATGATAAAGGGGATCAATATGATGTCAACCATTTTTTGTGTCATGTAGATATTTGATGTCACTTTGTCACTTGAAGAAGTACTGGATTTGATTCATTTGTTGAAAAAATGGGAACAGTTTTGTTCCATAGGGTTTCTCAATGGAATGGTATAATCCCTCACAGATTTGGCCCCTATATATTTAGAGGTTTATGTGAATCTTTTAATGCTGGTAAATTGCCTTTATTGTTTTTGAGACTTATATAAGTTGATTTTACAATCAGATAAATATTCTAGATTTTGTGCTAGTTATAAGCCTATTTGGTTAATTAATGTTGATACCAGGATCTAAACTACTTTATAACATGGGCAATTACAGAAGGTTTTATTACACATAATCCACCCTTCTTAATCTGGGTTTATTAAAAATCAACAAGCATTCAATAATTTGTGTTTATTAATTGATATATTGGAAATTGCTAAAGATAAAAGGGATTATGCAGTACTTGTAGTTCTTGATGCTGAAAAAGTCTTTGAGTTGGTTCAGATTAAATTCTTAAAGCAAGTGATACAATACTTACTATATGAAACATAAGTGATACATTTAGATGCTTAGCTGTTTTTTAAAAAAAATAGGGGTTTCTCTATTTTTTTTTAATCTATTTTTTGTTTTTGAATAATTGCTTTTTGTATCTCATTGCTGGTTTTCTTTTCTTTTCTTTTTTTGTTTATTTTTTGTAATATTGTGGTAAAATATAATACAATGGGGTAAATGTAAATAAATAAATTCCAGCTAAATTTTATCAAGATGATTTCATAGGAAAAATATCCTACATCAACAGTAACATTATGAGATTGGCAGTCCTAAAGACAGAAATGGTAAAACATCATTGCATCTTTTATGT
This sequence comes from Liasis olivaceus, assembly GCA_030867105.1. Classification (NCBI taxonomy): domain Eukaryota; kingdom Metazoa; phylum Chordata; class Lepidosauria; order Squamata; family Pythonidae; genus Liasis; species Liasis olivaceus. Next base: position 63,545,608 of record CM061352.1, on the reverse strand, counting down.
AAAAGAAATCAAGGTACAAAATCTGATCTTAAGCATCTTTTCCCAAACCGTTTTTTAAATCCTGATTTGACAATTAGTTTGAATATACTACTGTGAAACATGTATACAATGTGTGTGTATAATGTATATAATATATAATGTTTCACCATTGTGTGCTGCTGAATATATAAAAACATTCACATAACTGCACAAGAATGAGATAATGAAATCAATGAAAAAAGTTAGTAGCAGCAGTAGCTCAATGAATTCCATAATGGAATGGAAGATAATGGATAGATAAGTGGCTTTGGAATCCAGGCCTATGTACAATCTCCACTGATAAATTTTAATTATTCCTTTAAAGTATTATAATTTATTGGTTAAAATACTCTTCCCAGCCTAGGACTCATACTTCTTTGACTGTAATATTTTCATCACTAACCTCAATAGATGGAAATTTCATCCACATATTTTATGCATCCAATCTATCTAATTTAAAAACTGAGAAGGCCTCAGGTCTGAGAAGCTCTCTTGGTTTGTGTGCACTCTTTGTGTTGCCTCTCTGCTACAGCTGAGAGTGAGGCATTATGTATGACACAATGGTGTAGATTATGTAATTCTTTGCAAGGCCAGTTCTTTGCTTTCTGGATACTACTTTTAAAAATATTTTTCTTTTTAAAAGTGTGAATGGAGAGTTGCATAGTCATGCAGACATGAGAAGTGGGAGGTAGATTTAATTTTTGAGAAATTATTGTATTTCCTTTTTCGCAGAGTGGGAACTAAGATGGATAGATTCCATCTTTCTAAAAGACATTGAGGTCATCCTTTCATTTTAGTCATTGTTTCATTTTTATGATTTTGACCAAGTTCATAACTGCAATTAGTCTGAAATAGGAACATCCAGGTTTACAATCCTCTTATGCCCCAAAAAGAATTATATATACATTCAATTCCATCTTTTAGAACATTTGTTGGTCTCAGTGTCAGCCATTAGTCAGCCTATTTCAACCTTCTTTTCGTTTCAGCTGCAAAAGGGGGCAAATAGTACTTTATTTCTTTAAGCATTTTATCAATATGTTATTCTGTTAAAGAGAACTGAAATTGAATTGAAATTGATTTTGGGGTCCACCTAGCTTGTTTTAAAGAAAGGACCCAGCTCTAGAGAAAGTTTAATGCTGCACACTAATTCCTTCTTTTAATAAATAAATTCATTTTCTTCCTTTCCTCTTACAGGAAACAGCACAAAAAAGCACCTTTACTTTAATATTTTTATTATTTGTAAGAATTTATAAGGCAATATAAGACAGACCTTCATAGTTTTAACTATAAAATTTGGTATGAGGGTATACAAATCAGAAAGCTTTCTACTTCATAATTGTTTCCATATTGTATGTAAAACCTGGGGCTTGAAAGGGAGGTATAATTTATGCATGCATGTATGCTATGTTCTTCCATCATGAATACAACACATTAAAATAATTAAATGCTAAGGTTTAATGCTGCTTAAATTATCTCTAGTGGCATATAGAAATGGCATACGTTATTCAAATATTCAATAATATAACAAGCTCTTCTTCAAAAATGTAGCAAGATCACAGGAAGAAATGTGAGACCTAAGGCACTGGATAAGTGGAACTGTTTCATCACAGAAGTTTACAATTATCCCACAGAGCAACACATATTAATGCAGTAATACAATTACAGCTGACAGCAAGTCCACTACAGTAGCTGCCATGAAAAATCTTATGGCTGTATATGAAATAACAGCTTGGGAATCACCTTCTCATAGTCACACTTGATAGCTACATGCTGGTAAAATAATGAGTTAGTCTGCCAAGTGGGATGGGGGAAAAGTAGTATCTATTTTTTTTTAAAAAAAGTCATGCAAATGTTAGTGCTATAGGAAACATTATGAAAAAGAAAGCAGAATCAGAGAGAGAGAGAAAAGCACAGGGTCAAAGAGATATGAAAAATACCAAAATTAAGAGAACAAAGAAATGTTCAGGTGAGATCATCTTTCAAGATTCCACAGTTGTTGCATTACTAAGAAAGCTGTATCCTTGTGACTCTGAGAAAGAACATACTGAAGCATACTGGAATCATTGCAGGCAGATAATTTAAACACTAGACCTAATGGTCTTTTTCCACCACCATTTTTAGATGCTACTGGACATTATTTTAAATGTGTGCTAAGCTCTGGCCTGCTGCTCTAAAGGTCTCTCTTGCTTGCTCATTCTGTTGAGGGTGGCTCTTGACTTCTACCCCCAAAGTCCTACGCTAATGACCATACTATGTGTTGGTCATTTCATTAATTTATGAAATTTCATAGTGTTCATTACCATCAGGCTTTATTTTTGAGCTACAGCATTTAGCTTAAATGGCTGGTCTTGAACAGCTAAGCAGACTACATAGAGCTATCATATTTCAGCTACAAAAATCCAGATGGCAATAAAGAGATACTGTATAGACAATTTTACTTTTTTGGGGTGCCAAATATCCCTTTGTATTTTTATAGCCCAGATATGATAGTCCTATAGTTGGATCAATTACAACTTGGATGGGAAGGAGGTCTTTAAAATTGACTGGGGAGTTTAGAAAACATCCTAGAGGAAGCCAGTGACAAATCATTTCTATGCTATTGCAGGGAAAACTGCCTGGATATGTTCATGAAGTCACCAGGAGTCAAGCTTGATTCAATATACTTTTCATTTCACTCTCTTATATTTAGTCTTCTTCCCATTTGTTGTTGTGAAATGGTGGTTTCTGAGTGTATAGCAGCATTTCCTGTACTTGCAATACTATTACATAACTCTGCCATAAACTAATAGAAAAAGAGCTGTTTGGAAGGGCATCATGGGAAGAGATGCCAACCTGTCCCATCCATCGACCAGAGAATCCACAGCTATGGATAACTGATTTTTTTACTTTCCTAGCTGAAAGTAACCTTTATCCAACTACCCAAAACCCAAGGATTGAAGAGCAGAAGCCAAGTATCAACTACTCCATTGATCAGGGAACTATGGAGTATGGGTTTGATTGTCTGTGAACATTCAATTAAAAGATGTTTTATACATCTAATAAGAATGTCAAGGTTTCTTTACAGATAAGGAATTATTGTATTCTAATAGATTTAGTCCATATTAGGTTAAACATTCTTTGATAATAATAAAACACATTAAGTTCTAACAATTACAGTAGGAAGAAAAATTGACAAGTACAATCTGTATCTAATTCCATATAAGCAGAAGTTTCTGAAAAGAAAGTTTAAAACTCACTGTACATAATACCAATAATTTCAACATGGTCAATTTCATAATATGCAAAAGTATTATATATAGGATAAGGTGATTGCATTCAGCACCTGGAGAGCTTTGGAGAATTTTATGTCCCTTTGCATAGAATAACTCTGTTAATTAACTGAACCAGATTAATTTAATTATAAATGTAAACAAAGAAAACTTGTTAATATATTTCATACTATGGTTATGTATGATTCTAGACAACCTTGTGACCCATTGGGTCATCCTTTGAAAGAAAGGTAGTGCAGTCTGGTAACTATAATGAACATTTTATATTCAACAAATATATTATTTTATATTTTAGACTGACCATATTTTTTTTACCTCAGTGCTGGAGAAAAGTACATATGATAAATGGGAAAATAATTGTAGTGGAAAACAAATTTCAGTAATAATTCAATATTTACTTACCTAAACAGATAAACAGAATGAGCACAGGTGAGCGAAAAAGCAGCGGGAGCAGAAGCAACTTCCAACTTCCTGTCAGCTTCCCCACTGATTTCTTAGTCTATTATTGTTCGGTTAACCTGTTATTTTTTTACTCTATTTCAATGAAATGTAAAAAAAAAAATTAAGTAAGCATTAAACTAGCTTAAGTTCTTTATGTTCATATACTTCATATTTGGAAAACCTGCAAATTTATTAGCCTATATCAGATAGATATTATTTTGTCCTCCTGAAGTTCAAAAGCACAATTAAAGTGGAAAATGGTTTTCCTAACATAATTAAGCTAAATCCCTTGTCCCAATGAGATGCATGCCCACACATTCTTGATGGAGAAATATAGTTAAACATCTAGTCAAGACTATTCGCATGAGTGTAGTTCATGGACAATATTTATCCTGAAACTGGTGCAAAATTAAAGAATTAAAGTATAGAATTACATATTTATTTGTTTATGGAGCAAAATAATATTTAATAATATTTAACCACAGTGCCAAACTAGAGATCAAAAACTGTTGGATGAAGTTACTGGAGCCAGTTTTGTTTATTCCCAGCAAGCTATGTTTGAGTCTTACAACAAAAACAACAAATGAACTGTGTTCATGTGGAAGAAATGGTGAAGAAGTGTAGCCTGCTTCTCAATATTTTGATATTCCAGGAAGCTTTTTTTTTTTTTTTTTATATGGGAAGCACATTTCTCCCTAGAATATTACTGTTGCATATATGTCAGTGATTCTGGACAGGCCCTTTTGCCAGTCAGCTGAAGTACTGCATTAAGCACAATGAAAGTGAAGACATGAGGATTATTCCAACTTCTTTATTATCCAAATATTGTCAGTGCTTCACTATTACATGCAAACAAGCCTCCCAGAGTAAAATCAAACACATTTACTGTTACAGAAAAGTTGATGGAAAATATAATGATGGTAATATAGCATATGCATATAAATGACTCCATTGCATCTGCCTCTCTGTTGGGTATTGCTGCCGCTGGTGTTGTTTTGTTCTGCTTTCAGAACCTAATACATTTTTTTTTCTTCTGCTCTTATGTTCATAACCAATTTCCCCTGAAGAACATTTAGTCTTTCTTTTACTTCAGCAAACATAACTTAAATTTATCCTCAGGGGGAGACATAAGTGGCTAAATTTGCCAAATCCTTAATCCTCAAAACATTCAGAACTGGGGGAAAAATAAATAGTCTTAGATCCCTTTTGTTCATCAAAAGAAATGCTCCATACATTCTGCTTAATGTAAAGAAACATGTGGTATTGTAATATATTTAAGTGACGTTTATCAGAGGACCAATTTTTTTACTTCAGCTCTCTTCTCCCCTGGATTAAACTCATTCAACATCATTTTAATGGTGGAATGTCAAATATGACACTTCCACTAACACCACCAGAGAGAAATGTGCTCAGAATCTGAGCTAGCTAGCACCTTTGGAGGAGAAGAGATCTGCTTTGATAGGCAGGTGGATAATCTGCAGTTCTTGATGAATGCTATGGAGGGACAATGATGATGGAAAATGTTCCTTTACCATATTGCTGCTCTTATCGTATACAATTCTGTGCACATATTCATACAAATACATACATCAACGTTCCCTTCCTGCTCATAATAGTTTCTGGGAAGCTAATTTATTTTGAATTATAATGGAGATTAAAAAAAAACAAAACCCTCCTGACATGCCTTCCAGCCAGGTAATAAATTAATTTTAAAATGTTGATAATTAATACCAAATATAGATTGATCAATACTTGCACTTGGCCTTAATATTTGCAAAATCTTTACCATCAATGTAATCAAATAGTTAAAATAGGTCACGTTATTTTATACTCTTGATTTCTAACTACCAGGCAAAAGATGCAACTATCATAGCTTTGTCCAGATACCTAATTAGTTTTGTGTGAGTTCTTTCCATTTGTGTTCTGTTATGAGATATCAGCTGTTGGTCTAAAATGACTTCATTGGCTTTCACATGTGCTATATATTAAAAACTATTTTAAATAAAATGTTCTTTCTGTAAATAAATACAAGAATATTTAAAATATGAATTATTCAACATGATACTGAAGGTGAATTCTCCACTGGCCAGGGAAATTGAAAGCAAACAAACAGCATGTTAACAAAAGATAGTCAGAAGTTTGCTAAATCGTTCACAAAAGGGAAAGTGTTGCACACCATATGTCTTTGTTTCCTGAAATTTCATGAATTGGTTGTACTTACTTGGCAGTCACCTTACAAAGCTCAGAATTTTAAGGAAAGAATTGTAACATTAAAATCTACTTAAGCATTTCATTCAGTACGTGCCATTTTTCTTTGCTAATTATGAAGTATCTCTATTATGGTTTAACATCATTGGCAAATTCAAACTGAAGAACTATATTTAGAGAAAGAGAATTAAGAATATGATATTATATAAATGAAGCATAGGACAAATCTAAAACAACTTATTGAAGTAGTACATGGCTTGGATGTGCTCTGCACCAATATTATGAAATGTAAACATTATTTACATACTGAGCCATTGTGCAGATAAGAAGTATTTTGGGCTGGTGGAGAAAAAAAGCTACAGGTTAGTGGTAGAGCACATCCTGGACATGCAGAAGAGACCAAACCTGAATGAACAACATTCAAAGGCATTTCCAGGGCTTCTAGTAAAGCCTACACCTGCAGTGAAGTTCCAGACAAGTCTTTCCAATTATCTGATTTAATGATTTGGAACAGGCTCTTGAAATTAGGCCCTGGGCCATATAAGGCCTTATGCTACAAGATCATGGTATAAACATAATCTAATTTCATTGTTTTTCATAATGAGATCCATGCACAAACTTGAATACCTAACTATTACACTTTTAAAAAAGGGCATGGCATACTCTAATACGTTTTCATCCAAATGCATCAGCACATAGAAAGGCTCCCTTTATAATTCTGTCACTTTTAATTTCACTGGCAATTTAACATCAAAAACAAAAGGTAAATTTTAATTCACAAGCTTGATATGCTTTATCTAAAAATTAAATCATTTGGGAGTCTATGCTGGTATAAGGAATTTTCTGTCAGTAATTAACTAACCTTTAGAAAAGCCCCTTTTTAATTTCCTCCTGACAACATAACTGAAAAATGAGACCTTAATAAGCTTTGGCACAAAAGTGACCATATTAATGTAGAAAGTACAGCAGGGTTACATAAAAGCATTAAATAAATAAAAAAATATTTGTACTATTTGTAGAACTCACATAAAAATATACTTTTTTAATTATACCACATTAAAAAATAAAACCTACACATTTAATATCAGATTTGAACTTGGCATAATTCTGCAAGAGTGATTTCCAAAATCTGTTTAAAAATAAAACAATCCTAATTAAATAAATCCTAAAGGTAATAGGTCTCACATTAGTTTCCTTTATAGCACAGTGATATACAACAATACTCAGAATGAAGTCCAATAGAATTCGACATAGGTCCATGAAGTCCAATAGAATTCAACTTTATTCCCATATAAACTGCACTCTTCTCTTACATAGAGGAATTGTAAAAGTAATAAAATAATATTTATTAGAGGTCGAAAAACAGTGGAAGCTGAGATAAGCTAGAAAGATTTTTTTTTAAATTAAAAACAGGAGCACTACTTTCAGTCGTCCTGCTATACAGAAGAGAGGGAGGGTTACAATATTTAAAAAAAAATAAAACTTTTTTAATAAATAAAAAGTTAGGCACAGTCATACATTCACTCCACCTCTTCACAAGATGAGTTTCCCCTGTGAAAGCAGCAAAAAAAAAAAAGTTCCTACTGGGATGGAAGAGGGAATTTCATGGAATGCAGAACAAGGGATTCAGCACTTCTGTTCATTAATGAGTGAAGGCTTTTTGCCTTTGCTATTTTATGGCTTGCCAGACATGCACCTCCACATTGGTCCACTTTTATGTAACACAGCTTTCTCCTCCTTCTCCTTCTCCTTCTCCTTCTCCTTCTCCTTCTCCTTCTCCTTCTCCTTCTCCTTCTCCTTCTCCTTCTCCTTCTCCTTCTCCTCTCTTAGGAATTTCCAGGAATAAAACTCCAAGCTAAAACTCTAATTACATGTGCACTCATATACTGAGAATATCTACTTAACTAAAAGCAAGTTCTTTATATTTCCAAAGACATTGATGAAAGGGATGACTACAATGTGGATATGAAGCCTGTGGACATAATCCTTCTCCTTTTTATCTGTTACTAGACAACCCATGATCCATTGGGTCATTGTTTCAGAGATATTTCCTTACTTAAACAAAAAAAAACAAAATTACCAAGGCAAAAAAGCAGTGGGAGTTGGAACAACTTACAACTTGCTGCCAGCTTCCCAATTGACTTCACTTGTGGAAAGCTGGAAGGGAGCATCAGAAATCTTCCTTCCTTCCTTCCTTCCTTCCTTCCTTCCTTCCTTCCTTCCTTCCTTCCTTCCTTCCTTCCTTCCTTCTTCCCTTTCCCCTTCCCTCCCCTCTCTCCCTCCTTCCTTCCTTTCCACATATAATATAGGCTTGCACCATTTGCTCTCCCCTCATGACCCTCCAGAGAGCCCCCATGAAGCCTCCTGCTCCTTTTCAACTGACCCGCAGAACTGCCTGCCACTTTGCTGGGGTGAAGTGGAACAAATGGAGCTGCAGACCATGAGGAAAACTGAACCCCTGCTCCCTATTCTGGTGTGTCCCTAAGGGCTCTCTCCCTTGATGAAGGAAGAGGGCTCACCCATCAACCACCAGTGCCCCTCAGCCAGCCATACCTTGTCAGCAGACATCCAAGTCACTCCGTCATCTTTCCCTCAACACCCACAGCCATTAATAGATTTCAAATTTTGGCCTCAGTTATGAAGCAGTCAATCTCTGTTCACCCATCAGGCTTTGCTACCAGCCGAATGGGCACAGGGGCCAGAGGGAGGTAGGAAAGAGTTTGGCCTTCCTTCCTTCCTTCCTTCCTTCCTTCCTTCCTTCCTTCCTTCCTTCCTTCCTTCCTTCCTTCCTTCCTTCCTTCTTCCCTTTCCCCTTCCCTCCCCTCTCTCCCTCCTTCCTTCCTTTCCACATATAATATAGGCTTGCACCATTTGCTCTCCCCTCATGACCCTCCAGAGAGCCCCCATGAAGCCTCCTGCTCCTTTTCAACTGACCCGCAGAACTGCCTGCCACTTTGCTGGGGTGAAGTGGAACAAATGGAGCTGCAGACCATGAGGAAAACTGAACCCCTGCTCCCTATTCTGGTGTGTCCCTAAGGGCTCTCTCCCTTGATGAAGGAAGAGGGCTCACCCATCAACCACCAGTGCCCCTCAGCCAGCCATACCTTGTCAGCAGACATCCAAGTCACTCCGTCATCTTTCCCTCAACACCCACAGCCATTAATAGATTTCAAATTTTGGCCTCAGTTATGAAGCAGTCAATCTCTGTTCACCCATCAGGCTTTGCTACCAGCCGAATGGGCACAGGGGCCAGAGGGAGGTAGGAAAGAGTTTGGCCTTCCTTCCTTCCTTCCTTCCTTCCTTCCTTCCTTCCTTCCTTCCTTCCCTTTCTCCCTCCCTCCGCCATTCCTTCCTTCCTTCTTTTCTACATATAAGATAGGATTGTACCATTTGCCCTCCCCTCATGACCCTCAGGAGAGCCCTGGTGAAGCCTTCTCCTCCTCCTCCTCCTCCTCCTCCTCCTCCTCCTTCTCAATTGACCAGTGGAACTGCCTGCCACTTTACTGGGGAAAGAGGTTGGGGATATGCCGATGACAGCAGTGCTGAAGCAACCACTAATTTCCCAAATTTCAATACCACGGGAGTCATGGGTCCTGGATTTTGGATGCATTCTGTAAGTTAGCCCATTTGGTTCAAAAATTGTTGCCCTATGATGCACCATTTCACCCAGTTGAAGGTTAAAGACATGAGAATTTTAGTAGTATATACATTCCTGTGATGTCAAATACAGGAATTCAGAGGAGGACAATGAAAATCAGGGCAGTATAGAGAATGTGAATAAATGGGCGATGAAATAGTTAAGTCTAATTTTGCTGTATCACCAGCTGGGGCCCTGATTCAGCCTGCTGATGAGGACTGTTGAATCTGGTGCTGGAACACCAGACATTGCAGAACCACAGACCACAAAATTGGAGTTAGGGATCATGTCCCTGAACGGGAGGAGTGGGAGTCTGTTGGACAGACATTTGTCCAACAATATAAAGAATGAACAAAATAGAAGGCCACCAAAATGAGAAGTGTCCATCAGCACACTAGGCAGCTTTGAAAATGTTGATATTTTGGAAGTCTGCATCCTTTAAGCAAAGGGTGAGAGCAGGAGAAATGGACTAGTGACAGATTTCTAACAGCACAATTAAAAAATAATAATAATTAGAGTAAGTTCGCACTTGGGCTGCAGTCATATATCTTGCCATCTCATCTACACTTTGCTACTTTGCTGAGTTTATCTCTCATCCACTCTTTTTGATAGAAGGTACATGCTGATTTTAGCAGAAAGTAGAAGATAGGACAGCTGCCTTCTACTCCTGTAAGCATTAATTTAAAAAAACAATGTTTGTAAAATAATCATTCATTTTTCATATCAATTTATATAGCACCCATTTTGAAAAAAAGTGATGGGTAGTTTTGTAATAAGATTTGGAACTGGGAGGCAGGCAAGCTGGACCAATGATTGCACATAGCCCTTTTCTTAGCAGTGCAAGTGCTGGGGGGAATGTCACTGTTATGGAAGGAAGGAAAGAATCTTCATGAGGTTCCTACAATGGTGCATTTTATTGTAGCAGCTCATCACAAACTCAGATTAGATAAGAAACCTTGTTAGGGAATAACATTAGACACATTACAAGCGTTTGTGTATTTGTGTGCTTTGAAAAATTCATATTCGTCCTCTCCTCCCTCCCCCCACTTATCTCTGTACCTTATCTCTATACCATATACAGTATATAACGGTTCAATACCCTCTTATAAAAAGGAGAAGAAGCAATGTTTGTTATAGACTAAAATAGTGAAAGTGAAAAATTAAGTGGTGGATACTTATTAACAAAAACAATACTAACAGATACTAATGCCAGGCATTTGGGTTTTGTTCCACATTTGGAAATTTGTAGATCCACTCCTCTCATCAATATATAATTTGCTTCTCTTGTAGTTTTGTTGACACCATGGTAACCACACCACAACTTAAACCCATAGCTACACAATAACTGCAAAACTTAAACTGATCTGTATTTGATTTCTGTAAGGAGACTTAACATTAGTTATATCAGAGTTGGAGAGTTTCTTTGTGTATGAAAAAGCAGGTTCTCTGCCAGATCTAAATTTCTCCTGATTTCATGCTCTGAAAACATTGCTTTATGGTAATAGCCAGGTGCATTTGAATAGTGGAAAAATTGCTTTTAATTTTGTGGAAGTCTAGTGAGTGTAGTATAATCTGTCATCAAGCAGCAGGATCTCTCTTGGCAGCTGGAATGGATTTGACATTTTAGCTTATAGTAAGCATTAGACATCAGCACATCACTTAACAATTTTTCAGAAGCATAAATAAAGCACACACTGAGCAAATTGATAAGATTTGGTAAAAGATTTTGATCAGCATGAAAACAGCAGAGTTAAGAAATGCTGTCACAGATTTCTACTGAAACCACTCAAGCTGATATGGCCTCATTCATACATTAATTAACACTGACAATTTCCACCCTTGAAACCAAGTGACATTTTATTTTCAGTTTCTTCAGACTAGAAGTTGATGATATTTCTGATATTCATAAATGTGATTTTAATGGGATATAAATTTATCATTTAAGAATGACTAAAATACTGCTAGGGTCTGACTTAATTCTATTGTTTTCACTGCAGACCCCCGAAAGTCTGCAATCTCCACAATTTTATCACTTCCATACCCTTTTGTTCTGCATTAGTTGCATATTGATACAAAGATAAATGATATCAAAAGAAGTAACTCTAAGCATAGTGCATTACTCCTCCAAATTTGTTGTGTGATCTGTGGACTATAATTAAAACTCTGATCTTTCATAATTCAACATTTGCTATCCCACCAAGTAGATAAATTCACATATACTAGCTACTGATTACTGTAGTACTTCTCAGGTCGTGTCAGTGCTTATGTTTTCTTAGAAAGCTAACAGAGTCTCATCTTCCTTCCATCCATCCTTCCTTCCTCTCTCCCTCCCTTTTTTCTTTCTTTTCTTGAATTTCAATTTTACAAATGGATATCAAGCAATTTTTTCCCTCTCATATCTATTATGGTTCTGCTAATATTTACTGGAACCTAAGTATTTTAGCTTTACAATCTATGAATAACAAATTTAATAGTAAGTTTTAGAGGTACATATTGCTGGTATGTGAAATGTGTGGTCCAGGGCCTGCCAATGGTTCCATATCTCTCATTTTGTGCTTCTAAATCACCAAACATCAGCAATAAGATTTATGCATTAAAAAAAAGTCAAGTTCTCTGATAGTATAATTACAGATATGTCTATTTGTAAATAATCGTAACTGACTGCAAATGCAAAAGATAACAGTAGAAGAAATGTATGTTTGCTGTTCTACATGTATGACCTTGTTTTTCTATTTTACAGTATATAAATAAAAGTCAACTGGTTTGTCAATGTCTGTTTTGTCATGAGAATCTATAAAATTAAACAAGCTGAGTTCCTTGAAGTATTTACTAAATAAATGTAATAGCCAAAATCAATGAAATTAAGTAAAATGTCAATATAATTTTATGTTCTCTGAGATTTTTAAAAGAATGTTTTAAATGAGTCACTCTTGTCCTTAGTAGCAATCTAATAGTACTAGTTTCTTAGCTTTTGTCTGAGTTAATAAAGAGCACATAAAATGTTGTTTTCTTTCCTGTACAGAGTTGTATGCTGCCAGTTTCTAGCTCTATTATAAATGCACAGCCAACCATATGAATCCTTTTAATTAAGTTTGATTTAATATTTTGTGCCCTACTACAATTTGTTCCGAGCAAATTATAGCCTCTTGCTGAACTACAATGCTTGAGAGTCATACAGGTTGAACATTATGCCTAATTTCACATTTTAAGACTAGCAGATTGCACTGCTTAATACTGTACTTCTCTCTGCTGAATTATCTGGCATTCAAACTTAGATTCTTTGGGACGTTGCTTCTAAATGTCTTTTTCACATCTAATGGCAATGTAACGGCAAATAAGCAATTTCCTGCTTTGTAAAATTGAAGTGAGGATAAATAAATTACTGATTGAGAAATTGGGCATGTGTTCATATATATCTAGAGCAATGATAACATTTTAATAGCACATGCTGTTATTGTGCCAGTGCATTGAGGTTCAGTTCTAAACTCTTCCCTGAATTATTAAAATAGAATACAAATACATTGAACTTTATCTCTGCAAAAGTATGAGGGGTAGATCTACCAACATCAGAAGCAAACAGGCTGAGACTAGACTAATCTGTTACAGTAATAACACAGAGTAATCTACTGCTTCACCCACACAACAGTGAGAAGATTGCAGTCCATTATGCAGCACAGTCAAGAGAAGGAAATGCAAGAATTGAACCTTGCATCTATTTCAAATATAGATTATATTTTACACTTGGCTGTTGTTTGTTCTTTCATGGCTTCTCTAGTTCTTGCAATAAGCAGAGTTTATCAAAGGGTTTGCCTTTGAATCACTGCTTGTGCAGCTTTTGATTCCAATATGTCAACTTAAGAAACTTGACAACTACTCAGCTCACTATGTCCCGAGGCCAGATAGGAAAGGATCTTTCCTACTGTAATCCTATTGAGCCATACCATACCTGCTCCAAATAATCCATATGTGTCTATTTAATGTCTTTGAACTCAGAACCGGTATGATACAGTAAGTAAGGTGATGGTGCTATCCCTAGCTATGAAGCTTCCTGCATGACTTTAGGTCTATCATTCTGTCAGCCCAACCTTCCTTACACGGCTGTTATTGTTGCTGGGATAAAAGAAAAGATCTTTATGTACTCTAGGTTTAGCTCCTAGAGAAAATCTAGGATATAAGTAAAATAATAATATTATAGTATATTTTCAGACTGCCTGTTTCCTTCTTGTTGGAATTACTGCTTATGATACTTTTTAAAAAGCTGTTTTGGTACCTCAAAACACACAAAATACAGTACACATGAGAAGAAAATTAATTAAGTATTTAAAACATGCTTAATTATACAGTTAGTCTAGTTATCATATCTGCTATTTCTCTGTAAAATTTTCTTTCCTAATTGTTCTCATTTCCTTACCACTCCAAGTAATTCAGAACAGACAGGTGAAACTCGAAAAATCAGAATATCGTGCAAATGTTCATTTATGTCAGTATGGCAACTCAAAAGGTGAAACCAGTATATGAGATAGACGCATTACATGCAAAGCAAGATATGTCAAGCCTTACTTTGGTATAATTGTGATGATTATGGCGTACAGCTTATGAAAACCCCAAATTCACAATCTCAGAAAATTAGAATAGTGTGAAAAGGTTCAGTATTCTAGGCTCAAAGTGTCCCACTCTAATCAGCTAATGAATCCATAACACCTGCAAAGAGTTCCTGAGCCTTTAAATGGTCCCTCAGGCTGGTTCAGTAGGAATCACAAGCATGAGAAAGACTGCTGACCTGACAGTTGTGCAGAAAACCATCACTGACACCCTCCATAAGGAGGGAAAGCCCCAAAAGGTAATTGCAAAAGAAGTTGGATGTTCCCAAAGTGCTGTATCGACACCTGGTTCAATGACCATGGGATTACTGTGCTTGATTGGCCAGCAAACTCGCCTGACCTGAACCCCATAGAGAATCTATGGGGCATTGACAAGAGAAAGATGAGAGACATGAGACCGAACAATGCAGCGGAGCTGAAGGCCGCTATTGAAGCATCCTGGTCTTCCATAACACCTCAGCAGTGCCACAGGCTGATAGCATCCATGCCACGCCGCATTGCGGCAGTCATTGCTGCAAAAGGGGCCCAAACCAAGTACTGAGTACATATGCATGCTTATACTTTGCAGAGGTCCGATATTGTTCTATTTCCAATCCTTGTGTTATTGATGTCATGTATTATTCTAATTTTCTGAGATTGTGAATTTGGGGTTTTCATAAGCTGTACGCCATAATCATCCAATTATACCAAAGTAAGGCTTGACATATCTCGCTTTGCATGTAATGCGTCTATCTCATATATTGGTTTCACCTTTTGAGTTGCCATACTGACATAAATGAACATTTGCACGATATTCTAATTTTTCAACTTTCACCTGTAAGTAAGTTAGTTGAATTGAACTGAACTGAATTGAATTGAATACTGTTCTTCCCCTCATAGGAAATCAGAATGGTTTATAAGATGATGAAGAAATACTTTTATATAAACCACTATGCATAAAACTCAAAATAATTAATAAATATTTTAAAAATGAAACAAAATTCATTTGTTACAGACTGAAATTTTGTCCTGCTTAACCAAATATGTCTTCAATTATTTCTAGAAGAAAGCTACATGGAAGCCACCCAAGCTCTCAGTAGACAATCCCAAAATTGGGATACTGTGACTTCCCTTGTCAATATGCCATGAGTCAGATTCATTGGTGGGACCCAGATAAAATTATTGATACTAGCTGATCTTATTGCATGAATTATATGATATTGAGACAATCTTATTAATACTGAGATCTTACAGTGTTTAAAGCATTGTAAATGATCGCCAACAATTTTAAGAGGATCTTGTAGCTTGCAGGCAACAAGTGCATCACTTTCAGAACTAATATTATGTAGTTCTGTTAAACTACTACACTTAACAGTCAAATCGCTGAATTCTGCACCAGCTGCAACTCCAGATCGTATCTGAAGGTAAATGTAGTGCTTGTGATGCAACATCTTCATGTAGAAGTCCATAGATAATCCAATCTGTTTTAATACATGGCAGGTGACCAGAACCAAATGGCTATTTGTTATAAGGGGAAAAATCTTTTCTTTTTAATTTATTTTGCTTTGTGCTTTTTGTGGATCTACTCCAAATTATCCAGATAATTCAATGAATCCAACAAATAGCAGTGAACATCACCAGAGCAAAGGGAATATAGGCTGGAAAGCAACTTTACCTAGATCAATTTCTTATGGATAAAGAGCTGCAGAGTGAAATGGTGACAGTTCTATCAACAACAGATTATTTATCCTGGATTGAGAACTGGCTGACTTTAACTATGAAACAAGGCAAGGCAAAGCACCACCTTTTATATCAGAGGAGTTCAAAGACCTTCCGTGGACCCAAGGTACACTGCTAAGGTAGATAAAAACTGCTCAGGTAGATAAAAAGATGCCACCAACGAGAGAGATAGCATGCTCAGAGCTCCTGCAAACTTGGCCATAAAACAAAGCTTTTATTTACATCCTTTTAGCTATCCAGTCTTCCTAGAATAAAGTAAGATTAACTGCTTTCCTGAAGTGAAAGTAACAACCCTTTCTTTATCTCTCACTGGAATAGCATCTTGAGAGGTTTCCCCTTTTTTCTTTATGGCAACTACACTACTTTGAGATCCTAATTTATTTCCCAGCTACCAGGTGATTTGTGGCCCAACACAGTAGGATTGAATGACTTTCTTCATGGACACACCAAAAAAGGAATGAGGATTAACAACAAGTAATAATACAAGAAAGAAATCATAGCCAGTAAAAAAAAAGTGCATGATCATGCTCCATTTTGTATAATCAAAGAGAAGCAGTGAATTGTTATGTCCTTACCAGTTCTGGGTACAGACAAAGGGAGTTGGCTGAAGTCACCTTTCACAGTAAACACCTGAGCCAGCCACTCATAACAGACTTCTTTTTGAGTTCTTGGTGCTCTCTGAGCTTGGTTGTTTGCTTGCACGGATGATGTTACCTAGTTGTGTAATAAAACATCTGCAAGCAAACAACCAAGCTCAGAGTACCAAGAACTCCACAGCTGAACCCTAAGCTACAGATATTCTTTTCTATGGAGACTCCCCAATGGCTAGCCAGATAATGAGATATATAGGACTAACCTCCTGGAAGAATGAACTACAGTCCCCCAGTGTTTCTATCTTTAAAGTTGGAGAAGCATGGGTGTATTCTAGCCTCCAAGTTGACTAAGACAAGTACAATGGAATTCTTGCTCAGCAAATGTTTCTCATCAATGAGACACTGATAAGTGTTTCAAAAATTTCACTAGCTTGCTAATAATATGGAAAACAACTCTAGGATTCTTACAGAATAATGTAAATAAGAGACGGTTAGGGACTGAATCAGCAACAGTGGGGAAGGACAAATAAATAACTATCTCCCATGTATGTGGTTTGATAAGAATAGAGGAGAGTACAATAATAATACTTCCAAACCTCAAGCAACTAAATTACCTTCTTCATTGGGAACACTAGTTTCAATCATCAAAAATGTACAAGAAAGCAGTATCCTAGTTCCTGTGCCTTTAATTTGATTGTAACCTCATTTGAACCCCTTTAGTTGGACATATATTGTAAATGTTGGCTTACAAGTTTTAATTATCCTAAAAGACTTTTTGTAGGCTAGAAAATAGGAGGCTGTGAGGTCTAGTCCTGCTGTAATATCTGGTAACTTTTGGCCAGCTGGTGACTTTTGGCCAGTCACTTTTTCTCAGCTCTAGGAAGGAGGACTAGCAAACCATTTTCAAAAATGTTGCCAAGAAAACTGCGTGGACTTTTCCAGGCAATTACCAGAAGTCAAGTCTCACACAAAGGCACAAAAAGTGCTTCAATGTTCAGGTTGCTTCCCTATGGCAAGAAAGAAGAGTTAAGCAGGATGCTGCAACTAATAAATTTTTTTAAAATGACCTTGGTGACATTAAGACCAAGACAATATAAGTGCCAGGCATACAACCAGATTCAACATTCTGGCTGACTTTAACTATGAAACAAGGCAAGCTAAAGCATCACCTTTTATATCAGAGGAGTTCAAAGATCTTCCATGGACCCAAGGTACACTGCTAAGGTAGATAAAAACTGCTCAGGTAGATAAAAAGATGTCACCAACCAGAGAGATAGCATGCTCAGAGCTCCTGCAAACTTGGCCATAAAACAAAGCTTTTATTTACACCCTTTTAGCTCCACAGGGACAACACAGCCTACTTGGTAGGTGGATCTGCTATAATACAGATTATAATAAGAGAAAGACAAAAAGAGACAGAGAGAGACAAAGAATTGCCATCACTAGAGAAGACAAGGAAAGTGAAAGAATTTTCTCAGATTTTTAAGGAATCAAAAATATTTGGTCCAAGGTACCTACCCTGGTATGAGCCAGCTTAAGTCACTCTCCAGCAGGCTACCTAAATTCACCTGTAACATGGTAGTCGAAGTTACAGATGGACATTTGCTAGAGCCCATTTTGAGATCCTCCCTTCACAGCACTAAAAAGCAGATATAAGAATATACCAGCTATTGTAGGATTCTGCTCATATGACCTAGGAGAGGTAAAATAAACTGAGCATCCTAAGATATCTGTTATTCAGGCCATTACAGATCTTACATAACAGGTTGCGTGACAAACTGTATATATCTTATCAGGTATCAGATAAAGTGATATATCCAGCTACAAAATTGCTACCTAGCAACAAGCATTCACAGTAATGTGATATCTTCCTGGGGAGTGGGTTGATGTGGATAAAGTGCATTGTATATTAAATTTTACTAGTCTTTACATGTTATATTTTATGAATGCTTTTATGTGTATGAACTCTGCTCTGATACTATAATAAAGTTAATAGAATTGAATTAAGAATAGATGTAGAGTACCTTAGGATAGTCAAATTGAAATATAATTAGGACACTGTTCACTAAGGCTAGATTATCTCAGTTCTGATACAGTTAAAACCAAAGTAGCAGCTGAAATTATGTCCTCTTTTCTACTGAGGTGACATTTTCCTCTAATGATAGCTTTGAATCAAGAAGCATTCCAAATCCATGTATCTTCAGAGTGAGTAACTTGTCATGGCAAAATAACTCACCAAGAAATAACAAAAACTGAAGAGACCCCAAATAATCATTAATCTAAGTTTGGCAGGTTACAGTGAGTATGCAGGTCAGCCAAGAGCAAGAGC
This sequence comes from Liasis olivaceus, assembly GCA_030867105.1. NCBI lineage: Eukaryota > Metazoa > Chordata > Lepidosauria > Squamata > Pythonidae > Liasis > Liasis olivaceus. Next base: position 63,526,793 of record CM061352.1, on the reverse strand, counting down.
TACAGAGGTACACACATATTGTATAGAATGTTGATAAAAGTTCAAGCATAATGTTCATTAAAAGAGAACTAACTACAGAAGGAATTACTTTACAACTGACAAGAAAATAAGATATCTACAAGGGAGATAGGGGTACCGTTCATATTGTGAAAGTATTGCAGACACATTCCTTGAAGTACAACATAATAGTTATGATATGTAGGTTGAGCCAAAGTCATCATTATTATTCTAACAGAATGTTTGTATGTAAAGCAGGAAAAAAAAATAAGAAGATATGATAACACAAATCCTTGGTTTGTTTGCTTATTTATTTATTTGTACAATTTAGAGGCCACCCAACTCCAATGACTTTGGGTGCCTTACATCTAAAAAAGCAAGAACAAATACATACATACATACATACATACGTGTCTGGACTCTATATACAGTAACAACCAAACATCTTAAAATATATAATCTCTACAATCAGTTAGTAATTAACAGGCATAGATTAGCACAGTAATAAAAATTGCAGTCATAACAGTATTACATGAGAAGTACAAGAAAGGACATCTATGAACTTAAAGAAACATATGTGTAATACTAACAATACTGATTCAACCTCAGTTCTTATGCTAGCTCACCACAATTGTCTAGCTTAGGTGACATTCCTAATTGCTAGGTGTAAAAGTCATATTCCACATTGCCTCCATCTTATCTACATTTATATTTAATTTGCAACCTTTTTTCCAGTCCATCATAGACTCAAGCAGCTCTCAAGCACCTGTGTTTCTTCCACTGATTCAAACAGAAAAGAAAAATAGAGCTAAATATCATATGCATACTGATGAATCCCAGTCTGTAGATGAACTGCCCCCTAACTTGTACATATTGAATCGCAGTATAGGAATAATAGGATCCTGTAGGGCCTTACAACTCAAACAGTATCAAGTGACACAGAAATTACCCACAGCCACCCTCTGGTAATGATCCTGTAGATAGGAATGAAACTAACATAGAGCCTCCAATTCCCAACCCATTAAACTACTCTAAGAATATTCCATGAATGCTGGAAAGCTGCTGAAAGATTTATGAAAAACAGCATGATAATATTCTTTATCTTTCCCTGTCTCCAATAAACATCAACGTTTAGGCTATTGACATGGAAGTAAACATTATTTCAACAATACTACATCCACCTTTGCCGTGGCATCCATGAAAGCCAATAATGAAATACATAAAACCACAACATTTTGAAACTGGTATAAATCTTGCATCATTTTATGATTCTTGCATGGAACATTGTGATAGCTTAGAGCAAGACCATCAGCCTCTCATGATAGAGTTTGCCATCAGTGTTCCTGCAGAATTACCTTTTCCAACCAGAGTCAATATGTCTGAGAAGATCCTCCTAGGAAACCTCATGGTGGTGCTAGAAAGAGACTCAGTTGTTTTTCATTCATAGGATCTGTGTGGAAACTGACTGGCCTTTTGATGATGGACTTCAGAAAGCTAAGGAAGGCTGAAATCCTCTGGATGGCCTTTGAGATATGTTTGTTTGCCACAAGTATCATGTTTATATTTTGTAGTGTTTTATGTTTGGTTTTGATTTGTTGTGGCATTGTCAACATTATTTTTGCGGTTTGAGGAGCTGGGAGTTCATTTTAATTTACTTTACTTTTATATATTAAGAAAAGAAATCCTTACTGTTGACTTTTTTGTATATATTTTCTTTTAATCATGAGCATTTCACTGTATTTTACGTGAAAGCCCAAAGTCTGAATAATTTGGCCAGATGATGATGATGACTTGATTTTTTAATGATATAGGATTTCCGAACTATATCACAAATCAAGTTATGGTTATGAAATAACCTGATTTCTTTGTTTTATAATTATATTTCTTAGCTCAACTGTTCACACTGTTCAACTGTTTCTTACTCTCTTCTATACACAGCATGTGGAGACCATTCCAAACTTTTTATAGAGGAAAGTCTGATGAATTGTATATAAGTAATACTACTCACTATGCAGAAAAATCATGTTTGCCCAATTGCCAACTCCTTTCTCAGTTCTGCGCATGCCTTGTTCTGATTTTTATCATAGTCAGGGCCTCTTTTAATTGTAGTTTTCTTCTAACATTATCAGCTAATATCTAACATATCCACATTGTGCAGCTATAGGCTAACATTAGTTATCCTACAGCCTTTTTACTTGGTACATGCCAGATATATGCATGCTATTAATCACAAAGAGGAAAACACTTCAGGCAGTAGATACTGGACTCATCTGGCATAGTGCTGTCAAATAGTTTTGATATTTGTAAGCAAAAGCAAAAACAAAAGCATTAAGCTCAAGTTCCACTCTAGGAATGAAGCCCATAATCTTTATGTAACTGACAGTTGGCAAATCCAAGAGTTATTACATGCCATTTTTTTCTTCTACTATTTCTTTTGTTGACGTACTCTTCAAATGCTTTGGAAGGCAATATCATTCACATGAAATGTGTCTAAAGGCAATTTTATTATGACGTAGAAATACTAAAAGAACACACCATGTCCCTGCCCTTTTCACTCAAGCATCATGTATATAAAATGCAATGAGAATTAAACCCAGTTCAAGGCACATGAATTATGATCAAAAGGCTATAATAACAGGGTATTAATATAATGAGAGCTTCCTTCCTGCAATATCAGTAGAGGTTTTGTTCACAGGGTCCTAATAGCAGGTGTAAATAAAGCAATAGTTTTGGCCTCATTTTGAAAGAAGTGCTTTGGATCATCCAGGAGTACAAATACCTTACTCTCCTGCAACTCAAACAGCCATGTCTCTTTCCAGAATATCAGCAGAATGCTCCAAGGAGAAACAATGGTAACTATTTTAACAAATTGCAGATAAATCCTGTATGTTCCAAATCACCTTTTCCACATTTATATTAATTGGAGAAATATTTGGAACAAAAAGAAAGTGCTTCTATACACTATGTGATAATCGTCACTTCACTAACTTGGATTGATTTAAAAGGGAATTGGATAAATTCATGAAAAACGAGTCTATCAAAGGGCATTTGTCTTGAAACCCCTATTTCTTCTTGGTTGTATCCTAATACCAGGTGCAACAGTGGCAAGATTATGGTTCATTTCCTCCTTGTGAACACACCCACAATCTGGTCAGCACTGTAGGAAACAAAATATAGGATTAAAATGATCCAACAAGGCTGTTCTTAAGTTCTTACATTTCAGCATGAGTAGGAGAATTATTAGGAATAACTATAAATTCTAAATGGGGTAGACAAAACTAATGGGGTAAGTATCAGTGAAACTTGGTGGGATGATATTTCTTACTGGAAAGGCTGGAATGTATTCAAAAGGAATAGACCCAAGAAAAAGAGTGAAGTGTTGTACTGTAATAAAGAAAAAATATACTTATTCAGAATTCAGGAAGCAAAACATGGAAATTCTATTCAAAGTAAGAATAAAGGTAAGAATAAAAGGATACAGAAATGAAACTGCCATTATTGTTGGAATTTATTGTATCTGTATAGATATAGATGAGACATTTCAAGAAGACATGCAATAGTAATAATGATAAATTTAGGGTTAGGCTATATTAACATACTGTCTTGTTAATGACTCTGAAATTTCACTGCTGCTTTGGGGATACTGAAGTGACTGTATCCAGTTTTAATTTTGTAAATATTTTGTAAATATTTCTTGATCTCATTATCTGCTCAAAAATCACGCTTTCCTTCTGCTCCAGCTCTTTATTTTTTAATTTCTCTTATGCAAATAAATATGGTCAATCAACATTGTCCAGCTGAATTCTATTGCCATTTAATCTCTCCTTCCTAGAAAAAATTTGGCCAGAATAAATGGAATGGAAGAAAGTGTTATTACCCTTGAAGACAGGGAATTTAGTTCTATTCAAGCCTATTAACACATAGAGATTAGGCTAGGCTGTAGATCATGTTCCAGTATATTTCTTCAAAAATATTTTCTGGTTGGTTTCAGCAAATATGCCATACCTGGATAGAGTGAGTGTTTATTTGAACACTGCAGTTTGAACACATCACCACAAAATGATGACTGAATTCATTTATTTTTACTTTAAAGCCCCTAGAAAGAAGAAAAGACCAAAATGTTAGACCTTCTCTGTACCAATTACATCACCATGTCATCAGATATGTTCCCTGCAGCCCTCAAAGGCTTTTTCAAAAAAATGAAAAATATAGTGTGGCTCACAGCCAGAAACAGAGCAAGGTATATTTTAAAGAAATTGCTAAGCAACTTACACACTGAGGATTCTACACTACTCAATTTTATATTTAAATTGTTACCTTGCCTTCAAAACTTTATACTATTCATCCAATGTTTACACATCACTGGATGAGAGAGCATGCTGAAGACTCTAGCACTAATGATTTATATAAAGTCTGCATATCTCTACAAGTATGGCTGGATGTTGCTATAAATTACTTGTGTAGAAATGCTTACACAATACAAATAATTCACAGGAAGCAGCAAACGTGTTAAGAGTAATTTTTAAGCCATATGGAACTTCTTGAATGCTTTGCAAGTCACTTAATATTTAATTAAAAATCTGGTTTCAGGAGGAGTAGATGGTGAAGATGATGGAACTTGCTGAGATGGCCAAATTGATTTCTTTTATCAGAGAAAAGACATTATCTATGTTTATTGTTGACTGGAAACCCTTTTAGACTTTTTGCATGAAATAGAAAAAATGAACTTATGACTTATGGTTTTGATGATTAAGGGAAAAAAAATAGGTCATAAAAAAATTAAGAATCATGTATAACCATAGAGCAAGAGGTAAATTTATACTTATAACTGCTGTAAAGAAAATCAGAAACTACTTCTTTATATTTTCCTTCTTTTTTTTTCTGCACTTTTGGCTTTGTCTTTCTTTTCTTCTTCTTTTTTCTTTCTTTTCTTCATTTTATATTAGTTTTTGTTAGTTTTAATCTTTCTTTTTTAAAATTTTAATAAAATCATTTTTAAAAAGATCTGTTTCAGCATTATTGAAGCAAGTGTTATTGACCAATATGAAGACTAATCTTAAGTGGTTAACCTCATGTTTCTCAAGTTTCCTCATTTGACTGTCTTCATCTGATACATTATTTAAGCCAATGGTAATAGTATTTACTATTTAATACTATTTAATTTTAATCTGTGGTATATTCTCAGGATTACAGTACTTTAATAACGTTTGATCTAATTAAGAATTTCTTTCTACCTTAAACAAACCCAAACTTCTTTTACATCTTTAAATCATCTAGGATGATTGCAAAAGGACATATATTTTTACATACCTTAAATATATTATTAAACAAGAGTAACACAGTGTTCTCAGAATTAAATAATTATGATTTTTTTACTTATGCAAGAAATTTATATCTCAAATATTGCCTTCAAAACACATTTTTATGAAATGTGTGTGTGTATGTACACACACATATATACATATCCATATATATAAACAGAAGCAACAGATAGTAAGGTGCTCATTGGAGGATTCATTCATATAAATAATCTCCAATATATATCCTTACTCATTTTGAAGTGCAATTCCTATGTAATTTCCTTTCCTAAGATTTATTTATTTATTTATTTATTTATTTATTTATTCGGTTATTACAGTTTTTTTTTTAATATTCTCTATTTAAGAGCATAGAGCATGGGGGTTTAGAAAGATATGAATGCTACATTTTCTTTTCCAATATGTTTCTCAGTGGCATATAGTATTGTATTGCATGTTGTTGTTGTTGTTGTTATGGTTTGTTGCACAGTCAGCCAGATGTTTAAACTGGATTTGGCATTGAGTCCTTCCCAAGGACCTGGGACAGGCAGATGCTGTTGTTTGATGGTGTAAAAGGTATTGGTGCAGGATGTAAGCTGTTCCAAGTAAAGCTGCCTTTTGCAATTGACTGATGGTGATTTTGTCAATGCCAATGGTTTTCATGTGGTACTCCAGATGTTTTGGGATTGTACCCAAGGCATCTATTACTACTGGTACTATCTTTGCTTTCTTTTACCACAGTCATTCTATTTCTATTTGCAGGTCTTTATATTTTGTGATTTTTTCCAGTTCTTTCTCTTCTATTCTGCTGTTTCCAGAATAGAAGAGGTATTACAATGTCCACTCTCCAGACCTTTTTGTCTTTCTTATCAACGATTGTTAAGTCTGGGGTGTTATGTGGCAGGTGCTTGTCCCAGAGCACTTTAGCTTCTTCATTTTCTGTTACTTTGTTTTGTGGTCCCACCAGTTCTTACTTGCAGGCAAATGGTATTTCTTGCAGATATTACTGTTATTATTTTATTATTTCTTGAATATAGCTACATTTATGCTGTTTCAAATGGGTGACTATAAGCCACTTACAAGTATAATAAAACATACAATATAAGATATAAAATAATACAATCTTTTTTAAAAAAAAACACTAAAACTTTCATTCAATTAAATCATAAAGTTCCACTAAATAATTCTTCCGTACACTTCTAGTATCTAATTCACATACCCCTAATTCCCAAATGGTTGCTTTAGCAAATTTCTAAAGGTGGTTGGTTCCACAGGAAAGGAGACTAGGCAAAGAGTACTAGTCTTGTATCTCATCCTATTGTATCTCACAGAAGGTGGGGATAATAACAAATGCTGTTCAATTAATGACATACATTTTTACTAGAACATATTCTAAAAAATTAATCTGTATCCTATAAAGCTATTTCTTCATCTAATAAAGCTACTACCACAATATCAGGATCAGCCGATAGAGTTAATTATCTACTTCAAAACAGAGTTGATGAAAAGAAGTCTTGATATTTGCAAAATTACTGGATAGAGTGCTGTTGTATTTCAGCATTACTATGAATGTCACATTCTACCTTTAAACATTTGACAGCAACATCAGGCTCATGAATTCCTCCCCCCCTCATTCAGAAATCTTTCCAAACAGGCACCAATATACTAGTATTTTTATGTTACTTAGTTTCATTTTGTTACTTAAGTAGATTTTATCATTGATATAGTACTTAAGAATATTCAGAGTACTTTATTTCAAATTATCTCAGTGAGCTTTGCTATAGTAGCCCAATAGTCTATAGCAGTCTATAGTCAGTCTATTTTCTAAGTGGAGATCATGGGCCCAATTTTTTCCCATTCAGGCACTCAGCTGAATGTATGAGGACATAAGCTATAAGGAACACCTATCCTAATATTGCTAATGTTCATGAGTTTAGCATAATTAATTAAAATAAGATTCTTGTTAAGCTAAATAGTTCCATGCAACATGCCTACAGTCACCTAATTATGGCAAAGATGTGATGTGAAACACAGGTTTGTGGGTTCACACAGCTGATTCTATTAGTTACTTATTCTGATGAACAATATAAACCAGCTTTAAAGATGCAAATGTGAAAATGTAAAACTGTTACAGAATTAGGAGATGAATAATTCATTTAGGGCTTTTCTTGTACCAAGAATGAATGAATTTACTCTGTAATGTGCCTTCCCCATAATGTGTTACCAATATTTTGAGGGCTGACACGTTGTAGCTCAAAACTGGTTATAAAAACTGCCGTTCAAAGTGGGCATTCATAAAAAAACTTGTTCTCGAAAGTGAGAATACATATTGAGATTCCTTATCCTGAATAGCAAATCAATCAAGTTAAATAACAAGAGATCAAGGGCAAAAGAAGAAAAAGAATGTACATGATTCTGTGTGAGAGTGTTGTTAGTGTTTTGACAGAAAAGATCCAAGTCTGTGTGAAAACTGTGTTAAATCATTATTGAACCGCTGAATACTTTGACACTTGGGGAATACTCTTCTTTGATGCTGAACTTGATTTATTCCACATTTGCAAGAAACACCTCTTGTACTCAAGAGGTAGTGGATCTACAGTTTTAAAGTAAAGTTCATTGTAGCTTCTCATGTTCTGATAAACAAGAATTTCTGGGAGATCATTGCATTTAGAATTCATGTTCTCAAAGAATTGTTTTCACCAAACTCTCTAGTGGACAATTGGGAAGAACAGGAAAAAAAATTGACACCAATAGAAACTTTGTCAAAGAATGCCTATTTATTTTGAGTGACTTTAAATCTCCAAAGCCAGAGTAATTGCTTGTTAAGTGTTTACAAAACTTGCTCATGGTCTGGTTGAATATTTATATATTATCTTTGATAAATCCTAGGTAACAGGTAAAATGTGAGACAACTAGACAAGGACAAATGTCTTTTTTTCTTTTTTTCAAAAAATGAGAAGGTTCTAGGAAACTACAGAATAGTTGATACCTGGGAAGATTCTAAAGCAAGTAATAGTGATCTATCTATAAGCATATTAAAAATATAAATCCACATGGATGTAGGAAAAAAAAACCTTGCTTTTTTGATCCAGTGATTTCCTTAGTAATTGTGAAATGGTACAAGCATAATATGTCTCAGTCTCTGCAGAGAATCTGGCAAAGTATCCAGTGATATTCTAATTAACAAGGTAGACTGTATGTCACAATATCTAAATTGATAGAAAATTGGCTAAAAAATTCTAACAGTCAACAATTATTCATTTTCAAACTGCAGGAAAGGTAAAAATTGAGGTGCCACACGGTTCAGTCCTGGTCTGGTTTTCTTCAATCTCTTTAATGATAACTTGGATTAAGAGATTCAGAAAATGTTTACAAATCTACACATAACACAAATCTGTGTCTAGAGATGGGGGGGGGGGGAATAGAATATCTTGATAGATCAGAAAAATGAAAAAATAGTGGGATGAAAATTAATAGAGAAAAATATAAACAAATCAAGTGCATAGCAATATGGGAAATTATTTGGCTTCACATTCTGTACTTTCTTGATTAAATTATGAAGACAAATGGGGAAGCAATTCCAGCTTGATTGACAGATACAATTCTGTTAGATTTCTGTAATAAAGTTTTGCAAAATTTAGAACAAATGTAATCAGAAAGAACAATGTTCCTTTTTTTTTTTTTTTTTTGAGCAGGAGTCATACAATCTGGCTCATATTATTCTTATCTTCTTGTTTTGTAAAATCCATCAATTATTACTGTCCTTAAAAGTGAACAATCAGCATTCCCTTGAAGGTCCAGTCTGTTAGTCTAATTAATTTTACTATTTCCAAAGGCACTTTTGTGAGAAAAAAATATTTCTTCTATTTTTAAAAATCACTGTCCCCCTTGTCTATTTGAAACTTTCTTATATTACAACTGTGTTAAACTTTTTGCTTTTAAATTAAAATCCTTTAAGATAGAGGGAATTTTTTTTTTTCTTCTTCATTTCAGAAAGAAGACACTCACCAAGAGTTTTTGAACTTCACTGCCATTTAGAATATCTCTCTTAGATTGTAAAGCAATTCAATCATAAAGTGAGTAAGAAGGTGAGGCTCTTTCCAGTCAAATGTCCATGAAGCCTGCACAGCAATTTAGGCACGTTGTAAATCCCTTGGCTCCCAAGTGCTCAACCCACAATCGACCACAAGAAACTAAATTGCTGCAGCTTTCTTGTGAGGAGAAGCTCTTCCACAGCACAAGTGGGTAATTCCCCAATTTCTCCTTCCTCCAGAGAAATTTATGTCAGCCAGAACCATCTCCTGGCTGGCAATTCCACCGCTGCTCGGAGAGACATCTAATCAGCCATAACACCTCACCTGGAAGCCATCAAAGACATTATGTAATGTCCACTTAGCTTCTCAGCTGTATATAAATGCATATCAGTGAAATTCACCAGGTTGATACATCACAAAATATGCAAAGGCACATTTAGAACAAGTCCAGACATCTTACATGCATTTTTTAAGAGAGATTTTTGCATTATCCATGCACTTGCTAAATGCCTTATTGTGACTGGCCCAAACTAGAAAGGACTTTGGAACAGTTAATAGCTGAGCAATGCCTGCTCAACATTGAAAGCAGCAGAACAGAATGACAGTTGCTTCATTCTATTATCTGAAAAACTAGATATACAACCAGATATAAATTGTGATCAATATTCTAAAACTACACAAGAAAATTGTCACTGACTTCTATATTTATCACTGCACTTCATGTGTCTATATTCACATAATTACTAAAAATAGGAGACATCTGTGGTATATCTTTACAACTTGCACTATAATGACAATATATTATCTTAATATTGATTTTAAAAAATTGCATATGCTTTTTTTTTTCTTCCAAGAGAACATCCAACCAACCACAAAATAATGTGAAGCCAAATAGGTGTTTTCCTCTTTTATCTTACTCTTTTATCTAATCAGGCAAACTGGCTCATGCATTCAATTGTATAAAAGTCAGTCACACCTCTAGTCGTCATGTTTCTTATGTGGTATGAACATCTATTGACAGGGAGCTTTTGCTTGTATAAATGGACATATAAAGGCTTTCACATAATCTGAAATCCCATTTATGTTTTTGGAATGCACTCAAGTGTTTTGGAATACACTTACTGCAAACAGTCATAAAATAGAAGCCAATGGTTTGTCTTAGACAAAATGTACTACGTTGGGAATGGGGCTACTCAATATAAATCTGTATATGAAACTATTTTCTGGAAAGAGGCTCTATTTTATAAAATATCTAGGCTACAATACAACCATAAACTGGACTGTGTGGTTAGCCAGTTGATTTCTGCTGGACTAGAGTCCTAGTTTGGGAATGTGAGGAAAGAAACAGATTATAGATGAAAAGTAAACTTCATGAGACCTTAGTTTCTGGCTCTTATTGCACATTCATGTATAATACAAACTACTCTGATGCTATCTGTTTAATTTGGAAATGCCTAAAATCTGAGGTCCATTGTTTATTTTGCCTTAGATATCAAAAAAAAACTTTCTAATGGCTGGTGGATCCATAAATGTAATAGATTAACTGTTCACTAGAATTTATGAGTCTGATTAGGGAACAAATGTTTTGCATACAAATTATATTGTACTGCTTGGATTCATTTAGGAAATCTTTGTGTAGCTTAGAAGTGAAAATGACATTTCAATATTGTTTTACTTTACTTGCACGTATACGATACAAAGAATAAATAAATTGGCTTAGAGAACAGACGGCATATCAGTTTACAAAATGAAAATTACCTTATTGTGTAATTTGTATCTGTTTTTCTTGAGGTTTACAAAGATATTTTCAAAGTTATTCAAGCTACAGCTATAAAAGATAAATATTTTTTCCTAAGACTTACAGTATTTAAAATATCATGTAGTTTAGTTCTGAAAAAAAAAAAATTAAAAGCATGGATACATGGCAGATAAATTATACACAAGCAAAATTTGTGTTATTATTAACATCACTACTGAGCATGGAAAACATTTGTAAGGTGTCATCCTAAGCTTCCAATTTTCTGGCTTTGTGGAACTTGAGTCACTATAGTTCTGTCTGGACAATACATTTCCATACAGATTTCCACATGCAAGCAGATGGTAATGACACTGAAGAGCTGACCTCCATGGCTACAGATGCTTGCTGCATACATATGAAAAACCTCCTCATGGACTGAGATCTACATATGAACCTTATACCTCAATAGAGCTTATAAAATCACCTTAATTTTGTTCTTAAACTGGCAAGTTTTAAAGTAATTGAAAATATGGATAGATAGGGCTTTAATTATCATCCTAAAGAGCTATTACATATTTTTATGACAAAACATAGGTTATGCCTCTTCTAAAAGTATTAGAAAAAGCTCATTAGAAAATATAGATCTAATACAACATTCACAGAACAAAACATGAGATTCAGAACCAGAACTGCTTCAGCTTGCATGCAGTCTTTCCTAACCCACATTTCCTTCCTTCCTTCCTTCCTTCCTTCCTTCCTTCCTTCCTTCCTTCCTTCCTTCCTTCCTTCCTTCCTTCCTTCCTTCCTTCCTACAAAATATTGCTCAATTACTTGGATATCTTTCATGTCCAAAGTGTCTAAGGTAGTTTTCAACATAAAATTTAAACAGCAAAGATTTTAATTCCTTATCAGGGCTCAGCACCTATGTAGGGCCTGGTAGTCCTTGGATGAGAGACTAACAGGGAATACAGAAGTGCAAACTAAACTGGAAAGGCTAAAAACACCAGGGGAGGTTTTTCTGACAAACCATTTTCAGCATTATTGGCAACAACATTTCATAAGCTTGTTCATGATGTCATTAGGAGTTGTCTATACAGTGGTACCTCGGTTCACGAACTTAATTCGTTCCGCGACTCTGGTCGTGAACCGAATTGGTCATGAACCAAATCAAATTTTCCCATAAGGTTCAATGTAAATACGGTTAATCCGTTCTGAACCATATGTTGTTGTTTTTTTAAAACTGCAAAAATATGACACAAAGTACAGTACGAAGAGAGAGAAAGCTAACCTTGCTCAACGCAACTTCTGGCATGGAGGACAGGAAGACACGTGGGGAGGCGGTTACTGCTTGGAGGGAGAGTCCCCCTCCCTACAGGAAGCCGCAACCACGTGTCACAGGAGGGAAAATGGCTGCAGATCCTGTTCGTAACCTGATCCGGCATTCATGAACGGAGGCAAATTTTTGTGACCGGAGCTGTTCGTGAACCGAATTGTTCGTGAACAGAAGCATTCGTGAACCGAGGTACCACTGTAGTTCAAATGAGACTTTATCTTAACAGCTGAATTATAAGAGACTCAACAGATAGATTGTACCTCTTCTCTTATTAAGGTACCATTCTTACCAACATGCCATCTGATCTATTTAAGTTTCCTGAAGAACCAAATGCACCTTGTATTTATTCCAGTTATTCTTCTTTCTTCTCATCATAAATCTCTCAACTTTTATTCAAACTACATATGTGTTTTACTTCTTTCTCATCAGAACTCTTCCCAGCTCTAGCCACCTTTTGGACAGCCTTTCTCTCTGCCTTTCTCTGTCTTCTGCCACACAAAAACTTATTATAGGATAGCTTCACAGTATTTCTTTTCCTTAACCAAGGCATTATATAAAAACCAGTATGGTGGAGTAGTTAGGTGGCAAAGCATGGCTTCATGTTCTAGTAAGCCACAGAGCTCATTGTATGTTTTTGAACCAGTTACTTCTGTTAATCATATCTCCTTCAGAAGATAAAATGAGAAGAGACCCCTTGAGCAGCACTGAGCTCAAAAAAAAAAAAAAGATAAATGTAAAGTGTAAAATAAATCAATAGGTTATTAAGATTTATCTCTGTACTTGTTTCTGATAAGGAGAAACAGATTTGATTAAATGCCTAACTAAAAAGTATGAAGAGGTAACAAAAACACACTTTCTGAAGATGCCTTGTGTTACCTGGACTTCATTTCTTTAATCCTAATTCCTTTGTACATCTAAATGTGCTCTTTTTAAAAATTGCTTCTTTATGCAGTTCCTGTATTTGACACTGATTATTCTTCATGTTTATGTTTCACTTGGCTAGCTACTTTGGGCACTTCCACTGAATAATGGCAGTGAAATATAAATCCCTATACATATATCTCTGTCTCTTTGGCATACAACACTTAGTAACTCTTTGCATGAAGAAATTCTTTGCATTCATTAATCATATATTGACTTTGAAGTTAAGGCACAGACCTATTAGTAAAATGCAAGTGGAGGCTGGCAAAGCAAGCTTAACAGGGAGAGTGCAAGCTTATCCAATTCTGAAAAACAAGATGTTGCCCTCAGAGTTTTCAAGAACTGCCTACTCATAGCTGTCTCAGACCATCTATATTAATTCTTTATGCAACATAATTTCTAGAGTACTGCAGCTACCAAACATTTTTCCAACAGTGTGTTGTAAGGTGGAGATATGCTTTCCCACTTCATCTACTCTAAGGGTAAAGAGGACTTCAATATATTACCACTGGTTTAGGAAGGAACATATTCAGTAGAGAGCAATTTGTAGCACAGAGCAATAAAAAAATATAAAAATAAAATTAAAAAATAATAACATGAATTTCATAATATGTTTGCCTTGGGGATTGTGGCTTTGGCTGCTTTACATTTGTTTTTTCAAGGTGGAAACAACATCAATATGGGAACAATCTGTATTCCAGCACCTATACATTCAAATGACTTTATTTTTTAATATATCAATGGACTGTGGAACTCAGCTATTTCTAAATACTTTTGAAATGATCCTGACAGACAAGGCAAAGAGGATGTTGTCTCAGACCACAGCATGACCAGAAGCTCTGTACATAGGTAGTTCTGATGTTTGTTCACATGTACTTGTTGGTTGCAGTATTTTGAGTGTGAGAGAAAACATTCCTGAGAGTGGGAATTTTGCCTAATCAAGGATTAGAGAAGGTTTTATAACTATAACAGAAAGGAGATTTAGTTCCTGGAAATATGGGCAAAGCCCACCCCCCAGATAACTACAAGGAAAACAGGTAAACAGCATGTGTTCTGTGTGAATGTTCCTGGAAAGAAAGGCAGAAGGAAGTGACCTTAAATTACTGAGAAGTATCCTTGCACTCCCACTGACAGTAGGGAGGACAGAGATGTTTATGTCTGTTTTTTCCTGGCAACAATATTTTTGAAAAATCTCCCTCCTTTGCAAAAGTTATGTGCAAGATTATTTTATACTAACCCCTAGAGTTTGTTTGTATCTGCCCCCTCATTTGGAGGTAGAGGCAGAGGGCTCTAATGTCTGCCACCCCTTTCCTGGTCAGCCCATGTCATGCCCACTTTTGATTACTTATCCTTTGAGGTAGTCCAAACAAGAAACACAAACCATGAGTCCTAACACTACTTTTATTGTAAGTTATAGTAACAGAATCTTGCAAGTCTGAAAGCACTTCTCTCCTTTACTTTTACTTTCCCGGAAACTAGGAAGAGTCCCTTCTGAGATGTTTCCTATGCCTCTTTTCTTTCTGTGGGCTGAGATACCTTTTGCATGATGGTTGTCTAGGCTGCAGGTCTTCATCCTGTCTCTCAAGGTCATTCCCACAGGCCATTACACATCTTTCCTGACTTGAAAAGAACTGTCAAATTTCCCTCCTCAAAGACCAAAGCCCTTTCCTAAACAATGGGCATTGCAATCCAATCAAAGCCTATGACTTATTGGATGCTGTCCCAGAATCCAAACTATTGCAGCCTAAGTATCTTGAAATTAAAAAGGGTAATTTTTAGTTTGTAACTGTAGTTCTCTAGGATAATTGGGTTTGAGGTTGGGATTAGAATAAAATTCCCTGGATGGTGCTGTACAGATCAAACCAGATAATGTCTTTTTCTGGTGTTAAACTTCTATGAGGCTCTGAAAGTGTAAATTGTTATAACAAAGGTATACAAATATGATCTCCAAAATTACGAACTCTTTTACTATGTAATAGAGTTTTAGCCAAGAGCTTCATGTTATATATCTAGCCTTTTATAGAAGATAGCTTCCAAATATTAGCTCTTCTAACAATCTTCATTCAACTTTTATTTCTCATAAAAGTATTTTTTGACAGTGTTCCATATTACCAACACATATATCTTTTAAGGAAGGCCACATATATATTTGCAGTCCTATTATGTTTTTACTGTTTGGTTAAGCAGGATGTGCTTAATCAATGTTTATCTTCCAAATGTTCAATTGCACATTACTTTACACTATTTCTCCTGAATTTCCATTATATCCATAGTTTTGTAGTCAATTATGTCTCAAGGTGCTATTCCCTTTATGTTTTATTTATGAACCTCACTAGCCATGATCTTCCCTAGTTTAATTAGTTCACCTTCTTAAGTTGATTTCAGACAAGCAATTATAAACAAATCTGCAACTTCCGTGTGTAAACTTAAAATATTTTTTTTTAATCTGCCTTATGCCACCTCTTTTAGCCTACTTTGATATTTTTTGTCTCCCATTTCACAAACATTGTATTTTATCTCATTTAATAGTGTCAAAATTTTCACAGTAGGATTTGCATTTGGATTTGGCACAAAACAGACAATTCCTACAGCAACCCATAATTCCAATCCATTAGGTTAATGCATTGCAGCTGCTGTGAACAGTGGGCATGCTATCTTTGGTATAATGAAGCCTTGAATAGCACGGAATATAAAACCAAATAAATTGAAAAAAGGTTCTACTTTGAAGCTGGAGAAAAAGGAGTTTTGTCTTCTTTTCTACCAACATTTTATACCTCTAGGGATGATAATATTTATTATACTTTTATTAAGTTAATAAAAGTTGCTGTGAGTTGAGCAGCATATTTAATAAATGATAATTAAAAATAAAAATTATACATCCAAACAAACATATCAGATAATAAAATCCATTTCAACATTCACTGATTTTGGTTGTACATATAAGGTTATTATTATGTTTACTCATTGTAACAGAAGTAAAAAATCATCTATAGCATCTATCCTCCTTCCTATCAGTCTCTAACCTGCATGCTTAATTTTTAAAAAATATACTTTGATATTTTAAAATAACGTGAAAATCTTGGATAACTTCTATCTAGTGCAATTTAGCTTTAAAAACCCAGAGTAATAGCAGGCTAGAATGGAGTAAAGAAACCACTTCAAAAGGTGCTTTCTGGTAATTGGGTGTTTTGTGATTGTCCACGCTCACTATGGAAGTGATTTTCTAATTACACAATCTCTCTCCTCCAAGCAGCAGCTATTTTATGTGACACCTACAACATTCTCCTAACATTACAAATATGCCATTGGCCATAAACTCATATATATATATACATACACACACACACATGCACATGTATATGTATGTGTGTGTGTGTCTATATGTATGTATATATGTATGTGTGTATATATATATGTGTATGTATGTATGTATGTGTGTGTATGTATGTATGTATGTATGTATATATATATATATATATATATATATATATATATATATATATAGTGTAAGGAACACCTGATAAGGGACATAAATTTAAGTAATGGTACTTTGATTTGAATGCCTGATTTTGAGACAATGTGAAACGTTAGAATTTGTCAAAGTTGTGTGTTGTCTTCATGAGAACCCAAATTTGTCAAACTACATGATTTACAATTAACCTCCATGTATTTTTTCAAAATATAGTCACACACGTGTCATATAGGTGCACAGATCTGAACCAGCATTCCTATAACGGTCTCGAACTTCATGTGCTGGTACAGTGTACGTTTCTAAGGCAAGCTGTATGTGCCGTATGCTTTCCATTTCTTTGCTCGCCGTGGAATAGATAGAAATGCACGCAATTAACCATAATTGATGGCATAAATGAAATATATATCATTTGGCTTCACCTTGATAGGAACCTGTGAAGCGATGTCCAAGATTTCACCAGGCAGGATATAAAGTTAGAAAACAGATGTGGAATTTTGGAAAACAGCAACATTTCATATATTGAGTACATATTTAACTAATATCAATTTAATTGACCATCAATATCAATCAATTATTGACCATCATAGGCAGCAGTATCTAGGATTTTAGGAAGGGGGTTGAACCTTGGACTCTGCGTCTAAAGCATGATCTTTGCTAGTAATATAATAAATATGCTCATTTTAAAAGGAATCATGGCTGAATGGAAAAGCAATATTCAAGAGAAAGATCTGAACAGAAGGTTCAAATTTCTGGACAACTGCTGCCAAAAGTAAAAAAAATCCATCGTCTAATCTGATATACAGCAGATTACTATGCTTTTATACACAATGTATGGGACCACTAAACAGAAGGTGTCTCATATGCATAGTTGTCTTTCTAGTATTGTAACCATGGTCTTCGGATACTGGTGGAGCTTCTAATATGCCTCTAGCACAAACATCCAAAACTTGAGGAACCAGGTTTGCTTGTAACTCTGGAAGGCCTGATGGCACTCAGGGGTCTCCAGAAGTTATTTTGGTACAGAAGGATAAAATTACTTAATGCATGACAAAAAATTAATTGCATTTTAATTAAGTTTTGAAATGAAATATTGTGATATCAAATTTAGTCATACTTTAGCTGCATCCACTTGTATCTGTATGTTAAGGCTTATGAGTGGGTTTTGGCCTGGAAAAAAATCATCTGCTTCTGCTCCAGAATGACATGGTATCATCATTCAGTTATAAATTATCCTTAGCTTTTTCCTATCCCTAGTTTCTCTGATTTTTCCCCAAAGCATTAATAAAAGCTGCAATACTTCTAAAAGTCCTTGCATATTAACTTGAAATAACTAATTAAAAGGTGACCTCAAAAATGATACAGCATAAACAGCTCTGAAATGATAGTCTCTTTTAATCTGTAATAAATTACTTTTATTTTTTTTTAAAGTTTTATAGAGCTATCTAATCAAATTGTTAGATAATCACATGTACTGAATTTCTAATTTGGTTAATTTGGTTTGTACTTCAGTTATTAAAATATATGATTTTTTCTTTTAAATTAAAATTATCAAACATGCTTGATAAAGTCACTTTTGGAAGCAGATTATATTATTTTCTAGCCACACATAATTATATCAGCACTATTCTTCATTAGAATTATTTCAAACCACAAATAAAAATCTACTTCTCTCCAGTATAACAACCAAAACATTTATACTAAATACAATTTAAGACTGCACTACCTCACTTAAATTATCTTTCAAAATAGATCGATAAAATTCCATTTCAAAGGTATCTATGGCAAACATTTGTTGTTTATTTGAGGAAAAAATAAGACTTCATATATATTATATCATACTGAACTGCAGTTGAGTAACTTCACCAATATATACATTTTACACTTTTAAAAGTTTTCATTTATTATTTGGGGAGAAGAAAATGTTCCTTAGAAAAAGTACTAGGTAATATTTAGAAAAAGTCATCATTCAATATTAAAAGAATATTTTATTGCTGTTTGCACAATGAGATTAATATATGCGTAACAACCGTCTATTTCTGAATTGATAAAGCTACTACATCTTATTTTTTTATGTTCACAGAGCTATTTTAGAAACTGGCTATATATATATTGGAAATCTGTTATCTGTCTGCCTGCCTACCTCTATCTGTCTGTCTGTCTATCCTATGAAATCAACAATTAATCAACCAGTTTGATCTTTTACTACTTGGTTTGTTCTCAAATAAAATACAAAGGAAAAAGCCGTATTTGTTAATGGTTCAACAGGAAACATTTTATTATACATTCTCAATACAGGTAGTCCTCGACTTATGACCATTCATTTAGCAACCATTTGAAGTTATGGTGGTGCTGAAAAAAGTGACTTACAACCAGTCATCACGCTTACAACTGTTGCAGCATCCCCGCAGTCACGTGATCAAAATTCAGGCACATGGCAATCAGCATGTATTTACAATGGTTGCAGCATCGCAGGGTCATATGTTCTCCATTTGCGACGTTCCTAGCCAGCTTCTGACCAGCAAAATCAATGAGGAACTGCATGATTCACTTAACAACTGCAGTGATTCACTTAATGACCATTGCAAAAAATGTCATAAAATCAGGTGTGGTCACTTAACAACCACACCGCTTAATGACAAATTTTCCAGTCTCTATTGTGGTCATAAATTGGGGACTACCTGTAATCTAGATATCTACCTTTCAAATAGTGTTTTACTTTCAAGAATAATTCATGTCAGATCTTCTTTTAATATATGGTCAGTGAGTGAAGAAAGTATTTCCCAGAAAGGCAAATTATTCAAAGATGCCAGAGATATGTTCAAAAAAACCTAAACCTTCAAGAGAAAAAAAACTTGTACACTCCTAATTAAGGGACAACAGGAGGTTTAGCATGAATGGACAGTGCCCTAGGGGAACTGAGTTGCCCTGCTCTACAATTTCCTACCCCAGGTCATTTGAGCAGATGTTACTGTGTCACACTAAATTATCATTGTGTACTGTATGCTTCATCTTGTTGCTTGTACTATCACTCCATTGTCACCAAATTTTTCTTTATAATTCATGAAGCAGATAAATAAAATGTGTGTGATATCTGTTCCTCTTGTAGTCTTCTTTATCTTAAAAACACAAAAAAATATTGGACAGAAGTATGAAATAGCCCAGGGTGAGAATTGCTGGATAATATGCTCAATTTTACACTGGATTGGGAAAATAGTGATGGCATACATACCCGGGAACCTATTTAAATGATACAGGAAGTCATATTTCTCTGTAAATGATTTTAGGAAACATACTGCTTTCATTGCTGGTCTATACTTAATACATGTTAATTCAGGACAGATGTGAGAGTCAGGACCAGGGGGGTTAAGAATTTACTCTCGTTGCCAGAGCAACGAGGAACTGATAAGAGGATGAGACTGAACCCTCCCTAAAGAATGCAAGGGAGGTTGGGAGGGTGACCCTGGAATTTGCTCTCACTCTGAGAAGATTTCTGTAATGGGAGAAAGGCCATTAAACCTTGCTGGATTAAATTTGTACTGTCTTCTGGAGTTTCCTGGGCTTATCCTGACAACAGATAAGCTTAGAATTCCTTGGACTGTTGTGCTGTGTGGGACTGGAGCAAGGCTGCAGTGAGGATAGCAATGATGCACAAGGGATGGGGGTAGGAGGGTTACACAGAAAGAGAGAGAAAAAGGTACCTAGACCTAGAATCAGGGTAAATACATTCTAATAGTAATTTTCTATTTCCATTTCTATAACTTTGCTATTTCCATTTTATTAGATTTGAGTGCTCCTCTTTTACCACAGGCATTAGTCTAAACAGAGTTTTGTCCCCTAGGTCAATGATTCTGTGAAATTAGCTGCTTTATTTGATCATTCAGGCCAGTACACTGGGGCAAAAATTTATCTGATGTATTTCCACTGATATCTTTCCATTCAATTTAGCACAAATTGGCATATTCATTTCTAGAATCTATTTTCAATGTTATTCAAGGGTCCAGGGAGGACTATTTCTACCTATACTTATGTCTTTGCTTATGAAAATAATTTCATGTTTCTCTTGTATTCTATTGCATGTATGAAGCTTTGGTTCAATAAATGTCCCAATAGAGCTCTCCAAGACATACTGTATTTTAGTCATTTTCTTTTCAATTTAAATGGCCAGCAATCTGAACAGTCCTGGTCTCCAGTTATGAGAAACACTGGTACCTGGTGTTATGTTAATGGGGCGTGTTGACTCAGTCAGTGCTCTAGTGCTCCATGTTCATCTGTTGGCCACTGCCAAAGCACTGGTTTCCTTAGAGGCTTATCTGTTCTTTTTTAAAATGATTATGTGCACTTTAATATGGTGATGTCCAGTGTTGCATCTCCAATAAGCAAAGCAGCCATACGTAACAAATTAAGCAAAAACATATACTGGCAGTTTCTCAATTACAAACTAACAGTACAGTAAATGTATACACAGTGCTAGTTAGATCTGAATCAGTCACTTACTAATGTCATTTTTGGGAAGGATGTAGGAAAGTTCCCATTTTGAAATCCGTTTTGAAGTATCATGGAATTCTAGCATAATCCAAGATGCTTAAAGCTGAACATAGAAATGGACATTTATGTTTTGTTTCCTTCGAAGGCTTTGAGCACATCACATTTTCTGGGACTAGGTTTTCTTTCCGTATAAAAAGGAGGAACAACAATTTGCTTCACAGTGAAAAAAAACTAAGCTCCCAACCTCACACCCCTCAACATCATTTTATCTGAAAATTAAATCAAATTTTATTAATACAATCAAAGATCAGCAATATTTTTACCTGAAACGTGGTAAGATTTGTCTCAAGGGACAAGTTGTGTTGCAAAAGAAACTCTTTCTAGAGAGATAAATGCACCAAACATTCTTGTACAGAGAATTTTTATGCCCCAAGTTAAGGCACAAGAGTTTTGCTTAACTGACGTATAAAGATCAAAGTGATCAGTCTTCCACTATACGGTCTATCTATCTATCTACACATGCACACTGAACAATCCAAGCATGACACCAACATCTAAATTTAGTGCAACTAAGTTTCATTTAAAAGATTAATAAAATAATGCCTACTATTGATTATACGCAAACATGGCCTCAAACAGCAGGTTGATGATAGTAGATTTTTTTCAGAGGTTATAGCTCTGGCAGCCTCAAAGTGCTATTTAGCTTAGCTGCCTCTCTTGGATCTTGGCCAGCTGCTGTGTATATCATCAATCTTTTGTAACTTTTAGCACATTCTTGCAAAGAACAAGCCATTCTCTTCTATATCTCAGTATTCCTAATCGCTCATGTCCTGGCAGCTGAGAGCTGACTTTAATCTTTCTGGGTGACTCCATTTTTCCACAGTTTCTCTACAAATTTATACCTCTGCCTCTTGCCCATTCTTCTGCCTCTTGTCCATTTTCCCACTCACCCTCCACTGATATCCTAAAAAGCTTACATTGCACTGAAGTTGCCCTAAAAATAAACTACATAGGTCTGATCAGAGAGCCAGTTTGGTACAGACGCTAAGATGCTGGCCTATAAACTAGGAGACTGTGAGATCTAGTCCTGCCTTAAACATGAAAGCCAGCTGTATGACTTTGGACCAGTCACGCTCTCTCTCTCTCTCTCTCTCAGCCCAACCCTTTCCTGGTGTTGTTGCTATGGGGGAAAAATAGGAGGAAGGAGTGTGTGTGTGTGTGTGTGTGTGTGTGAGAGTGTGTGTGTGTGTTTAATATTTATTTATTTATTTATTTATTTATTCAGTCAGTCAGTCAGTCAGTCAGTCAGTCAGTCAGTCAATTTTTACAGCCACCCATCTCAGACCAGTGACTCTGGGCGACTAACAATAAGATAGATAGATAGATAGATAGATAGATAGATAGATAGATAGATAGACAGACAGACAGACAGACAGACAGACAGACAGACAGACAAAAATATAACAACAATAATAATAATAATAATAATAATAATAAACAAATATAGATATTTTAGTAATAATGGTCAATGAATACATGTGATTATAGAAATTGTTAAAACTCAAAGTGTTACCCAAATATTAGTAGGTACTATATAGGTGATTCACCATAATGTAACAATTTCTTTAACCATTATTTACATTTCAGTTACAATGTTACTAGGATTAAAAATCAGATTATTCTTCAGTACACAATATCTAGACTTGCATAAGAAGAATATTTTCTTAGCAAAAGGGGCAGGGGGCTACCTGTGGCCTTGAATCCAACTTAATGATTCTTTGAAGCCATTTCTGACCAAGATTGCTGAAAACTGACATCACAATTTCCTGCCTTGTTCTGAAAACTCTAAAGTATTTTTCATCATTTTTTATTTTTAACAAAAATTAATATTCCCCCTCCCCACCAAGCCCAACACATCCATGTATGTGAGGTGGTACAAATCATTTTGCTATCCTTGGCCAGCAGAACATTTCCTGCTCTACCCTAGCATTTTTTTTTAACCCATTCAATCATGTCTGATTATCAGAGACTGCCTGGACAAGTCCCTGCAGTGTTCTTGGCAAGGTTTTTCAGAAGTGGTTTACCATTGCCCCCTTCCTAGGACTGAAAGAGAGTGGCTGAACCAAGGTCACCCAGCTGGCTTCATGACTAGGCAGGAGCAGAACTCACAGTCTCCCTGTTTCTTGCCTGATGTCTTAACCACTGCACCAAACTGGCTCTCATCCCAGCATATATATACCTATAAAAGCCAATAAATCATTGGATATCAGATTAATCAGTAACATCTAAGACCTTTCTAGTTGGCTGAACACAGTGACTGTGAAATTTTTCCAATGCTTCATATTTTTTTTATAGAAAATGCTGCATTTTGTAATGTCTTTAATAATGGTTACAAACTTATTTGTAAATGGAACTGAGGATAATAATAATAATAACAACAATAATAATAATATAATATAATTTTTGTAACTTTTTATCAGGAATTATTTAATATCTTATTAAAAATTAATATAAAGCATTTTTAAAAGGCTAGTTTGTCCTCTAGAGGATAGTAAAAATACTCAGATGCAATTTTTTTTTAAACTCGAATATATATATATATATATATATATATATATATATATATTCTATATATTCTATATATTCTATTCAGGTTATTTTTCAATGGATTTTTTTTCAGAAAATGTTCACACCTTAAAATATTCTAAATCACTAGGTGGAGTGATTGTAAACTCTGCTTCCAAAACCTATCATCTCTATACAATTCAAAAGTGCTGTAGTTGGAAGTGTCAAAAACTAAGGATACATTTAATTCCATGTGTCCTGTGAACTATGAATACCTCACAGTGATGCATAGAGAAGTACTGGAAAAACTGACAGTGCACATCCAAATTGATTTAAAAGTAATAAAGTTATAATCTCATTAATATTACAGAGCACGTTTTTTGCAGAAAGTGTTTTATGGCTACTAGAATTACAGAACAATACAGGCATGGCTTGAAATACTTGCAGGAAGCAAACAGACCTATGCAGTTCCCATCCATCAGTCGATAAGGTTGTTAGTACTTTACTTCACTGAAGGTTCTGAAGGTTCCACTTTATTTCGAAAGTGAGATTGTGTGCAAACAGGGAGGTCCCATTTGCACACATTGGAAGTGTCACTAGAGTAGGAAGCTGGGACTGGTATGATGGAAAGGGCCCACTGATGCTATAGCAGTTGAACTGCTGGCAGTTCACTTTCTCATGCCCAAGGACTTAGAAGGGCAATATAGGAAATGATTATCTATTGCCTTTTTATCATCTAGATTCACTGCTGTATAAAAGACAGCAATGCAAGCATGGGAATTTTTTGCCTAGCCTCTTTCTTCTTGTTATTATTACTCACGTAGGGGATTTATACTGACCGTACTAGCAGGTGATTTATTATTTTGCTGGTGGAAGGGAAGACAGCTGAAAGGGAGGGGGGGTGAAATGGAAATTGTGACATTTACTGAGTAATAATATTACACCACCATTTACAGGAAGCAGGTGGTAGCTGTTTACCACTATAGACAGATGGAAGTCCTGCAGTGGAATGTTTTATTTTGTTTTTTTGTGTCCCCCCCCCCCCCCCTTTTAGATAAATTAGCTTAAATAATTCAGGCCTTTTTCTGCCTGATGTGTTAATCATGGGACCTTAAATATTAAAAATTATTTTGCTACATAGAAAAATGTGGGTTCTAACATTATCGTTTTAAACCTTTTACCTTTGAAAAAGAAAAAAAAAAGTGTCCATGTATGAAAGGAGAGACATTTTTATAACAATATGAGCAACAACCATTAAGTCTACATGAATGTTGGCAAGTAAAAAGATCCAGTAAAAAGATCCGTTGCAATTTGGAGTGCTTCGAAGCCTGGCTGAATTAATGTCAGAAAGATGTATAACATGGTTGCTACCCTTTGGTACCCCAGATGGTCTTGGACTATAAACCACCCAACCCCAGACATTATTGGTTGGAATTATAGGAGTTGTAGTCCAACAAAATCTAGATAATGCCAGGGACATCAAAGCATATAAGGATTACAATTTAAGTATTCTTCCCTACCATTCCACCCCATGTTTTGGCACCCATAAGGCAACTCCATACATTCCACTTACAAGTCCACTATTTCCATTCCTAATCTCTCCAAAGCAGTTTGAAGTATTCCTGCTGATCATCTTCATGCCTGCTGATATCAGAATGCTGAGAACATGCTGAGAAGACAATGAGCTAATCAGAGTTCTCCTGCCGGCTGACTAATAGGAGTATGTCCCCCAAAAGCCGTTCTATCAGAGCTCCACCTCAGTTACTTCAGATCCTGGCATAACAGAAAATAAACTTGCCCTACTTCACAAAAAAAAAGAAATGAAATGAATTGCTAGCAGTCCCCATTCCTGTTTTCAGTACATGCTGTGTGTCTAATAGTTTGCAAAAAAAAGCCTCACATACCTGAGCATTTGAAACAGTGTAAGCCTTCCTGTATACCATGCTGTCATTCCTGTTGTATTATAAATTCCACTGAGAGATGTGAATAAGGCATGATATCGTGTCATCTGTGTTGTGATCACATACTTTCCCCATGCCTTTAATGATTATAAGTTACAGTGGCAGTTGAAAAGGAGGTGCTTTAAACAAAAGGCCCACTTTTTAGGTGGCAGGAACTGGAACTGATTATAGGGCCATTTCCTGCCTACCACAATTTCTGCTTTAACTGAATAAGCAAAATCACACATGCACACATTCCACACAAAAAGGAAAGACAGGAAATAAAAGCCCAAGCAGCTTTGTATTTTTTTCCACGTGGAGTAGAGGGATGAAACAATGGGAATGCCAATTTCACTTCCAGCAAATAAAGCTGGCATTGTCTTGAAAGACCTGCTAGAAGTGAGGCAAAACTTCAATCTAACAGAGAAATGGATCACCTACAAATTCTGCCAAGCTTCATTGTTGCAGGAAAAGAAAACAAAAACGTATTCCTACACTTTTCATTACATCACAAAGCACACCCAATAGACTGTGCCATTGTCATGGATCATGAAGGCTTACAGCTGATTAAGAATTGGTGCTGAATCCTCATGTGGGTGTGTCTAGAAGCTATATAGAAGGATTCTACCATCAGTCCTACAGAATGGAAAATCTCTTGTCATTTGTCCCAAGGCAGTGTTATCTTCATATTGAAATAATAGCTTAGAGCAATGTTTCTAACCTTGGCAACAGCTGGCTGGAGAATTCTGGGAGTTGAAGTCCACTCATCTTAAAGTTGCTAAGGTTGAGAAACACTGGCTTAGAGGTAGAGAAACTGTAGCCTACCAGTTGTTGGACTACAATATCCCTGACCGTGTGGCCTTATTAACTGGTGCTGATTTGGAGTTGAAGACAAGTCTTAACACTATTCATCTGGGAAGGGTTATCTCCATTTTGCTTTGAAATTATCTTTTTAGCTCTCCTGTTAGTTCCATTTGGCACTTCTTGGCCATTGTACTTCCATTCACCACTCTCAATTTCTATACTGCACTTGGAATAATATGAGCTTATAGCTTTTTAATATTATAGCCATTTAATTAGACTTCACAGGCCTATCTTGCCAAAACTAAAATATGGTAGTAATATATTTTGATCTAGTAGAATCACTCATAAAATTAATTTTATAACTCAAGAGTTGGAAATTAAAATATTTTTACAATAAAATATTGTAAAATCTAGACCATTCCAAGTTATACAGACTTAAGAGTAGGGAAGGATTAACTGTTCTTCTGTTTTAGACTGCTCTGCTATTTTGCATTTCTATTACTTGAAATGTTCACTATTTCATGTTTCCTATGAGTATCTATTTTTTAAAGCCTTGGTTCAAAAGAAATGTGCTGAAACAAGCACATTTGCTAAAATATTATCCTTTGTGATTCTCTTAGCCTGTTCTATGTTCATTTATTCCCACAAGTTTGACAATATTAACCTCGTTGAATCAATCATGTTGTAACTGCTGCTTATAATGATACATGCTGATCTTTTTGGTAGACACTTCCTACGTTATTACAGTAGTTTGCATACATTTTAAGCCTGAACCTTTATGTCTTTGATTGCTAACACCTTCCAGTAACATGTAGCATACTTTCTATTCTGGAAAGCCAAAAATCCCCTTGACATTTAATCTGTGTGGAAGGGGCAAATGGATATGCAACAATATGCAATTCTGAACCAAAGAAAGAGGTTATCCCAAACTCACTAATTAGGTGCTGTATTTTGAAATATAGTGTTTGTGTGAAAGTGAGTGATTAGAGGAAAAAGGGAAAGGAAAAGCATATAAACTCAGAAAGCTCAGCAGCTTTGGATGATGCTTAAAACAGGGGATTTCTAAGCAGGAATATGTTGAGAACAGCCAAGATTGCAATAAACTGATTTTCGGCAATTGCATCAAAAAATTAAAATGCATTCATTTTTTCTGATATGCAAAAAAAAGCTATTTTTAATCTCATCCTAAATAAGGATCAATTTAAAAAAAGCTCTGATACACAATTAAGAATAATTTTGATCCACTAAATAAACAGCAAAAAGGGTACTCTAGGATACAGTTCAATGTTATGTTGAAGAATGGGAAATGTATGGTCCTCCAGTTTCCCTGAAAACTCCCAAATATACTTTTCCTTTAGAGTTGCCATGGCTCCTCATTTTTTACAGCTTCTCTGGTATTCTTTACTTCAAGTGCCATTGAGCTAAGCAGGTGTCACATCAGTAATTATAATTCCATTGCATGGTGCCAAACAAATGAGTCTACATGATCTACAGTAATCATGGTGAATAAATGGAACAGCACTGCCCATGTGGAAGAAACACTTGTCCTCTTCCAAAATAATTAGGAAGGTGTTTCTGTCAATCCTCTCATCTTGCACTGGTGACTGTGTTGCCTATCCCCTAAATCCAGCAAGATATACTGTTGTTTCAGTTATACTGGGATTCAGTCCCCTTCTTCCTTATTATTCTGTAGAAGTAAATAACATAAATAAATCCCTGTCACACATAGCACAAGTAGCTCATTTCATTGTCTAGCCAGCTAGAAACCTATGCTGCACTGAGACAGTTTTACATTGTAGCAGTAAGAAAACGGGAATATCATTTGATTCCTACAAACTCTGAACTACAACTAAGCATAAAACCAATGCTAGTGGCCTCATTGATAGAAGTCTAAACCAAAGGGTCTAACCTAATTATCACACTAGTAAAATATACGACTGCAGACAGTTTAAATCCTTTTGTACTAGTAAGTACCGTAGTGTGCAGCAGATAGCTTAGACAAACAGAAGGCAAATAGGAATGCCTACAAGTGAGCATATAACCTTTTGGCAGCTCTAGGCCATCCTTTTAAAACTGTCTTTTTTTTCAGCAGCTGAAGGCCACAGTGACTGAGAAGGTGAGGATGTGCTTATCAAGATATTTTATTCTTTCTTGTCTTTGGTGAGGAGTTCAGTCTTCCAATTTTCTTTTATTTCCTGCTTCCAGGTTCGCTTGCATTATTTGAGGTTATCTGTACATGTCAAGATCCTCTTTTTTTTTTTTTTTTTCCTTAAATAGGTAATAGCTTTTACTTGGTACCATGATTTCCTTCTCATTTCTGCTAAACATGGCAGGAAGGAATCCATCAAGGTATTAGCAGTTACTTTGAAAATTTCCATGTACTCTTAATTAAAATAAAAGCTTAGAAAGCAAAGCATTGGGGGGTTTTTCCTGGTTTGCTGGTAAGTCAGCAAATAATTTATGCCAGTTTCACCTTACTATGTTTCAGATACGCAAGATTATATCAGTTACAACAAATGAGGCTGGCTTCTTTAAAACACAAATACTTCAAAGATTATTTGGTGGAATCTTTATGCATTTTATGTTCAGAATATCCACTCTTATGTTGCCATCAAAAGAGAATTGGTGCAGATGTGGATGTGAGAGAGAGTGAAATGGGCAACAGCATCTGTGATCGGTGGACTGATGCTTCCTAAAATACTTTCCTGTTTAAAGAAATCGCTGCTGAGTTTCTTCTGTTTTCAGCTGATATTGTTCAGGCATACAGATGCCTTTAGTAAGCTAGAGGAAAAACTACTTAGAGTAAATGTCTTGTATGTTATATTATGCACAGATTTGCAGCCACTGTAAAGGCCAAAGAATCTATTTAAATTATTTTTTTTAAGAGCAAAAATACCTTGTTTCTGCCCAGCAGTAAACCACTGTTTTGTGGACCCATATAATTTCAATGCATATTAGGTTCTTGTTCACTTTCTTTCTTCTTTTATCTCCTTTGATGATGCGTGTTTTTCCTATTCAGAAATGTATTAATTATCCCTTTTTGATTTATTTTTCAAAATAGCAAATAGCTTAAATATGCATGGTTGGATTTTCAGGTATAAGTAGTTATACATCATCCATGTAAACATGTCATGATTGTTTATTTTTTATGAGAATCAGCTCAGCAGAGCAACATTTTATCAGAGGGACAGGAAATTAAGTATATAGCAGAGAAAGCTAACGTAAATTAAAGTGACAAACCTTGTAAGCTGCAGATTCCCTGAAGAGAAGGCTACCAATGTGGACACCTTCTGAAACATCATAGTTTTAATAAAGTAAGCATTGATTAGAAAATATAGTCAGTGAATCTTTTGTTGATTTCAAATCCAATTTGAGACTAAATCAAATCACATTTATCTGCAGTATCTGGAAAGTTCTTCCTTGAGTGCTTTTTGATTGCCAGTATATCACATTATGGCTCTTAGTTCTGCAAGGAAAGACTGAAATGGAACTCTCTGTTTAATATTGTGCATTCTATAAATGAAGGGGGAGTAACTCTGAAGATGAGGTACGTTGAAGTCCGCTCACCAGCCCCATCATTATGCATCTTGCTCATTGAGAAAGCATGAGACAACATCTGTGGTGGCCTCCATCTAGATTTACTTAGCCAGATTTTCATTAAAAGAGTAACTCAATAAAAGTGTTGCTCACCCTAATAAAGCTCTTTGGAGCTTTGCAAATTTGCATTTAATACTCCTTAATGTCATTATGGCATTAATAATCTGTGCCTAAAGACCAATAAAAACTCTACATTTTCACTTGAATGGAGAAAAGTCCATAAACTCGTGCTTTTCTTGTGACTCAGCTTTTACGGTGTCATAAAAAAGCCACAGTCAAGGCTACTCACATGCTAGATAAGATCTGACAGTGGTGATTTGCAGTAGTTTAACAGGATTGTGTTTGCACAATGAACAGCAGCTTTTTACAACCAATAAATAAATCAACAGGTCTTAGAGAATCAACACCAAATGGAGCACATAACAACTGTTAGATACTGAGAATATATTCTTTATCATGAATAGTAAGCCAAACACAGGTACAATATTGATATAAAAGAGTATTTGTATTTTCTTGTCTTACATTCCATGGAGCTTTTTGAATAAGATTTGCAAAGAAAATTCTACTACAGGTATGCTTTGTATCCCTTTTGCAGAAAGTCAATTTATCATCAAATCAGCATTCAGTTTAGCATATTTAATGTGATATGTGTAGATATGTAGATATATAGATATAAATATAGATACACATAACACATATGTTTATTTTACAGAGATACTGTGGAAGAGCAGGCCGTTTAGCAAAATTGCAGGCACCTATGCTGCCTTCTTTCCCTCCCATTTGAGCCTTCTTCCCAGTTTCAGCATGGCAGAGTTGCCAATAAAGCTGCAATCTTGACACAGGTGGGAGGGAGGTAGGAGGAGAATGGAAGAGAAGCATGTGTTTTGGAGCTCTGCAGCCACCAGCAAATGGAGTACAACAGTCAAACAAAAGAAAGCATTTTTCCTTCAAAAGGAGTGGACAGTCCAAAAGAGAGGAAAAGAAGTACAGGTAGTCCTTATTTAAGAACCACAATAGGGACTGGAAAATTGATTGTCAAGTGGGGTGGTCATTAAGTGAGTCACCACATGACCAGACCCAATTTTACGACTATTTTATGATGGTCATTAAGTGAATCACCATGGCTGTTAAATGAATCACTCGGTCGCTGAGTGAATCACATGGTCATTAAGCAAATCCAGCTTCCTCAATGGACTTTTTTGCTGGAATTCGCTTAATGACCACATGATTCACTTAATGATCATGTGATTTGCTTAATGACCATGTGATTCATTTAACAGCCATCATACAATGACCTTGTAAAAAAAAGGTCACAAATTGCAATCATGTGACCGTGGGGGGTGGTGCAACACTCTTAAGTGCAAATATAGGTCAGAAAGCACTTTTTGTAAGGCCATTGTAACTTCTAACTGTCGTTAAATGAATGGTCGTTAAACGAGAACTAACTGTATAGCAACACAGCAAGACAAAGCACAATGTAAAAAAGTTGCAAGAGCTCTACATGCTGGCCATTAACAGAAAAAGAAGAAGAAATCTCATAGAGAGGAGACCTACAGTAAGACAGAAGAGGCTTAAGAAAAATGTTGATGCATACTAATAATAGTATAGACCATAGTATATAGGCAGTTGTAATAAAGTAATAGGTAATAGAAGAATAAGTAATAGTATAAGCATTGTTATAGTATTAGTAATAGTAACTGAAGAGTAATTGTCTATTGTAATGGTAATTATCATCGTAATAATATAGAGATAGAAATAGAATAGAATATAGGAAGGACTCACATATCACTTTTATATGTCTGTTTCTACAAAACAAAACATCTCCCCAATCCTTATAGGGAGGTATAAAGAAACCACCAGTCCAAGGTCCAGTGCTTTTGTGTCTCTCTTCAGTCTGGGTCAATCCAATTGGGTACAGTTTAAAAAAGAACCCATGACATATACACACACACGTACAAAATGTTACATCTAGTGCATAAATAGAACAAAGACAGATTAGCTATATATGTTGGTACAAAGTGTCAGAAGTTGGGAATTGTCAAGAACATTTTATTGTTTTACAATAAATATTGATAAGGATACTAGTAAAAACATGTGAATCCACTTCTTCAGTACAATAAATAACATCTTGATATACCCTGTAGAAAAAGAAATCTTAAGTACTGAGTCTAAATTACAAAAAAAAACCTCTATCAGTTTATTAATGCTATGGCTTTGATAGTAATTTGAAATCAGTAGATTGAAAAAAAAACTTTAATTAGAGCAGTAAGAAAACCTAGCAAGTTATAAAAATTGTAGTTACAATGGACAGAAACTCTAGCTAATATTTTATTTATTTATTTATTTATACATTCGATTTTATTCTCCGCCCATCTCCCCCCAATGGGGAACTCTGGGCAGCTCACAAAGTACATACTTCAAGCAGGGGGATGGCTAGCCCGTAGTGGCCAGCTCTCTGCAGCCTGATTTTCCATCTGCTTGGATCTTCCTTTCTTTAGTATTGTTTTAAATTTTGGATATATTTATAGTTTTAATGTTTTTGTGAGTCACCCAGAGTCCCCTATTGTGGGGGAGATGGGTGGCGGATAAATCCAATGAAATAAATAAATAAATATAATCCTAACAGTGAGAAACAGTGAGAAATCTTACAATTAGTGCTATTACGCTATGCGACCGGCAGGGGCCGCTAGAGGGTCATCCGGGCTTTTTTCCTCCTCCGTAGATCTTTCTCGCAGCTTGCATCGATTGTGGCTCATGCCAGCTGCATTCGGAGTTCGGCCAGCACCGGTATTTTGCTCCCCCGCGCAGCCCCGCCAGTTCCTCCCATCTAAACGGGAGTCCCCATTTATCTACTTGCAGATGGAATAGCTTTCGAACTGCTGGGTGGGCAGGAGCTAGGACAAGGGACAGGAGCTCACCCCGTCCCGCAGAGCCGGGCCCGAACTGCTGGAGTGCCGACCATTTCTGACCGGCAAACTCCAGCGTCATTAAGCCCTTGTGCCACCACGTCCCTTATCATCTCAATTATAAAATATCCTACAATGGTTAGGACATGATTGTTACACTAAAAATAATGATTATAACATAACATGGAAGGATTATTACCCAAAAGGATATAATTCCTTGGAGAAATTTTTGGCACTGAGTTGCAAAGCAGATTATTAAATTAGTAAAAGATTTGGTACTGTGTTTGGGTTCTTATAAGACAAGTATAGTGGGAAGTTTTATGTATAGTATTAATTCACTTCTGCTGGTCCCTAGCATATTCCTTCACCAGGTATTTCCTTCTTCATTGTTACCTTACTGAATATAGATTATTTATACATATTTAAAATAGTTTAGATTTTCTTTTATGGACAAGCACTCATACTGCAATGTTCTTCATGTAAATTTAGAATTGCTGTGCAGAGGAAACCATCATAAATCAGCAGAGAAGATCAAAGCAGCATAAGAAGCATCAGCACAAATAAAAATGACAAATCCTATACAGAATACTCATTTATTTGTTTATGATATGCTGCAATCTAGGCTGAATATGGAGAATTGACCAAAAGTCAGGACAATAACTTTTCTTGTTCTGGAAATAAGAGATAACCGACTTGTCACTATTCTTGCTGAAAAGAACTTGGGCAGCAGTTAATCAGAAACTGTAGATGATCCACAGTCCAACACACCATTTTAAAAGAAACTGAGAGTATTTTAGACTGTATAAATAAAACCAGGGTTTCTAAATAGTTCTATTATTATCTGGGCTCTGCACTTTAAAGGATTTTAAGAAAAAAATATTCAGATGTGAAATGGAGAATAATGGAGCTTGATCAAAAACCAGGTCCAATAAGAAAAGATTGAAGGTACACGATATAATTAGCCTGGAGAAGAGGTGGGAAGATGAAACAGTGCTGATGAAGCTACAGTTTACAGGTCCTGATGAAGCTTCAGTTTACAGATCCTCATTATAAGGGACCTTTGATAGTTTCACATCCACACCCACACCTACACACACACACACACACACACAATTGGTTTAAAAAGTAAACAAGAAAGCTGTCATTGAGAGGGCACACTTTGTTTTAAAAGTAGTATTGTATTAAGAGATAATCTTACATTTAGGAAGGTATGCAGAAGAGAGAAGAAAAGGACCAGGAGGCAGGAGAATGCAAGACATCCTCAGTCTGGGGGTTAAAACAGAAAGGTGGTGACTGGAATTGTAATAAGTGCCTAAAACCAGTTACCCTACATATATTTTGAAAGCACTACACTGACATTCTGCATAATGCAGGGATGTAACAGGTTGAAGTTGGCCCTGGGGAAGAAGTAGAGATTAACCCCTTGCCACCTTCTCCCCCTAACTTGGTATCTTTGCTAAAGAAGAATTACCACATAGAATGAGACAGGAGTATTCTTGACATGCACTTTCTCTTGCATAAGTCCTATGAAAACAACACCCTATACTCTCCACACAATAACCACAAGCCACAACATGCTGCTTTGTTATAAAAGTAGGAGAAAAGAGGAAAAGCTGCAAATACTGATCCAAGGACATACATCGACTTCCACCACCATTCAGTTCAGTCACACCCTGCTTTCTATATTAGTAGGTAGTAATTGGGGCACAGTATTACACAGTGTTATAATTTTGAATAATCAATTACTGATACTAAATAAATTTCAAAGGATGGGAGAGAACTTTTGATAGTGGATGTTAGAATAGAAAAAAAAAATCAGTGGTAATTAACTGTTATTTCAAGTTCTGTACCTCCAGAACACATTCTAACTATCTTCAAATTGAAAACTTATAGTAAAAGTATGCCAATATGAGCTACTTAATTATGTATGCAAAGACTGCAAAGCTGACTTCAGTAAGTGCAGAGAAGTGTCATATGATAATGCTACTAACTTGATAAGAAGGTATAAAGGTATGCATAAACAATATCTAGGAAAAAAAGTATGCTATATATATTTCATGTGCTGGACATTCATTAAATCTCCCTGGCCACACTTAAGTAGACTACTTCCTACCTACAGTCCTTTTTTTTTTTTCATTCTTCTTCTTGGTGTGTCTGTACACAAACATAGGTATAGGTATAAACATACATACCTCTCTGACTCCACAAAATATTGGGCAGTACTTAAATGTTTTTTGTTCTGGATTCCACAGGGTAAAAACATGTCTGTCACTAAGTTTTCCATCTAGACTGCTGATTCTGGCATGACCTACCAGTAAAAAGCCACAAATTTCACATACATTGTACAGGGATAGAGATCATCAATATTTTCCTTTATTTCATCACGTTCTCCTTTTTTAGAGCCATTGTTCGCCTTTCCTATTGTATTTTCATGGCCTTTCCAGTTGGAATATGCCATTTATTGAGGTTATAAACTGATGCTTAAGGTTCAAAGGGACAAGTAAATTGTCCTCACTAAAGTTGGAGGAGCTGTGTCCTGCATCCAGAGAGAACCAGAATTTCTGTGGGAGGGGGATTTCTTGGGTTCTGGGAAGGGGTGAGGTATTTTCTTAACTACATTAAAATTACTCGACAGTTTTTTCTGACTTAAAGTGTTTAAAAAGCTGGTTGCTAATTTTCATCAGTTGCTATCACAGAAGAAAAAAGCCACCAAAAATCTGATTTAGAAGCCATATGAGTCCTGGGCCCCATATTGTCCATCCACAATTTAGAATAAAGCCAGTTAATTCATCCCCTGCAGAGATATTTTAAATCTGATTGCTTTTTGTGACAATTATTGTTTTCTATTATATGCTTAATTGAAAGGGGTAAAAAAGCACTTTACAAAATCCACATATACCAATTTTAAATGAATAATAAAGCAACTGTTTTGAAAGGAACCACTGCGATTAAATTGGCAGGATAACATTATTTGTGTGTGTGTTTGTGTGTGCGTACAATATCCAGTGCAATTGTATTGGTTAAAAAAATGAGGGACTTTTTCTTGTTGTTTTTTCAGTATTTATTCACTACTTGGAACCTCTGTATAACAAAAGTAGTAGGTTTTCTCTTCTCTCCTAATATATTTTCCAAAATCTTAAAAAAAAAAGTTAGAAATTATTTTTGCACACCAGTAGAGGAGTGGGATGTAAAAGAAAAGTATACATTATAAAGTAATAGAAAGAAGGGCTATATATTTCAAACACTTTTAACAACCATCAACTGAACCATATATTTTATAATATTTACGGTGAGATTTATGGTACAAAATTGCTTTCAAGGCAGCTTGCATATCATTAGTCCAAACTAAGGTTTATTTCAATAGTTCTCACAGAAATATCCAATAATATTTTATCTTTTTCTTTTCTTTTATACCTAAGTGCAATCAATCTTTATTGCAGGTAAAAAGAAATCTATTGGCACAATGATGGCTGGTGATCCTCTAAATCAGTGTTTCTCAACCTCAGCAACTTTAAGCTGAGGAATTCTGGGAGCTGAAGTCCTCACATCTTAAAGTTGCTGAGGTTGAGAAACATTGCTGTAAAACACTAGTGTTGAATGCTCATATAATGTGCAACATGATCAGATGATAACAGCTGTTCTCCTTCCTACTTGTGGTTTTCCCTTGGAACCCTCCATGTATCTAAGGGGCACCAGTATGGGAAAGGCTGCATTGAAAGTATGGTCAGGAAGAAAGACAGCAAATAATAATAGAAACATAAATGGAAGGTGAAAATTATGACGGAGAAATTATTTACTTTTTCAATATAGAAAATTCAGATGATATTTTAATGCAGACAAAAGGAATAACTCAACAATGCATTAGACTATATGCTTTGTAATACATTTTCCATGACAAATTGTGGTGGAGTAAATATTCAAAGGCAGTGCAATCTCTCGGATCTAGACAGATACTGGTGTGATGATCTATTTGTGAACGTACATAAAACTTACCTAATGATTTTACTAGACAGCATCCTAAGCTAGAAAACTAAATCAGCTGTTCCACAATGAAAGTTATTTTCTATTCCTATTTTATACAATGTACTGTGTGAGCCAAAAAAATGAAAAGTTGGAACTTTTCTTTTTTCTTTTTCAGCTTTCTTCCATGCAGAGGGCAGTATAGTGGTAAGACTACTTTGGGAAAATGAGCACTCATTGTCTTCCAAATCAACAATTCCTCAGAAAGAATACATTTCATCTGAGCAGAATAATTTTCACAGTGAAAATTCATTATTGTACAAGTTTTCTTTGTACTCTAAAATGTCCCATTTTTCAAGTAATCTGTGTGTGTGTGTGTGTCTATGTGTTGTTGAAACTCATCAGTGTATCTTTTCTTACAAGAAGGCTTCTTTCTCACTTCAAAAACACTCTTTACATAAGTTACAAACCTAAAATGTCCCATGATATCAGGATGGATTCTGATAATTTGACTTTTCAAATCGTTGATGATTGGAAAACTGGTGGCTTAAGTGTTTTAAAGCACCACAGACATGGAGGCTTATGCAATGGTGTTCCCTAATTCTTTTCACTCAGTTGCAGAGGAAAATGAGACTGTGCCCACTCTTTTCCTTCTCCAAAACTCTAAACAGGTGAACTGATGCACATATAGAACACATTCATAAGCGCTCTGAGGTGTCACTCCTCCTTCTCCACGATCAGGGCAAATGTATGAGTTCCAACAGGTCATAAAAAGTGCAAAAAATATACAGGACTTCTTTAAAATGTGATCCTTATTACAAAATACAGTAAAGATAAAGGTTTCAGAATTCATTAAGATATTTGTCATTAACAAATCATAACATATTTTCACAATATTTTAATAGGAGCTGAGGTTGATATTTGTTTGCCACAAAATAATTTCCTCCCATAACATTCACTTCCACAGCAATCCTTTAATACTTATGAATTGGAATTCATATTGCATTGTGTTATCAGGATCAAGATTTTTGGATTTTTCTACCACCTTTGATTTTACTTGGTTAATTTCATTATCCTCTTCATAGCTTCATAAAATACACATGACTGAAACTCAAGTATAAAAATGAAATCAATATTATGCATACAAAGGAGAAAGCTCTTTTCATCCATTCAATTTTCAGATGTCAAAGGAGTACAGAACCTGTAGATGCCTAGTGTAAATGCCATCAAACTACAATTCAAATACTCTTTCCTGTTCACCATGTTGAGTGAATCTGCCAAGGGTTATAAATCTAAAATATCTCAGGACACAAGTTATCCAATCCCGTTTTACAGACTACCACAGTTCTACTCCTGGATTCACTTAACAGTAAACGAATAATCACAAAATCACCATAGAATATATTTTAATTTTATTCACTGGACACCAACATGGAATAAAACTGCTACAAAACTAGAGTAATTTTTAAACACATATTAGAAGCAGCAACCTGCATGCTTTATGTTGGAAATTGCTGAGATATTAGACCAAATTAACTAGCAAAGCTACTAAAGTTTGCAACCTTCAATAATATAAGTAGAGCAAAACCTACTACATTTCTGGTGCCTTCTGATAATGCAGAATGTTCAAGACTTGTAGTAGTTTAAATGTATAATTTTAATATTCACACTTCAGTAATTCTGAAATAAAGGTACACTTGCTTACCCTAGAGCATGGTTTTTCAAAATTACATTTCTTTCTTTAGTTTCCAGTTCAACAAAACTACAGGAAATATTGCAAACATCCTATGACAAAATCTTATGCATAGCCATAGGATGTTAGTTAAGGATGAACAGAATGTGGATACTTTTCACACAACACTCCAGACAATGTATTTGTAATTCAAATTTGGCTCACAATGCATGCATTTACATTTTATAATGACTTTCAGAGCCTAAAAAAACCTTGGAGGAAGCAGATTTTGCCCAGTTACTGAAACGTAAAAAAGATAGAGTCAGTAGTCTGATATTAAATACAACTTCTATTTTCAACTTCATCATTTACAATGAAAAATAGTGACAGTGAGATTATGCTTCAGGCACTTTATGAAATGGAGAACATTCCCCCACATCTATTTCCCCCTGTGCCCAATCTGAAGCTGAAATTTTATTATAGTCTCAAATGCAAGGGGCAAAGCTAGAAAGATGGTAGCAATTGCATATACTTTAATATAGAACTGACCTAAACTCGTAAAAAAGTGAAGATATTTTTAACAATCAAAAGGAACCCTGAAGAGGTATTAAGAACTGATAGAATTGTCTCAGATTCGTGACTTATATTTCTAAAGCTCCTTTCTTAACAAGAACAGTCAGCCAGTTGTTTAGACTGGATTTGGCTTTTTATCCACCTATCAAGTCCTTCCCAAGGACCTGGAATAGGCAGATGTTGTTGTTTTATGGTGTTAAAGGTATCATTGCAGGATATAAGCTGTTCCAAGTAAAGCTGCCTTTTGCAATTGACTGAGGTGATTTTGTCAATGTCAGTGGTGTTCAAATGGTGCTCCAGATGTTTTCGGATTGCACCACCTGTGCCTATTACTATTGGTACTATCTTTGCTTTCTTTTGCCATAGTCATTCTACTTCGTTTTGCAGGTCTTTATATTTTGTGATTTTCTCCAGTTCTTTCTCTTCTACTCTGCTGTCTCCAGGTATTCCAATGTCCACTATCCAGACCTTCTTGTCTTTCTCATCAATAATTGTTAAGTCTGGGCTGTTGTGTGGCAGGTGCTTTTCTGCCTGAATTCTAAAATTTCAGAGCACTTTAACTTCTTCATTTTCTATTACTTTGTCTGTTTTGTGGTTCCACCAGTTCTTGCTTGCAGGAAAATGGTATTTCTTGCAGATATTCCAATGCACCATTGTTGCTACTTTGTCATGTCATTGTTCGTAGTCAGTCTGTGCAATCTTCTTGTAGCAGCTAACTAGGTAGTCCACAGTTTCTTCAGGTTCTTTGCAGAGGCAGCATTTGCTGTCTGTTGCTGTTTTCTCAATTCTGGCTTTATATGCATTTGTTCTTAAGGCTTGGTCTTGTGCAGCCAAAATTAGCCCCTCTGTCTCTTTCTTCAACTTTCCTGCTCTTAGCCATTGCCAGGTCTTGCTGTTATCTGCTTTGCCTGCTAGATTTTTTGTATACTGGCCATGTAATGCTCTGCTTTGCCATGTCTCTTTTCTGTTCTTCATTTGGTCTTTCTTGTAGGCCAGTTTGGTTTCTTTAGTATTCAGAAAGCCTTCATGGTGTACTAGCTTCAGTGCATCTTCTTCACTGTCCTTCAGATATTCTTCGAATGCCATTTTTCTTCTTCAACTGTCTGATATACTTGTAACATTCCATGGCCACCTATGTTCCTTGGTAAGTAGAGTCTGTCAACATCACTGCATGGATGAAGGGATTCATTGTCATTATTTTTCTGGTCTTTCTATCCAGGGCTTTTAGTTCAGCTTGAGTCCGGTCCACTATTCCAGCTGTATATCCAATGACTGGAATTGCCCAGGTGTTAATTGCCTTGGTGGTATTTCTGCCACTGAGTTTGGACTTTAGGATCTTCTTCACTCTTCTGATGTATTCACTACTAACCTTCTTCTTGACTTCAGTGTGCTTGATGTTGTCAGCCTGAAGAATGCCCAGGTATTTGTAGTGATCTTCTTCATCCAGACTCTTGATGTTATTTCCATTGGACATCTTGATTCCTTTAGTTTTCATTATTTTTCCCTTGTTGATGGTAAAGGTGACACATTTGTCCAGTCCATTGCAATATCTTGGCTGTAGATTTGGACAGTGTTGAACTGTGATTCTATTTCAGGTGGTGTTTTTCTATACAGCTTCAGATCGTCCATGTAAAGGAGGTGGGATAGCCTGTTGAGTTTTTTTGAGGTTTGATAGCCATGGCCTGACTATCGGAGGAATCAATGCAATGACAAACACTAGTGGTGATAGTGAATGTCCTTGAAAGATTCCTCTCTTGAAGTTAACCTCTCCCAGCCTATTACCATCAGCAGCAGCAGCAGCAGCAGCAGCAGCAGCAGCCATTTTAAATCTTATACCAAGAGATGTCCTTATTTCCTGGAGAGTAAGAGCTAGTTCATCATCATAGTCACTGACTAGAACTCTGCACTTAACAATGTAATTAAACAGTTTCTGTTTGAAATAAAATAAAATATAAGCAAAATATTGTCACTAGATCATTGAGGTGATTAAGGCATATTGAGTTTTACAAACAGTATAATACTATTTTACCACATTCAAGGAAATGGCATCATAGGGATCTGACAGGAGTAACTGTACATAAAATAAATCAGAATTATCTGAGTAGTTCACCAAATAGGCAGTTATGAAATGGGCCCTTGAGTATTATTAATAATAATAATAATAATACCCATATCACAACTGCAACTCTGGGCATCTGACAACATCTTGTTGTTATACAATTTTTCTCTACTGTTGTTGTTATACATTTTTTCTCCAAAGATCTGAATGCAACATACTTAATTCACACATAGACATAGGCACACATGTATATATGCATCTTGTTCTCATAATAACCTTGTGAAACAGAGTTGAGAGATGATAAAATCCACTTTCAGATCAGTCTCAGTCTTGCCCAGTAAAAGCTGTTCCTCTTCTATAACATCTTTTGAACACAGTTTATCTATAGAAGCAGACACTCTTAAAATTAACTTTTGGGTCTAATGTTCAAAAATATCCTTCAATATGTCCAATGTTAAAATATTTTGCTCCATTCTGCTTCAAACTCCCATCCTATCATGACTTTTTAAGGAATTCAAAACAAAAGCATTTTCCCATGGGAAAGATTCTTATAATTAATTTCAAAATCTTATTTCAGATCCATCTGGACCCTTAGTCCATTTGTAACTTTCCAGAATCAAAGTTCTAATGACCCTTTTGCTATTTATCCCCCCCCCCCCAAAAAACAGTCCTTAAACTTGTATTTAAAGGTTATTTCACTAAAAAAGAAAAGATTGAAGAAAACTCGGTGTTATAAAACTTGTTAATCCAAAAATTCCTAATAGCTGAAAATCACTTAACAAGCAATTTCCTAAAGTGACTAGAAAAGGGAATATGTGAACCCAGTGTTCTTTTGAAAGTGCTGACCATGGTTTAAGCAAAAAGATGGCTATTCCCTCATCTCCCAGAGCTCTAAACCCATTGGAGATTGCTGTCTTGTGGTCTCCTTGTGAGGGGCAACCTCAAGTCCTCTCCTTATCTGGAGAGGAATTACAAAGAATCTGCTACTCGCTGGCTCTTTAGTTTGCCATTTCTTCCCCAGAAGTCTATTTGTTTGTCAAATTTGTAAAGCTGCCCAATTCTATCACTTCCACATACTATAACATTTTCCCAATGAGTGCTTCTTTCCTTTTACTATTATGTCCCATATTTTATCTCCCCTTGAGTGTTTCACAAATCTTTTTACACAATTTTGTGTGTTGCATCTCAATAACATTCAATTTTTTTCTCTCTGAGGAGAAAAAGTATATGGTCACCATTTCTGAAGTTCAAATCCACTCTGGAATGCATAGTTTTTAAATATTATTTGGTTAAAGTATGCTGCTTGCTGAAGAGTCCTTGAATAAGAACATCACACATGCACACACAGAGACATTCACACAAATATCATTTTTTGAGGTATTCTAAGACAAGAATTTGGCTACCTTAGATCAGCTTGTCACGAAGACCACATTTGGAAGTTGCTGAAATATTTCAATACTGAAGATGTTTTAATGTAAAATATAAAATATTTTCAGAACCTAATGCTATGTACGGTGTGATTATTTTAAAAGCAAGATTCACTAGGGATGTATGTGCTGGGAAGGACAATAGCCTCGGTATTTTTTTTTTTAATCTAGTTGTATTAAAGTATATGGGTTTTGGTATGTCACATTTTGCAAACAGATCTCAGTTTCTTGCTCTTCTTTTACTTACGACAATCAGAACCTTAAATTACTTTTCAAGCATAGCCTATCTAAAGCTGTAATATATTACGTGGCCATGAAAATCAAGGAGGAGTGTTACTTTCAGGGCTAATACCATCCATTTATTTGAAGAGCTACATAGAGGCTCTGTAAGTATAATGACTTTTTTTTTTCTTCAAATGTGATATCATCTGGAAGACTGCATCAAATTCGAAAGGTAGAATTTCCTGGAAGCTTTTTATTTCAACTTCTCTTTCATTAAAAAAAATATGTGCATGTTTACATTCAGCAACACAGGCAAGCATTTTCTTTCTGTTCTAATCAAATAACTCATCAACAATATTTATCATTTTTAAATTTCAAAGTATTCGTTGGTATAGTATAATGTTCATCTTATAGCAACCTAATTCTAAGTGCCTATCAATACAGCATTTGCCACAAGGTGTTAGTAAATTTCTAACACATGATGGGCATTACATGATGTCCAAATGTGGGCACAAATGGGCAAATTAT
Source organism: Liasis olivaceus (assembly GCA_030867105.1). Taxonomy (NCBI): domain Eukaryota; kingdom Metazoa; phylum Chordata; class Lepidosauria; order Squamata; family Pythonidae; genus Liasis; species Liasis olivaceus. The sequence continues at coordinate 63,483,263 of CM061352.1, read as the reverse complement.
GCCCTGCCACTTTTTATTAGCATATGATGCATATTAAAAAGCAGTGGAGCTTCAAACTCTGGCTGTACCCACTATTTTGTCATTGTTGATGGCTCCTGTAAAAGCTCTTGTACCAGGACTATATGATCCTATAATCATAAGTTTTAATGAATGTATCATTGATGAATGCCATTTCTGTACAGAACACTAGGGAAATCCAGTATGCCTTCACACAGTGCAATATTATAGTTACTGGGATAGAGCATTTACCACAAGAAGATGATTTCTATGGAAAATCTTAGGAATGTACACTGCTTCAGTTTCAAATGTAAAAAATTTTAAAAAATGCTTTTGAGCATGCCGGAGCATTCATATAGCACCTCATTTCAATTCATTAAAATAGCCATGTCTTTTTGGGAAATCAGCTGCACTCCATAAGTGCCGCATTATCCAAGAAAAGATGTGTATGGTTTAAGGAGCTGTAGACAGGTGCTATGCACACTGTGAAGCACCATTTTGCCTTTGAATTGAAAACACAAGAAAATATAATAACAAAGTTGGTGCTGAGATAAGTAGCCTTCACTGAGATCACAACAAAAACGTAGCCATTACATCATCTACCTCACCCTTTTGTGCCTCTCTGACAAGATCAAACTAAACAATTTAAGATGTTTTGTCACTTCAAAGTGCCAGTTACATTCTTGTCAAGTAAAATCTTTATTTTTACTCTATGGACTGCAATAATTTTTATATCTATGTTAAGAATAAAAACAATAATGTGATAAGCCTGCTTTCTGTCAGAGTCTCAATGGAACTTCATGTATGCATGTGTCCGTGTGGACACCCAAAGAAAACAGTTTGTACTTGCTTTGCTGATAAGTAGCTGAGCGTAAGGGTTAGCTTGAATTCTCATAGGAAAAGTCTCACAGGAAAAGGCAGGCTCAGGTGGAGTGATATCAGCTGTCATGCTGGCATTAGAGGAGAAGTTTTAAACACTATGTGGGAAGGAGAAGCTTGGTAAGTAAAATGTTGGAAATGGAGATGAGGGCTAGCAGCTAAAGTGGCTGAAAGCGTTTAGATAGCAACAGGCTGCTGAAGTTGAGTTCTTGATTTTAGTAAAATTCAATACACAGTGGATTAGTTTGTGGGGAAGCGGGAACAATGAGAAAAGGATTGTTTGGGCATTACTCAAACAAGTATGCTGAAGTGTCACAAGACCTTTCTACTCAACACAGAAAGCTTTAGTGGAGCTGAAAATGACTGAGAGGAATATCAAAGGTTTACTTGCCAAAGAGAAAATCCAGCAGACAAACTGCAAGTCTGAGTGACTGACTGACTGACTGACTGACTGACTGACTGACTGACTGACTAAGTTAAAAACCCACCAAGGTAAAAAAATTGCTTTTGGATGCTGATGCCAGCCAGCAGAATCTTAAGCTCTTTATTAATTCTAGATGGAAATAGTTGGAGCATTTAGCAATATTTGATTGATTGATTGATTGATTGATTGATTGATTATGTGCCATCAAGCCATTTTCGACTCCTAGCAACCACATAGATTTTTTGACAACCTATCCCTAACCTGTTCTTCCAACAGTGCATATCACCACTGTGACTGAGTCCATCCACCTTGCTACTGGTCACCCTATTCCTCTCTTTCTTTCCACCTGTCCCAGCATTAGAGCCTTTTCCAGAGAGCTGGGTCTTTGCATAATGTGTCTGAAGTAGGATAATTTGAGCCTGGTCATTTGTGCTTCAAGTGATTTAAGCTACACCTTAGAGTTCAAAATAAAAACAAATACTTGTTTGCTATTTTTGCAAAAGCTATGTCAAGTTATCCTAGAAAAAATAGGGGAATTGCATGCAAAATAATGAAAAACAATTAGGAAGGTTTGGAGTTGGATAAATGAAACTGCTTGATTGGTCAAGTTTGGCTGAAATTGTTTCTTGCTACCTTGAAAATGAATTTTAAAAGGAGGGGGGTAGAATTGGAAAGCCATGTGGCCCTGCCTCTTTCAGTCACGTCCATTATTCCCTTAACACAGCCCATCACAAATACTTTGACAAATATTATATATAATGAAATATATGGAGGCTGTTAAAAATATGGAATAAATGCGTGTTCCATCCTCCACCATGTAGATTTGTTTATTATGGCACTTTGTCTTATGAACTTTAGTATACAAGGACTGGAATACAAAATAAAGCTATACTTACTAAGACTGAAAATATTTAACCTTTATAATAGGAAACTTCCCACTAAGATGTTTCTCAGTTTAGAAGAAACAGCCACCAAACCATCCAACAATCCATGTATTTTTTACTGTAAATTGGAGATAAAATTTGCTATGTTCTATTTAAATAGCTAAAAAGTGCAAGGAATACATTAACTCCTAAACAGTTACTCCTAAAGGAAGTTGCAAAAGCCTGAAGACAGCTGAGTAAGGTAACTATACAAGTAAGGTATTTTAAAATATAGTATTACACTGTTCTTCTACATGATTTGAGAACACTTGAGATACTTTCTTGAAATGTTACCTATGTATGCTGAGGTTCAAAGTGATGAAAAATTTACAATCTCTTTTACAGGGCGGCCCAAGTTTGGTGCCCTACTTAAATTCAGAAAGAATTGCCTCCAAAAGCAGACCTGAGACATTAGCACTTCAGCAAACTGAAATAGAGACCAGTATCTATTGTGCCGCCTGTGGGGCGACAACTGATAGAGCAAACCTATACACTCTGGGAAATCTGTTGTGCAAACATATTTCACAATATTTCATAACGTACCACAAATTCCTGATGGCTGTTGGAACGTTATTCTTGGGACAGCAACCATGGAAAAGCTTTCTTCCTCCATATTAGGCACATTGATGGGATGCTTTGCTTTGTTGTACAAGATTCTCAATGCTTCTTAAACACCATAGATCCACTCTGCTTAGATGTGTTCGTAATTTGAGACCATGATCTGTATAAAGCATAGCTCGTTTTTCTACGTTGATCAATGGTTTGATATGATTATGTTCATTTATAAAAGTAAATATTCATTTTGTGAGTTATTTTCCTTTTTCTCAATACATGGAAGAAATTATGCTAAACAAACAAATCTTAAAATGAAGGGAAAAATGATTATGGTAATTAGAGAAATGACTGGTGAATATAAAATGAAAAGAGACTTTTTCTAAGTAAATGTAGTGAAATTGAGGTAATTTAAATCTTTTCCAGCTTGTTTTTTTTTTCCAGGTTTCTGAAACCTCCAGTGAAAACATTAAATATCATAATCCTCTACCTTATACATTACATTTATTTTCTATTCAAATAAGAAAAAAACGCTTACTTTTTTGCATTTGAAATTTTAAATGCCAACATTATCACAGGTATAGTGGACAGTTTTATATCCTTTCCCAGAAACCCTCTAAATCTTCATACCCTGGACCTCCTTCTGCCTTGGGGTAGCAGCATGATAGTTCCTACTTTCATCATTATTTTCCAGGGGGCAACTCATATGACAACCTTTCCTTAACCCTGGTGTGTGTGAGAAAGAAGACTCTCACAATTAGTGTTGCCTTTCTGCCAACAGAAAGCTAAAAATGCAAAAGTTGAAATTATTTCTATAGTGCCAGATCCTGGCCATATAAATGTGGACACATATGACTAGGTGATTCAGCCCTTCCTCCTCTCTTCTGTTTTTAGCCCTTCCTCCTCTCTTCTGTTAAATATAATTTTAAATTATTATATTTTGTTTTAAATATAATAAAATATAATTTTATTAAAAGTTTTAAAAAATGAAGATAAAACTAATACAAACTAATATAAAAAAAGAAAAAGGAAGAAATCAAAGAGAAACCTAGAAGTGCAAGAAAGGAACAAAAGAAAGAAAAGAAAAGAAAAGAAAAGAAAAGAAAAGAAAGAGGGAAGGAAGGAAGGAAGGAAGGAAGGAAGGAAGGAAGGAAGGAAGGAAGGAGGGAAGGAAGGAAGGAAGGAAGGAAGGAAGGAAGGAAGGACGGAAGGAAGGAAGATACAAAGAAGTGGCTTCTGATCTTCTTTACAGCAGTTATAAGTACAATTATAAATTTAACTCTTATTCTATGGTTACAAAATGGTTATTCTATGGTTACAAAATGGTTACAAAATTTCAAATCAAGTAGACCCAATCCTCCTCTTTCCTTTGCATCTGTAACACCTTATATTTAACTTGGGGGCGGGGGGGGGGGGTTCCTGCCGCACAAATTTAGACATATCCTTCTGCCAGTGTTTAAATGGTGCATCAGTTGTCAAAACAGGTATGGTCTGAAACAAAAGCATCATTCTAGACAAGACATTCATTTTTATCACAGAAATTCACCCCAGCGATGACTGTTGTATTTTCTCCCATCTTAACATGTCTTTTTAAAGTTCATTCCATGTCTTAACATAGTTATTTTGAAATAACATGTTGTTCATATTTGTCATAGTGATACCCAAATATTTTATCTTCTTCTCAATCTTAAAACACAGTTTATTCACCAATTCTGTTTGAACTTCTATTTTCATATTTTTTGTTAATATCTTCATCTTCTGTTAGTTAAACCTGAAACCTGCTAATGCACTAAATTATTTTAATTTTCCCATTAATGATTCAGTTTAAAGGATCTTCCAAAACCAGCACAAGTCATCTGCAAAAGTCTTTAACTTATAAGTTTCTTTTCAGTCTTTACTCCCACGATCCTTTCATTTTGTGTTATATCTCTATTCAGCATATCAAGAAACAAAATAAACAAAAGAGGAGATAGTGGGTATTCCTGCTTGTTCCTTTTTGTATCTCAGAGGGTTTTTTGTTAGATCTCCATTCAAAATTATTTGTCCTTTCTATGTAATGTAAATTGATCTTACCCATTTTATAAAGTTCTCTCCAAAATTCATATCTTCCAAAACCTTGAACAAGAAAGCCCAGTTCAAATCGTCATAGGCCTTCTCTGAATCTAAGAAAATCATTACAGCCCTTTCTCTTCTCTTTTGGAGATAAATTAATCTCACAAGAGATTAACAAAAGGAGATGTTATTAAAAAAAATTTAAAATTATAACGTGTCAAATATAAAAACATTGACATTTGGTGCTAAAAGAGATAAATACATAGCTATTGAACTCACGGAAATGAAACAACTTGGGTATGTGAAAGAGAACTTATGTGTGTGAAAGCAAAATTCCCAAAGACAATGCAACATTCTGAGTAGACCACAAGATGGCATCGGTCTGCTACTAACAAAGCAAGCAAATTCTGCCAGAAGGGAAGACTGCAAAATATTAAAGATCCCAAAAATATTCCAGAGGAAAGCAATGGATATCTTTTTGAACATGCATCCAGTGTACACTGTGTACAGTGTACTCAGGTTACACACAATTCCCTAACTTATACAGAAAAATAAAAACATGTAGATTTTAGTACAACACAGAAAAGTAAATCAACAAACTAGTACAGATTCCTAGCTAAACTACCAACTTTTTCTAGACAAATAAAATATCCTTGAAGCAGTTTTCCTGCTTTCTTTTGCTTGACATTTCTTTCCTGGGATTTTAAATGTGTATTAGAGGCTATTGGGAAATGTTAAAGTCCATTTTCCCACCTTTGGTCTCTGTGTATATGAGAGTGAACACCTTTCCTTCAAGGATACATGCTTTTTAGGTTGGGCTTGCAGTTTGCAGTATTGTGAACATCTGTCAACAATCACATTCACAACAGGGTAGTAGAACTGTAAAATACTGTACCTTATAAAATAAAATGTTATTGGGAAATCAGCATCAGGTAATCTTGTATTGGTAATTCAAGGACTCTTTTCAAAATACTGTAAATTATTAACAAAACTCTAGCCATCCTTGTTTATAAAGAAGTTTGGTGAAATTATGCTGAAGTGCACCGATACATTTTAATTGTACTGTTCAGATATATGCATTACTATCTTCAGATTGAGAAGAAATGAATGTAAATGCATATATACAAAACATAAACATAAAAGGATACAGCTATAGGGTACCTTCAAAATAAAACATTGCCATACTTTCAAATAAAACATTTAAATTACTCATCTCCTATTGATATCAGATCATATTGTCACCCCGTCTGCAGCAAAACCTGATGATGCCCAAATTATGACATGTGATCAGTAACAATCATGCAAGTATGATGCAAGTAAATAAGCCACAGGATTTGTATTATGACATCATTATGCATAAGTTGTCATGTCCTCTCTTCCCCTTGTCCTTCTGATGATATAAAAGTGAAAATAAAAAGACCATTTGGGAAATGTTGCTCTGGGGAGCTACTTCCTGCCTGTAGTTCTTCCCCATCTTTTAACTTTCTTCTTTCTCTCTGTCAATTTTTTTGGGGGGGCGGGGGGATACTTAGAATGATCTTTTTTTTTTTATGTGAGTTAACCAGTTTTCAATTTCAATTTAACTTTTCCTTCACAAGTATTTTGCAGCTAAAAGTATACTTCTGAATTCTAGTTGAATTCTAGTAACATAAATGAGAGTGAGATTGACCCACACCAGGTGTAAAATTGGTCTCCAGTCTCTGTGCAAGAGGTAACCGAATTAATTGAATCCCTTAATGTCAACAAGACTCCAGGTGTTGATTGTGTTTTGCCTGAAATAATCGAAAAGAATCTTACTGGTGGGTGCCTCTGCTAGCATCCCGGTTTACATTCATAGATCATAGATCATCCCTGATCATAGGTCATTCCTGTTTACATTCACCCTTCATGGCACAGGACCAGGTTATCTGAGGAGCTGTCTCACCCCCATTATATCCACCTGCCCCACTTGGTAGAATGGGCATGTTGCGGACCCCACCAGTCAAAGAATTTTGGCTGGCAGGGTCTAGGAAGAGGGCCTATTCTGCCATGGCCCCTGCCCTGTGGAACAGCTCTCCTGGCCTTCCAAAAAGGTGTAAAAACATGGCTATGCCACATGGCCTGGGGGCCTGATAGGGGCTCACATTGCTGGAACTGGCTGGTGGGATGATTGATACTGCTCCCCCCATCATCTTGAATTATACACTGGCTTTCATAGAATTGTTACTTGTGATTTTAATTAGGGATATTTATATTTTTATTGTTTTTATTGTCTTGGTTTTTAATTGTAAGGCATCCAGAGTCACCCTCTGGCAGAGATGGGCAGCATATACTGTAAATTTAATGATAGATAGATAGATAGATAGATAGATAGATAGATAGATAGATAGATCAAACGAACTATTGACGGGCACCTCCTTTTTCTGATATGGAAATTATACTTCAACACCCAAGATTGAGGTGTGATCCCCAAGGGTCCCACTCTGGCACAGTAAAGTTTCAGAAATGAGTGCAACAGGATGTGTTCTTGCCCCCTCTCTTTTCAACTTATATGTCAGTTCAACAGTGGACCTTCTTCATAACCTGGACTTCTACCCTCCTAAACTAGCAGGGTGCAAAATATATTCCTCGACACTGATGATGCCGCCATAATTTCACAAACCCTTATAGGGCTGAAAAATTGCAATGGCAGCAATATTTTAGTACTGCAGGCAAAATCACCTGGTTCTTAATTTTGAGAAATTTAAAATTCTGGTCTTTGCTAAGACAGCCACCAACTATCCTGGGGAGCAGGGCACAAATTAGAGCAGGTTACTGCATTTGAATACCTTGGCGTGGTTTTCCAGTCTAAAGGCACCTGGAATGTGCACCAAAATCTTATAGTACAGCTAGCCCTTAGATCTTTTTTTTTTTTTTTTTTATCTGCTTAACAGTCATTACTGACCCTGCAGTGACCGCCTCCTAGCGGTTTTCAAGGCAATTGCATCTTTCTAGTTTCGGAATTAGACTTTGCCAGAGCCTAATTCCTAGAGCGTCAGCCCAGCTGGCAGCACAGGAGGCGGGATTTCCGTTGCTTCGCGCCCCCCTTTTTCAGACGCCGGCAACTGTCCCGTCTCTCTGTGGAGTCGCTGCCAGCATTTTCCTCCCACTGGAGTGAGAGTGCTCATTTATCTACTCACGTACGTTTTCGATCTGCTGAGTTGGCAGAAGCTGCGGGTATAGAGACAAGAGCTCACCTTGTTAACGCGAGGCTGGACTCGAACCGCTGAAGCTTTCAGCCATTTCTGGCCGGCACTTTCAGCGTCATTAAGCCTCTTTAAGCACTTCTACACAAGCAGAGGCTAATTAATCCCTGCAGCATTAAAACTTTTTGAGGCCAAATCATTGGCCCAAATCCTTTACAGATTTATGATGCACAAGTAGGAATTTATGCAAATAAGGATATACTGGAATCAGTGCAAACAACATTTTTGAGGTCAATCCTGTCTGCACCCATTGGAACAGCAAATGTCCAGTTAAAGCTTGAAACAGGAATGCCTGCGATCCAGGTAAGGGCCTGGAGGAGGATAAACTACTGGCTGAATATCTAATTCTTTCCAGTTGGCCTGATCCCTCTTGTTTTAATAGACAATTTTCCTTCTCCTGGAAACAGGCCATACAGCAGAAGCTGACATTATATGGGTTTTCTGCACCATTCCTAATTTCTTTTGGGTATAATCAAGCCAAACAACTGCTCACTCAAAGAATAAGGGATATGGAGTTCCAGGCTGAAGTTAATTGGTTGCCCCAACATGGCAGAAGTTGGACAAATAAGGGCCCTTGGAACCAGCAAGATACCTAAAAAAATCTAACTTTCCCCAAGCTGAGGATAGCATTTTTCAAAGCCAGGCATAACATCTTACCATCTGCATTGCTGAAAGGCAGAATTTCCAAAAACCCATTAACCAGGTGTGGTGACAAGGAGATCAAATCCATTTTCCATGTATTATTACACTGTAAATTTTACAAGGATATTAAGTCTGCTTATATTGTTCCCCTAATATGTAAATTCCCATGAAGGCCAGACAATTCTGGCTGGGGAATTCTGGGAGTTGAAATCCACATGGCTAAAGCTGCCAAGGTTGAAGAACACTGTTCTAGAAGATTCAAAATCTTTTATCACTTGTGCAGTGGCCAAATTCTGTGTTGCCGCAAAACAGGGCATAACTAGTCAGAAGAATAACCACTTCTGTTTTATTCATCAGGTTTATTATGTGTTAGCTACCTTGTTTTAGGTTTATTATGTGTTAGCTATCTTGTTTTAGGTGATAAATATTTTTATCTCATAGTCTGTAATATTTTAGATTTATGCTTGCACAGTTAATTAACATATCATTATAATAGTGTATGTTACATTTTTATTATAGAGAATCCTTATTATGCTATTATTTTATCTCACCCATCTGATTTTACTTTTGTGTTGTATATTTTTAAATTTTGCTGGTCATTGATCAAATAAACATTATTACTGATATAGGAATAAGATGGACTATTCAACTTACTTAAATAGCCTACTAGCAATTATTTTGTCCCCATTTACTTTCTGGTTGAAAATGGTTATCCAAATTACAGCACTGAGATACTTTTATTCCTATAAAGGATCCATAGACTATAACAATTTAAAAAATCAGACTTTTAAGTCAAAACTTTAATTTCATATCTGAAGTTGAACACCAACATAACTAAGTCAAAGGAGTGTGGAGACCCAGCTGAGCACTGCACAGTTTTATGTAAAAGTTTAGGCATCCCTGGTCAAGTTGTATGTTTCAATGACTCTTAAAGTAAACTTTTTTTTTCTTTTTGGTCTCATTGTGATGTGATCTGGTTTAGGAGGATATTGTCAGTGTGTTGTCATGGCCAGATCAATCTCTGGTTGCTTTTTAGCTTACTTACATCACTCCACCTTACAGAGCATAGGGTCTGTAAAATCTGCCCTTCCCACTTGACTGATGGACTTGGCTGGTTCCAGAGGAGCTTGGAGTTTTCCCTGAGGATCCAGTGAACAATTTGGCTGAAGCCTTAGTCACAGCCTAGAATGGGCATATGGCAGAGGCCTTAGACCATGTTGCTGAATGCAGCCTCTCCCTGTGCACTGATCCCAGGGTGCAGCTTGGTTTTCTGAGGAACTCCAAGAGATGAAGCATAATAAGAGTCATCTAGAGTGCCATTGGAGGAAGAGGAAGAGCAGATCCAGCCAAACATGAGCCCATCTTAAAGATCACATTGTAGCAAAATGATTATATTTCTCCACTCTTGTTGCATCTGCTGCCTGGTGACCCTATTAAATGTCACCTGGCCCCTGCTGGGGAAGGATGAGCCACAGGACCATTTGCAGGCCACTGTGAGGAATATTTTGCTATTCCTTGGATTCTCTCAAAATTGGATTCTAACTGGATAGGTGTAGTTGAGATACCTGAGGTAGGGTCTTACAGAGTTACCTGGAGCAAGCTTGATTCTGTGACTTCCAAACAAGTGAGCAGAGTTCTCCAGTTTGTGAGCTTGGCCACCAGCTTGTTTGGGCCACTCTGGTTCTGGTTCCATCTTTAGTCTTAATTAGTATTGCACTTCGAGACTTGTGTATAATTTGGAGATCATCTTGGACTCACAGCTCCTGCTTGAAGACGGCCTTTGCACAGGTTCAAGTTGTATGCCATTTGTGCCCTTTCCCGGACTAGGAGAACCTTTGGACAGTCACTTCACAATTGGATTACTGTAATGCACCATACATGGGGCTGCCGTTGAAGACTATCTGGTCCTGAATGCAGTGGCATGGGCAGTGATGGGCAGTCATGTTATGCTCATGTGTTCCCACTATTTCACAAAATGGTTACCTGTTAGCTTCCAGATGAATTCAGGGTGCTGGTTATTATCTATTAGACCCTTCATGGCATAGGGCCTGGCTTTCTAAGAGACCACTTATCTCCAATTATTTCTGCCCTCCAGTGAGATAAAGATACATTCTGGGTCTCATCAATTAACCATCTTGCCATCTCCTGTCATCTTGCAGGACCCAGGAAGCATGCCATTTCTGTTATGGTACATGCCTGCTGGAATGATTTCCTCCCAGAGATCCATACGTCTCCCATCCTGATCACATTCAAAAAAATCATTAAAAATCCGGTTGTTCTCCCAGGCCTTGGGATAGGATGATTGTGGAATACCCATGGCTTTGGTGTTTTACTGGTATTAAGTTAGTCTTCCAGTCAGATGTGACTTGTTTTAACATTTCCCCCCCCCCCGCTTCTTTTTAATTGTAAGTCAGTCAGAGTTACAGGTAGTCCTCAACTTATGACCACAATTAGGACCAGAATTTCCAAAGGAGAGAGACAGGCAGACAGACAGACAAACAGAATTATTGCTTCCAGAAAGTTATTAGACTTTCATAGAAAAAAAATAATAACATTGCTCACATAATTACAAGTTGCAAATGTTTCATCAAAGTAAAAAACACACTTTCCTTACATTTTAGAATTTTTAAAGGTCAGTTTCTGCTGCATTTCACTGCACAATGTGCCTATGATGTCATCAACAATTAAAATGCTGCTGTAAAGAATTTAATTAAAAATAATTTCACCTGTTTTCTCCTCAGAAGTCATGTTTTTTTGTGATATCAAGATTATGCTATTACCATATGCTGTATTTATAATGTAGCCATAATAGCATCAAAACTGATATAATGAGGGTGACTAATAGGTAATTGGGGCTGCCAAAGATAGTTTGTTATTAGGAAAACTCATGGGTAGACTCATGGGGGCTGGTTATCATAACTATTTCTGTGGCTCATCTCATGATTAGTCAGTGTCTATAGTGCTGGAGAATAATAGTTATTGGGCAGCTGAGTAACTATATAATAAAGGAATGTTAGCATTTAACAATCATTCATCTACTAAACTGGTGGATGGCTTTTTTGTTTTTATTTTGTTTTCTGGTTGGTTGGTTGGTTGGTTGGTTGGTTGGTTGGTTGGTTGAAGAAGAAATCACTTTAAAAATTCAGATGTGGACTCAAATTGAGAAGGGCCCTGAAACAAAAACTATTGTATCATGAAGTAGCTAAAGTCATCATAAATTGAAAATGCAATTGCCAAGGTTGGCATTAATCTTCTGCTGTGAAAATAAATATTATTAAAACTGTTCATCATTTTACATGTATCTGAAATCTAAAGTCCTATACATTTGGCACCTAAGGAGACACAGCAAATATATCACCCTGATGAAAAGTGCATAGTAGTAAAGACTATTCAAGTTATTTTGCTGCATAAAATCCTATGAGTAACTCTGTTATGGAAAAAAATATACTAACTAAATAACTAAAAGTAACTGACTAACTTGCTGCCTAAGAAATCTAAACTTAACTGCGCCTAACAGTAGAGCTGACCTACTGAAATCCATGAGCCAAGTTAATTGATAAGTTGAGTCCCCTTGATATAAGAGGAACAAGTGCAATTAACATTCTCTTGAGTGAGCCTATAAATCTGCAGTAGAAGTAATCTATATCCATAGATTTTAGAGTCAAAGGAGAATAATAGGCAAAATCAAGTTTGCAAATGTTGACTTGTCGAATGCATTAATTGGCTAATCTCAGAAGCAGAATGATCCAGGTATATTTTGGGTTTGGATATATTATAAATTGCAGCATTATGGCCCTGGCAAACTCTTTTCTCATCTTCTCAAGACTTGTTATTCTCAGCCACACAGATGAGAAGTCAAGCAGATGAACTTAAAAGTGATGAGAGGTAGTGAAGCAACACCAGTGCCTGTCAAATCACCTGGATTCTCCTTTCAATCACAAAGTTTTCTACCCTGTGGTGCAAGGAAAAAACTATGTGTTACTTCAATCATTTCTCTCATTTTTCTTCATTTGGAAATTAATTTTGCAAGATATATTAGTCAATTCATTTCTCCCCCCACCCCATAATAGCTCAAGTTTCTTCTCTAAATGATTAAATGTTAACTTTTCCCAATTTATTTTTTAAAGTTTTAATAATAAATTCTACAGCATGCACTGGGTATATTACTGGCATTTGAAATACAGAATGATTCTGATTTAGATAAACTTCTTCATACCAAAGATTTGCTGACACTCTGGAACTATTAGAAGAAGAAATAATTATGTGGATAATTGCATTCTAAGACAAGAACAACCTGAGGATATTAGGATAATAAAAGAATAAGCTCTGTGAGTATATTTAAAAATTTTAAAAAGTATATTTATCTTTGTAAATAGGCTGAGTTACTGTTGTACAATAGTCTTTTCCTGAAGAAGGATGAATTCCTTCATAGTTCCATGATACTGGCTAGTTTGCACAAAGTACAGGCTGCACCTTCAAAAGAGACTGCTATATAATTTATTTGAAAATATTAGTTTACCTTCTGGCTAACACAGTGCTGCAAACAGAATATGTTGTTGTCATGTTATCTTGATTCTTTGACCGTCGAACTGTTTTTCTAACTAAGATTTATATTTTGATTCAGCATTGCTATTTGTCCTGTCACCCAGACTTCCATAACTTTAACCCTGATTTTCATCTTTGATTTTAACATTGGTTCCTGGTTTAATCTGCTTGGTGAAGATTTCTGACCTTGTGCTAGAGTAATCACACACTGCAGTGTTGATCTGTCCCTTTACTTTGCAAACTCCAGCAGAAGCTTTTGTCTCAGAACTTTGTGTACTAAGTAAGCCAACAGAATAACTCAATGGTTTTTCTGACATGTATATGCTAATATGTAAATGAATAGAGATGAAGATGTGTTCATTCATATACACATACACCACACTATATATGGCAAAGCTTGGAGAAGAATTTCAAGGATTTTCTACATCTTATATTGTACACCACTTTGTAATGTTTTTTACAGATATACTGATAAGCAGTGTATAAGTTTATTGAGTAGAAAGAGAAGTGGCAGAATTATAGAGTTTTTTAAAATGCTGGTGCTGTGATAATCAAGAAATGTTGTGGATCTCTTTTTGCTTAGTTTGTATTTAATAATATACATACAATTTTATTATACAACAGTAAATAAATTAGTACAGGAAGCAAAGATTTTTAATTACAAAGAGTTGTTTATGTGCTATATATAAAATCAGCCTAGCATTTGGACAAACTACTTGGAGAATATATGGACTCTTCTGTAACTTTTACATAAAGATGGATTCATTCTGTGCATTCTATTTCCCTTCCAGTCAGATAATTAAGATGCTCTTCAAAAATGGGTACAAATATGCCCTGCTAGTAATCAAAAAATCCTATCAATTCTAAGCATAATATAATATTACCTTCTGCACTAAAGTATCATTCAACTACTAGAGAAAATATAAATCTCAATATGATTCTGTTGGCAATAGCATGATTATTGTATAGAAAACTTTTTGAATAAGCATGATTATAATTATTGTTGATTTGCTATGAACTTATTAAGCACTTAAAAGTATACTGATGAGTAACTCCTAAAACTGAGTTTACTATTTTTAATTGGAAGTACATTGGAAATTGGAGCTAGCACCTGGAGCTGGAAAGGAAACTAAAATGTGTTAGTGTGTGTGTGTGTGTGTGTATGAAACTGATACCCTATATGAAACCAAAGAGGCTAATTAAATAGGAATGAAAACCACAAGGAAGTTCATTGCAGATGAGAATTCAGTTTCTTCAAATGTATTCCATGTACATTATGCCTACACTGCATACCAAAATAGACTTCCTTCATCTTTTTAGAGGCATTTTGAAAATTCTGACATGAAAAGTAAAAGTTATTTTAAATATCAAGTATAAAGTTAATATTATATGTGCAATTTGCTACTCATCTATGGCAGAAATACCAACAGGACATTCAAGGAGACTAATTTAAATTGGAAATTAGTAATCTGAATCTCATGTTGCTGCATTTTCTCTAGTCATCTATTCAGCAAAATGCTATGTCAGCAATTAATATGGAACTTGCCCTAAAGTAAATATGACTTCAAGGCATAAGATTTAGAGAATAATGTATCCAACTGAAAGGGGTGTGCTAAGAGGGGAAGAGTTGACAACCACAGTTTAGTAACAAAACAAACCTAAGAAAACCAGATATCATGCTTTCTAGCATCACAATAATACACCTTGGGTCTACTCAGCCTTCTGTCTACAAGATGTGCTTGCTTATATTAACTACTTTATACAGTCAGTAATTGTGGTGCAAATAGAATTGTAATCTAGTTTCCAAAGAACATGAATGTAAGATACAAAAGCAAATGGAAAATCTTTATTTGTTAAAATAAAGGAAGAGAGCAAAAGGAAAAAAAAAAAAAAACAGCTTAGGAAACAAAGTTGCTTAGAGACTTAATAACTCTAATAAATGAAGGGAAAGAATTAGCCTTATGGATACTTTTTAAGTCATCCTTACACAATTCTATCTGGAATGTCTTAGAAAACTTTGCTGACTTTTGATTAATAAATTAGGATATATGTCTTTTGCTAAGTGCAATGAACTTAAAGCATATCAATGTAATAGGGCATTAAGGAACATGAAAGAAATGTTTCTTATCTGTAGTAGTTTTACAACATGACTTTATAATAAAGTGTATCCAAGATACAGTAGGCTACAAAAGCTCACTGAGCCATCTCAATCCATCCCCATTAATTATTGCACATTATCATGTATCACCAGCAGGACAAAGATAATTTCCTTTCAAGTGATCCAGAATGAACTGTGGGGGAAAAACATACCTCCCCCCCAAAAAAAGGTGGGGGGATTTCAGAACTGTAACGTGGGCACCATTTAGTCTATACTTGAAAAATGAAAGAGCAATAGAATTTATACCAAATTGGAAGAAGAAACTGCCATTGTTTTTGCTCAGGAATCAGGGGAAGGCCAATCAAAACCATTCTGAAAGCAGATTAAATAAGATAGCCAGAATGAAAGACCATAGGCAAAGTTGGTGCTAAATCTTTCAACCGTTTGTTATTTGTTTTCCCACTTCCCCTTTTGTCTTAGTTTACCACTCTTTTGTCACTAAATATAAATAACGTAGAACCTAGTTTTAGATTCTTGGCATGGCCTTCCTCTCTCATAGTCAAATCATTATCCATTTAATTGTCTTCACCCCCTGGGCCAAAGCTACACCTCAGCTTAAAAGAAAACACAGAGCAAATTGTTCTTCAGTGAACAGGGCAGGGAACAGAGAGATGCATCAAAAAGGAAGGAACACAGGGCCAAAAAACTGCCAATGGCTACCCCACTGGAGTCTGGATCTTGACAGATGCCCACCGATGACTAATTTTGAATAGGAGATCAAAAAGGTGAGGCTGGAACACTTAATATGAAAGGTGACTATGGCTGCAGTAGAGAACACATGTTTTAAGCTGGCAACTCAAAGGACCACTGCTGTATGTATCTTGCTTTCAGCAGTGTGAGGGACAATAGTTGCTTTTCTGCCTGATTTGCTTTGATATTTAAATTTCATATTTCTCACCTGAAATCCAAAGAAAGAGACCATTTACAAAATGCACTAGCAGTCTTATATTTCATTGTTCTCTTCCAAGAAAAAAAAAAGGATCCAAGAAAAAAAAATGTTTCTTTTTCTTACCTATATAACAGAGGACTAGAGAAAATGTCCACCTCCATCTTCTAACTTTCTATCATCTGGCTTCTTCTGCAGTTAGAAGTTGATCATTTGTTTTCTCTGGGGCTGTCTTGGCAGCAGTGGTCAGCTGAGCCAAGAGGTTCTTTTAGGATTTAGAGGCAATAACACTTAAGGAGTATGGGCAATACAACAGAAGTTTATTTGCTATAAGGTTTAAAGTACAAAAAGAAGCATAAGAAATATATTACCTAAATACACAACAGTTCTGCTGCCAGAAGCTCCTTCAAGGCAGAAGACAACACCCCAGCTGGTCTGATGGAGTGTAGTAAGAACTGGTTGGTTTATGCCAAAGCCCTCAAAGATGCAAGTATCTCTTACACTCTTTGTTATGATCATAAGCTTGTCCTTGGGCCAAAGGCCAAGGATATCTTTATCTGAGTATGTCTGGGTCTTTGCAGATGTGCTTAGTAGGGAATAGCCTAGTGCTAGGCCAAACATTCATCTACAGTTTGTGTCAGTTTTTCTACATTGGGAAAAGTACAAATAGATGTGGGAAAAGCAATCAACTACTTTCAACCTGTTCATGTAAGGTGAAAAATCTGGCAGCCCACTCTACCTCCACTCTTCCACACTGCCAATACAGGGGTTTAAACTATTGCATTATACCTACTGTTCTGCCAATTCAGGGCTATGTGTGCACTGCACCTGTTCTTACTTATATAAGGTTGTTCAATAGTGATTAGATCTATGTATAATTTTCAACAAGGATGGGTTCTAATCAAGTTTACCATGAGGCTGGGTTTTGAATCTAGATTAGTACTAACTATATGTCTTGCCATCTTTCAGCAGCCCAGAATGTTAAACAGATAAAATCAATCGGGCTGTGCACATTTCAGAAATGATTTGGAACTTGCACAGCACCTCCCTGCTATTCATTAAAAGGACCCCAACTTCCTTCATGCTGCAATGTGTGTCTGGAAAAAAAAAAGGGTGTCATTGCTTTCAGAGTCACAATCCTTAAAGCAGCATTTTTGTTTTTCCAAGTTCCTACAAAAGATGATTATTTTCAAAGTATGCACAGCCTGGTAATCTACTAGGTCTGTTTTGCAGTGGAGTAGAGTTGAAAAGTATTACTATGTAAATGAATACCAAGTAAATGAAATGTTGTATTTCCATTGATGCAACATTGACTCAATGCATCAAGAGCATATCACTCAGCTTAACATAAATGCTTTTAAGATAAATAACATAAGATGCTTCTATTCCTGTCTCACCACATTATTAAATTTTGTTTTGGATGAATATGTGGACTCTTTTGATTATGTATTGTTATGTTCAAAGAGCATATGGCAGCTGTGGCCAAGGGTCCTTTGCACAGCTTCATGTTGTGCATCACTTGCACTCCTTCCTGGATCAAGAGGCATTGCACACAGTTATTCATGCCATGATTACCTTGTGTGGATATTTTCTGTAATGCACTGTACATACGCCTGCCCTTGAAGAACATCTGGAAGCTTCAATTAGTCCAGAATGCAGCAGTGCAGGCAATTATGGATGTGCCTTATTATGCCCATGTTATACTTTTGCCCCTTGAGCTGTACTGACTCCCAGGTTGCTTTTGGGTGCCATTCAAGGTGCTGGTTATTACCTATAAAGCCTACATAGCATGGGCCCAGGGTATTTGAGGGAGCACCTTAATCCTATTGATTCTACCCACCCCTTTGGGCCAGGCACCAGGGGCATGCTCCAGGTGCCATCAATCACAGATTGTCATCTAGTTGGACCCAGGAAGGTGCCTTTTCTGCATATCTTACTGCCCAAGGTTCAACTGGCTCCAGCTATGCTCACCTTTTGGAAAGCCTTGAAGATGTGGCTGTTTTCCCAGACACGGGGCCAAGAAAGTAATTGAGTGCACACTTCCAGTGAATGTGTTCAGGAGCTACTTCAGTTGGTTGGGAAATGTATTTTTATATATATTGTAGTCATATTATATTTTTTAATCCTTGTTAGTTGCCCGGAGTTAAATTTGTAAAGTAGGTGGCCGTATAAATTTATTTAAATAAATGAATGAATGAATTTAAGTTATGACATGAATTTGTCAGATCCCATTATTATAACAAAACAATCGTGCTTCATTGCCACCTTTTTGGAAGCATTACTGCTATCTTTATACCAGTGGATCTGATTCTTTTGTTCTATGCACATGTAAGCTGCTAATATATTTATCACCTATATATATTGAGCTGTTAAGAAAACAAAAGCAACATTCTGGCCCCAAAACATTGAACACACAGCTATTGTCAAGTGCACAAGAAAAAATGAATCATAATGACTTCTGGGGAAGCAACGGTGAATTGAAGATGGCTTCGCTTTCAGCAGAGCTGAAGACCCGGCAGAGCAAGGAGCCAACTAATGGATTGGTGCCTCAAAATTCCTCCACAGATTAAGGGGAGGAGTTGGGATCACTTATAGGGCTCCTTACAGAGGCTTCCCATGACGAGACCATAAAACAGCGGCCTCCAGTGGCTTTTAGAGCTCTGGGAGCTGGGAGAGTCAGCTTGTCCAGGCCATGGTTCCAAGCCTTCAAAGAGACACTGTGTTCGCCCACTTCTTTTCTTAATCACTTTTGTAAATGGTGTATAAATTGCTTTTTGGATACTAACCACCTTCAGAAAGACAAGTTTAATTTCACTGGGCAATTTTCCTTCAATCCTCAATGAAAGAAGTTTCATGTAAGTTTAAGAACTTAAAGAAAAAAAAATGTAAATAAGCAGCAAAAGGGTGATTTTGGAAAATTGTAAATGGACTAAGGAGCTAGATTGACTGGAAATAAGAGTTTGAAATTAACTATAAGAATCCTTCCTGCAATTTGTTTAAACTCTTATTAAAAATATATGAAGATCTTGAAGTTAAGTATAAGAAATCTTTCCACGGGAAAATGGTGTGGATTAGAGAAAAACACGAAAAAAGGAGACCTTGAAGGCTGGTTACTAGAGGCAACCAGAAAGAACTAAAGATTACAATTAAAGGAGAATACCCACAGAATGGAGAAAAGTATTTTAACTCTGGAAGAATTCAAGGATATTTGGCAGCAATGCACTCAGAGCTTTCTTAAGATTGTCTGATTTTGTAAAAATGGGTTTTAAAAAGAGAGAGAAGAGGATACAACTGAGAATCAGACTGTTTTGGATATGGATTTAAAAATGATAGAATACAAGAATGATATTGACAAAGATGCTACACAGGACTTACTGGCTGATGTTTTAATAGCTAAAAGGGACATACAAATAATAAATTAGAAGAGTGACTTGGATGTGTTGATTTCAATGCAGAAGAGTGACTTGGACAACTTTCTTATTTTGGACTTACAAAAGAGATATGTTACACTCATGAAGGAGTTTCTGAGAAAAGATAAAGAGAGAATGAAAAGAAATCAGATTTTGGGACATTACTTAAAAAGAATAAACATCAAGGCTTTTAAAACCAAAAAAATATATATATTATAAAATCAGTGTGCTCAATCAAGGTTAAAATATATGAAGTTTTTTCTTCTAGTAGTTTTTAATGGATTTTTCTTGACCAGGTCTAAATGACGAGGCATTAAATATTTCCTATTAGATAAGATATGGAGATTAGAGATTTTTTGTTGCATGATCTTAAAACTGACAGAAAGTGTTAAATTTGCGAAGGAATTCCTGAAAGAAGACAAAGGGAAAATGATAAGAAATTAATTTGTGGGATATTATTTGAAGGATTTAAAGAGTAAGATTTTCTGATAGCTCTTAACGGAATGTTTTTTATTATTAAGTTTGAACAATGAGCTTTTAGGGGATTGCTTATAGATATAAGATAAAATATGGGAAGAGATTTTGTTCTCTTTTTATAGAAAATGATAAGTTATTGAGTAAAGTAAAGGAAATGTAATTGGTTTACTTGTTTAACGTTATATATATTGTTATTTCTGGTAACTCTTAATGGACTTTTGCTGATTAAGATTGAATGATGAGGTTATATTATTTACTAATAGATAAAAGATGAGATACGGAATGAAGAGAAATTTGGTTGAAATGTTACAAAAACTGATGTTACTAAAATTGTACTTGTCTTGATGAAGGGGGAAGTCATTTCTTTATATATTCTTTTTTCTTTATATATCCTCCCCCTTTTTTTTTTCTTCTTTTCCCTTTGTACTTTTTATTCTTTATTCTTTTTGTATTTTTCTTAGTTTTAGTTTTTTATTCCTGTATTTTTAAAGTTTAATAAAAATATTATTTAAACAAACAAGAAAAAATGAATCATAACAAGTAACTTCATAATAGCGAAAAACATTATCAACGATAAGTTGGGATTTCCATAACCTTTCACGGCTCAATTGTTTCTACATTAATATGCTACTTTAATTGGATTGGGGGAGGGGGAATAGTAAGCTTAGGTATAAACAGAAAAGAACTGATTTGAAATTAGAGAGCTTTGAATAAATTGAAGAATACATTGGGATCCATAGTAAATTAGAGTAATTGGTCAATGAAGCCTGATATTTCTTTCCTAGAATATTCATTTAAAATATACATACACTTTTCTAATTTTAAGTTTGATGATAATACAAATCTTTGATAAGATATGTTCTGCTCATACTAAATTAGACTGTTACAAAAATCTGACAAATTAGCATTCATATAATGTATTTCCTACAGCAACATTAGAAATGAAATCAGATTAATTTTGTAAAGAAAAATTAGTATTATTAACTTAACAATGATTTTCTTAAATTGATTCTTGATTGTCTATTCTCCATTGCAAATTTATTTTCCTGGAGTTGCATTCTAAAGAATAAATGTGTTTTTGATATAATTAATTAGAATATTTATTATTTGTTATCTTTTTGTTCATTGGAAGATGTTTATAGGCAAATGATAGAACACATGGAAAATTGCTTTACCTTGGTTTTATATGGCCCTGGGGCCAGAACATTTATATTAGGATATATAATATGAATAGGTAAATATATAAATTATAGAACAGTATCTGGACCTAGGTTTGGAAACCAGTTTTCTTCCATATATTGCTAAACCAAAAATCCTTCCATCCCCTACTAGCTGAGGCTGCTGAGAAGTGTAGTTCCCAACATTTGAAGGGTCACAGGTTCTACATTCCTTGTGTAGGAAATGGATTCTGAGATTGAACCAGAAAAAAAATGCTAAAAAGTAGAGTGAGAAACAGGCAGATTTCAGAAGGCTGTTTCCCCACTGCTAATAGTAATATTGATCTTCAGTGTTAGGGGCATGGATTTACACACTTTTCCTTCAGCATTCCACATAGACAAGATTGCTGCTTCCCCACTGCTCTTATCACTGAGAAAACAATCAGGATCACTGAAGCAGGAACGGTTTAAATTTTCTCTGTCACAAGTTATCCTTCCATGGTATATAAGAGAGTAAGAGAGAAGAATGAGTGTGTGAATGAATAGACTTATCCACTTACTGCCCATAGTCCATGCATGCCTGCAGAACCTTTATGCTTACATCATTCAGAATGACAAAGGCAGTCAACACTCCATCCACTTCTTATTTATGCATGAAATCGCAACACATGTGCAAAGTGATTAAGGCTTACACAACAACATTGCAACATTGCTTTTGTTACTTTACCCCTTTTCATCTTCCCTGTGCCACTGAATATGGGCTCTTTCTTCCCAAAGATCACTCTTTGTTTTTCAAATGATATTTGGAATAATTTAACAATAAGGCAGGAGTTTATAAAATGTGAGAGTTTTACTATTATTGTTGGTCACACAGTCAGCCAGTTGTTTAGACTGTTATCCACCTATCGAGTTCTTGCCAAGGACCTGGGATAGTCAGATGTAGTTTGATGGTGTTAAAAGTATCGTTGCAGGATGTAAGCCGTTCCAAATAAAGCTGCCTTTCGCAATTGACTGAGGGTGATTTTGTCAATACCAAGGGTGTTCAGGTGGTGCTCCAGATGTTTTGGGATTTCACCCAAGGTGACTATTACTATTGCTACTATCTTTACTTCCTTTTGCAACAGTCATTCTATTTCTATTTGCAGCTGTTTGAACTTTGTGATTTTCTCCAGTTTGTTCTTTTCTATTCTGCTATCTCCAGGTATTACTAAGTCCACTATCCAGACTTTTTTCTCTTTCTTATCAACAATTGTTAAGTCTGGGGTGTTGTGTGGCAGGTGCTTGTCTGTTTGAATTCTAAAGTCCCAGAGCACTTTAGCATTTTCATTTTCTATTACTTTGTCTGTTTTGTGGTCCCACCAGGTCTTGCTTGAAGGAAAATGATATTTCTCGCAGATATTCCAATGCACCATAGTTGCTATTTTGTCACCCTATTGTTCGTAGTCAGTCTGTGCAATCTTCCTGCAGCAGCTAACTAGGTAGTCCACAGTTTCTTCAGCTTCTTTGCAGAGGCAGCATTTGCTGTCTGTTGCTGTCTTCTCAATTCTGGCTTTATATGCATTTGTTCTTAAGGCTTGGTCTTGTGAAGCCAGAACTAGCCCTTCTATCCCTTTCTTCAACTTTCCTGCTCTTAGCCATTGCCATGTCTTGCTGTTTTCTGCTTTGCCTCCTAGATTTTTGTGTACTGGCCATGTAATACTTTTGTCTTGCCACGCCTCTTTTCTGTTCTTTATCTGGTCTTTCTTGTACGCCAGTTTGGTCTCTTTGGTATTCAGTAAGCCTTCATGGTGTACTAGCTTCAGTGCAACTTTTTCACTGTCCTTCAGATATTCTTCCAATGCCCTTTTTTCTTATTCAACTGTGCGGTGTACTTGTAACATTCCACGCCCACCTATACTCCTTGGTAAGTTTGGCTCTTTTTCTTGTTTGTTGTCCAAGGTATTCAGTTATAACTGCAGCTGTGCTGTACATCGGTTGGTTTGTATCTTGCAGTCTGTCAGTGCTTATATTTTATATTACAGTATTGGCATCTTTTAATACTGGTGCTAGGTGTGTCTTTGCAATATGCTTCAATGCAAGCAAACTTATTCTGTTTTTTTTTTCCTTTTGTGCTGTTCTAGATGGTCAGTTATTCTTTCTTTCAATTCCTCTTGTTTTTTTTAGTTTGAGGACTTTTTTCTTTCTGAGGAGAAGGCTCTACTGTATGAGCTACTTCTGCCAAGGCTTCGATTTCTTTGCCCTGGGTAGACATTGATCTGCTAGCCTCTTATTTCTGATTCTGGATGTTGTTCTTTCCAGAAGCTGTGTGTTCTTTTCAGATATCCTCTTCTCATGGACTTGATTTGTAATA
The DNA here is from genome assembly GCA_030867105.1 of Liasis olivaceus. Taxonomy (NCBI): domain Eukaryota; kingdom Metazoa; phylum Chordata; class Lepidosauria; order Squamata; family Pythonidae; genus Liasis; species Liasis olivaceus. The sequence goes on along the minus strand of CM061352.1, from coordinate 63,459,587 downwards.
GCAGATAATTATTTCTTGGTTTTCAGTCTTTGTATATTTGCAACAGGTAAATAACTTTTCTTCCAGTAGTTCTGCAGCTGCTGGCCCTGGTCACTTAGCCAACTTTCCTGAGTCCTGTAGCCAACTTGTCACCAGATGTACAGGAACTAGAACACCTAGCACGATCCTTGTTGACCTGAGCAATGACCGATCTGGTATAGGTTTCTGTAATTTACATCTCCCCATATTGTTTATGGGAGAGACACTCTATGTCTGGCTCCTCTCATGAGACCTGTCCAGTATGGTTGAATCTCTGGCATAGCTCTCATCCACCAAAGCCCCACAACCACGTCAACCCTCACTGGATTGTGATTGTTGTTGTTGTTGTTATTTGATTGCTTCCACAATCATAGAGGTTTACACAAGATTAAAATTATACTGGGTTGAGGTTCCACCCAGATACAGTTTTAACATGATCTGAGTAAGCCCATTACATTAATCCATAATATGGTTTGTTTCTTTGGGCATAAAGTGTTCTATGTTCACAGTAATTATTTTGTTAATCTGAGCACTGTGTGAGAGGCCATACTTATGTCTCGCTCACTTGGTTTGTACATTTATTTGCCCTGTATTCAGTTGACATCTGCTGTGCTGGTCCCTTTTTTTATTTTCCACATTTGGATTCAATTTCCATCATTATAAATGGTAACTTTCTTGCCTCCCATACTCTATTTGACTTTGCTTATTAATTATTCTGGTCCCTTTTGTTATAGATATTTGTGTATCTCCCATGCTTATGGTGTTCCCCAAATTACTGAAAACCTGGTTGTTCTCCCGGGCCTCGGGATAGAGTGGTCATGGAACCTCTTTTAGTCTAGCTTAGTTTTGTTCTTCAGATTGGCTGTGTCCTCTTTTATATGTATTATTTCTTTTATTTTATATGTAAGCAGTTCAGAACTGTCAAGGAATTAGGCAGCCTCAAAATTGGAGTGAATAAATGAACAAACAAACAAACAAACTCTCCTGTCATGGAACTGCAGTCTGCCTCAAAAGATACTTACCTCTTGACAGTGTGGAGTCAGCTGAGTGCACATGGATTCAGCAGTGTTCTCTGAAAGTTCTCAATTCACACTAATATAGACATGCCCATGATTATAGTATTATGGATATATCCAAAAAAGAGAAAGGCAAGGCAAAAGTACTCAAAATTCATATAAATAATTATTGTACAGAATTTGGAAACTGATAGACTGATCAGTCATAGTGGTTTGCAAATGGTTGTGGCAGCTATTTTGTGTTGTACCAATGACAAAATTCCAACTGGGTGGAGGAAGCCTATTATATCTATCTATCTATCTATCTATCTATCTATCTATCTATCTATGACAAACTATCATGACCCAGACTATGTTATCATTAAATATTTCCATGGCTTCAAAAGCAATTAGACCTTATCAGCTATTCAAAACCTATCTTTGTCCCTACAAGGTATTGTTGGGGCACCAGGCAGACTGAGAATAACTCTTCATTTTAATCCAGCACTGTGCAGTTCATTTATTAGATAATTGCTTCTCTACAGAAAAGCTTAATTACTCCATGTTTCCGAAAAAGAAAAAATGGAATTCCATTTGAATACTGTACTGGGATGCAAACTAAAATCCACATGAGGACTCTGGGATTTCAGAAAGTTTTATTTATTACCTGCTTAAATGAAAATAGCTAAATGAACTTGTACATTTGGGGTTAAAACAGACAAATAGTCTGCTGTAGAGAAGATAAAAAGTATGAATTTTACAATGTTTCCTAGCTTAATACTAAACTGAGGGCACAAAATAATTTATGACTGCTGCAACATAAGCTTTTCTGGCTATGGAGGCCTACTGCCCCCTGCTGGAGTTCTGGAATTTTTTCCAGTCCCCCCCCCCCCTTTTTTTTAATCTTAAGTCCATAAATAATAGGAGGATATGCAGTGAATTTATTGCAATCAATATCTTGTTAAAAATTCTGCTTTTGTTGTTGTGCTTATTGTTGATACTGCTAATAGTAATAACTTTTTAGTCTTGTTCATGAATTCTAAAACATTCCACGGGATCATCAAATTGATAAAGAATGCATAAACCACAGCAAAGAAAACATTCTCATGTGTTTGTTTATTGCATATATTTCTATACCACCCAGCTCCCAAAACTCCAGGTGGTTTACAATAACAATGGCTGAAAACACAACACAACAAAAATCCAACAGTGCTAATAAAATCCAAACTCCCTTGGCCAAAGAAACACAACAGTGTTTCCATTATGATGTTTGTGCATTTTTTTCCTTCAGATTACTGGCTGAACAAGTACCAACTTGTTCAGTCTGAGATACAGTTCGAGTCTCAAAACAAAGCTCCTCTGTCTGCCAAAAGGAATAATGATCACCATTCATAAAGGTTTAACTGTGTTCTAAAATTTCAGGATTATTTCTAATAATGTCCATTTACAACTGGAATGGACTCTCCTCCCATTATAGCCACTTGGCAATGACCACCCGGGCATGAAAGGATTGGTGGACTCTCAGGAGCAGAGGTAGGGGAACAAGCAAATGAGAACTAGAGGCAGAAGGAAAGGAAGGTAGGGAAACATGTTGGGTGTGACCATCAGATTTCTCACAAGGCCATTCACTGAAGCCCTTGGTCATTACAAAAGCTGTTTTAAAGCATCTGCAGATTCTATGAAATAAAATAGTGTGGTGTAATGCACAGTGGTGGGGGGTATGAAGGGAAGCTTGACTAAAATTAATTGCTCTGACTTGTACAAGCAAAAGCTGTGCATTACAGCACAACTATCACTGAACCTTATTCAGTAGATTTTACTCATACTTCTTGCTCTGAATCATATTGCTCAATTTTCAATAAACAGGATATCTATCTTTTCCTATTGTTTTCTCATATATCTTAATTTTTGCCAGCCCCAATCCTGACCTGTGATGACACAGCTGTAATTAAGCTGCTGAGTCTTGCACACATTTTGGGTTGCTGTTAAAGAGTTGCCCTTTTTTTTTATTGCTATCATTTGTGCTGTAAGAAAAAATGCTATTTAAACTTTCTAAGGCAGGCAACAATATATTTGGGGCTTCTACAAATTTTCTGAAATTCCTCTTCAAAACACAGTTCACAAACCACCTCACCATCTCTAGACTTTTTTATAGTTTCCCCTTCCACAAGGAGAAGGGAAAATTACTTGATTTGAAGGCTAAAGGACAACTGGCAGCAAATCATACCCTTTGATGTGAAAAAGGCTTCACATGTTATATGATCCTGGGCAGAAAATGACACTCTGAAGACCCTTTGAAGCCAAGAAAAGGCTCAGGTGAAGTCTACGTATCTGGGAGGAAGGATACCTTCTTCAAGGCAAAGCTTTTCTTTCTGTGTTTCTTAATGCTCTAACAGTGTATAGGACATGTTAAGGACAGGAAATAGTGGATTTCCTAAGCTCTGTTTCATTCCTCTTGTACCACTATCACCAGCTGATAGTAAAACATTCATCATCATCATCATCATCATCATCATCATCATGGGGTGGGGCCATGTCCAAAAGAAGCCCAGCTATCAGGTCATATCATATCACACCTATGCAAAATATTTGTACCAACCAGAAGTGATTGTTCAGCTCCTTTTGGTAGTTTGGTAGTTAGTTTATGGTTTTGGTACATTTTTATGCCAGGGTTCCATGTTTTCTTTTATGCTTTTTACTGTTTTAACTGTATATATTTGATATTGTAAGCTGATCAGAGTTTATTGGAGGCCATAATAAATTTAAATAAATGAATAAAATGCATGGGAAGAGTTGCATCATGAAGCAACAGACAGAGAGATGATTCTTCTACAGTTCACAAACAACTCTCCATCTCTAGACTTTTCTATAATTACTGTGCAGCCATCACACCATCCTAGCCAGAAATTACTATTCACTTGTTAGTGCATGACAACCTAATGTACAACTGATACATTACTGAAAACATGGCATATTTCTTTCTCTTTTTTAGATCAATAGGCAATGCAAGCATAATCCATATTATCACATGGCGTAGCTTTTGTTTTCACAGAAGTGCTACACACTGATCCACAGGTTACAGGCTTGCTGCTGGGTATCTTTTTGCAGTCTCTGGAAACCCTACAACCATGCCAGTGAAATTCAGTAGGATACTGCAGAAGTGGGCGGTTCTTGACAATTTTGTTGAGTCCAGCCCAACTGTAATGGATGGCATGAGCAGGGAAGATTCTGGAATGGAACTTCAAGGTTGTCAGGAGGGGGGAGAGACATTCCAGGGCAAGCGCCGCCTCAGCCTGCAACAAGAGTGTGGGAGGACAAAGAGGATGAGGCTGGCCCCTCCCTAGAGTCTCACGGGTTATAGCCACTAGTTGCTTTAGCATAGGTTTAGTCTGGTGAGATTTTGTCTATTAGGTGTGAGCTAATAAAGGAACTGAACTGTACTGGATTGCCTTGTTGCTGTTCTTGGGCTTAACCTGACACCAACAGGACACTGAAAGCAATTTTTAAAGGGGCTTAGTACTCCATCAGACTGACTATCTATTCATCAGCAAGATAACTCTCCAAACACAAAACACAATGAGACCAAATTTGGTATAGATTGAAAAGCTGGCAAGAGAAAGGTCATGTTTCAAAATGGATTTACTCTATCTCAAGACTGTGGATTAAAACACCTCCCATCCCCAATTCCCCAAATACCTCTTTATGGGGGAGTCAACTGGGCACTATAATTCTAAGCCTCCCTCCCTTCTTCTTTCCCATCATATGATCCAAAGAGGAATTATTTTTTAAAAATTGGAAACAATTATAGAAGCCATGCTTTACATATTTTCCCTACTTTGTTAGGTATGAAACTGGTTAAGCCTGAGAATAGGCTTCCTCCACCTCCTCCTCCATTACTGTCAACAACAAACAAGGGAAGTAAAGAAGAGAAGGCCTTGAGATAGATATACAAACCTAGCAATCCATCCTTCCCCTTCCCCTTCCCCTTCTCCCCCATTACAGCCACCAACAAGCAAGGGACGTAAAAAGAGAAGCAATCTTATTTTTTGGAAAAAAAAATCCTCCCACAGAAAGAATAATTGGTCTACATGGCACTTCACACTGTGCCTGGTCAAAGGTTTCTGAGTGGTTGGATACAGCAATTCTATAGGCTGTCATCCAGATGGCCACAGTTATTCATGTATTATCAGAGTTTTCTACTGGCAGAGTTTTCCAATGTCTATAAGGACAGGACTCATCTTCCAATGAGGAATCCCAAACACAGATTTGAAAGCCATCACTTGAGCACTTATAAACAACTTATATTTTTGGAATGTACTGTAATTCCTGCCATATTGTGAATGACCACTGGTGATTTCATCCAAAATTAACCCTATCTATATCTCATCTGAAAAGAAGTTCCCAACAGCTTTCTATGAATTGAAATTCAGGTGTGAGAGCTAAAATATCATTAAACTATATTTTAAGCTATGGTGAAACTCGAAAAATTAGAATATCATGCAAATGTTCATTTATGTCAGTATGGCAACTCAGAAGGTGAAACCAATATATGAGATAGACATATTACATGCAAAGCGAGATATGTCAAGCCTTACTTTGGTATAATTGTGATGATTATGGCGTACAGCTTATGAAAACCCCAAATTCACAATCTCAGAAAATTAGAATAGTGTGAAAAGGTTCAATATTCTAGGCTCAAAGTGTCCCACTCTAATCAGCTAATGAATCCATAACACCTGCAAAGGGTTCCTGAGCCTTTCAATGGTCTCTCAGGCTGGTTCAGTAGGAATCACAAGCATGGGAAAGACTGCTGACCTGACAGTTGTGCAGAAAACCATCACTGACACCCTCCATAAGGAGGGAAAGCCCCAAAAGGTAATTGCAAAAGAAGTTGGATGTTCCCAAAGTGCTGTATCACAGCACATCAATAGAAGGTTATGTGGAAGGGAAAAGTGTGGTAGAAAAAGCTGCAGAAGCAGCAGGGATGACCGCAGCCTGGAGAGGATTGTCAGGAAAAGGCCATTCAAAAGTGTTGGGGACTTTCACAAGGAGTGGACTGAGGCTGGAGTTAGTGCATCAAGAGCCACCACACACAGACGGATCCTGGACATGGGCTTCAAATGTCGTATTCCTCTTGTCAAGCCGCTCCTGAACAACAAACAACGTCAGAAGCGTCTTACCTGGGCTACAGAAAAAAAGAACTGGTCTGTTGCCCAGTGGTCCAAAGTCCTCTTTTCTGATGAGAGCAACTTTTACATCTCATTTGGGAACCAAGGACCCAGAGTCTGGAGGAAGAATGGAGAGGCACACAATGCACAATGCTTGAAGTCCAGTGTGAAGTTTCCACAGTCTGTGTTGATTTGGGGAGCCATGTCATCTGCTGGTATTGGTCCACTGTGCTTCATTAAGTCCAGGGTCAACGAAGCCGTCTACCAGGAGATTTTGGAGCACTTCATGCTTCCTTCCGCAGACGAGCTTTATGGGGATGCTGACTTCATTTTCCAGCAGGACTTGGCACCTGCCCACACTGCCAAAAGTACCAAAACCTGCTTCAATGACCATGGGATTACTGTGCTTGATTGGCCAGCAAACTCGCCTGACCTGAACCCCATAGAGAATCTATGGGGCATTGCCAAGAGAAAGATGAGGGACATGAGACCGAACAATGCAGCGGAGCTGAAGGCCGCTATTGAAGGATCCTGGTCTTCCATAACACCTCAGCAGTGCCACAGGCTGATAGCATCCATGCCACGCCGCATTGCGGCAGTCATTGCTGCAAAAGGGGCCCAAACCAAGTACTGAGTACATATGCATGCTTATACTTTGCAGAGGTCTGATATTGTTCTATTTCCAATCCTTGTGTTATTGATGTCATGTAATATTCTAATTTTCTGAGATTGTGAATTTGGGGTTTTCATAAGCTGTACGCCATGATCATCACAATTATACCAAAGTAAGGCTTGACATATCTCGCTTTGCATGTAATGCGTCTATCTCATATATTGGTTTCACCTTTTGAGTTGCCATACTGACATAAATGAACATTTGCACGATATTCTAATTTTTCGAGTTTCACCTGTATATTTTAGTCTTTATACAGATATGTATTTTTTGGTCCTGAATTTAGCAGAACAGACATAAAAATCATAGCAAAAATACATTTCTTCAGATAATCCCTTGCCTATGTTAAAAGCCTAATTATTCAGGTATTAGACAGTGGAATTCATCATGCACTTAAAATTTACTTTGGAATCTGAGCCAAAATCCAAAGAAATAAAGAAAAAAAATTGCAGATAGCTTTTATCCTAACTGTATTGCAAGATCATCTGCATGTTCCAAAGAGAAAAGAATCTATTAATCTTTACCCATCATGGATCAGAGAATAAAGAAAATTGGTTTGCAACTCAGAAGCAGTCATGATATCCAAACCTGGGCAATTTATTTGGTCCCAAAACATAGCTGTTTTTGCTAGCTTTAGATGGTCCCATTTTAAAATGTACAACTTGAGACACATAATGCAGCAACAGTATCAGAATTCCTTCCTCTTAAAGCAGCTAGCAGTACAATCCTGAATCAACACAAAACTAATAGGTCACACATATATACACCCCATCTGCTTTGGACTGTTCTTTGTGGTCTAAGATCCTGGTGATTAGTTCAGTATCAACTTGCAGCATACCTGCTTATTTTGAGATTTCATAAACAGTCTGTCACAACAAAATATTCAATGAGCTATACATTTAACATGGTAATGCTTAATTGGTTGTATAACCAACTATTTTGCACAATGTGTATAATTTTCAATGTATTAGAGTCTGTATAATGTGTGATATTCAATAAAAGCTTATATTGATATGTTGTAAATGCTAACTCTACACTCAATATTTTGCATTTGATTTTTATGATTGGATATTTGGGATATGGCATCGTCATGCAAGTGCCTATTTTAAATTAAAATTCTAAGCTTTGATATTAGGGCTTGCAGACACTTTATGGCTGAAAAGAGAAATACTCATACCTATTTATTTACTCATTTGTTACAAAACACCCCTTACCCATCACAGTCTTGCACAAAAATTTTAAAAAATTAATCTAAAGCACTTCACTATAGAGCTTGGCTGATAAGCATATCTGATAGTCTGGGTGTGCATTTGCATGCATATGGTCAGATCAATATTCATATTTAGTTAATTCTCATTGCACCTTTGTTTCCTTTTTAATTCCCCTTCTATCATTAACTATCATTGCAGGAAGATGGATACAACATATGCATAACAAGCATGCCAATTTTTTTAGAATCTGCTAAAAAAATAGGAAGAAAAATTATACATAACAGCTAACATTCTCAAAACTTTCCACATATTGAAATGGTACAGGTACATATAAAAATCACATCACATGAAAGTATCCATAGCTTTGTGGACCAGAAACTTGTGCTAAAATGTGTCATTTTAGTTAACCAGGTATGATTTATTTGAGACTACATGGAACAGTGAATTGGAGAACTTCTATTTGTGCGATGGGACTTCTGTTCCATCCACATGCCCAAATCTTTGGAAGAGGCTCCCCAATCATCTAGAACTGATTTAGGTGCAGCATGGAAAATTGAAGATAAATTTGTTTTCCTGGGGGATCTATTGTTTATGGAATAATGCCTGGACATGTTCTTTTGATTGTAGAAGAATGGAAGGGAGGGAGGGAGGAACAAGAGCAAACCACCAAAGGTTAGCAGTGGTGTAGAAATAGCCTACCCAGGATAATCCTTGCTTCTAGAATGTGATTTGGAAAAGCAGAATTCATTCTTGCAGGGAAGCTACTTCTTGAATTGCTTAAACATAAAAAGTCCTCTCTGTGGTATGTATTTCCTTCCTCTGTTTTTTACCTGAGAAAGTAATTGGGTCTCAGCTACTGTGATGCAAATATATGTCTTTCATCTCCTTCTTCCTGAACAGCTAACTGTTTCATTTTCCAATTCCCGAAAAAGAATTTGACACTGAGCTGATATCATCTGCACTGCTGAAATACTAAGGACACTCTAGCCAATCACTTTTTATCTAAATAACAGACAAAGAGTGCAAAAGATGTCATTGACTCAGTGCCTTATCTTGCTTTCCACACCATCCAAGATTTTTGTTCATGTTGGGCATATTTGAAGAAGAACCAAGCAGTTAATATGAGAATAAGCAGCAAAATTACCCAGAGATTGTCCTTCTACTGCACGTAAATATCTATGAAATGATGCTATCTTGGCATACATACCACACTGAACTTCTATAGAATGGGGAAGAGACTCTTGGCTTAAGTCCATCAGCCATGAAGAAAGAGGAATTTCGCATTTTTCCAATGGGAATTGACTCACCCAGAAGCTCTGTGGTAATGGAGCATTTCAAACTAAGGATCATCTTGATCTGGAAATAAATTGGCTCAACTGCCCATCACTAAAGGATGGTATAAGATCACTCAAGTGGAACAGAGATTATTCTTAGCTGTGTAATGGCCACCTGTGGAAGTACTCTGAATTATAGACATTTTTTATTGTACTGTGCTTTGTCTTTTGACCAAAACAATATTCGTTCAGACTATTTCACAGTCTTCCCAAGTAAATAGCTCTTCCAATCCCCCAACTGCCCTGCATCTTTGGTTATTTTGATCTAGTATAGCAGAGCTACATCACAAATATCAAATAGTTAAATTTTCTAAATGATGTGCACTCTCTTTCCGAAGCACGATAGAATGGTGTGCCTGCCTGTTACTGCATTATGAAGCAGATACATACATGGCAAACAAGGACTGAAAAAAAGAAAATGCTGCAATCCATATTTTACACATATATGGTTCATGGTTTTACAGTATATCAGCATGCATATCCTTGTGTTTATCCAAACATTTACCCAATTGATTTAGAAAGATATAGATAAGCTGCATGATGCTGATGGGAAGAATATATTTGGATGTTTAACTGTGCAAGTTATATGCCTTCAGCCTGTATGTGCATATTGGTCTGTCTTGATTAATATAAAATTAAGGTAATTAGGGAACCTATGCAAGTCTGGCAATGTAAGTCCTGAAGCTGTTAAGTTATGCTGCAGAATGCAGGAAATCAGTTAGAATCTAATTGTCCTTGCTGTTATACAACCTGGCATTCTCAGTCTAATTTAAATGAACCATAAAGGTCAGGCTGTGGGAGGGGACATGGAATGGAAGATGGAAGGAATGGAAAGAAAAGCTGCTAGAGACACAGTAGATTAAATCTGCAATACTAAACATAGTGAAAGTATAGAAATTTATCTTAAGAGTAAATACTTATTTAAAATAGCTTAAAATATCATTACATGTTTTTCTTTTATCTGTACAACCAATTTTCAAAATTAGTTTGAAATTGTTTGTGCTTTTAGTAGCTCTTTCTTTAGGTGTTACATCATCTTGATCTCCTGTTTGCATTAGCTTCTTCAACCATTTGAACCTGCTTTTTCAAAGTCCAAGATACAACTTGGACAATGTTCGATTTTAGTTTTCCTTAAAGCATGGCTACTTTTTGCCAATGTTTCTGTTGCTTCCAACTTTTCCTGAGTGTCCACCCTATGGGCATTTAAGTCATTTAACACATATTGTCTTTCCCCCTCCTCCCACACCACTGCTCCATTTTGGGTTTGTGCAAAATGGCAGTCATGCATTTGTAGACCCTGTTTCTTCTGGTGTCCTGGGGGTGGGCTTTTGAGTGTTAACTGATAAGGTCCATTTCAAGTTAGAGATACGAGACAAAAGGAATGAAAAATCCAAATAATATTTTTTTAAAAATCACCTAATTCCACATTGTCCTCAAAATAACATTTCCTCCTCCTCTTCCCCTCCACCACCATCTTCCCATGGCTTCCAACAAATAAAAAGTATCACAATTGAGACTGAAATTGGTTTTTCACAACTGAAAAACCAAAATTGAAAAGATTTGAAAGATTAACACTTCTTTGATAACACTTCTTTGATTATTCCTATTCAAAATGGCATTTCTAAATAAATATGGAGGATTCTTTGTATATATTTCCAAGCCTTTAATAGAAAAAAGTCATGATTCAATTTTAAAATACAAACATACCATTTCAGAATTTTGGCTTACTTGGACACAAAATAATTATTCAAATTTTGGAAAAGATCACTTTTTTATTCATCTTGGAAAGACACTACAATGGAGTTCTAATAATAATGTTTTGGTACAACCACCTCAAAATACTAGGGGTGATTTCACTGATTTGAGTGCTGCAGGTGTATATAGTGGTCACCTCTTGTCTTAAGGAATTTAAGGATGGCAGATGAGTTCTTCTGTGCATTTTCAGCAATGTAGTACCTGTGGGTGTTCCTACTGCCAGCAGAATGAAGGACTACTCCTAGGTATTTGAAACAGGAGACCTGCTCAATCTTGTGACCATCTATGCTCCAAGAGTGGCTCTTGGGCCTTTTGGAAAATGCCATGATTTTAGTTTTCTGATCATTGAATTCTAGCTGATCTTCCTTGCAGTACTGAATTACTGCTCTCAGTGCTCCTTTAAGGCCAATAGGGTGTTATTTAAAATATTGCTGCATCATCTGCATAGAGTAGAACAGAGATGTATCTTTCAGCAAGTTTTGGGGAGTGAAAGTTTGTGTTGTGGAGATGTCCCACAATGGAGTTGGTATAGAAATTGAATAAGAGTATGGCCAATATGCCACCTTGCTTGACACCTTTCTCAGTTTTAATGGCACTGGTGATCTGGTCTGGGGCTAACATCTTACTCTGAGTGAAGTCCCTTCATGTAGCATTTGTATTAAATAAAGTAGATGTTGGTCAATGGAGGAGGCCTCAAGTTTTTCCCACAATTTAGCTCAGGATATGGAATCAAATGCTGCTTTGAAGTCTATGAAAGTGGCATAAAGGAAGGTTGTGTTGCAGGAGGACTATTTTTCAATGAGATGATGGAGTACTAGGCACTGATCAGTGGTGGATTGGCCTTCCCTAGAGCCAGCTTGCTTCTCTGCCAGTATGTTTTCTTGTTCCAGCCAGTCCTGGAATTTCCAGAATTGTAAGTGTCTTGTGTAGATTTTTCTGATTGTGTTGAGAATTGGTATACAATTAACATGAACATCCTTTTCCCCTTTTTTATATATGGTGACAATGATCACAAGCTCCCAATCCTTGGGGATTCAGCCATAGGTGTTGATGCAGGTAGAGAGTGGAACCAGAGTGAGGGCCCAGAAATGCAAGCTGTTTTTAATGGCCTCTGGAGGGACAAGAAATATGCAAAATTTCAAGACAACAATTCAAAATAAAGAACTATACTGATAGAGCCTTCAGTGTTGAAACATCATAGCCAGCTGTCTAAAGGAAAAACTGAATTAAAAAAAAAAAAAGGAAAAGTGCAAGACAGCCCATAATATTGGAGGTATTTCAGGGCTGAAGAAAATAAATGTACAAGATCTGCTGGGTAAATGGAAACAAGTAACAAACACATCAGTGAGTGTCACATAATCCTTATCACATATAGTTTCCTTGCCATCCCATAAATTTCATCTTTTGCCTTTTGCAGACATCCTTAAAAACTTCCTCTAATACATCATTTCTTTACCTATCCAAATCTTTTGTAATCTTCTGATCCATTTGTAAGGTAGATCTTTGCTACACATGTATACATATACAGCTGGCAGAGATTATGTAACTCATATCATGAACTTGAAATGTGGTAGGAAGAATAAAGCATCTGGTAAATTATTTCTGAGTGACCCCCAAAATATCACTTGATTCCCGCTATTGGGAAAACACTGGTTGTAAAATAACATTTTATAAGAAAAATTGCAGCAAGCTTGTGCAACGCTTTATTGCAAAAGTTGTAAAAAACAGGGGAGGGAGGGGAGGGGAGGGGAAGGGAGGGGAGAGAATATAAGGTAGAAGACAGAGCATTAGGGAGAAAGATGCACACACGTACACATACACACACACATATACACAATTTCCTACATTATGTTACATTATATCTAAATATTACAGAAATCATTTTGCTATTGCTTTTCATAAACAATTGAATAGGATCTTTCTTTGTTTAAATACATTTGTATTTATTTTAACAAGATTTTAAAAAAGAAATAAAAAGAGAATACAAAATACAGAAAAAAACAGAAAAAGAATATATGAAAAACTATAAAAAAGTTAACAAAAACCAAAACAGAAAATGGGAAAATATCTACATAATTCACATATTAATCAAATGTCAAACAAATTCCTAAATCTACATCAAAAAAGAATCTTCAAATTTCATCAAGATTTCATCAAATCTTTCTTAAACAGCCTTTTGCTGAAGTTATCATTTTAAAGTAGAAACAAAATATGTTCATTGTGAACACTGCTTTCTAGACATATTCAACATCCTAAAATTTCAATATTCAGAAATAAGGCAATTTTTATACAGTAGAAATCTATACATGTCTACTCAGAATTTCACCTCAAAGAATTTTTCCAATTCCTGTGTCTAGTCCCATCTACTTCATTAATGTGATACTAACCATGTATCTACACATCCAAATTAAAGTCACCTGTAATTCAAAGTAATGCTGACAGACAAGCAGAATTCATAGTTTCTCAGCTGAAGATATATTTAAATGGATTTTTCTTCTCCACTAAAACAGTATCTATTTACCTACAGCCTTTTTCTGTTGCCCATATAAATATTTGTTTTAAAAAATTCTGTGAGAATTCAGTTGTTAAAGGTCATCCACATGACTCTCTGAAAGAGGCAATATACTGGAATTATAAAACTTTTTTGTTCTGAAAGAATTTATTTTATCCCTTGAAAATGTAGATTGCACAAAATGACATGTGCTGAACATTAGATTTAGAAACATGAATCAGATGATGCTTCATACCACAAAATGTGGTAGTAAGGCTGGAATCCATTTTTCTTTCACTAAATCACCAGGTCACAAATACCAGATCCAGTAGGTTTCATGGGCCAGATACTAGCCAGGACAAGTCCAAAGATATCATGGAAAACATGAACCCTAAGCCTCTCCTGAGTAGGAATCTCAGCACTGACTGATATTTCTGCAACCACCTTTTCCTTAAAAAAAAAGAAAAGAAATAACAATATTGGCCTTTTTGCAGACACTGATATGATGACAATTAGATATGGGAGTAAAGATGGAACAAACAGATTTTTTTAAAATTCACAAAAGTATTGTCTTTGGTTAACATAACAAAAACTAGCATTAAAGAAATAAGTTCAATAATGTTGGCATATGCTTTAATAATTCCTTCCACAAGCACTGTAAATGAGTAGAAAGACAGAATTGGATGGAATATGGCAATTCCTACTAAAAATGTAGCCAAAACTTTTCTCTGAGATTCCAAAAAATATTCCATCAAATTCCACATCTAGAACCAAATTGTATTTTACTAACTGAATTTCCATTGCTGTCTATCAGCTGTATGAACCTTTTTTACATCACTGCCTTGGCATGTGTCTGGAAATCTACTAATTTATATGTATTTTTATTTTCTATATTGGGTAAATAAATTGCTGTGAAAAGAATAAAAATCGTTATCAGTTCTATGAAATCACGTCTGTATGAATTAGGAGCAGTTGCTTTGCCTCCCAGAGGAACTATGCTACAGACCCAGATTCAGAGTAGGAACAAACATGATGGAATAGGGATGCTGGTGTTTGTATATCTGAAAAATAACTTGCATGAAAGAGATAGACCATACTCTATCTGCAGGGAAAGTTAGCATATTCTCCTTCCAGATTCCTTTTCAGATATTACTTGTCTTCAGAAACTTGCAAGTCTGTTGTCAGCCCCACCACCTTTCTACATCTTTAAAATAGCTATTAAAATCCAAATTTTCTTCTGCTTTTAGAATAGAAGTCAGGAATGTAATTCTTGTTGCCCGTATTTAGCTATTTGTGGGGTGAGTGGCGGAACTTAAGATTATACTATCATTGTTTTTCCTACTTCTTAGTGAACTGAAGTTCATTTTAGTGCCATGGCAACTAAAATGTAGAACAAATGCAAACTTCTAAATGCATAATATAAAACCAAAAAAAGAAAAAGTACCACTAGCTCCAAATTCATTTTTACACCATCTGTCAAATGACTTTTACAGAAAACCCTGATTTTACTCTCTATTTTAAGATTATTTTAAAACGTAACCCGCTGGAGTCACTGCTCTGGCCTTCATAATGAGCAAGTTTGATTTCAAATTATCTAAGATCTTGAGCCAGGTTTGTGATTCATCCCTGGTTTGTGTTATGTTTTAAAATGTGCACAATAATTTACTATTTGTAAAATATGAAGTAGAATTTTAAAGCAAAAAAAAAAAAGATTGAATTCCTTTAAGAAAAAGACATATTGAGGTACATTTGGGTTTTCGTATCATATTTTAAAAAACGATTTGTTTAATTGTCTGCTATATGGCTCTGTTATTTAAACCTAATTCTCAAAAGTTACCACCAGCAAAAGCTTCACATTGTCGTCCCCTGCTGGGTTTGGATCAGCTTCCTACTCTTTTCAAAGGCTAAGGTTCATAAGAAGTGGATACCAAGTTTTTTGCATGTGTCCTGGTATTTATATTGAATAACAACTAAGATCAGTATTTCTACCTGTGCCTACTTAATGTTGAAGTGAAAGTGAAAGTCCAGCATGGTATTCAACATTTTTTCAAGCAAAGAGGTCAGAAAATACTGAGTTATCTCCTGTATTCACACAGGACAATACTGTACATCCATGAGTTGAGACAGAGAGAGAGATGCAGATGCATATAATATATAGATGTAAATATAGATAGATCAAGATCTAGATAATGTATAGGTGTAAGAATATATATATATTTGTATATATATATACAAATCCCGGCTGGCACCTACCTTACCAGTAGGGGTCCTTGGGCAAAGACCCCCTAACACTTCACCTGCCTACCTCAAATATGAGAGTGACATGAACTAGGAGAGTCATGCCGGCTCGGACGTTGCCCGGATTAACAAGGTCCACGTCAGATGTTGGGGAACCAGGACAATCTGATGTTAAGTGGGCTACTGGAACAAACCATACATGGACGAGACAAGAAAACTTGGAATTGATGGAATGATACTACAACAGCAGACCTAATGAGAGAGGATATATGAAACGTATGAGGGAACTATGGATAGACAGAAGGCCTACATCCACACTAACTGAGAAACAACTAGTTACCCAGCGCTTCAACATAGTAAAGAGGAAGTTGCTCTCACAACTCGAGATAGACCAACTCTACATTACAACCCGGACTCAAGCAGACCTGGAAGAACAAGCAGTTGTGCAGCCAACACCTGAAGCTGGAATGTCACTGCCACCCCTTCCATTACAGAGCACAGCAGCTGATATGAGGCATAAGATCATGGATAAACTAGCTATAGTCAACCCTCGAGTCCAATTACCAAGGCTCAGTGGAGAAGTACCATCAGATAGTATGCTAGAAGATGCCAACAGAGCCCTCCAGACAATCCCTACTACTACCATAACTGAAACCAATGAATTGGTATATGCTACAGCCACTGTAATCCTGGAACTGCTTGGCTACATGATCAAGAAGAACAGCAGTACATACCCACCCTGGAAAATGAGATTGGAGGCTAAGATCAAGGCAACTCAGAGAGAAGTCAGTCAGCTGGTAGAACTACAGAAGTGCATGGAGATTAAGGATAAGACTCAGCTACTGAAAAAATACATGGGCCTGACTCCATCTGAAGTCCTAGAGACTGCTAAACAAAGGCTCACAGCACTGGCTACCAGGCTAAGGAGATACACTAGAGAAGCAGCAGCCAAGAAGATAAATGCCCTGTTCTCCAAAGAACCATCCAAAGTGTACTCCCAACTGCAGTGCAACCACAGAGTATCAGCTGAGCCACCAGCAGCAGAAACTGAACGGTACTGGAAGAACATATGGGGGAAAAAGAAGACACATAACACCAGTGCAAAGTGGCTGCAGGACCTGAAAGCAGACCACAGCAATCTCCCAGAACAGGAACCAGTCACCATCACAGTAGCAGACATCCAACAGTGGGTCAAGAACATGAAAAGCTGGACAGCACCTGGCCCGGACATGATCCACACCTACTGGCTAAAGAAACTAACAGCAGTGCATGAACGCCTAGCAGCACAGATGAACCAACTGCTAGCAGCAGGCTCCCACCCAGACTGGCTAACACAAGGAAGGACAGTGCTGATCATGAAAGACGCCCACAAGGGAACAGCACCATCCAACTACTGGCCAATAACCTGCCTCCCCACAACATGGAAAGTTCTATCAGGCATCCTAGCTGCCAAGCTACAAGACCATATGGGCCAGTACATGAGTACAGCTCAGAAGGGCATTGGGAACAACACCAGAGGCTCAAAACACCAGTTACTCATAGATAGAGCAGTCACCAGAGATTCAAGGTCTAGGCAGAGCAATCTGAGCACAGCCTGGATTGACTACAGGAAAGCCTATGACTCAATGCCGCACACATGGATCTGTGAATGCCTGGCGCTATACAAAGTCAACAGGACACTAAGGACCTTCCTCAAGAACTCAATGGGACTGTGGAAGACAACACTGGAAGTGAACTCAAGACAGCTCGCACAAGTGGCCATCAAGTGCGGCATATACCAAGGTGATGCACTGTCCCCACTGCTGTTCTGCATAGGCTTAAACCCCCTCAGCCAGATAATCACAAGGTCTGGATATGGGTACAAGTTCAAGAGTGGAATCACCATCAGCCACCTCCTCTACATGGATGACATCAAGCTGTATGCTAAGAGTGAACGAGACATCGACTTACTGATCCACCTGACACGGATCTATAGCGAAGACATTGGGATGTCATTCGGACTGGAGAAGTGTGGCAGGATGATAGTAAAGAGAGGGAAGGTAGTTAAGACCGATGGAGTGGAATTACCAGTGGGCCACATAGCAGATATAGAGACCAGCTATAAATACCTTGGTGTCCCACAGTCACACGGGAACCATGAGGAGGAGGCAAGGAAGACAGCAACATCCAAGTACCAGCAAAGGATAAGACAGGTCCTGAAGAGCCAGCTCAATGGGAAAAACAAGATCCATGCCATCAACATGTATGCCCTGCCAGTCATCAGATACTCTGCCGGTATAGTGAGCTGGCCAAAGGAAGACATGGAGGCTGCCGATGTGAAGACCCAGAAGCTCCTCACAATGTACGGAGGTTTCCACCCCAAGTCCAACACCCAGAGACTATACACCAGCCGCAAAGAGGGCGGGCGGGGTCTGATGAGTGTCAAAGCCACTGTCCTGGATGAAACCCGGAGTATCCAGGAATACATCAGTAAGATGGCACCCAAAGATGAGCTGCTGAGAGAATGCCTCAGGCAGCAGCAGACATGGGAGGAAGTTCAAGCAGAGGAAATACCATGGCAAGACAAGCTCCTGCATGGGATGTACCATCGACAGATAGCTGAGGTGGCTGACATTGGGAAATCCTATCAGTGGCTGGAAAGGGCCGGACTAAAGACAGCACTGAGGCACTGATCATAGCAGCACAAGAACAGGCACTAAGCACCAGATCCATAGAAGCAGGGGTCTACCACACTAGACAGGACCCAAGGTGCAGATTGTGCAAAGAGGCCTCAGAGACAGTCCAACACATAGTGGCAGGGTGTAAGATGCAGGCAGGAACAGCATACACTGAACGGCACAACCAAGTAGCTGGCATTGTGTACAGGAACATCTGCACAGTGTATGGGCTAGACCCCCCCAAGTCCAGATGGGAGATTCCACAGAAGGTCGTGGAGAATAATAGGGCTAAGATCCTGTGGGACTTCCAGATCCAGACGGACAGGCAGGTACTGGATAATCAACCAGACATCGTGGTAGTAGATAAAGACCAGAAGACAGTGGTAGTGATAGATGTAGCAGTGCCAAGTGACAGCAACATCAGGAAGAAGGAGCATGAGAAGCTGGAGAAGTACCAGGGCCTGAAGGAGCAACTAGAGAGGATGTGGAAAGTCAAGGCCAAAGTGGTCCCAGTGGTGGTAGGAGCACTCGGGGCCGTGACTCCTAAGCTGAGAGAGTGGCTCCAACAGATCCCAGGAACAACATCAGAGCTCTCTGTGCAGAAGAGTGCAGTGCTAGGAACAGCTAAGATACTGCGCAGAGCCCTCAAACTCCCAGGCCTCTGGTAGAGGACCCGAGATTGAGAAAGACACATACCACCCATAGGGGTGAGAGGGAATTTTTTTTTTCATACATACATACATACATGCACATATACATACATATGTGTATGTATATAAAGATGATATAGATACAGTTGCATATGCAGAAATAGGTATAGACACATATATGTACGTATTTGTGGCTTCATTTTTCAAAGAAGCAGCTGGAAAGTCTTCAAAGGGTTATTAAATCCTAAGTAGTGTTTCCTTCCACATCACTACCTGCTTTCATAACAACAACTTAAGTCCATTAGCCATTATATCAGAATCTGGCCTCCTGTGTAAGATTTCAGCGGATATATCACAGTAGTGTTTGAACCCACTAATTGTCCCACCATTACTTATGTTTGTTCTTGAAACTGCCAGCAGATGGGTAATGTTCTTCCAATAGAACAGTTACCTCCAGGCACACATACTGGCAGATTACTATAAAATGCTTTGTTTGTCCCCTTTATTGCTTCTAGATGAAGTGGAAAAACTATTTCTAAGTTAAGAAAAACAACTGTGATTTCCACATCAGTTCCAAGCATTGGAAGAGCAGTCACTGTAGTCAGAATCTCAAAAACCATACTTAAGAATTTTAAAATATTTATTTACTTTGTTCTCCTAACTGGGGATACACAGTAGAGATAGAGCACTTCCTACTACTCTTACGTAGTATCCTATGAGCCATTATTGCTGCCCAGAAGCTGAGTGCAATGATGCATATAATTCATGATAGTGTTCACTTGCTAAGCATTATATCTTATTTTGGTAATAATCTATCTTTGTATCAATGTCCCCATCTGTCAAGAATGTAAAATGAGACCAAAACTCTTTTTGGGGAGTAAGGTATTGGGAGCATTTGTTCAGAGCCCCAGATACAGAGGGAGCCTCATCCAAGGTATGATTCAGTATCCAAATGATCATAATGATCGACACTTTTCCTTCAAGGCAGCAAAACTGATAAGTGAAAATAGTTTCCCAATTTTGACTTTTCCTATACAGTACACTCCTCTTTATGACCACTGACTTCAATGAACAAAAAACAAGGGAATAAAAAATATATTGGCTTAAGAATAGTAAGAAGAAATTGGGGCAGGGGGCTCAAATGAACGTTCTGTACCTTTGTCCTCAAAGTCTTTAAAAAGCTTTGTTACAGGTCCTGGTCCATGAGACTTTAACCTTTGATTTCCAAAGCCAGCCCCCTTTTTTATGATTACCTCCTTCTTTTTTCTGAGCAGATTAACATCTTCTTATTGTGCTCAGCACTGTACAGCAAATAATAGAACCAGCTTATTTTTAGCTACTGTTTAATATTACTGCTGTAGCTATTTGGAGGCTTAAGGTATGTTTTTAAGCTGGATTTAAATTTTCTGAGAATTATAAGATTAAAGGTCAATAATGGTGGAAACAGCAGGATAAATCACCTCAGCTGCTGTGGCATTTTTTTTTTCTTGTAATATCATCTTGATTGAAGATTCAGAGATGCCCTGATATTACAGATATTGCCTTATTCTCATCTGTACAATGTGCATACTCTGAGGAGGCAATCTTACACAGCTAAAAACTTGAACTTGACATACATTGGTCTTTAGTATGCAGCCAGGGGTAAGAAAACTTAGACCATATCTATATGCTTCATTTGCCTGTTCATGTCCACTTCTATGAATGGCACTGGTTGCTAAAATTTGACATAAGTGCTAGTTAGCTGCCACAATAGAATGGACAGCGTTGATCTTCAGATAGCATGCCAAACTAGAAAATGAATGGTTTGGGAGTCTAGCAGAAATACCAGAACTAATTTAAGGATACACTACTTAAAAATGAAAAATATTGCTACTCAAGAGTGGCTTACAACAACAAGGCCACATTATTAATGAGAATTTTTCATCTGTGGGTTACACATTCAACTGTTAAATGTGGATCTGATCTTCAGTTTAGTAAAAGTGCTCAGTTTTTTTCTTTTTGCTTAGAGCAAAAAGAAAAAAATAGAACTTCAGCCATTACTGCACAACCCTATTATACTGATACCATGATTAATACTTCTCCCAGAGAAGCAATTTAATTTGAAGCTCAGTTTTCAATAATTATATGCCACTTCTGTCTCATCCATTGCCTCTGTTTTCAGGCACAGTGACTATGTGCTGTTTTGCTCATCACTACCTCAAGTGGCCTGATTTGTATACTAACAGTTTTTCCTTTTTGGCAGTAAAGCTTTTCAGAGTCTAGATGTTTTGCGCAGGAAATTACTCTGAGTAATTTCAAATTAGGTTGACAAGGAAATGTAAGTATTTATTGACCTAGTCCTGTAAATCTTGCTTTTGATAATGTTAGACTAAGTTACAATTAATGCCATCAAATAAGATCAATTCTTTTAAACTTGAAGAGATTTAACACTAGCAACGTTTACATTCTTCACGTGTCTGAATTCTAAAAGATGGCTAGGGAACTTCCATGTTCTTTTAATTTTGTCTTGGTGACAGTACATTAGATTCATATCCCAATATTATTGGAGAGAATATAGATCATCAGAATTAAAAGATTAGAATTTTTCTGGTCCATTATTTTTTTCATATAGTATTTTTTTTTTTTACAATAAAACAATGACAAAGTCATAGTGTTTTAATAGAGACACGTGACTATGGATATTCATTCCAAGCTTAAATCTCTGGGAGCAATATTTATTTAGTCTTCTTTGCAAATATACTCACATTGCCACAACCAATTTTTTCCATACAACTTATTTTCTCCATAAACAAGTTGCCTGACGACTTTTTGCACTCATTTCTGCTAGTATCTTTTTTTTTTATAACAACTTTATTAAATTAAAAAAACCCGGAAAGATAAAAACTAACAAGAGCTAATAATCAAGAAAGAGAAGAAAAGAAAGAATAAAGAGAAAGAAAGAAAGCCAAAGTACATAAAAATAAATAAAAGAAACAGAAACAGAAATACAAAAAAAGAATGACTTCCAACTTATTCTACAGCAGACGTAAGTAAAGCATGCATTAAACTCTTACTCTAAGATTTCAACTTAACATCCATTTTTTCTATATCTATTAATTTTACTAATCATCAAATCCATATATCATAATTTCATTTTTTTTCTGTTTCCTGCAAAAAGTCCAAAAGGGGCTTCCAATTAACATTAAAATTAGCCAATATCTTTTCTCAGCTAGCTCCATCAACTTTACAATCCATAAATTTCAGCCCTTTGATCCACATATTTTCCCATTGTTCCATTTGTACATTATATCCAAATTTTTAGCCCATTTTATCATACAATCTTTAACTTGTTCATCTTCTGTTTCAACAAAGGTTTATACATTTTAGCAATAAGATGTTTATCATTAGTACATAACTCAGTTTCAAATACAGTTTTATCATGTTCAAAACCATATGTCTTTTTATCAACTTTAAATCTTTCTACTAATTGTACATGTAAAAACCGTGGATGCATATATCCTTCTAATGTCAAGTCTTCTCTTGATTTTATTTTAAATTCACCCTGGTAAAACTCTAAAATGTCACCATAAGTTAGCCATATCTGTTTAATTACCATTTCTCTTCTATAATATGCTTCTTGTGGTGATAGCCTTAAAGGTATTTCCAGACACAATCTAGATTTATATCTACTCCAAATTCTCAAAAAGCCTTCTATAATAAAATGATTTTTGAAATCTACATTAACCTTAGCTTTGCCATACCATAAATAGCCATGCCATCCAAATCTTAAATCATGTCCTTCCAAGTCCAATAGCCTTCTGTTTCTCAGTGTCACCTACTTTTTCATTCAGACTAAATAGCAAGTGGCAAAATACATTTTGAAATCAGGTAAAGCTAAACCTCATATTTCTTTGGCCTCTTGCAACACCTTTAACCCACCTATTTAATTTGTGTTTTTTTGTCTTGCCACACAAATTTAGATATATCCTTCTGCCATTGTTTAAATGGTAATTCAGTAGTCACAACTGGTATTGTCTGAAACAAAAATAACATCCTAGGCAAAACATTCATTTTTATCATAGAAATTCTTCCCAACAATGACAGTTGTAATTTCTCCCATCTTAACATACTGTATCTTTCTTAATTTCATTCCATGCCTTAACATAATTATTCTGAAACAACATACAGTTTATATTTGTCAAATTAACATCCAAGTATTTTACTTTTTTCTTAATCTTGAAACCTGCTAATCAATTTTATTTGATCTTGTGTCTTCATGTTTTTGTTAACATCTTTGTCTTTTGTTTATTAACTTAAAAAAGCTAGTGCACCAAACTCTTTTAATTTTCTCATTACTAGTTTTATCCCTTTCAACAGCTATTCCAGCATCAGCACCAAATCATCTGCAAAAGCTCTCAATTTATGTTTCTTTTTAAATGTTTATACCCATTATCTCCTCATCTTGTCTTATGTATCTATTCAAGACTTCCAAAACCAAGATAAACAAAAGTGATAATGAACATCCTTGTCTTGTTCCTTTTTGAATCTCACATGTTTTTGTTAAATCTCCATTAACAATAATTTGTGCTTTCTATAACGTATATATTGATTTAACCTATTTTATAAAATTTTCACCAAAATACTTCTATAACTTTAAACAAAAATGGCCAATTAAGGTTGTCAAAAGCTTTCTCTATGTCCAAAAAAAATCAATGCAGCATCTCTGTTAATATCTTGAATTTGATGGTTCAGGATATATTCAGCTGCAATTTCTTTGAGTATGATGGCACTCACTTCATAAACTCCCTTTGCCATGAATTCTAAGTGGATCAAAGTATTCAGCAGGATTCAGAGGATAGCATAAAATATATTTAATTTTCCATCCATTGGTTTTGGATGCAATCTTAAAAAGCCTTCTATAAATGGAAGCTATTGCTTAGAATAACAGCTTCATGACTTTTTACTTGCTCTGTATAATAACATTTAGTCAATACGTGTTGTGTTGTAATCTTGATGTAATTTTCTCCAAACTGACAAGGAGCAGTTGGTAAAATGAACAGGTCTAGACACATTATGAAAATAAATGTATCTCACTTAATAAATCTAAAACATTACAGATGAGGAGTTTAAAAAATGGATTGGTCTTTTTAACAGTCTAGCTTCTACTCTAAAGAAATCTCTCATTTTTTAATCAAAGCTGGGGGGGATTACAAGAGAATGTCTTTCTTGCAAGTCATTTTCAGGCTGGATTATACTTTGATGAAAAGATATGAATCCAAAGCAACCTGATATTTACAAAATCTTGTACAAAGCCTGAATGTTTTGTTTTGCTTTAATGCCTAGTATTTACCTTTCACATAAGGAGTGAAAATGTCTGGAATGCATGAGGCTCTGATCATCTGACCTAACCACTACTCTGCAGAGGGAGGAGGGACTGTGGCACTCCTGTGAGGCCATAATTGCAAGAAAGAACTGAAGAGAAGGCTACAAAGCACAGAGAAGAAGGGGCAGTGTTGTTATCCTAGTGCTGTTGCACTGGAAAAGAGATCACCAAAAGCAACCTACAGCTTGTCTGTGTTTTGAAAACTGAAAAAAAGCAGTTTAGGAGAACTTTATTTATGGCAAGAAAACATGTTTTTCCTATTTTTTCCTGATTGTAGTGAATGAGCATGGCTGCCCTGAAAATAAAACCAGATTTCAGGAATTATGCAGCAGTAAGCAGTAGGATTATGAGCTGATCCCAATTCAAAGGGAAAAAGATGATTCAGAATGCACCTGTGTGCACACATAGCATCTATAGCTACCTCTTTAAATTAAATGTATCCTTTCGTGGGATTGTGCAATGGCAATCACACAGGCCTGGTAAGGATGTAGTGTCTTTGAGGAGTTTCCAACAGGTGCTATTTGAGTACCCCCACATGCTCCAGATCACCTTTTGCACTTCAACTCTTGTTGCACAAGCCTGATTAACAAGACCATCCTTTCCTTCAAAATATTGTTTTACATTTGATGGTTGGGTTTTTTTAATGTCTAATGAAATGGCCCCATTTTATAAACTTGCATGCTTCTACCACTGTTTCATTTTATATACACAGTATAGAATATAAAATTTTAGTCTCTCTCTATATATCTATATCTATATAGATATATAGAGAGAGACTAAAATTTAATTATTGAAATATAAATGATATATTTATTATTCCTGAAACTTATCTCCAATGAAATAATTAGTTTTGTTCATGGGGGATGGAGGCAATGATCAAATACATTTATCATTTTAGGCATTCACAGTATTGCAAAGTATGAGAACCTCTGCCTTGTGTGACCCTTCATAGATCAAGATTTTAAAACAGCAATCAATATTCTTTCTTTTTCTATATCTGCTAAAGAATACTATACCTAAGAATACATGACACTTTTTAAAATATCCTTTATTGTGTTTCAAATACAATGATTTGAATTTTCAAATAGTCCAGTATTTAAGATTCTATCAATAATATTTATCATTTTCTTTCAGATTTTACAGCCTTAAAACCAAGATATTTAAATAAACACCAAAGTATTCTTAAAATATATGCAAAGTATTGTTATTTCCACACATTAAATATACATTTGTTTCAGTTTTGTAGAGAGTGCTGTTTTTAATTGTTTCTTCTCTGGCACCTATAAGTTAAGCATCTGAAAAAGGTTTGCTGAGCTGAAGCTGTCAGTTTCAGCAGAAAACAGAGAGTGCCCTTTGATCTCATTTAACAGCGGTGTGTCAAGAGATATTGATGTATACCATCTTTTGCACATATCAAACAGTGAATACAAAATGGCGTTAAAGCAAGTTGCATGTTGGATAGAAACATGCCTGATTACAAAGCATCCTTCATTTTGATATTCTTCTGGTACATGTGGCAATCATTTTCCTTATAACTGAGAGAAAAATTGGAACTCAGACAGCTACACTTATCTACAGATGCATAATATCCCATCTTGAGAGCAGTATGGAATAAACTTTATCCAAAAGATTTAAATCGTGCTCAGAACAATGTAGAACTTTACAAGGTTTCCTTAGGTTTCCAATTAAGAACAT
The DNA here is from genome assembly GCA_030867105.1 of Liasis olivaceus. Lineage (NCBI taxonomy): Eukaryota > Metazoa > Chordata > Lepidosauria > Squamata > Pythonidae > Liasis > Liasis olivaceus. The sequence goes on along the minus strand of CM061352.1, from coordinate 63,433,340 downwards.
ATCTTGCTACAACAAGAAAGTAAAGATAATAAATAAATGGTAGAAGGCAAAATTAAGTATTGATAAGTATGGATTCAAATTTACATATATAGCATAGGTTGATTTCATATAGCTACATTTTTAGCAACAGGTTTTGAATCCAGCCTTAATGGAATTCATCTGGGAGCATATTATCACTGATTATGCATTTGGCCATTTGTGCATAGTATACTTTGTGTGTGTTCTGAATTACAGTGTGTTCATAACTGATGTGGAACCACAATTACTGATCACACTTGCCTATTGTATTCCCATGCAAGATTGTTGAACCTACTTGCAACATAAAATTATTACAAAAATATAATTGAACTAAAGAACTCAGCTGGACATATGCTGCTCATCTACCTGTGAGTCCACTGTAGTGGCACTCTCACTCAAGATCTGGTACTTGATAGGACATTCTCATTACCTGTCTTCCATGAACAAAATGGCTACCTATCATGTGACAATTGAGTTCAGTGGCACAGATGGAGGCTAAAAGAATGAGGAATAGGACATGTAATGTTCTGGGCTCACAGGAACCTGGCCAGGTTTTAGTTTATTTCTTATTAATTCCAAGGCAGTTCTATCTGCTCTCCAAAAGGGGATTGGGGTAACAGTGTATGGAAGTGAAAAGCTAACAGAGCCACCGCCTGCTTGCCAATATTTCCATAGTGTTTTTATCAAATCATTGCTGAAGCAAAACACTACAGTCTAAATCTAGTCTGTTCAATGAAATCTTTTAAGAAATTTGGGTACTCCATCTTGTATGCAACTCCAGTTATAAAGACTCTGAGTGGCTAACAAGAAACCCCATGCAGTCAGGAAAAAAAATGAATGATGGATTCTGTTTATCCCATTTAAGGACTGATTTAACAATTTGTTTGCCACCAGAAAAATATCTGCCACTGACTATTCAAGGATGTAATGCAGACCAAGATCTGTAACCTCTTTGCATCAGTACTGCCACAAAGTAGGCAATAGGATGTACTTTCATTTCTCATCTCTCTCTTAGATATCGTTGTGCCTGTAATTCTCAAGTAAATTAGAGACCTACTTGTGCTTGGGTTTTACAGTGCAAGAAAGGAGGAGAATTGATTGTGTCAGCAACCCATTCCATCCCATAACACTGGACTATACATGGACTAAGAATTCCATGGGAGTACTAGCCAAGTGATACAGGGACTTCAGGACATGTCCTATGAGGACAGGCTGAAGGAACTGGGGCTGTTCAGTCTGGAGAAAAGAAGACTGAGGGGAGACATGATAGCAGTGTTCAGGTACATAAAGGGGTGCCATAGGGAAGATGGTCAGGAACTCTTTTCCATGGCCACAGAAATTAGGACCAGAACTAATGGGTACAAACTGCAGCTACCTAGATTTCACTTAAATATAAGGAAAAACTTCCTGACAGTTAGATCTGTACAACAGTGGAACAGTCTACCTACGGAGGTTGTGAGTTCTCCATCTCTGGAGGTTTTTAAGAAGAGGCTGGACAGTCACCTCTCAGGGATGGTTTAATTGGTTTCCTGCATATTGCAGGGGGTTGGACTAGATGATCCATGTGGTCCCTTCCAACTCCAAAATTCTATGATTCTATGATTCTATGATTCTATGATTCTAAGTTAAGTGGATATTCTCCAGAGCATTCAATAATTCTTCAGATTCCATCACACTCATGGAGTAAACAGTCAGTCACCTTTACAAAAGAGAATGGCAGTTTAATATCATCAAGAAGTAGACCAAAAAGAAAATAAGATCACATAGAATCATCCTGAATTTCATCTGCATCTACATCTACATAACCAGGAATGTTGGATATTGAAAGCCACATATCTGAAAAGCATCATGCTGAGAAAGACTTATCCTGGGAACAGCCTTCACTCATCAGCCTGAGGATGTTCGGGATGATCCCCACCTGAATGCAGCCATATCCACAAGTGCATTCATTAGTACTTGCAAGTCCTTGAAATAGTTATTATCTGGTCAGCTTGTACACTTGATGAAAATAAACATTGCACTTTTTCTTTAAGATAGAACTTGGTCTTTGATATAGTCTGTAACTTTCCAACAAAAGCCTCTTACACTGTAGGATAAACACAAATAATTCCTAAAACTTTTGTGGTAGCAGTAGGTTTGAAAATTATTAAGATAAATGGGAAAATGAATACTGTTTGTTCGAGAATTGTCAATAAATAGTAGTTACTCTGAGGATAATTCATATAGTGTTGGAGTTCAGAATCTGAGTAAAAGTGAAGCAGAGAAGTGCATTTTTGCCAATTGTATTCCTTCGTTCTGCCTCATTGCCCCCACTTTTTATTTATCTCCCTATATCTAACTTTTTATCATTTGTTTGCCTCAGTTTCTGGGTAATTGTTGTTACCAGGAATATATCTGCTGCATCAGCATTCCAAGGTACCATTTTCAATTAGCGCAATATTGCCATTAAATTAAAACATCTATTAAGCCTCCAATATAATTCCAACAAAGGGAGAAAGGATAATGCAGGACGGTGGGAATCTTGGTTAAATTAACATTATGGCCTTTTAAAGCGACAATCTACATAAATACTATTCCCCACACAAAGAAAACCAGAATAAAATTAGTTTCTCATCAAGCTAATTTTGTGGCTTTTACACTGCATCTTTTTCTCTCATGATGGTTTTGTCTGCCAAGGCTAGCATTGGAAATAAACTGTAGAAAAATTATATTATAATATAATCTGTGGAATGCCAAGCTCCACTTCACATGCTATGTTTATGAATTCAGCAGGATCTAATGATAGTGCTTCTCTTAGATTGTGGGTGAATACAAACCATAAGTTTTATTACTACCTCCTGCCCAAGGGGCAGAAAAAACTGCAGATAGTCTCTGTCTCTAGAAACTAGCATGCCAGGGAAAAAAGTTCACCCAGGTTTTTTTCCTTAGGTATAAGTTTTATATGTGCACAGAAATTATTTCCAGATATATAATTCCTCATCTGCTGGTGTGTGAAGAAGTGCGGTACAAAAGATAGGCAGTACAGAGAATGCAAGATTTCTTTTTTGCAGCCCTAAGTTCATTTCTGACCCCACGACTGGAAGTCAGTGACAAAAATTGGAGATAAAATTTCCCACCATTTTGTGGGTACGAAAGGCACAAACATTGTAGCATATATTATATATTGGATATGCCAGCTTTGCCCATGTTCATGATATGGTACCATTCATTTTGCATCACTATTCACCATTGTTGCCCTCAAACACTGTCAGATGTAACTGTAAGCACCAAAATGTTCCTATCCCACGAAAAATATATAAATATAAAGTTTACAATATGGCAAACTATTCCACAACTTTGAATCAAACAAATTAGCCTATACTATTGTTCCATTGTCTAAAACCTAGAATATAGGTTATAGATTTTGTATTACATTTGTATTTCCTGTATTTTTAATATATAAATACCTATAAAAAGTATTTAAGAGGAAGGAAGGAGGGAAGGAAGGAAGGAAGGAAGGAAGGAAGGAAGGAAGGAAGGAAGGTAGGTAGGTTGGTTGTTCGGCATTTTTCTTTACTTTTTTTTTTTTAAGCTTTCTAACCTTGCTGTTCCAATAATGAATACTTTAGCATCTTATATGAGAAGTTTTGTCATTTTCATCCTGATGAAATTAATCCCAATTTTTTCATTCCTCTGTTCAGTACTTCTATAAAAACTCTTCTTGAAATGGTGTCCAGATTGGTAGTTTTCATAATATAGTACTGAGCTAATTAGGAATAAGTCTTTTCATAATTGCAGCAACTTCTGTGTTACATTCAGGAAAATTAATATTGATGTGATTGTGCCAAGAATAAATAAGCTAATAGAAAGCAGGCTTATTCTGCACTGTTCTGACTCAGTTGAGCTGGGCGTGTTAAAAGTGATTTGTGATTTTTGTTACATATGCATGTTTGTCTGTTACATGTGCATATTTTCCTCTCAAGATCAAATGAAATGCTTGACAACTTTGTTCAGTACTTAGTATGTGTTTTAAGGCAGAACCTTTCTAATTATGTATTGTGTGTAATGTTATTAGAAGTCCCACATCTTGACCTTGATGGTTTTACACCCAGAGATATTTAATTTTAAATAGGTTTTTTCATGTTCCTCTAGGTTAGCTCTCCATCTAGGAAAAAAGTCATACTAAAGAGTTCTTCTATCTGAATGATGGCATAACAATTTGCTAAGCTATACTTTTATTTGAATTCTTGGATCATTTCTAATTATTATTTTAGCATTGATTAGTCATATATTCATATATTATTATTCATATATTATATAAAATTGATTTTTTAAATTATTATTATTATATCACCATATAAATCAAATAAATAAATACATTTCTGCCTTCAAGCTGTTCACAGGTCAATAAAGGGCACAAATCAATAAAGGGGGACCTTTGTCTCCTTTAGCAAATGGAAGCATGCATTTCAAACCATGGATATATAATTCATTTAGTGTTCATATATCAAAATATGAGTTAACCAAAAAGGTTGGCAGCCATAGTCTATATATAATACTATTGAGAGATCAATAATGTGAACATAAGTTTCCAATGAACTTCATAAGTTTTAATCTCCAATAAGAGATTTCCAATTGTGCTAATAGAATATACAAAGTTGCATCATTGGTGGTCAAAATGCATATGCGAAAAGTTATCCTGTAGACTGATGGGAAAATATTAATTCCATACCTTTTCTTCTAAAATCAGTTCACAGCCTAGTGGAATATGATGTACCCGATTTCTGGTGAAAGATATTTGTCCCTAATACTGTTACCCTGTGAATGTGTAAAATGAAATTCTATAGTCTGCTGGCCTTTTATCCAGCCATTTCTCATACATCTTCTTAAGAAGTAGAAATCATGACTGTGAAAATAATCTCTGAAAAATTAATGTTTCAATGCTGCAATACAGAAAAACAAATTATGGGCAATACTGTCATAGCTAAATGTCTCATTTATGTGGCTAGGAATGAAATGTCAATATCTGTTTGGTTTGGAGAACAAAATAATGCTACAGGCTACAAAGCACTGGAAAGAAACATTATGAAACAGAGGTGTTTTGAGAGAGTAGCCCAGGAGACTTTTCTGCAAAACAGAAAACAGGGCTTTGAGAAAAGGAAACTAGATGCTATAAATACCTTCCTTTATATTGTTTTTGATCATTTCAATTCAATTTGATGGATTTATTATTCTTTACCCATTAAGAGAGAAAAAAGATCATAAACCTTCCTGTTTGTACCCTGAATGGTTGCCTGTCATCACAGTAGAGGAGATGCCTAAGTAATCCAGTTCTCCTTCTCCTGTCCGCACAGTACACATGCCAAATGGAGTTAACAAGCATTCCTGGCTGCTGGGCCCAAGGCAGTTGGCCAGATAACATACTATTATCCCTATGTTTGTAGTCAGACTGCCAGGGAACCTTCATGGAGACCAAAATAACCTAAAGATTACCTCAATAATCTTCACTATGGATCTATGGCAACCTATTATGTGATTTATACTGCAGCATTCCTCCAGAAACTCAAGGTGACATGTTTAGCTCACTCGCTCCTTCTGTACCAATATTTTTCATACAACAACTCTGTGAGGTCAGTATTGAAGTAAATCAATGAAGGACCTGAAAGGCAGCATGAAGTGAGTGAAAAACAACCCATCTCAAGCAACAGCCAATCAGGCACTAGATAAACAACCCATATCCCCTCAACAACATGGCCAGCATATGCCCATGTTAAGGGTGGGAAAAGGCCTATATTGTTTAGAACAAGAAGATGAGAGACTGAGCAAATGAGTGCTTAGAAACCTTTCTTATCATAATAGATGCTGCCAGTGTCACATGCAGCCTTAGCTTCATCGCCTACCAAATGCAAATTGCTCAATAACATTTAATGCACATCTTCATTTCTGGATGGTTTGGAAGCTTTCTTTACCAGAAATAAGGCATTGTTTCAAATGCATTGAGCTCTAAGTAATGGCTTTCTACAGCATAGCCAATAACTATACAAGTTGAAACTGCAGGCCCAGCATATGTAGAAGTAGGTATGTTGGGTAGACAGATATATGCAATTACCTATGATGTGGGTACAAAAAGAGCTTTAATGTATTATCCAAAATATGGAACTTCCTGGGGTTTGGGGAGTGGGGAATAAACTTACAGTAATCTCTTCTATTGCAAGTCTATGGTGAATTAACTTGGTAGCATAGCCAATAGTAAAAATGGAAGGGTTAATAAGGATGGGGTGGGAAAAATGGACCACTCTCCTTTGTATTTACAGCTAGTCATGCTCATTATTCATGCAAGTGTGTTGCAATTTGGTCAGTTTTCAAATGACATTTTTCATTACATTGCATTAGCATTCCGTTTTTCAAATGCTTGTTTAGAAAACTGCAAAAATTACCACATATTCAATGGGAGCCCACTCATGGCCTCAAGCATCTCCTTTAATAAAAGCTGAACATTGGCTGGGTTGTTAGGAGTATTTGCCAGCCACCTTTTCCAGAACTGGGATGGCATCATTAATTTCTGTAGGAAGGAAAACACACACACACACACACACACACACATGCACGCAGAGGGAAAAGAGTACTTCTGGTTCCACTGAAGTGGAAATCCTGCCAGCACAGCATTTAATATACCTTAACCTGGTCTTTTATGCTTAGGATTACATGCAAACAAATACATTATTTTTGGCATTATGAACTCTTATCTGGTTTATTTGTAAATTACTTTATCTATAAAAATACAACATATATCAGTGTGTATACATGATGTACAAGAATGCTCAAAAACAAAACAAGGCTTTGCAAAATGATTTTAAAAATCTTTGTATAATTATTCTGTTTTAGAGACAATAATACAAATGCAGTGCACTTTGTCCAAGGTGATGTATTGATGACATACACAAAAGCCTCAATGTATGCTAGAAATAAACCTCTTTCAGGCAGCTATACACATAGACCAGAATTTGTCAGCATGTCTTCATATGGTATATTTTACCACTGGCCCTTCTGGCTAAGACTGTTGGGATATATAGTTCACTGAAGTCAAAACCTATTTATTCTGTACAGGTATAAATGTATTCTGTCAATGATCTTCTATAAAGTACATGCTTGCTTTGATTAATTACTGGTTCTTAGACTGGACTTATCCGACTAGAAGTCTCTGCATGCAGTCACAAATCCATATCTGCCCTTCATACATACAGAACTCTTTATCATGTTGCAAAAAATGCACATAGGTTGGATGAAAATCCAGCTGCTACAGCATCACTTGTGCCACTCTATCTATTCTCATGGTTTGTCACTAGCAAATACCTATTTGCAAGCTTAGCCCCTACTCCAATGTTGACCAAAATTTTCACAAGCTGCTGATGGTTGCAGATATTTGGCCAAAACTGTGTGAGACAACAGAAATGTACAGGAAGCACTATAACAACAATCAATGGCCATGGAAAGCAAACCAGGAGCACCATATGTTATTATTCTAGAACCTCAAGTGCATATTCTGTGTGGAAAGGTTACAAAGTTTGGCGCTGTTTTGGTTCAGAAAATGGTATGTAAGAAGAGATGTGATAGAAGTTTATCAAACTATAGATGGGAGAAAAAAATATGACACAGAATGCTTTTATTTTCTGGTAACACTAGAACTTAAATTAGTCCATTGAATTAGAATGTGTGAAATTCAACAGTAAGTAAAAGGAAACTGTTCTTCACACAGCACATCATTAAATTATGCAATTCACTAGCACAAAATATGATGATTGCCTGAAAATGTGGTCTGCTTTTATCTGAATATGTGTGACTTTGAATTATTGACCCAAAATTGGAATGCATCATTATATGAAGAACATGGATTTACCAAGCATAGGGCATAGCAGAAAAGATTATTACTTTATGATGCCACCATGGCTTTACAAACTTGGATTAATGATGTCTTCACTTTCTGCTTACGAACTGGCTCTTTATCAATGTAACAGAAAGACAGATCATTATTATTCCATGTGGGCAAGGTTGTTTGTTCTCTCCCTTTCCTTTCCTTTCCTTTTGATTGTTTTTATTTCTTTTTCCCCTTTATGTCTGCACGATGATACTGCAAAATATAAAAAAGTTAGACCCTACAGATGCATTTGCACAATGTGTTAAGTCTGATTAATGTTAACTTTGGTTAGGGATGTTGCTGCTGCTGCTGCTGCTGCTGTTATTGCCAGCTTAGCGAGTTGTGAGAACCTAGCCTACTTTGTTAGCTTTTGGTTCAATTTAAAGTGTGAACCCAGAACACTGGTTAATTCAGTGTTCAGTGTCTGCCTGTGATACAAACATTATCCAGCACTCTGTTCTCACACAAGCAAAATAGGTAGCTTTGAGAAGCTCATAGCATGGCATAAATACAATAGTATCTCCTCACTCAAGTTTTCCAGCATTTGGTATTGTGAAATACATATCCTGTAATAAGAATACAATAAGAATACTTCATTTTCCATGACTGTATCCATTAATGGCTACTTATAATGGCTATCCACCATCTCCATATCAGGAACAGCAAGCTTTTGACTATAGTACACTACCTGTATGGATAGATGTCTTAATGTACAATGGGAAAGTCTCTGAAAATCTAAAAACCTTTGATAGGCCAGTTTTCCTTGAAAACCAAATGCAAATTAAGTTTTCATTGAGTAAGTATGTAGGTTAGCATCTCACACAGCATTAAAGAGAATTTTTAAAAGATGAGAGGAGACGGCTGTCAGGAAAGTTTCAAACAGAAAAATAATTCATATGAAATTTTGCAGATACTTTCCTCTTTTCAGAAGAAAATAAAACCTGTATGTGATTTAAAATATACATCTAAACAGATCAGTAGTCACTTTGTTATTTATTTATTCAGAATTCTTTAAAACTTGCTAAAAATGCTATAAAAAAACATGAATTGTGATAATCAGTGTGGTTGGACACCTAACAAGCATGCTGTAAATTCTCATGTGTATGATGCTTGCATAAAGAATAGGAAGCCTTTTCTCAGGGCACAGGATGGAAATGGAACCATGTAATAAAACTATTATTATTTTTGTTGTTGTAATCTACAATTAGATTCAGAGTCAAAGACTAGTGAAAACTTAGACTGTAAATCAGACTGTAAATCAGACACCTGATTTACAGATGTAAACACTAGGTTAAGAATACCTGGTTTACAGATGATCCGCAGTTAATAACAGAGCCTATTGTAGCAAATTTTGATTTAAATACACAATGGTTAGAGTTAATTACACAATACTACTTATATAGTATTATACAATAATACTGTTCTGGCTTACATACAAATTTGACGTAAGGACAGACCTTGGGAACGGAACTTGTTCTTAAACTGGGGACTACCTGTAATTCAAGTCCTAACCAAGGACCTAAGAATTATTAAGATAATTCCGAAGATATAGGCAATTCCAAGCAGGGTTGTTTTGTTGTTGTTGGTTTTTTTTGTTTTTGTTTTTTGGTAACATTAGACTGTTCAGGTTTGATAAATTCAAAATTTACAAATATCAAGGGAGTCCTTTAGGCCAGGGTTCCTCAACCTTGGCAACTTGAAGATGTGTGGATTTCAACTCCCAGAATTCCCCAGCCAGCCATGCTTTAGGTATTGCTCCAAGGGCTCCAATCATGATTGGTTTAACAGCAGACTTCTTTTTCCATAAGCATTCAACTTTGATCTGCAAGTCCCAGTATTTCATAATTTTTTCAGATTTCTTCTTTTCAGTGACTTTTATCTCAGGCATGTTATGAACAAGGTGCTTGTTTGGATTTTAAAGTCCCATAAGATCTTAACCTGCTCATTTTCCAAAATCTACTCAACTTGATGGTCCCAGTGTTTCTTGCTACATTCAAACTCTGGCAAAATTTCCAATGAACAATTTTGACAACTCAGTCATGATGCTGCTTATAGTCAGTTTGTGAAATTTTGCTGCAGCCACTGATCAAATGGTCAATTGTTTCATCCCTTTCACTACAAAGGTGACATTTACTGTTGTTTGTTATACGATGAATTTTCACTTTCATGCAATTAGTCAGCAAAGCTGGTTCTTGAGCAGCTAAAATAAAGCCTTCAGTTTCTTTCTTTAACACTCCTGATCTTAACCAGCTCCATGTGAGGGGTTTATCAGCTTTTCCTTCTATACCTTTCAAGTATTGACCATGCATTGGCTTGTTCTTCCAATTAACAGTTTTCAATTGTTTCTTTTCTATATTCTTTGTTGTTTTCAAAAGTTTTCCTTGATTTTCCTTCAATAAGGGTTCTTTGCTTTTCTTAATATAGTTATTCAACCCATGGTTTCATTCCTCCACAGTTTGGTTCACCTGTAAGAGCCCTTTGCCACCTTCGGCTCTTGGCAAATACAGCTGATCAATATTACTTTTTGGGTGTACAGCATGGTATATTGTCATTAGTTTTCTCATTTTCCATTCCAAATTATGAAGTTCCATCTGGGTCCAGTCAACTATTCCTGCTGTATATCACATAATAGGGACTGTCCAGGTACTGGTTGCTTTGATGATGTTTCCACCATTTAGCTTTGATTTAAAAAATTTCAGACTTGTTTAATATATTTAGCAGAAGTACTTTCTTTGACTTGGTTCTGTAATAAATCAGAAGCTTCCAAAACTCCCAAATATTTGTAGCCTTCTTCTGGTGTTACTGCCTTTATCAAATCTTTATTATCAAGCTTCAACAATTTTGCCTGCCTTTATGGTTATAGTTTCACATTTGTCGATGCCAAATTGCATTCCAATATCTTTGCTGAATTCTTTTGTGCTTTTTAGCAAGAAATCCAGTTCAGCCTTCATTTTTCCAAATAGTTTAAGTCATTCATATAGAGTAAATGCAAATTTTTTACTCTTTTTTTTTTTTAGATAATTCATATCCACAGTTTGCCTTGTTCAAAATTGTGGTCAATGGGACCACTGATAATATAAAGAGTAAAGGTGATAATGAGTCACCTTGAAAAATTCCACATTTAATTTCAACTTCTCCTAACTCTTCCCCATGAGGCATCAGCTTGTTCGCCAAAACCTCATCGAAGAATTCATAAATTGCTGAATGTTTCTGCTGATTATTATTATTATTTAAATTTATTGGCACCCAACTCCATGGGACTCCAGCAATCCATTTCTCAAGAGCTGGCTTTCCCTCTTCACATTCCAGAAAAGATGGATGGAGAAAATGGAACTAGAGGAGAGGAAAAACAAGAAGGAGAAGAAAAAGTACAAAAGGAGAGAGATAGACAGAAAGAGAAAGAGTAATAGTGAAAGAGAAGTTAGTATAGAGAACACCATGAACAATTCCAGTTTAGAGGATTAACTTTTGGGAAAATCCCTAGACCAATCCACCAAACAACCAGATTGGCATATTCTTGGAGGAAAAATAGAATATTCCAGACTTCTCCAGAAAATTTCATTCTGGAATAGGTTTTGCACATCCCTAATAATTACCTAACATCACTCTTCTATAGCAAGTAGTTTGGCTGCAGTATCTTTTCGTGCACAATATAGGTGTTGAAAAGGCATACATTAAAATGTTTATTGTAAAAATAAATAATAATATTTCTAGGTTAGCATTTTTTTTCTTTTTTCTTTTTTTCTTTCTTTTTACTGTTTGTCACAAAGAGAGAGAGAGAAAGAAAGAGGCACACACAGATAATGATTTGTCCTAAGAAACCACTCTATTTTTTAGCAATACTAGCAAGTTAAAAACTGGAACAGTTCTGGCTTATATTTTATTTAGAATTTAAGCTCTCTTGATACTACCTAGATCTGACATTTAACTAATTAAATAAAATGTACTTTACTTTGCTGAATTTTCCTGAACGATCTTCCAAAGGCTGTTAGTGAGGCTATTGAGGAATCTCTATCCATGACACCAAGACAATATACAAACCAAACGAACCTGGGGTAAACAAATTAATTTTAAAAGGATTTTAAGAGAATTTTAATGTGCAACGATTAGCTGTGGCTGTGTACTACACAAAGTTAGCACAAAACAGAATGTAGCTTTCTGCCAGTGGGCTCACAGTCAAACATGCTAGTTGTTAAATCTTACTATATGTAATTTAAAAGCCAATGTGCATTTCTGTAAATCAACTGAGCAATGCAAGAACACAAAAAATGGCATCAAGCCACTGCAGATACTTAATCTAGCACCAATCTTTAGGATTGAGCTGCCGTGTTTATATATACAAATATTTCACTTCCTTAAGCCTGTAACACACGTGCATTTCACTGTTATATAGCATAATTTAGATGAGGTAGAATGTACATGTGGTCATCATAGTATAAGCTTAGTTATTGTGATTGTTTTTTAACCTTCACCTTCATGGAAAATATCAGTCTGGCATTCTTTCTAATACAGAATTTGTGTTGTAAAATGCTAGTAAAATGATACTGCTATTAAAAAACTATATTGTAAATGAAAATCTGATCACTCAATAGTATGTATGTTTTAAGATGAGTCTGCCTCATCTGTATATTTCAGAATATCATTATTACCTTTACTTCTGTGGACAACATTAACTTGAAAAAGTGGCTGCTATGGAATTACTATGAAAACACCTATTGCAGAGAAAACAGAAAATAAAATGGAAAGACAATATACCGTATGAAATCCAGAGGTTTCTAAGTGGCATGTAATGCTATTGCCACCTTGTGGCTTTTCAGAAATTATTCCTAGAGGGTGCTCACTTTCTTTCTTTCAACAATGATCACATTTAAGCTATTATTTTCTACCATAATGCATTCTTTTAAAATATGGGTAATCTTCTTATTCTTGCTAAACAACAGATGTTCTCTAAAGATATAGCCCTCCTATTTGAAAACATATTATTTTATACATCTTTGATTCCAACAGAATCGATGAAGACAACTACAACAGATTTGGTTTACAAACATAAATATTTGCCAAAAAAAGAGAATGCATTTACAGAAATGGAATCTGGTTGCTGTCAGTTGTACAAATATCATACTCTAGTCCACTGAACATAAAAAGTTTTCCTTTGAATGTACTTCTTAAGAGTATATGGATTTTATATGAACCATACCCAGTCTTTTGTCTTGTCTTGTCTTGTCTTGTCTTGTCTTGTCTTGTCTTGTCTTGTCTTGTCTTGTCTTGTCTTTCCAAAAATGCCATATCCAAAGGAGTTTGTGTACATTTTAGGAGAACATATATTCAGCTGGGACTTTCCCTAACATTTTCATCACTGTACTTTCTGCTTAATTCCATAGCAGCCACTTTTTCAAGTTAAGTACATTTTAGGAGAACATATATTCAGCTGGGACTTTCCCTAACATTTTCATCACTGTACTTTCTGCATGTGATGCATTTGGGTTTGTTGTTGTTGTTGTTGTTGTTTTTAAGTATTAACATTTTAAATTTTTTTATTGAAAGTCCGAGTTCTTCAATATTTAACACTTTTCGAGCAAATAGTCATTTCTTATTTAACACTATCAAACAGTGTTACTGTAAGATTATATAGGGTGCTACTAGACTTTGAAGTGAACAATAAAGGGTTAAAGAAGAAATGGACTTTCAGAATAAAATTGAGGAAAATATGTCTTTTTCACTCTGTGGGTGGAAAGACTTATTTCTGTCATCAGCAAAAGTACAAGACATGCAGCTTAAAATATTCCATAGATGGTATCTCATCATGAGTGTACTTTCTCATATGACAGAAAGTTACTCAATTCATGTTGGAGATGATGTTAAGGATAAAGCAATGTTCCCTCATTTAAAGTAGTTTGATACCATTAAACTGAAATTTTGATTATAATTCCTTATGGTGATAAGTTTGATAAAAAAACACATAACAAACAATACCACAGCTGAAACTTCTTGTATATTCAGTGTGAAGACTAAATATTTATCAAGCAAAACATTCACAGTTTTTATTAATAGCAGCAAGACAATGTATAGCCCTAGATGGATCTACATACAATTAGAAAGGGATTTTATTAAACTTTGCTACAATAGATTTTTGACCTTGTCCTTTATGGTCTTAAAACATTATAGAGAAACCCTTATAGAGTATTTTATCCAGATTGGTATGGCTTTATCTTCTTCTTGAAGAAGGTATCTGCCATTTAGGAATTTCAGAATCTCTGGTAAAAATAAAATGCAATGGGGGGAAAAAACTGTATACCTTCTAAAGCTGTATATATATTTCCCACACAATATAAATAAACAAATATTTACACAATATAAATATATTGTGTATTAGCAAAATTTAAAATAAAATTAAAATAAAAATGCTTAATGCTTAAGATAATGACCATATGCTGAGTTAAGTTTTTAGTCACAAACTGTAAATTAGTGAATATAGGTGAAACTCGAAAAATTAGAATATCGTGCAAATGTTCATTTATGTCAGTATGGCAACTCAAAAGGTGCAACCAATATATGAGATAGACGCATTAGATGCAGAGCCAGATATGTCAAGCCTTACTTTGGTATAATTGTGATGATTATGGCGTACAGCTTATGAAAACCCCAAATTCACAATCTCAGAAAATTAGAATAGTGTGAAAAGGTTCAATATACTAGGCTCAAAGTGTCCCACTCTAATCAGCTAATGAATCCATAACACCTGCAAAGGGTTCCTGAGCCTTTCAATGGTCTCTCAGGCTGGTTCAGTAGGAATCACAAGCATGGGAAAGACTGCTGAGCTGACAGTTGTGCAGAAAACCATCACTGACACCCTCCATAAGGAGGGAAAGCCCCAAAAGGTAATTGCAAAAGAAGTTGGATGTTCCCAAAGTGCTGTATCAAAGCACATCAATAGAAGGTTATGTGGAAGGGAAAAGTGTGGTAGAAAAAGGTGCACAAGCAGCAGGGATGACCGCAGCCTGGAGAGGATTGTCAGGAAAAGGCCATTCAAAAGTGTTGGGGACTTTCGCAAGGAGTGGACTGAGGCTGGAGTTAGTGCATCAAGAGCCACCACACACAGAGGGATCCTGGACATGGGCTTCAAATGTCGTATTCCTCTTGTCAAGCCGCTCCTGAACAACAAACAACGTCAGAAGCGTCTTACCTGGGCTACAGAAAAAAAGAACTGGTCTGTTGCTGTGTGGTCCAAAGTCCTCTTTTCTGATGAGAGCAACTTTTGCATCTCATTTGGGAACCAAGGACCCAGAGTCTGGAGGAAGAATGGAGAGGCACACAATGCACGATGCTTGAAGTCCAGTGTGAAGTTTCCACAGTCTGTGTTGATTTGGGGGCCATGTCATCTGCTGGTGTTGGTCCACTGTGCTTCATTAAGTCCAGGGTCAACGCAGCCGTCTACCAGGAGATTTTGGAGCACTTCATGCTTCCTTCCGCAGATGAGCTTTATGGGGATGCTGACTTCATTTTCCAGCAGGACTTGGCACCTGCCCACACTGCCAAAAGTACCAAAACCTGGTTCAATGACCATGGGATTACTGTGCTTGATTGGCCAGCAAACTCGCCTGACCTGAACCCCATAGAGAATCTATGGGGCATTGCCAAGAGAAAGATGAGGGACATGAGACCGAACAATGCAGCGGAGCTGAAGGCCGCTATTGAAGCATCCTGGTCTTCCATAACACCTCAGCAGTGCCACAGGCTGATAGCATCCATGCCATGCCACATTGCGGCAGTCATTGCTGCAAAAGGGGCCCAAACCAAGTACTGAGTACATATGCATGCTTATACTTTGCAGAGGTCCGATATTGTTCTATTTCCAATCCTTGTGTTATTGATGTCATGTAATATTCTAATTTTCTGAGATTGTGAACTTGGGGATTTCATAAGCTGTACGCCATAATCATCACAATTATACCAAAGTAAGGCTTGACATATCTCGCTTTGCATGTAATGCGTCTATCTCATATATTGGTTTCACCTTTTGAGTTGCCATACTGACATAAATGAACATTTGCATGATATTCTAATTTTTCGAGTTTCACCTGTATGAGGAGTCATACGGTAACCTTTCTGAATCAGTAGATACAGTTGAAATTTTGAGGAAACATCATGGACTTTTTCATAAAATGGCTGTCAAAGAGGGAGGGCAGGCCTATTCAGATAATGGCAGCGATGGCTATTTTATGGATTCCTTAAAAGTCTTTTTATTCCTTAAAAGTCCAGTGAAATATCCACTTACTGGTTGACAAACTATGCTGTAAAGCTTTGCCACCCTTACTTACTTTCCGGAAAGCTCTACCACCCCGGTTTGTCTTTTCTTCTTTTCTGAACAGATGGGCATGCTTCCAGAAAAAGAGCTGAACTTAGTCACTTACTATTTTTATTTCCAAGAATGTATATAAGGCCTAAGTAGAGCCCCAGTGTATCCTTCCAAATGCTCAAGGCTGACACTGTTTTGCTGCATGCCAGGCTTCCATTTAATGTTTTTATCTAAAAGAATCAAGAAAATAATTAGCACTAGGTTGGGCATAGAACCTGGCAGCCATCAAGAAGATGCCAGGGCTACCATATTGCTTTTCCTTGATACTGAGAATGCTTAGTATTCAACTTATTTCTCTATAGCCAGGCACTCCAGAAATCTTGAGAACATTAAATGCCTCCATTGCTAAAATGTAATATTTTTTATCAATAATTGAAATATTTATTAAATAGGCACTCAATTATGGGCAAGCATCCATTTCATTAGCAGGTCCATGAAAAGTTATAATCCTAGAGTATATGAAAAGTAGTTTGGGAAAATCCAAGAAATATAACTTGTCATGACACTACACTGTGAACAATGACTATTGCCCCAAGTTCTTTTTCATTATATAAAAATCTTTTTTTTTTCCTCTCTCTGTCTGTTAAGTCTAGGAAATAGATATAATCTGTCTCACTTTTTTCCCTCAATATGGATACTTGACAAGGTCTATTGTAAACCAAATAAATTCGTCCAATTTTATTTTGTTCATATTCCTTCATGTTACATTTCAACATTGCCCTATAACCTCACACAACTTTTAATTCATATCCTAATCCCCAATTTGCAACCTTAAGGGGAAAATAGAGCTGGCTTACAAAAATAAAACAGTGAAAGGGAAAGCTAGTTTTGGATGTTTTACCAAAAAAAGGGGGATGATTAATGTGATCATTGCAAAGAACCAGAAAATAATAAACCTTGGACAACTTCAGGCATTATTACCAGCTATATCACAAACTTATGAGCCAGGGGACCCAATAAAGTCACAATATTTTGCAGAAAAATTACATGCAAATTTTTCTTCTGATTTTTATTTTGATCAAGGAGAATTTGCATTTGACATTTCTTTCAGAAAAGAAGATAATTATGATGAAATTCTCATGGAAGAAAAATAAATATTTGGGCATTTATTTGCTTATACACAACCTTAATCCAGCTGGGCTGAAGACAGTTTATGTAATAGAACAGACAAGTAATTCCATAATAATATAAAAAGGTCAAGAGCTCCAGGTATATGTCTGTCACTTCATTGTACAATCACTCTCCAGCCATCCTCCTGCAGTCTCCTGATATTTCCTTATGGGATGCGTATATGCATGTGTTCATACTGAGAAATCAGGAAGCCTATAGAATTATGCAAGCTAAGAAAGATTAGTTCAAGACACTACCAATAAAATTTAAAATGAAGCACCCAAAAGTAAGATAGAAAACACAGATATCTTTTGTCAGATATTTTGAAAAATTGCAAGGAACACTGCAATTACTTATAATTAGTTATAACAGTCAAATATGTCAAATTGTGAGGAGGGGATTCGTTTCAATATTTTATGAGGAGTTTCATCAGGATTCTCAAGAAAAAGTGAAAACAGGGAAAAAAAAGCAATGGGACAAAAAATAAATATAGGGTGAAAGCACCCTATTTTTCCAGTCAAGCATTCTGATTGTACAGTGACCAATCACAGTGCTTCTACACTGTGCTTGAGGACCACTGTGGAGAGCCTTCCAACAGGACCAAAATGCAACCACACCTATCCCTCAAGTCTTTAAACAACTATTTTTTAAAGGCATGCTGCTTCTGGAGCTGGATGCCCTTGACAAGTTTATTCTCCCTAAATCTGTCTAATCCTATTTAAAGCTACTGATCATGGTAACAATTACTACATTTCATGATGGCTGATTCCACAAAACATGTATTGTGTTAAGAACTTATTCTGTTATGGATCCTACATTGCTTTAATATCATTGGATGATCCTGTCCATATTTTGAACACCATGTCTTTTGAATATTAGAACAGATTAATTAATTAAGAAAGCTACTGACTTTTCTACTGCTGTATTCTTTTATAAAAGGTCTATCATAAAAATATATTAATTGACTTATATGACATAGCCTATAAGTATTATACTTTCTTTCCAAATAACTAAGAATGCATTAGAAAAAGACAAAGAAGGCTATATAAACCAACTTCTACAAGATATGTTTTCAATTAGATCAAATTTCCATTTCCAAAAGCATATTTTGGTCTGATCCCACAACTGTATTTATGCTTCCACGATGATGGTGCCATCCAACAAATGAAGACTAGAAACACCTCAACACCACACAAACCTTAAAATCACTGCAGTGCAACAGTTTGATAGTGGCATCATCTGGATTACTGGCTTTTAAAATGTGAAGAAAAGAGTAGTGTGAAAACTATTTTATTGTACAGACCTAAGAGTTTTCTGCACAGAAAAATAGGTACACAATTAAAAAACTGCATGCTAAATTAAACCTTGAATTTGCAACAGTTTACACATTTGAATGTCAATCATTACAATCATTAAAGCTGTAGCATAATCCAGGACCATAATAATAAACAGAAGCTTTTCAGTTTGGTTAGGTGGCTTGGGATCAGGTGCAAGTATGATTGAAAATGCAGGAGAAATAGGTAAGCAGAGTTTGACCTGATTATTACTCAAATGGGAAATTACAAGGAAAGCCCAGGTCTGCAAATTAGGAGAGTTGGTAAAAAATTAAAAACAAAGCAAAGGCAAATAATTGTTTATTAGTTGACAGGAAAACAATGGCAACAATGTTGTCAGAAACACTATACAGGTGAAACTCGAAAAATTAGAATATCATGCAAATGTTCATTTATGTCAGTATGGCAACTCAAAAGGTGAAACCAATATATGAGATAGACGCATTACATGCAAAGCGAGATATGTCAAGCCTTACTTTGGTATAATTGTGATGATTATGGCGTACAGCTTATGAAAACCCCAAATTCATAATCTCAGAAAATTAGAATATTACATGACATCAATAACACAAGGATTGGAAATAGAACAATATTGGACCTCTGCAAACTATAAGCATACATATGTACTCAGTACTTGGTTTGGGCCCCTTTTGCAGCAATGCGGCGTGGCATGGATGCTATCAGCCTGTGGCACTGCTGAGGTGTTATGGAAGACCAGGATGCTTCAATAGCGGCCTTCAGCTCCGCTGCATTGTTCGGTCTCATGTCCCTCATCTTTCTCTTGGCAATGCCCCATAGATTCTCTATGGGGTTCAGGTCAGGCGAGTTTGCTGGCCAATCAAGCACAGTAATCCCATGGTCATTGAACCAGGTTTTGGTACTTTTGGCAGTGTGGGCAGGTGCCAAGTCCTGCTGGAAAATGAAGTCAGCATCCCCATAAAGCTCATCTGCGGAAGGAAGCATGAAGTGCTCCAAAATCTCCTGGTAGACGGCTGCGTTGACCCTGGACTTAATGAAGCACAGTGGACCAACACCAGCAGATGACATGGCCCCCAAATCAACACAGACTGTGGAAACTTCACACTGGACTTCAAGCATCGTGCATTGTGTGCCTCTCCATTCTTCCTCCAGACTCTGGGTCCTTGGTTCCCAAATGAGATGCAAAAGTTGCTCTCATCAGAAAAGAGGACTGTGGACCACACAGCAACAGACCAGTTCTTTTTTTCTGTAGCCCAGGTAAGACGCTTCTGACGTTGTTTGTTGTTCAGGAGCGGCTTGACAAGAGGAATACGACATTTGAAGCCCATGTCCAGGATCCCTCTGTGTGTGGTGGCTCTTGATGCACTAACTCCAGCCTCAGTCCACTCCTCGTGAAAGTCCCCAACACTTTTGAATGGCCTTTTCCTGACAATCCTCTCCAGGCTGCGGTCATCCCTGCTGCTTGTGCACCTTTTTCTACCACACTTTTCCCTTCCACATAACCTTCTATTGATGTGCTTTGATACAGCACTTTGGGAACATCCAACTTCTTTTGCAATTACCTTTTGGGGCTTTCCCTCCTTATGGAGGGTGTCAGTGATGGTTTTCTGCACAACTGTCAGCTCAGCAGTCTTTCCCATGCTTGTGATTCCTACTGAACCAGCCTGAGAGACCATTGAAAGGCTCAGGAACCCTTTGCAGGTGTTATGGATTCATTAGCTGATTAGAGTGGGACACTCTGAGCCTAGAATATTGAACCTTTTCACACTATTCTAATTTTCTGAGATTGTGAATTTGGGGTTTTCATAAGCTGTACGCCATAATCATCACAATTATACCAAAGTAAGGCTTGACATACCTCGCTTTGCATGTAATGCGTCTATCTCATATATTGGTTTCACCTTTTGAGTTGCCATACTGACATAAATGAACTTTTGCATGATATTCTAATTTTTCGAGTTTCACCTGTGTGAGTGTGTCCATGTAATTCACCAGGAGTCAAGTTCAATTCAAGTCATTACTTCGTCTTTTAAATTATACATACCATATAATTCATTCTAGTAGCTGAATTCAACAATAACAACAACTGTTTGTGAGAAAGAAAGGAGCATCTTTCTCATGTACCTTTACTCATATATTTAAATCTTAGAGCTATACACTACAAGATTTTCTTTTTCCTAGAATATTTACAGCTGTTTGGTAGAGTCTGTTTAGACTAGCACTGATTCCTGTTTGGAACTAAGCTAGAATTTTATTAACTGCATCATTTGCAAATGCACTCACAGTCTGTGCAGTTTTTTGCTAGTGTGAAGGTAATTCCAGAATAAAATTACTATTTGTATTAATGGATAAAAATGAATAATAGTAGGATCATAAATAGCATGTATAAATATCTAATTGTGTTCAGCTGTTTCAGCCCAGCCTTGTCCAGTTGTGACCTTCCAAATGTACTGAAACATTAATCTCCAGAATGCCAAGATGCTGGCTGAGAATTCTGGGAGTTGCAATCTTGACACATCTGGAGGATGCTGGGTTGAAGTATCTGAATATCATATCAGCAAGTCAAGATTCCAAAACAATAATTATATTAAAGCTGAAAGCAAGAACCAAATAAGAAAAGTTAGCAGTGTTCTAGTCTCAGGTTTCTAGTAGTTTTCAGCTCATTTGACATCCCTATTAAATAAGAACAGGTTGCTGGGGAAAATTACATTTCAGAGGTCCCCTGATATCATGGACAATTTTGTTTGAGAAGCTAAGAAAAAGAGATAAAGAATGGTGACTTCTCTAGAGAATTCTGTCTGTCACTGATAGAGATGCTAGTTAAGGATATGAAAGATAGAGCTGACAGTGACAAAATAAGGAGTGAGATGGAGACCAAAGTTTAGATGTGAGCTTGAATCAAGAGAAATAAGCTATTTTCAACATGTTGGGGGAAACAGATAATATTGCAAGGTCAAATTCTGAAACAAATCATCAAGAGAGGTTTGGCCATATTAAACTTGTAAAAGTATTTTCTTTGGATTAACTCACTGCTATCCATGTATAAATAAAGCTCTTACCGTTATTTTAACTGTATTGTACAGTATATCAATTCTCTTTTGTTTTTAAAAAATCCTTGAACATTTCTATGCTCATTTAGTTGTCTACATAATCTGAATTAGGTATTTTTGTTATTCCATTTTTTTTACCCTCAAATTATTCTTCATTCTTTAATTCAGAAACTTTTTTTTTTCCACCCATGAAGTTACCAGTTTCTACAACCATAATCTGATCCTCAACATTAGAGTTTAAAGAAATCTCAGGGTCCAGGCTTGGATGCTAAAACAAATCAAGTTTTAGTTTCAGAATCCAGTGTATTGTATTGGTTGTAGTACTGAGTTAGGACCGAGGAAACCCAGGTTCAAATCCACCCTCAACCACAGCACCTCATTGGCTACTATTAGGCCAGTCATTTTTTTTTTCAACTGGACTATCCCATATGATGCTTGTTGTCAAAAAAGGTGGAGGAAGGAGTACTATGTACATCACTTTGAGTTCCTGGGACAAAGTCAAGAAACACATGAGTGAATACATATAACATACATACATACTTAAATGTCTCCACACACAGCTTGCCTCAATATTCCTATTGGTAGAAGAGAAGAGGAGAAGATAAGCCCAAAGCTTATACAGGATTCTTTATGTAAGGAATGAATGGGTAACACATGATCCATCATTCACTATTGAAAAGCAATTACCATCAGCCCTACCCAATACACTCACTGGTAAAGAATATGAAATACTGTAATTCAGTAACATCTTGAAAGTTACACAGTGTCCCTCCTTGGTGTAGACTGAAATCATTTTTTCCTATTCTATCTGAATCAGGCTATTATGAAGAACATCTTACACTTTAATTGCATTGCTCTCTCCTATAAATTTTGCAAAGTCTGTTCACATTTTAATCACAGTGTGACTAGCATCAAATGAGGAACTACAAAAATGAGCTCTGCTTTCCCTTCTATCCTTGGGAGACTATAGCATTCTAAATCAAGTGAGGATCTTAAAGAATCAGTAGTCCAGAGGTACACCCAAGCAAATAAGACACTCATCTCCTGTATCCCTCATGTGATGTCACTTGCATGGAGTATGGAGAGCTCATTTTGTTTCAGCTTTTGAGATGGATTGGGACCAATACACAACATTAGGGCTGTGCAAGCTTAAAAGAATATTCAGAAGTGTTTTGAATTTCACATAAGCACAGCACCTCTCTGCTACTCATTAAAGCAGCTCATCATTTTTAGGCTTCCACTTGAGCCTGAAAAATAGATGTGGCTGCTTTAACAAATCAACTCATTAAAGCATCTCTTAGTACACACATATTTTTTTAATCTCATACAGGAGTTTGAAAGTCTCAGACTTCTTTAATAAATAGTAGAAGTGGTTCACTTGCCCAGTGTCCGAACCCTTCTGTTAAATCATTTTGAAAGCATGCACTGCCTTACATGTACATTATAATATACTGTCATTCCCATGAGGCATTCTCTTCAAAAATATTGCCAAGCTGTTTTGAAATGGCAGCAAGATGTAAGGATTTTTTCCCATTTTTTTTAAAGATTACTTCCTTATTTTTAAAGGTAAAATATTTAGACCCCCACTGTCCTAAAGTCAACAAAACTGCCCTACAGGAACTCACTGCCTGTGTTGTGATATGGTGCAATATCTGTCCCTTTGGGGCTTGTGTGTAATGTATACAGTCCTACAGTTAAAGGAAAAGGTATTTGGCTCCACTTTCTTTTGGATAAATTGGATTTAGGCTGTAATTCATAACTAAGCTTCTTGGTGGCTTTATAAAACATTTTCTGAAACTATCTTATCCTTTCTATTTATATAGAAAGAATTTAGTTGAGAGTGAATGCACAAAACAGCCAAATATACCTTAGGTACATCAGAAAAGATATAAGCCTTATGTGTGAAAGTTCCCACCATTCAATAAGAAAATCTATGAAAATCAGTGTGATCATGGAAGCCAAACAAAGGGCATGCATTCAACTATGATTTATTAGATTATGAAGTAAATGGATTAAATTTGGGGGAAAACATAGTACATACACTTTGCAGATTCAGTTTCTGGCAGAGTCATTAAAGACTTAAAAAGACTTCTACCTAGAATCTGTAGAACTACTACCAGACACTTTTGGCATTAGGCAGCCCATGAGTCTGACAGGAATTCATATCTAAGTATTAGAAGCTCAAGTGAACCACAGTTATCAAGATACAGAAATAAATAAGCAAATGTAGAAATCCTGAACCAATAACTTCAAGGATACACAGATTTTTTTTTAATTGCAGAGTAAAATTGAGGTTGTTTGTAAAGGAGAAAATAAAAAGAGGAATGGGGAAAGAGAAACTATAATTTTAATTTCTGTATACACAGTGGTGGCAAGACATTTATTTGGGGCACTCAAAATACTAATTTGAATTAAGCAAAATTGCATTTATAGTGACTGAAAACAAAACTGTTAAATGCTTTTGATAAAAGGGAATTTTATGTATGAATAATCTCTGAAATAACTTTTTTTCCAGAGATTAATCATACTACTTTTATTCATCTTTATTTTTTAAAAAAAACAATCAAGATAGAAGAAATTTGTATGCTACTCACAGACATCGTGAGAACATAATTTGTTTCTCTGGTAAAAGTTATGGGATTTCAGATGCATTCCATGCAACATAATTCCAGTTTAAAGGCTTTCATTAAAATAAACTTCCCATCCCTGCACTTTCTGTGTGTGTTCAAGTTCTTTCAGCTGTCATCCTAGCAGAGGATGATAACAATAGCAATGCAATGCAGCTAGGACACATACACACCAGTTACTTCTTCCTAAATGTTCATGGTCACCTTTGTGCTATCTTGTGAGTGTCCTCTTTGTGCTGCTAAGTCAACTCTCTGAGTAAGCACAGGAATGGCAAAGCTGCTTCAGTTGGAAACAAGAGGATAGCAGCAAGGTGCAATGGCACCTTGACTTCTGGGGGCAGGGAGGACCATGAGGAGCCAAAAGGCAGGAGCTCCAACCTATAGGAAACTACCACCACTCCCACAGGTCCAAAGAAAATGCTGCAACATTATTTTTACAGCATTTTATCTAGAGCATCAGCTAAGCCAAAAGTGAATTAATAAAGACCCAGGGGTACAGTACTAATCTTGACTTTGTACATTCCTCACAGGAAAAGTTCCTGGAATGTACCAGACTAGAAAAGGCTATTTCAGAAGAAAAAATGGCAGTCTAGTGTCTCTATTAAGATTAACAGATTTAATCTGGTTTAAGCTTTTATGCACCAGATGTTCTGTGGGCTGAGTTGATAAACACTGTTGTAACAATATAACTGTTACTCTTTAATAAGACACTACTGTATACTAATTGTTTTTGTTGTAAAAGAGTAACTCAAGAACCCTTTTTGAATTGTTCCTTTTAGAGACAAATTCTTATTTGAGCTTTTGGAAAATGCTGTTTGGGATTGTCAGTACAGTATTTGTATATATATAATTTATTCATGGACTGTTTAGCATAATTTCTGAACTGGAAATTTATTGATCTATTTATTTATTTATTTATTTCCAGGACTTATAGGCTGCTTCCAATCAACCAACTTTTGAGTGGTGTACAATTTCCTACATCCATAATTTGAGCTAAAATAAATCATAATAATGTTAAAACCAAGCCTATGCATTAGAAAGCAACCATATGCACCAGGAATCAAAACTTCCAAAAATACAATTAAAAATAATTACTCATCCTGATGGATAATCATAGCATTCTGGCTCCCAAGGTTTTGTGAAACAGCCAAGTCGTCACAGACTTTCTAAAACATCTGAATTTCTGGGGAATATTATTCCAGAGGCTTGACTATTGAAAAGGTCTCTGTAGGTGGCAATGTCTGATATAGGGGAAATGTAATTTCTACTAGTTCTTACCAGATAGGCAAATGATATTGGGAGAAGGCAATCCTGCATTCTTGTTGTTCTCCACCACACAAATCAGTTGTAAGCCACAGTTTGCACTGTGCACAGTCTGCACAGTCTGTCTTTGAAATGTCATACTAAACCAAGAGAATGCAATGTTATATTTCTTGAAGCATAGAGCACTTGAGAGAGAGAGAGAGAGAGAGAGAGAGAGAGAGAGAGAGAGAGAGAGAGAGAGAGAGAGACTTGATAGATGCACACCCAATATTTAAACCACTACAAGCATTAGGAATGGCAAAGATAAAGTGGGGTTGTCACTGACCTTGGGTGAGTTGGTGTCAGGAGAAATGGTAACTTAACATGACCCATAATATTAAAAATGTAATTTTTAAAATACATCAGTATCTTTATGGATCACTAAGTATCCATCCAAGATGCTCTACTTCTTTATCATTTCTATCAGATTTTACTTTATCTGCAGATAGATACTGACACCTTCATCCCTTTTCTATGCTCTAAAAGTTTTTAGATAGTACAATACATTATTGATTTTAGTGTGGGCCCTCTTACAAGTATTACAATTACTGATTCCTGTGGAGGATATTCTGGGATTAATTCATCCTGACTTTTGAAACTCTCAGCTTTGGGTACCTATTTTTGCATCCATCTTGATCCTATCAAAAAGTGCACTATGGATTAGGAAAGCCTGCTTCTTCTACATTCATTCTTGATTAATTAACCCAAACACTGAAAAAGGTCAGAGGTCACTAAGGAAAAGTGCATATGAATGAACACAAATATATATAAATCATTTACTTCAAGGTGCTTCAAATGAATTTTCATTGCAAATTACTTTCATGTTACTCTGTATAAACTGATACATAAATCTAGTTTTGCTAGTCAAGCAAGATGCTTGATTAGAAGTTGATCAGATTAATCTAAACTTACTTATTCCTGTTTATCACACACATTTCTGAAATGAGTAAATGTTAACATCCACACAGACTTTTGGTCTTAGTCACATGATCCATTTACTCCTGATTTTTTAACACAAGAGTGAGGGTACATATGTGAAACTCTTCAGCACCACACCAACAGAAACTTTGTCTTAAGGATGTGTGCCAATCTGAAGGTATGACATAGCTCAGTATGTTCAATAATACACCTTCGCTGTAGTCTGTTAATAAATATGTGAAGGTCAGGAGCAAGGACAATCCACATAAACCCATTCTTCTTGCAGATTTTCACAGAAGAGTTGAAAATGACTATAGTTTTAGAAGTTTCTCTGTGTTATGGGAAAATTAATATTTTATTTGATGCTGAACTTGAATATTACTGTTACCCATCAACAGGAAAAGATGGACAACAGTTATATACTCATAAAGCTACAAAAACTGGAATTATGATTTTAGTAATTTATTATTACTAAAGAGTAATTAGAGAGCCAATTTATTGTAGTGGTTAAGGCATCAGGCTAGAAACCAGGAGACCATGAGTTCTAGTCCCGTCTTAGGCACAAGGCTAGCTGGGTGATCTTGGGCCAGTCACTCTCTCTCAGCTCTAGGAAGTTGGCAATGGCAAACTACTTCCAAAAACCTTGCCAAGAAAATTGAAGGGACTTGTCCAGGCAGTTGCCAGGAGTCAACAATGACTTGAAGGCACAAAAAATATAAAATTTATTGCTAGTGATAGATCAATCATATTTGTGAAAAAACGGAGAAACTAAAAAAAGAAAAAGTTGCTATTTACAAATCAGGACAAAAAAAAAAGTCTTCCATCAGCATTCCCAGCCAGCATGGTGGATCGCTATGCTTGCTGAGAACTCTAACAGTGGTACCTTGAGGCCTAACTGCATTAAGGCATAGTCTATTTGAAAATATATTCCAAATCCTTTTTCCAGATAATGAATCATAAAAAGGTAGAAATACCAGTCAGAGTTAGTTTCTCTAAGTGGGTTTAGAGGATAGTCAGTTCACCTGGTCACTGTCTTCCTTGTCTATGGTGAAATGTACTGCGTTTCTTTTTAGTAAAACAGTTTATTTTAATTTTACACCAACAATGGTGTAGAGTATATGCAGTATTTCCATGAAATGTACATGCTTATTACAGCCAGAAATTTAAGAATCAGGAAAAACTGGGATAAGGAAGAACTGAGTACAAACTGGAAAACCTTTTGTGCCATATTGCCTTCTTCAATGAAAAACAAAGAATAAAATCCTCTGTAATCTATAGACGATAATAACTTTGTGAGAGCTACTGCATTTCTGCAAGATTTCTAAATTCAAGGTATAAAGCCAGCATTGTGAAAGAATTTGACTTGGGTTGCCAAACCATACTTTCACATTTGTAATAGAGGACATTAAAATCAAGACAATCTGCAGTTCCAAATCCAAGGATAATTCCCTGAATCTAATGCAACCAACATAACCACGGAGATAAATTATTGTACATCACTGAAGCCTGTATAGTACCAATTATATTTGTTTCTTCTCCATAGTCCTTCATAAATGTAACATTCAGAGATGTTCTTTTCTTGGTTTAAGATACTTTTGGAAAACAGAATTTAGCTTGGGCTAAAACAGTAACCCTAGTTTGCTGAATACACATAGGCTAAAACTAACCCTAGTTTGCTGAATACACGTAGGATAAGAAAGACATATATATATGCAAACCCCACCCCAACTCACCTACTTAGACTCCATCTCTTTATGTTTTTAAGATTTGAAAACAGTTTGTAAGAATATTCATTTGGCTGAGTATTTTAGAAGTTTCCTTTTAACTGAAAACCTGAGAAGGCTGAGTTTCCATTTAGACAGCAACTTCTATGCATATTCACCTGAACATGCTTAGAAATCTTTTTCAGATTCAGGCACTGAATGAGGGGAGCTCTGACGAGGAATCCTTTTGTATGGGTGTTGCATTACAGGCAGGTTGATTCATGCATGCCCTTTGTGCTAACATTTTATCAAATCTTAGAAAAGTGACATCCCGAGATGCAAAATATAGGACTTTGGTCCAAAATACAAATCTGCCACCATGGTGGAAATGCCTGATTTGTCTTGCTTTTGATTGCCTCAGAGAATGTCATTTTGCCCATCAAATAAAAGACATAGTTAAACGGTTAAGTATATTTGTATAACCATGAAAAAGAAACTATAATCACATGACGAGTAGAAATAACACGGCTTCCAAATAAAGCAAATAGATAATATTATTCTCTTTAGTTCAGCCTTGACTGTAGACAAGAAGTTGTAGATGAATATATGAAAAGAGAATTATCCAAAAACCCAAAATAAAAGAGATATGTCACATGATAATGTCATTTGCCTTTTACTGAAACAGGGTTGTGGAAGAAATTTGTTGGTTTGCATTTTAATAATATAAATTATCTAATTTTCACTTGCTTCCAAAACATTTTTGGCCTGCAATATTCTGACTACTACCATCTAGAAAGGAAATAAACTGGATAGCTAGAGCATTTTGCATTTCTGCTACTTGGATGCCTTTGTTTTAATAATTTTTTCTGCTTTGAGATGGAGGGTAAAAAAGTAGTTAGAAGGGGGACAATTTGCTGGAGCCACTGCCTGCTTCTAAATAATACCAAATAATCTAAATACTACTGCTAGTCAATTTTTAAACAATCTTAAGGAGGGATAATGTGATACCATACGTTTCAACAACTAAATTCTGGAAGTCAGTATGCCAATGTGTAATAACCACATTTAGTATCATTTGATCTCATGTGGAGTTTTCCATTCACTCCAGAGATTCTGATATGAAAATGTTTGCAAGTCCTACTTCAATTCTGAGGTGGCTTCTCACCAACAGCTACGTCGTTCAAAAAGTACTGGTATGCCAAGCCCAATAGTTTCACTTTCATTTTGTCTCTACTCTTGCTGCAGCTTTACTAAAGTTCATCAGAAATGAAAATGTGATTTATGATCTAGGATCCAGAAAGACAATAGGTGGTTTCCCAACTTACACGGCTCTTTTTACACATTTTAGACATCTGTACAAAAGAAACAGTTTTCATTAACAGGGCATTCTTATGGCACAATTAAGTCAAAAACTATTTTATTTGAAAGCCATTTGTTGTGCCTTTACTACTGTTCAGAGAAAGACACTAGAGTCAAGAGTTGGCTTTTCCTTTGCTTGCTTTGCTGAAATATGAAAAGCAAGTGAGACTTCAAACAAGCTTTTCAGCAAATTTGTTGGTAACTGGGTCACACAGTGCTGATTATTTATTTTTCAATAGTTATGTCCCACCCAATCCCAGAGGATTCCAGGTAGGTAACAGCAGGATAAAACATACAATACAAATACCAGAAATAAAGCACAGATGCCCAATGCCATTCTTTTCCAGAAGTACTTGAAACTGTTCAGCTACAAGCTGTAATTAATTATCATTCAGAGTTGTTCTGGGACACCAGAATAACTTGCAAAGGGTTATCTCAATACATGTCTGACTGGGTGGTGTTGCTGAAGCCATTGGAAACAACTCTGGGCATCCTGAATAGGCATCCCTCACAAGTAAAATAGTCCTGCAAAGTCTATATGAATTATTTTGCCACGGCAAAGCAGGCCATTTCCATGGATGAAAGTGGTGCTGCTTAGGGCAACTTTTGGAGATATTGGCAACACAAGTCGGGGGGTGAGGGGCGGGCCATCAAACAAAAGTACAAGCAAGTGCTTTCATATTTACCATTCTGCGATGTCCAACCACATAGCCTATCCAACACTTTTGCTCTCAGATGGTATGGTGACTTTCAGCCCCCATATAATATAACTGCTGTCAACTGTAGATTCATTAAAGTGTTGATAAAACTCCCAAAAGTGAGGGTTTTTTTTTTTTTTTTTTTTTTTGCTGTATATACTGGACGTGTTGGTAGTTTCATAGACTTGAGACACTGCTGAGTTTCTCTGGTTTCTGTTTGAATAATTTCACCTAAGATGGAAAGGCCTCTGTCAGAAAAATTATGTCAAAGGAATTCTCATTTGATAAGGATTTTTCAGATTGTCTTGTTTATCTCTGTATGAGATAAATTACCTCTCCACATTTGTATGATTGTCTGCACTTTTGCATGATCGTCTGTACTTTTCAATTGTACATTGTATTTGTATCCTCTAAAGAATTAAGCTGAATGCTATATTCAAGAATCTGTAAACAGAATTCCTTTTTGTGGATTAAAGATTGATTATCAGTAAGGACGATAAATTCCCTTCCATGCAAATACCCTTTGGAACATTTAACTCCCCAAATCAAACTCAGCATTTCCCATTTGTTTTTTGTTTTGGGGGTCGGGGCACAGCTGTGAGACCATACTGAAAAAGCTGTTGTCTTTCATGATGTGTGACATAATTACACCAACTCCATGCAGTGAGGCATCACAGCCAATTTCACAGGTAACTGTAGGTTATAATAAATGAGTACCATGTCTGATGTCGCCATTTTCTGTGAAAGCTTCTTTCGTCCACTGACATGTGCTCCTCACTGTAATAAAATGTTCAAGGGTGGCTAAACTCCACACAAATCAATTATAATAATCAATGGATCCTAAAAACAAAAATCATAGCTCTGATCCTTCATGTGGCATCATTCATAACTGCCTGAGTTACCTCTGTATACTGATACTTGTGCATCAGTGGTATAATCACAATATGTAATACCAGGTTTCAAAAACTCACATTTGCTATGTTGTGTTTAAAGTCTACCAATTTTTACCATGTTGTCTTGAGGTTTTGCAGGTGCACCTCCTTAATTTCTGTGGTAACAATGATGTCATTTAAATAGGGTAGGATTCCTGGAATGCCTGGAAAGCCTTGTAGCACTTGGCCTATAGCTCTCTGCCAAAGCAGCTGTGTAGATGCTACTCCAAAGCAAAGTGTGTAATAATAATATATCTTTTGTGTGCAGTTATGATAAGGAATACCTTAGAATCTTCCATCTGTAAATAAATCTCTGTTTGGTCTAAACCCCAGCAAGGTTATCCAAAATGTCCAGCAAGGAGTGCTGTTCAGCTTGTAATCATGGGTCAGTGGTAACTTCAAAATCACCACAGATCCCCATAGTCCTATTCTATTTAGCTATAAAACCCCAGGTGTAGTCCATGGACTCCTTTCAGAAACAACTTTTTGAAGAATTTCCTCAGTTTCCCTCCAATCCAGTTCAGGTTCTATCTTTCTGTACATAACATACGAACCTGGACTTTCACATGGCTTTCCTGTGACACTTTTTACCTTTGATCAATTTGAATGTGCCAATGCCATCTTTGAATACAGATGCTGCACTTTCCAGCTTACTCATGGTGGTCTCCATGAGAAGAGGGGTAGAGTGCAAGCTGTTGATGCAATTCCAATTTAGCAGTAGCATGACTCCACCTTGTCCTTTCAAAACACATAAGTCCAACACATCTTATAGATTATTTTACAGTTACAGGTATCATTCCAATGGAGGCATTTGTCTAGTATAAGTTCTAATTGTATTTCTAATTGCTATAGTTCAGTATTTTTGAAATACTGTCCAAGTTTATGCTATGATATAATTGATGAGCAGAACCAACAACCAAAAGCATTGATCTGATTTTGTCATTCCCTTCTAGTGTGATCACTATTCTTGGTATCATTTTACCTTTTTTTCTATAGATTTCCAAGTTAGTAATCTCTGTTTCATTTCCATCAATGGCATGCAATGCTGCACTTTTCAAAGCAATGGCTTGGTTACATAACTTTAGCAAATTGTTTGCTTTTCTCTCAGTGACAGGCTGTCTGGATATGTTCCACCTTGCTACATTTTCTGAGGATTTCCCCCTTAAATCTGCATTGAGTTTGTGTGTGTGGTGCCACAATGATAGCACAGTTCATGTTGATCTTTTCCTCTTGGTTATTATTATTATTGGTCACACAGATTTCTTCCCAAGGATAGGCAGATGGTGTTGTTTGATGGTGTTAAAGGTATCATCACAGGATGTAAGCTGTTCCAATTAAAGATGCCTTTTGCAATTGACTGATGGTGATTTTGTCAATGCTGATGGTCTTCAAGTGGTGCTCCAGATGTTTTAGGATTGCACCCAAGGCACCTATAACTATTGGTACTATCTTTGCTTTCTTTTGCCATAGTTGTTCTACTTCTATCTGCAGGTCTTTATATTTTGTGGTTTTCTCCATTCTTTCTCTTCTATTCTGCTGGCTCCAGATATTGCAACGTCCACTATCCAGACTTTTTTTATCTTTCTTATCAATAATAGTTAAGTCTGGGGTGTTGTTGTTGTTGTTATATTTTTATCCCACCTTTTTTATATATATTTTGGTCAACTCAAGGCAGTGAACGTACCTAATACTCCTGCCTCCTATTTTCCCCACAATAACAACCCTGTGAGGTTGGTTGGGCAGAGATTGTAACTGGGCCAAAATCACCCAGCTGGCTTTCATGCCTAAGCCAGGCCTAGAACTCACAGTGTCCTGGTTGCTAAGCCAGCACCTTAACCACTACACCAAACTGGATCTCTATAAGCTTACATTTTTTTTTATTCATAAATGCAGCTCTAGTAGTTGTTCCCATGCTCTAAAGTTCAAATGTACAATCTATCTCATATCTTTTTTTTAATGTTTTCTTTTAGAATTGCACAGACTAGCAAGTCTTCCAATGCCTCATTAAACCCTGTGCTAAATTTGCAATATTCAGACATCCTCTTGAGTTCAGCTGAGTTCTTGCAATGGACTTTCCTTTTTATTTGTGCTTATGAAACTTGAAACAATACAATCAATAACAGCTTTGGCATCGACATGTTCCTGCATCACTGCTACTGGTTCTGGAAAGCTGAATTGTTAGGATTTTTGTGAGGTAATTAAGCTTCTCAATAATGTTTCTCAGTGAAACAGGGATTTTTTTCTCATTTGCCTCAAAACGTTGCTCAAGTCTCTGTATATAATGTCCATTCATTTTTGGCACTATCAAATACATCAATCTTCCCAATAAAACAAGCTCTCCAGCTGGGCTCTTTTTCCCTTTTGTCTTTACTCACTGTGACAATTTCAGCATTATTTTTGTCTGTCTATCTGTTTTTACTATACCTTCACCCCCTCCAGAGATAAGGCTTGAGATTTTTTTTTTTTTTAATAGACCCACTTCACTGCCGCTGTTGTATCTTTAATACTGACAGGCACTAAAATCAGGAATTATTATTATTATTATTATTATTATTATTATTATTATTATTATTTTGCTGCTTGTCTTCACAGAAACCTCTAGAGCTATTCTGCAATGACAACCTATACCAGTGTTTCTCAACCTTGGGAATTTAAGATGTGTGGACTTCAACTCCCAGAATTCCCCAGCCAACCTTGATTAATGCAGCAGGAAAGTCAGGAGCACAATGGTAGCTAACACAGCCACACCAGCTACCTCGCTGTTTACTGGTGGTCTTGCATCCACTCTACAGTGAAGATACCAGTTGAACAAAGGGCAACACCATAAGATATCACTCTGTCTTTCCCATGCCTTCCATGTCCCCACCATACATGCAATCTGTCTAGCAAAATTATTAATATTAAAGACAGTGCATGCTCTAATATGTAAGTCGGATGTGACTGATACCTGCACTTCCAAATCATCCAGGACTTCATTAAAACATCAGTTTGAACCCTGTACCTGCCCAAATATAGCCAGAAATAATCATTTTACTAAGGAAACAAGGTCACTAGTAGTACCTCCAGATCACACTCCAAATTGTACATTTTCCAGTCAGATTAAATGCTGCCATAAATTGATAGAATTATTCAACAGATTAAGCCTTTCTGTGAAATCTTTTGGTTTAAGGTATGAAATGCACATATAGCATATAGAGGCAATGAAAGCCGTGAAAAGGAGCTTGAAATAATAGTTGGTCACTGAAAAATTCTTATCCTTTTTTTTTATTTATTATTCTTCTACCAGTTCATATTACATTTGGTAAAAGATCATTCGCTTTTTAGATTTCTTTCATCAGAGAAAAGAATTCCCATGAAATTGTGATACTACTTCTGTGTTACTTCTTTAATTACGAGTAGATGAGGAGTGAATATGAATGGCTTGCCCTTTACTGGCAAACATTTTTCCAGCCATCTGACCCTCCTTGGTTCCTTATGTTGTAATTATGTCCCAAAGACAGACATGAGGGAATTTATCCTATGGGGCTATTTCAGAATGGGAAATTTGGGGTGAGGCTTCAGAGTGATGGAAAGATGTGTAATAGCACAAGCAGAAATTGGTTTCACCCATCCAACAGAATGGAAACATACTACAGTGAAAACATGAAGAAATTCTGAAGCACTCTGAAAACAAGATATAAAAACAGAAGTCTCTTTCACAGTAGAAGAAACTTGAGCAATTGCAAGGCAGAATCAACAGAATATACATATATAAGTTGTTTTCTATTTATCATATATAGCATGTGATTTTTAACAGCAAATTCTAAGAATAAAAGAATCAAGAATTCTAAAAAAGAAGTTAATTAATCTTTTGTAATGTTCCATTAAGAAAATGGGAGGAGAGGATACAATTATTTATGTAAGAACAAAAATGAGGGAGGGAGCACGTGTAGTATTACATATTTTGGAATGTAGGAAAGCAACACAAGAGCTAGGATGAAATGGGACAGTTAGATGGGGCCCAAGACTAACTAGATGACCACGGGGCACCAGCACAAAGACATCACTCCAGTGATAGAGAAGCAAATTTCTATCCTCCATTTTTCAAATATTTTCACAAATCATGTCAGATTAACTTCAGTAATGTTTACTTTTCTTCCTGAGCAATGTAGTAAGGCAATATAATCAATGCAAAAATAATCATTAAAATTGCATATATAAGCTTCTGATGTAAGAAAATGTGGCTAGTCTGTATTTATAAAATAAAGGTTTATTTTTTAAAAACTCATCTAATTTTCTAAAACAATCCAATGTGAAATAGAGTAGAATTATCTACATTTCCTCACATCTCATGTTTATGTACACATGCTTCATAGAACATCATAACAAACCTTTAGTTATAACCTATACTGTTTCTCCCTGAGGATTTTATCACAATTTCTCTTTATTTACATTTAAACAAACAATTGAAACTTTCAGTACAGGACAATTAATGAATGAGTGGGTTTTACCTATTTATTATAGAAAATGTTGATAGTGGATTTAAAAGGAAATGGGGATTTCATTATAATAAAAGCCACTAAGAGCAATAATATAGCAATTTATATGGAGGATGGGGCAATTTCTTTTTTCTTTTCTTTCTTTTTAAAAAAGTCCAGCACAATTTGCTAATGATGATTTCTGGGAAGATGGTAAAAAACCCTAGACTGTATTTAATAGTTTAAATTCCCCTGTACTTTTCTTCACCTAGTGATCAGTGAACAAAGATTGGTTTGAAAACATGAAAAAGTTTAAGTAATTTTTAAAGTCTCCCCACCTACATGATTCAGTTCAAATATGCATATTATCAAGCTTCTCTTTCTTGCTATAGACTGTTACCTATTATGTGCCAAATATAGCCAAGCTTCTTAAAATTACAGGAAATCTGTGTTCAGTTTCCTTCCCATGCACGCACTGATATATTCATTCAAAGAATTAACCCTTCCACTCATGCACTCCGGTTATGGCTCTGCTATGTAGGAACCAGAATTAAAATGAGGTTCATATAATTTTTGCAATTATAATTGCAAATCATAGACTTCATAACTGTAATGTTATGAATCATAATATTAGAATTATAAATGGTATCACTTAATATATTAGAAAGGCTAATTGGAAGCCAAATAGCTGGAGTGAAGGGCCAAGCTAAACTTGACTGCACAATTTGTCTTTTTTTGTTTTAATGTACATTTTACCAAAATGAGAAACAAAGACAACTTTCGGAGACACAGGGATGAATCTCCTGACCTACTTTCTCCTTCTCCACAAAGTTCGAATTAACACTGGGAGAGAAGTATCTCTTAATAGTAATGAAGATCATAGCTGCATCCTATCTGCTTATTCTTCTGAGATAGTATTCAGTCCTACAGAATCCAAGTCTTGCAACAGAATTGATGATATTCCTATACTCAGTTGATTTTCCAAATTCACATATGTTATTCTTGCCTACCAAAGGTTTCTGAGCAAACTACAGCAGCTACAAGATAGGAGGGCAGAAATTTTACAGACTGGTTTTCTAATTGTTAACCAGTTACCAATCTATAAGATAGCCAGTTAACTAATACACAAGAACTGACAATTTTCATAATGAAAGAATAGGCAAATTTGGATCTGATGAAGATATTTACTTGAGTCAGGACTTTTAAACTTGTATATAAAAGATCTGGACTTAGGGATCAGCAATGAAATGGCCAAGTTTGTAGATGACATCATATGACATCCAAATGATAAAATAAAATGGAATTGCAAAAGGCTTTTTTAAAAAATCTCCAAACTGAATGAATAAGCCTTAAAATGCAAACAGAATTCAAAATAAATAATTGCAAGGAGACCCAAGTTTTGAATCTGAATTAGCAGTGTTGAATATGAACGGGACAGGAACTTTGGAACATGGCTGGGAGCTCAGTAAAAACATCAGCGTGCAGCTCTTATAAAAATGAATACAGTCAACACTTTAAGTTAGCCCTTTTGGCCCAGAGGGCACATCTGGAATTAGGAAAACAAGTCCTGTATACTTTCAGCAAAAGCTTTACCATGGGATGGGCTTGTTTATTTACAAAATGACTGCCCTCACAAAGCACCCATTTGCAGAAGACAAACTGGTAAAGTACTCTCCCACCAATATTTTAATGAGCTAGGGGCAACTGCATTCTGCATGCATATGCAGATATTCCAGGTCAGTGATATAGTCGCACAGAAGCAACTGATCAGGATTAATGACTAAGCAGAACATTTGTTTTTGCTTTTTTCATTAGGGCTACTGACCTGTTCAGTGATCCAATAATGTTTGGAGTATATTTGTAATACACAACTTGATTTATCAAGTCACAGCAATGGACATCTTTTACTGCAGATACAATCAACAAAATATGAGCCAAAACAAAGTTTATCGGTACCATGATAGGACAAAACAGAAAAAGGTCATCTGGCAAAAGCCAATATTAAATATCAATTTAATATTCTTTACTCTGACCATTAGAAAGAACAAAAATAGTCCTTTAGATACATTTGCACACATTATAACCTCAACTGCATTGTCAGATTAAGCTTGACACCATTCTGTGTTACTTAAGGGCCAGAGGAGGGTTTACTATGACTTGACAAGAGTGTTTCGCAATGACAGGGCTCAGTAATAGATTTGGTCCATTCCTACAACTGAAAATAGAAAACTTAAATAATCATAAATGCAAATAATTAGTTATTTCATACATTCAGGCCATGTTTCCTACAGAAAGTACAGTGTATTTTAACATACATGGAAATTTTATAATGCCACTGAAAAAAACCTGAGCATTAGATTCTAAGAAGAAAAGAAGTAGGGGAACCCCTGCAAAGAAGAGGATGAGTCACCTTCATGACTTATATAAAAGACCTTGGGATTTTATGGGACTGGCTTTCTTTGCCTATCTTCTGCTGCAAGGATGCAGGGTGCAGAGCCAGGCAGAGACCAATTCCAGCAACTTCTGGGCCACCGAGAACCTTTTTGTTTATGATCTCCTTTCTCAGAGGAGAGAGAGAGAAAAGAACCCACGCGCTGAGCACTTTTGATTTCCATGAAACATAATGAAAGGAAGTCTGTGGCTGCTTTGCTGAACTACTTAGTCTGTGTGGAAACAGTTTCCAATAACAGGTAGGAGTACTTTTCTTTTCTTTTCTTCTTTCTCCTCCTTTCCTTTCCTTTTCCCTTTCCTTTCCTTTCCTTTTAAAAATAAAACTACAGGATGCAATGAAACAGAGCAGATATGGGTCAGGAGTCATTCAGAGGTAAATAAATGTGAATATTTGCTTAAATAATACGAACACTCAGTTAAATTTATGTATTTTATATTTATGAAACCACAGGTAGTCTTTATAAGCTATAGGCATATAATATTTTCAGGCCAGAGTAATCCTTTTAAAATAGAAGCCATATGAGATCCTTAGCAGCTTCATCACTAGTGATTTAACATTAGGCCACATCTACACATATGGCTATTTTTAACTGTCATATACAATAGATTTTATTCTTTCGACAAGGTAATTCTACAAGTTTGCAATGATTTTTCTGTACTGGCAAGGCAGGAACTAAAACCGTTTCATCAGAATCTTGTTACATTTAAGAACTATTATATTAATAAGACTTGAGTTAAACTGCAACTCTCCCTTTCACTGATTTTAACTGGATTTCAGCATGGCTCTCTGTAGACTGGGGTTATTTATTCAACATTCCTCTTGAAAATAAACCTTTAGAAATTTTTATCAAGAATATATACTTATAATTACACATATCTTAAAAATATTTTTACTGTTGAAAACTTCTATAGAGTATTTTATAGCAATTTTAATTCAGGTTTGTGAACCTTTTTAATGTAGCTCCAGTTTAATTTACTGAAGTATCATTTACTGATTTCAAAGCGAGTTTCTCTGGCACAACACACAAGATAGTTCTGTGAAATGTCAAACAAAATTTGACATTATATGTTATAGGAAGCATTTTAATTTAGGGTTGTCCCTCTTTACCAGTTACTTCCAAGAAAGCATGTTAAAACCATCTTTGTTCCAAAAAACAGTAATTTAAAAAAATGGAATGCCATAAGTATGTTAATATAACATTATGTGTGCATTATTCATAGATGCCAGTCTTCAGGTCTCTCAAATGATTCAGTGATACATGTAGTGGAATCAAGTAAAAACATTTTCTTGAGCGATACCAGTACAGGTAGCTTTGGGGGAGATATACAGTTGACATTTGAATGTTCCTCTACTTAAAAGAGGAAATTCCCTGCAAATGTACTACGTCAGGCTGAAGACTAGGCTGATCACATCCTCTAGACATACTATTATTCTGTGGCAGGAGTATTTTTATTCTGCTTTGATAATGATTCACAGTTGCAGTCCCTGAGTAGCAGACTGGACTGGTTCCCATCTACAACCACCTTACTACAAGGTTCTACTGGCCATCACAGAAGAAAGGAACATTCAAAGTATGCTTTCATTAAAAAAATAAATCATTAAAGTCAAGTATTACAAATAAAGTTTAACTGTAAACAAATAAATGACATTTTAAGTTCCAGATACTTCAATAAAAGTTCACAATTTCAGGAAGATAAATGACACCCTTCAAATAACCATCTAATATGTGGCTTTTATGAAAACAAGTGTTGACCTGGTTATTAACTGAGGCCATATATGTTTCATACATGTGCAGAACTGAAACTGATAACTGTGAAAAGAGAGTGATACTACTATAATTTCCTCAGTGGGACTAAGCAACAGAATCTGAACCTCCACTAGCTATCTCATTAATTAATTTTGATTTAATAGAGCAATCCCACAGCAATCCCTTAGATAGCATTTCATTTTTCTGAGATCTGGAGGACAACACAGAACCAAACTACTTACTTTTTCATAAACCTACATGAATCAGGATAAGGAATAAGGACAACACATTCTTAGCCTCAGTAATCCAGGGAAGCCCAATTACTTGTGTTCTTGACTTGCAAGGAAGAGTCTTGCAAGGACATTTTGAGGGCCACTGATTAAAGTATTCAAGTAGAGAATATCTGTTGTTGCTCATAAGAGGGACAGTTAGGAATACTGGTAATTTTATTTTATACTTTCTTCAGATGCTATATCAAATCCTGGAATTTGTTTACAAAAGCCCATATAGTTCACATTTACTGACTGTCTCTTGTGGGCCTTTACTTTTGTGTCTTGTGTTTATATTTGGCTGGTTTAATTTAGAATAAAAAGGAAGAGGCAATTTCCATTTATCACTTAAATTAACTTACCACATCTTAACCTGAGATCTACTTCCTCATTGTTCTTCAGTTTTTAACTGAGACAAATATATGCTGTTTCATTTACTTCCCCCTCCCCCCAAAAGGGAAACTTCTGAAACAAGATGATATTCTTTAAACTAAGTTTCTCAATGACTTAAGTTGTAATTTAGGACAGTGAAAATATACACTATGAGCTAAAATGCCAAGTCTCCATAAAAAGCCTGCTCTACAGAACCACCAGAAGCTGCTTCTCAAATACAAGAAGTTGGTGCTAAGGGAGAAAGAAAGGTCAAATCTCTTTAGGCTCTAAGATCACGGTGTTTCATTTTCACGGCAATTTACAAAACAGCATGCTTGCTTGCTTGCTTGCTTATTTATTTATTTTCTATAAATCCACCTCAACCAAGTGACTCTGGGTGGCGAACAACTCTAAAACAATAAAAACAACTAAAATAATACAAAAATAAATATATATGGCAGCCAAGAAAAGTATCATAATAATATGATGTAATACTCTTGAATTTGGACATGGGAAATCCAATTTCCAATTTTCATACAACCATAAAACTCATAACACAATCTTAAACAAATCACTACCTTTAGCTTAGCTTATTGCAGAGAGCAGTACTAGTCTACACTCTTCTGATTTCCTTAGATCTCCTTAAAAGAAGATCGAATAGATCAAATAACTTTTAATACTGAAAATATCTACATTCCAGGACAAATATCTTTACAATGTTATTATACAGATTGATGCTGTATTTTTAATATTTATTAATTTAAGTAGGATTTGTGATTGTTTCAATTCTTTAAATTAAAAAGATTAAGAGTGCATTTTTCTACTGACTTTAGTAATTTTATTCACAATGCAGTTTTCTCAGAAATGAACCTCAATTAATTCAATGAGGCATATTCTCAGGTAAGTATGTACAGAATTGCATCTTCAGATTTTTGATTTTTTATCTTTTTGTGCCTTTGAGTCAGTATTGACAACCGGTGACTGCCTGGACAAGTCCCTGCAGTTTTCTCAGCAACATTTCAGAAGTGGTTTGTCATTGTCTGCTTCCTACAGCTGAGAGAAGGTGACTGGCCCAAGGTCACTCACCTGGCTTCATGCCTAAGGGGGGACTAGAATACAGTCTGTAGCCTGATGACTTAACCACTATGCCAAACTGGCTCCTCTTCAGATCTTTAACACAATTAAAATAATCATTTTTCAATTCACATGTACAATTCCACTTGTAATACCAAATTTATTTTTTTTAATCCAATTTAAATATTTATAACGTATATATACCAAACGTGATAAAAGAAACGTGGTAATTGTTGAGAAGATGAATCTCCTATTAGCAAAATATAATATTAATCAATATTTATAAACCTTTAAAAAGTTACAGTACTTAATTTCTTCTTTCCTATGCACTCTATGTATTGCCTTAAATTCATTGTTGCTTTTATATTATAGGTAAATCAAAGAAAACTATCCAGAGGTTTCACCTTTATGCATTACATTAAATCTGCAGGCCATACACTGTTAATGCTAATTGTGATAGGTGTTTTATCTCTGATCAACTCCTACATGTTAGCATTAATAGGGTGTGGTGCTTCTTTCTAGAAATAATATGGAAAACACTTGCTGCTGGTGAGAAGAAAGCAAAGGGAATTAAAAAATAAAGAAAATAGTTTCAATTACCAATTTGCTAGCATGCATTCGTTTTCTTCCAACAAAAATAAAGCACTTTATCAATACATTTTTATGAAGACAACTGACAAGCACAGGTGATACATTACAACTTTTTCTGTGATGTCAAAACCCATCCATGTTAATACCAGCAAACCACAACAAATATTATAAGTAACATGTTAGTAAATTAATTTTCTAAAGCCAAAAAAGAAAAAAAATCAGGTTAAAATATTCCACATCACAGACTATACTTTGGGTATGTACCACTATTGAACGTGAACATAAGAGCATTGCAGCTCGTACAGAAAATTTCTGAAGCTCAAAGTTGAAATTTCCATCTACTAGTGAGAATTTTGGACCACAACTCCAATTATGTGTATCCATGGCCACCTGGATAATAGCTGATATAATTTGCAGTTAAAAATATATGAAGGCCACCATGTTGATAATTCACAATCTCCAGCTCTCAAACACCTGAGAAATAAACATGTTATGCTCTTAGTTGTCAAGAACATCAAATGTATTTCATTTTCTTAAAGTAGAGAAGTTTAATTTTCCTTTTAAAATGTTGCACATTTCAAAATTTCCATACTCCCACCTATCCTATTGCACAGAACCACTTTTTCTCCTTTCACTGTTTCAATGTTTCCAGAAACCTTATATCACTTGACTCACTTCCCACGGTCTGAGTCTCAGAAGCATCAAAGTTCTACTATTCCAATTAGAGAATAAAGAAAACTTCAGGTACTGCAGATAGTGGATCAGAGATTGCACAGATTCAACAAAGATGCTTCAAATGCAACTATTGTAAGAGTAGATTAGTTCCATCATGCACTTATATAAGCCTTTGCCTGCACAGAGAAGAGCCTTAGTATCTGCAATCCACACAACATGTATAGAAGTGTACGGCTATGTGGTTAAAAACTATGACTGGCATCAATTCTTCAAAGTAAAGGACAGAAATTTGATTTGGCTCCATGATATTTCCAAGGATTAAGGATTAATACTGATCATTCAGGCTGCTCTTTCTGTACTAGGGACTGCATTATGACCTCTTTTCAAGTGGGCACCCTACTAAAAAGACCAAATATTAACAGGCAGAAAAGAAGGTAAAGGCCAGGCCTATATAGAATTAAAGTGGGATAAACTAATACACATTCCTGGCTGATGAATTACAGGATTGCCTTCAACTACAAATTGCCATTTTGATAGGCTCATTACATCCTTAATTAATTGGTTTTCCTCCCTTATAGCTCTATTTACCAACAGTTTTATTTAAAACACTGATATAAACTTTTTTCAGTATCATGTTTCTACAACATATGTCCATAGCCATACTGAAACAGTATCAGTACTTACCAGTATCCAAATGTCAATTTGAGCATTGTAATCTAACACACAGTAGATTAGATCTAATCATGCTATTTGTGAAGCATTGCTCTAGTATCTAGCTTATCACAACTTTTCTCAACTTTATACCTTCCAAATATTTAGACTGCAACCCCTGGAATTCACAGCCAGTAGAATCTTGCAGGCTGGAAAGTTTGGCAATGGAGAGTTCAGCACATCTGAGAGCATTAGACTAAGGAAGTCTGCTCATTAGTGCTGTCCAAAGCTTTGGTTTTTAGATGAAACTTCAGTCAAACAATCACATCAAAGCACATCCATAAATCAAAGCAGGGGACCACTTTGAAGCAGCAAATCAAATTAGATGGCTGTGAAGCACTTTATTAGCATTGTGAAACACTTCACAGATTCTATAAAGCCTTTTTGCTCCTACTGAAGTTGTTACTGACGATACATAGTGTTGCCACTTTCTTTTTATAGATGGAAAACTCGGGGATAGTGGTGGAGTAGCGCAATGAACTCTCTGACGCAGGCATCAGTAGCCAGCCTATGAGTTCTACTAATTTGTTAAAATCTCTAATTATCAGAATTGTTTTGAACTGTAAGGAAAAACTGTTTCGGACTTCATTCACTTTCTTGGCACTTAGCTTCTTTAATGTGGTCAGCTTCAAGACTTAACTTTGAGTTAAACTAATGTTTACATTCTGTGTCATTTGGACAGATTTAATTCTTGATAAGAACTGAAAGGGGACCACGGTAATACAGATGTCCAAACTTTTACTGATTTTAAGAATAAAGGTTGTCAGCATATTAAAACAACTTTTTCTGTGCCAGCCTTTCTTTCTGGACTGCCTATTTCTATAGAATTGTATCTCACTGACTCAGCCTGTGTCTGCTGCCTCTGGTAACTGTTGTCAACAAGCCACAACTCTGACACAACTAAGTCCTGCCAG
Organism: Liasis olivaceus; assembly: GCA_030867105.1. NCBI lineage: Eukaryota > Metazoa > Chordata > Lepidosauria > Squamata > Pythonidae > Liasis > Liasis olivaceus. Next base: position 63,388,798 of record CM061352.1, on the reverse strand, counting down.
GGAGGAATGGGTCCTTCCCAGAAAGCAGCAAGAAGGTGAACCTGCTATATCTATTTTCCTAGCACCCCTGGGATATCCAGACATAGAAACAGCAAGGCATTTTTTTAGTGTCCTGGGCAAGGCTTGGCACCCTAGAAAACAAGCAAGAAAGTAAGCATTTACCTTAAAATATTTTCTGAAAGTGTTTGTTTTTAAGATGGAGTAGGGCACATGCTGCATTGGTTCACTAAGCGTAAGTGAAGCTCTCTCTGTCTTAAAAGAGGTACAAGAATAATATTTCAAAAATATATTTTAACATCCAGCTGAAACCTGGCAGGGTTAAAGAGTCTACTGTGCTTGTTATTTTCATCTCATTCTGCCAACAATAAACACCTGCAGGTACTTTAATGCTTTCCCCTTATAGCTTATGGACGAATCTTTTTTTCTAATCTCAATCCCAATTATTCAAGTGGCTCAAACTGATTTGCCTCCAAATCTCAAATTGCAAACTCAAATTCAATCACGCCCTCTTCAAATTTCCCATTCAAACTGAATGGGAGTGATTTGTGGAGGCTTATTGTTCATATTCATTAACTGTGAACTTTAGAGGTATTAAAGCTGTGAGGAAAATTCAACGTGTGCCAGGATCAAAATTTGAACTCATTTCTCTCCATTCTGCAAAAGGCTGTGAATGCTTTCGAATACTCTAACACACCCCTAGATATGCAACATTTTTTTACTGCGGTGGCTGATGTGGGTCTTCCGGGCTGTGTGGCCGTGTTCTGGAAGTTTTGGTTCCTAACGTTTCGCCAGCATCTGTGACCGGCATCTTCAGAGGACAGGAGCACAGAGAGGAGCGGTTCTCTCTGTGTCCAGGATGGTTTTTTCACTGCTTTTACATTTAAATTCTAATCTGATAGAGCAAGGGTTGATGTTCTGTGAGTCTGTGAAAACCCTCTCTCAAAGTACTTTTCAAGGAATTGATCTGAATAATGAATCTGTACTTTAAAACAATCTCAATTTAATTCATAGTATTTCCACACATACAGATTAGAAGGGTCAGGCTGGTTCAATATTTGTAATTTCATTTCCGTCGTTTGCTTCTTTCAGTCTGTTTTCACTGATCTGTAAAACATGATAAATACTTGAGGCAAAATTTGAACTTTCATGTACCATTTGCCCAATCCACAAATCCATTCTCCCTTCTTTGCTGCTCATACTGATCACCCTGCATGTTAGCAGCCACACTTTGATTTTCTCAATGAGAACTTCATGAATAAATTGCAAAATCCGGGCAGAAATGACAACACTGTGGTGCGTTTAAACCCCTTGGGGAAAATATAATTCACTCCTCATTAACTTTTGCTTCAGAAAAAATACTACTGATAAAACACACATGGAATATAATTTGGTTTAATTTTCAGACTGGCTAGGAAAGAAAGAGGACCCAGAGATGCTTTAGAGTTATACAAACTAGTAGATCTTCTAACAGATGCACTAATATACAAGGTAGTGCTGAATATTTAGAAAGTATATCTATAAAATATTTAGAAAATATATCTATAAAAATGAAAGAAATATTAAAACTTGAAATCTTAACCATTTGGCAATAGTTCAAATGATCTGATATTAGATTGACAATGCCATGATTCTTAAGCTGATTTCAAATCAGAAATCAGTCACAATTCAGTATTATCCCTATTCCACCCATGGGCAAACTAAGGCTTCAAGGCTCCTAGCAATCTTTAAATCACTTACGTGCAGCCCTCAGAGCTGCTTTTGGCCACATTTATTAAAGACTAGCATTACATTTTTTGCCAACCTGAGACGGGAATCTCAGTAACTTTCACTAAAACAAAAACAAAGAACCTCCCAAAACCCAGTGGCAATTGGGAAAGAATAGATCTCTGTTCCTCTGCTTTTATAAACAGGAAAATGGCAACAAAATTGTTCATGGATATTTGCAATATCAAAAAAAAAAAAAAAGTGTGAATGTCATGCCAGTATCCTCATGTGATAATATGTTTAATCTATCTAGATCCTGCAATCTAAAAAGCAGATCAATATTATTCTGAAATAATAAAATTTGCAGAATAGTGCTATTGTCATTCCTTCCAATCCCCGGAAAGTAAAAATAATTTTATCCCTTACATATTATGAACACTTTATGAAATGTTCTTCTTCAGTGGTACGTAGTACTAGGGAAAAAATCTAGAGTATCAGAACAAAACAAACTGGTAATGACATCTAATACATTTTTATCTGAAATCTTGATATTTTATATTACATTTCTATTACAGGGTTGTGTTTCTTCCTAGTTTTCAGAAAAACAAGTCATGCAAATGTAGTGATTATTCACTGAGGTTTAAACTTACTAGTTTCTGTGATCTTTTCCGCAACCTGTGCCATATAGTGTGATAAAGCTGTAATAAAACAGAGGCAGGCAACACTTAATAAAGTGTTGTTATTTTGCAATGAAACATCAATGGTTTTGTGTGTGTGTCTGTGTGTATGTGCGCATGCATTATGGAGAAAATCTCATGAGATGACCAAATAACCACATTTCACAAGTTTTTAGCCTTCCTATCTAAAATCTCTCAAGATTTAAAGAAGGAAAATCCAGTTGTATTTCTTAAAAATAAACATTATATTCCATTATTTTGGGATCCTATGAACACCAGTAGGATGTGTGCATGTGTGCTATTAAAATTTAATGCCCCATCTGGAAGTTGTTTCTTTCTACAAATATATCAAGCAGATGAAGGAATGTTACAATTTTACTTTCTAAACAGAAACTACAGTACTGTAACATGAAAAGTTTTGATGAATCTCTTCCACCAGAATTGAGATCCTAAGATGCTGGCTTTGTACTATTTACTTCATTAGTAAAAGGAGCAGCAAAAGAAGGCTTCCAATTCCCCGTTCCTCTTTTTTGTCTCTTTTTAGATTCTAAGCCATGGAGCAGTGACCATTTTTTTAATCTGTAAAATGATCTGGGAGCAGAAGAGTATACTAAAAATGTTCTAAAATAAATAAAACCAAATGTAGGAATTACCTTTCCTGGCAATTCTTACATCAATTGCTGCTGCTGGTTGTGCAGGAGAGATTAGTCCACAACCCAAAACCCATGTGCAGCCCCTTCCTTTTTACTGCCCCTACAGCTCTTCGGTATTGCATTGCCAACTCACAAACATGTGGTTTTCCACTCTTTTCAAAGAAATGACAGAAACTTTGTTAATTTTCCAAAAAGCTTAATGTACTTATTTTACTCTTTAAAAGAGATCTCCAAAATTCCCCAGGAGTTTAAAAAAGGGCAAAAGATTTTCTCCTGCCTCATGAGTGACATTAATGTGGTTAGGACAAGGGATATGAAGGATATTTGCAGCATATCACCCTAAGTCTATATTCTCTTCCTTATCCTAAACAAAAATACTAATAAATAAATAGATTACTAACCTTTAAATGACATGGAACAGAGAGACCTTGGAATCTTCTTCTAAATGCAGACTGGCTGCCTTGAAGATTATGAGCCGCTGTTATTTCATACTGATCACACAAGCTAGTTCTGGAAATATGAGGCCCTTCACTAATGTCTACAAAATCACCAAATCTGGTTGAAAGCAAAACACAGAAAGCTTAATCATCCCAAAATGTGTTAGTAATTGTTTGAAAGAAATGCATCTATTATTATTCAGTGGGCTGGTAAACATCCCTTCACTGTATGTGTTCAAGTGAAACTGGATAGATAATTGGAGGATAAACTAAGTTTCTTAAATGTGCCCTTCGTATTTGGATTTTTGTACAAATATGGCTTGGAATCATGGCCTAAATGACTACTGTTCTGACAGAACTGAAAGCTTCTGGGATGACTACCTTAAGGATCTAAAATGAATTTTTGTCTGGCTGAAAATATAATGCAACACTAAACCTATAACTTTCTATTTTTGCTGCATATTTTGCCATCTAGAGGTGCTAAAGTAAAGCCTTTTAATGCCAGTTAATCACCATAATTTCTAAAATCTACTACAACTTGTGGGTGGTGGCAGACTTGTCTACTGAGAAAACAGACCAATGCTACACTATGATGCACATGCCAATACAGTAAAATAGTAACACAGTAAAATATAGTAAATAGAGTATAAAGTAAATAGAGTAAAAATATAATAAAAAGAACATCAGCATTTAGTCACACCCTTGAATAAAGAGCTCCTTCACAACATACAATTTTCAAGAGGAGGCTTCCAGTACAAAGGATTGGGAGCTTATCTATCATCTGAAACTTGTAAAGTATTTGCCCTATTCACAAAGGAAAATCCTATGAGCTCCAAAAGGATTGGGTCACTGAATATAATGTATTTTCTTACATTTTCATTTACTTTTAATGCAAGATAAATTGCTGATAAATCATAAACCCTTGTGCATCAGGAATGGCTAGTCTGTTAATTCACATAACTTTAAAGAAAGAGAAACAGAAAGACCAAAGACATAACTTCCTTCTCATCTGAAACCTTAAAACATTGATTAGATCCTTACCTCTTCATTTACTCTCCCCATGACTATAATAATATATTACTTATGGTTCAATGAGAAGAAGTTCATAAAGATAAAGAATTCTAGCTATAAAAACAAGGCTGTCTTGTGCTTTGCTCACCTGTGCACTGTTACTATTCCTTTGGAATTTTGAGAAGCTCTCTGTTCAACCATATCCTGTTTGTACCTAAAATTCAAAGAAAGAGACCCATAACTAAATTTCATATGGTATATACTGTAAAATAAAATTAATGTAAAATAAATTCAGCTAGAAAAGTATATCCATGCTACTTCATCTTTTGATCATATATAATTTTTCCTTTCCACTTACCAATTCTAGTAACACTGGGCTAAGGAATAATTTTTCCTTCTTTCCTCTCCCATAAAACTTTCATTTCAGAAACTGAGAAAAGTTCTTCCCTTTTATATCGCACCAGGCCTTTATTACCTTTTGCTAGAATTGCTTCTAATGGGGCTGTTCCTAAAACTTCAAAATATCTCATAGGATAAATGTCAGTGCATTTCCACCCACAGACAACACATTCATTCTTGTTATGACTCTTCAAAATAGAATGATGTGCATTATCTATTACACAATAAAGAATATACAACATACATTAAGTACAGCTGCAATATATGGCTACTTGTTTCAACAAGACTTATGCATAGTTCAGCCATATTCCCTTCAATATCAGTAGCATACTTTAATGCCACCTATTGGTAGACATGTAAATGAGTAAGGAGCTGTTTATTTTTAAATCTCAAAACACATTATAAATCTTCTGAAATGAAACAATGATTTCAGGTTATACACATGTGCATACACACACACAGACACACATCTTTTCTGAATGACATTTTAACTCCAACATATATGTTAATACTGACTTGTTATACTCAAATATTTCAAGTGCCACTTTTGCATCAACATCCAGCATTTCAAACGGCAAATCTTTCTGAATTAGTTTGCATGCATCTCTTGTAAGAGAACGGAGATTTTCCTTGAAAAACAAGAAAAACATACTGAGATCACACAGACTGACAGGATAAACCAGGGATTCAAATAATTCAGGTAGCTTAAATTCTTGGCCTGTAATGTTTAATCATTATTCTGGCGACTTTTCAAGGTGAAGCTAATTAGGTTAGCTCTGTCTCTGCAGGAGTACAGCAGGAATATAGCAAGTATAAAAAGCTAGAACATGTTTAATATTTAGTATTCCTACTTTCATCTCAGCTGAAATGCTTAATATCCTCTGTCTACCCAGCAGACTGGAAAATTATTTGGCGTAATTAATTTAGACCTATCCACATAGGGTTCCTATTGTTTAACCTCCAAAGCAATACAGAAGGAAGTTTACTGAATTAACAATCTTAGTAATCAACTGATTATAGAAAATATTTGAGGAATAAAGGGGTAAGCTTGTGAGATTATCCAAATCTAATTTACAGTATATATTTTAGTAGACCATACTGTACAAAAGGCTTTGCCTTATATTAAGGCAAAATTGTACTTAAAACTAACCTGCATCCTTGTATCTCCCTACATGACTTACAATCGATATTAGCAATAATGAAAATACAACCAGACTAGGTTTTACGCACTTAATATTTTATATACTTAATATTATCTGGATTAAGATCTGAATCCAGAACAGAATCCAATAATGTCTCTATCATTATAGGTGGAGAGATCAATCTATTTCTGAAAGTTGTCCATTAAACCAGTTTTATGCTTACCTCAGTTGGCTTCCATGCATCAAGCTTGCTATCCAAGATTACATCATAGCAAAAAGCTCCAGATGTCACTATATAGCAAGACAATGTTTTGAAAGAATATTGATACAAATAGATTTTTCAAAGACAGATGTTTAACAAATCCAATGAGAACCAACATGGTAATAGCATCAGCTTGAATTTAGCTGTATGCTTAATTCTAAATCCATAATTAGGCATATCTTAATTAAGACCAAGCAAAATGTCACAAAACAGGGTAATAAGCTTTCAGGTTCTCCAGAATTCTTCATCAGACAAGGTATTACCAAAACAATTAACCCAGGATGGTAAAGAAATAAAGAAATCTAGATATTAGGCCAGATAGTTAAATAATGAGTTCTACACATCCCACTTTTGAACAATTTGCCTAATGAAAATAATGAATTGTGTCCAAATATCAAGATAATCTTTTAGGTCTTTCTCCAGCATTGCCACCTGCTATGGCAGGAAACTGAAGAAAGGGCTTTATCAACGACTGAATGTCTTTGGAACCTCTTCACAAGAAGGTTCACCTAACACTATCTTAACTTCTCTTTTTAGCCAAGGTGAAAATCTTTTTTACTTGCTCAGGCCTTTTCGGGTTTTTATAACAGAACTCTGTACACATACTGTATGTACGTAAAGTAAATGTCTTCAAGTTCAATGGGGTAAAACCTTTCAGATAAATGAGAATAGAATTGCAGACTTATTGAATAATATTTTTATATCAGCATTTTATCTGTTCTGCTATAATATGCAGTTGAGAACTAAATACTGGTTAATTAATGATTTTAAGAAGTATGTTTTCTCCAGCATTATGTTGTTTAGCACAGCAGTTTTGGATATGGCAAATTCCAAGATAAGGACCAACAGAAAAACCCATGTATACTGCCCTCAAAGAAAAAGGTAAATACAGTAAATATTTTATCATCATAAGAACTTTAATATGATTAGATGAACAAGAACCAGTTGACTGTGATCTACTGAAACTCGTATCTTAGCAAATTCGCAACAGATTAATCTCAAAAAAATGGAGGAAAATTATTCTACATATACAAAACCTTTGTAATATGCCATGAAATTAATCGACAGGGCTCTCCTTACAGTTAAATAGTTCTTCCCTGTACTTGTAATATAGTATATAGAATTGCCTACAATAATTTTCATCAACTTTGTAACCTTCAGATGGGCTGAAACTATAATTCCTGGAATTCTCAGCAAGCCTAGCATCAGAGTGGGAAAGATAAGCTACTATATGATTCAAGATGGCCATTACCTGTTTAAATGCTGGGGAAAAAATGTATCTAACATTAATGTGCAAAACACTTTGAAACAGAAAAGCCTTATTTAGAATTCAAATCAGGTTTCTGATTTTACCAGATCAGAACAGAACAAAACTGAAAAGGATGTCTTTCAAGCTGAATGTATTGTAGTCAGAACAGTGTTAGAATGTTTTTTGTATAGTTGGAACAGCTGTTTTGAGCTTGAAAACAGATATTTCAAATTCAAAGTATTTTGTATGCACTCAGTCTCCAAATGCTATAATACCTAAATGCTTTAAATGTGTAAATTAAAGAGATTTCTTCTACGCATATTATATTACCTGGCACTTCTGGAGCTTTAACAAGAGTAACTGAATAGTCATCTTTAAATGCTTGCTCTAATACACAGCCCAGAATCATAGCACAAGAGCGCCAATAAGCCTGCAAAAGATTATTAATTCAAGTTATATCAAGACAGTTCAATTCAAGTTTTCAAAGCAAAATTTAAAAGACTCAATATATTGTGTATGAAGTTTCACGTTTGACAGCAAATGTTATTAAAAGATGCAGCCAGACATAAAAGATATTTGCCTTGCATTCTGTTTCTGAGCATCCAAAGAATAAGAATGTCATTTATATTACAAGTCAAAAATACTCCACTTGTATTATTTAAATCTGTAATTAAATAATAGAAAGCCAGAAAGATGAATTTCTATAGTAAGAGAAACAGGATATCATTATATTCAAATTGCTTTTGGACCAACTTTTGTACAGATTGTCCTTGGGTTACAACCACTCATTCAGCGACCATTCAAAGTTACGATGGTGCTGAACAAGTGGTATTTATGACCAGTTCTTGAGTTCCGGCCATCACAGCACAGCCACAGTCACATGATCGTGATTCAGGCACTTGGCAATTGGCTCACACATACAACAGTTGCAGTGCCCCACATTCACACAATCGCCACTCACAAGCAGTCAATGGGCCAGAAGGAAAGGCTGCAATTCGCTCCAGTAAGTTGCTCCGGCTCCTGCCACTTTTTCTCCTAAGGAACCCTGTACCGAGTACAAGATCCCAGGAATCTCACACTGTGTAGCACTCACCCACTGCAGCAACTCCCCTACCAGTACTCCGCAGCGTGTGCCATTCAGCCACATTTGTGCAAAGCCGTAGCCCCCTGCCAGCCACACTGGAGCACCCACTCCCCACCTGACCGCACTCATGCCACAGCACCTATCCCCCCACCTGCCCATACTCCATAGCACTCACCCACGTGCTGGCCTGCTTGTGAGCCCTTAAGAAAAGGCTCGTAGTGACTGGAACTTGCAACTTCCTGCTGGCTTCCCTTTTGACTTTGCTTGTTGGAAACCAGCAGGAAGTCGCAGGCCGCGGTCATGGAATGTCCTCGCTTAAAGACCCATGAGCCCAGCTTAACGAGAGCAACCAGGATTGCCATCACTAAGTGATGTGGTCTCGTGATGTCGCGCTTTACAACTGCATCACTTAGTGACACAAATTCCAGTCCCAAATACTGTCGTTAAGCAAGGACTACCCGTATTTACATTCAACTAAATTTAAAGCATGCATCCTTTTATCCCTCAGGCTTAATAAGAACAAGGTTCAATACAAAGACAAGAAAACTTTGTAAATAAAATCGGTATTGTCATACTTTGTTCACTTCTTCTGCATCTTCATCTTTGAAAGTAAGAAATTGAATTTCACAAGAATGAGTCAAAGGTCTGTACATATCCCAGAGCTGCCCATCTACAAGGGCAAGCACAGATCTCTTACTGTACCATTCACTTAAATCTAGAAATAAAAATAAAATAAAAATAAAACTGCAGAAATTATCACATTATGCTAGAATCTTATTTTACTAACAAAACAACAGTCTAAAACAATCACCTATATAATAGCTAAGGTGTAAAATTAATTGTTCTTAAGAGGAACACCAAGGTTTCACTACTAGTTCTTTTGAACCACTGCTACTTGCTATTTTTTTTTAAATCCTACTGTAAGACACTATCAGAATCAAACACCTTTTCTGGTTAACAGGGAGAAGCCAGGATTTTTTGCCTGTTTTGGATCATGTTATTTGTTGTTCCTAAACAGCTTGATATTTCTCCTTTTTATGATGTTTCATGTGGAATTAATGAGAATGGGGAAAATGATTCAACAAAACTGAGGGTTCAGAATTGTTACTCTCTACAGTAAGAGATGAAATACCATGGAAGAGGAGTACTGATCTGTGGAAACCAAGAAACACACTAGGAAAGCAGGATGACTGGGAAATGAAATTATTGTAACTTGCCCTTTGAATGGTGATCCCAAGTGAACCCTTATTAAAGTGATGAAGTTTAACCCTCAAACATTTTCTATTTGTAGAAGCATAACTAACTAATCCATTGTTCTTCTTAAATTAAACATGTCTTAATTTGCTATTCAGCCTAACAACAACCATCTATTTCAATTACTTACGCATAGCACAACTGTATGGAGTGGAAAGCCCTTTGTTCATTATAAATAAGGAGCCCGGGTGTGATTTACCCACATATTTTACTTCAATTTTCTCAATCCTTGGATTAAGAGACAGTTGTCTTTCCTTCTCTTTTGTAAACAGATCGTTGCGCCTTTGAGCAATTTCTGCTGTTGAAAGTTGAGGAGTAGGTGCAGTTGAAATAAACCCTGGAAAGAAATGTTTGTTAAAATATATTCTTTTAATTGTCCAATATCCTCTTTCCTAATACATTTATATGGGAGTAAGTTCCACAGATTTGGCAAAAATTAAATGAAGGAAAATATTCCTTACTGCAGGACCTGTAATTAATATCAGGAACATCTCTGGAATGTATGAAAGTGCATTTCCTTCACTCAAAACCTGACAAAAAAATAACCATTTAACATTTAAAGTATGATTCTGCAAATTTGACGTGTGGGCACTTGGACGAATGGCAATATCATATGCCATTAATATCTATCATATCACATCCAATCATATAATAATGCAGGCCTTATGCACACTGATCATATTACAAACTTCAGGACGCTGCACAAACACCTTACCATACACAATGCACACTGCTCCTAATACGTCAGACCTGCCAACTCTGCTTTTCTTACCACAGACAATTATCAAGAGAGCAGTCTTCAACTTAAGGAGCACAGTTAGAAGTGTCAAACTGTAAAATCTGCAGGGTCGAAAAGCGGGGCACCAACCACATAAAGCAAACTGAACTCAATGTTCATAGTCCTAGAATCCATTATTAAATTCCAGGGTTAAAGCTGGAAAATGCAAGCCATTGATAGGAAGTACTGTTGATCTATGTAAGCGGTTATCCGACCTTCACTAATCATTTAAGGCCAACAGGCATCTCCACGCTCAGGAGGCTGTTCTTCCATGATTTAAGAAGGGCGGATTGCAGTATTTTAATCTAAGAAATGCAACACGCAACCAACATACATTGAAGTGGAGGACGATGTAAAATTCCTCAGCTGCATCCCTTGCCCCCCCAGAGTCTCAACCAGCCATCCCTCCGGTTCCTCTGTAGGCTTACTTTTGCTGTAGCCCCCCCGTAGTCCGCGAACTAACCAAACAGAAGCCATCGCGAGCGCCCTTTCCCCTGTCCTCCTGCTTTCGACGTCCGACGCACTTCGCGTCCTCCGGAAACACCGATCACGCCAAAAGCGTTCCATCTCCCCGCGGTTCCGCTTTCGTCGCTTTGCTTCAGCAGTAGCCGCGGCTCTTTAGGCTGAGGCTTTTCTGCTCAGCTGTGAGAAAAGAACGGATGGGGAGGAGGGGGAAGACTTCTGTCCTAGCATTAAAGTGACATATTTTTCTAAGGCTGCCATATAGGTGCTGCGAAGACCCAAACGGCCACTCAATGACAGTAAAGAAGTACCGATTACTTTTTGCAATAAATAAACAAACAAACCAACTACCGGATTTTTGCAGCCTCGTTTTCTCTCCACCCGCTTTGTGAGATATGCTCGGCTCATTTAGACGAGATGCGCGAGAGGAGCTAAGCGCGACCGGTGGAAATGAGGCATAGGCATCGAGGAATAAGGCTGCACCAGTGGAATTTCTGCTTGAGGCATAGCTGTGCGGAGATTTGTCAGAAGGGGGTCGAAAGCAGCCACTTTCCTATCTCTGTGAGCTGTCTGCTCTTGAACCACAGGCAATCTTTCTTTCTTGACATGAACATACACGTGTTCTGTCTGGAGCCTATATTGTTTGCTTTGAAATTCTGGGTAGGTCCTCCTTACTCGGGGATACAAAAATATTACCTTTTACCAGACTCTCCTTGTTTCCTCTAACTGGTGAGACTGAAAACTGTTTAGTGTACATTAAACTGGTTCCGATTAAATGATGACAGGGATAATTCATTCATATTCTTGTTCAATCTGAAGCTGCAATCCTAAACCCCCTTACTCAGAAGTAAGTCCAATTAAAATGAGCGCAACTAATTTCTTCAGGATAAATATAAACGGATGGGAACGGTTCCAAAGGAGTAAGAATGTGGGTTGTCCTCAAAGATAGATGCACCCATTATAGATTCACCGAAACAGAAATTAATTCTACTGTATTTGGCCTGCAAGATCTAAGGTGACCACCAGATGGCAGCGATGCGTTTTCTGTAACTCTTCGTTGCTCTCTTCTATCTGGAGCTTTGCAGCTCAGACATGACAGCCCTAGCTTAGCTACTGTATGCCTAAATAAAGCCACAGGCAGTTGGGATAATTTTTATTTTGAATATATTTATGTTTTACAGCATAGACTGTAATAACCAGCCATCAAAACATGTTTCAGGATAGCTTTCAACTTTCTAAAACAAAGTTTACAATAATGTGAAATAAACAGTCTTCATCTGACCTCCTATCTTATCATAAAGTAGCTGTCAGTTACACTTCAGTGGAGATGGTGTTCAAAACTAGGATACCACAATCGAGAATGCTCAAGGCCCGGCTGCCACCTGCAATACTCTGCCTGGAAGGTCTCAGCTTTCTTTTCTCTCTCTTCCCCCTGACCCCTTTTATCTACTGTATGTAAGCTGCCCAGGATCATTTGGAAGTCAGGCAGATTTCCAATCAAATAAAATAAAATAAACCTTCGTTCTGAATATGTTGGCTGATTTGCAAGTTTCTTTCAGAAATATAACCTACTATATTATGACTGTTGTGCTCTGGTTGTTTGAAGGTGACCTCCCTGATAAAATCACTTTTTTTAGAGTTTTATAAGATATTCCTATTATAAATGCTGTAGATGGTCTCTAATTACATAATTTGGTGAAAATTATTAAAATAATTGAGGGATTCATCTTGGCAGATCTTACTCAAAGAAATAAAGGACAAGTTACTTACAGCTTACTTAAAGATATGGATCATTAAAAAGGAATAAGAACAATCCAAAAATGTCACTGTTAGGAAGATCTGCCTAAGTGTTGCTGGGATAGAACTCATTCTGAATGACTGAGAATAGATTGAGCAAAATGGTGTAGAAAAGACATGATTTCACACAGTAAGCTTGCAATGTTTTGATTCAGCAAATGAAAGACATTTAGTTCTAAAGCTGTACAGAGGGAGGGAGTTCCATATGATATCTTGCTAAGTAGAGGAGTATCATTGCTACTGCAGCACTATTTCAAGAGTTGCTTATTCACTCTCGTTACAGAAAAATACAATGTATAAAACAGTCTTTCCCAACAGGGCGCTCTGCAGGTATGTTGGCCTTTTACTACCAGTTTTCAGCCAGCACAGATCATATTGGAGTTGAAATTTAACTTGTCTGGACAATAACACTATTTTATTTATTTATTTTTCAAATACTTATTTTTCAAACTATCATTAATCTTCACTGCAGCCATAACATCCATGGCTTGCTCTGCCAAAACTTTGAGCTACTATTGTAACATCAGATCACTATATTTGCATTCAACCTAAGTTATCTCTATGCCGAAAACAGAGGTTGGATAACTTTTGCAGCTACATAACCGTTGGTCAGTCTACCTAATAATTTTTTAAAAACTATTTTATGTTTTTTTTCTAATATGAACTCAGTGAATACTAGTTAGTAAAATGAGAATATTTTGCACATCGTTCATCTTCTAACACTATTACCACTTCTATTTCCTCTTCTTCACATTTGGAAAAACCTGAAAAATGAAAATAAAGATCTAATGATAAGGGCAAGCAAACTAGTGACCGCAGATGCTTTGATCTATATTTCCCACAGTCTTTGCTTCTTGCCATGCTAGCTAGGACTAAGAATAGATGAAATCCAAAACATCAGTAGGACATCAGGTTGCTTTCACAGAACTTTTAAATAGACCATATAAATTATTGTGGTTATACTATTTAAATAGAGAAGCTAAAAAATTAAACCTGTGTACCAGTGAAAGAATGAAATGCTTTATATTAATTGAGTTAGTACTCCAAGGAAGTGGGGGGGGGGGACCATTTTTGTACCTTATTTCTTGTTTTGTAACTTTTGTCTAGTGTGGAGAACAAGTTTGTTTAAGATGTGGGGACAAATAGTTTTTCTTCTTTCTTCTTTCCTGCTTATTCATCATCCTTTTCATACTCCTTCCTGACAAAGGGCTCTAAAGAGCATATTTTAAACAATTGTGAAAGTATTACATTAATCCCATTCTTTGGTATAAAAACTGATATATTCAATTAACTTGTCTGCCTATAACCTTGGCCAGAAAGGGCTGAAATTATGCAGTTTAATTCTGCAATAAGTTAATATTTTCCTTTTTTATTTCTAAAACTTTAGCTAATCTTGTAGAACTGTTTGCACAACTGTGGCAAAATTGAGACTTTCACTTGCAGTACACCTGGAGGACATAAATTGGGAAATACTGTTCTAGAAGTTCTTCCTCAGTGCCAAAACAAAGTTACTGTCTAGATGATTGATGACATTGATGGCATTTGTAGTTTAAAAACTGAGATATGTACTGATTGTTTTAAGATCAATTATCCCTGACAATAGAGAGGCAACTACTTAGTTTTGGTGATTGTTGTTTTTGATGTAACCCACTCTTGGATAATTCCACTTAACTCTGAAGTTCAAAGTGAGGTAGATCTTTATGTAGCCCAAAGGGCACCAGTCTACTCAGAAAACAGAGGATTTTGCAGGCTTTGGAACGCCCTGTAGTATTGGATCTCAGCTGAATAAGTCCTTGTCAAAAGATGAATATGAAATATTTGATGTCCACAGGTTTCACATCACCCAGAAATGGAAGTTGGAGACTTGGAAAATGCACACCCTGAATCAGCCATGAAGCAGATGGAGCCCTAAGTGGGGCAGCTAGTTTGCAGTTTCAAGCCCCAAAACAAAATGGTTATTACAGAGCAGGTTTCATGAAAGAATATTTGGAAAGAGAGTCCTTCCTGTTCATCAAGAGGAATTCCTTCTAATTTATGGCTAGTGGTTAGGCTGTCCTGGAGTCCTGGAGTCCTGGAGTCCCAGGACAGGTCTTTAGTTCAATGATAAAGGCACATAAGAGGGAGAAGGGAGTAAGTGACAGAATGTGCATCACAACCTTGTCCTTAGGCTGGTATTGGTTCCTCCTTTGAATTATGGTCTCTGATCTCTCATCTTTTGGTTGAACTTGGTCCATGCAGCTGATTTGGTTTTGGTCTCTGTTATGTTTACTTATAAATTGGGACTACTGCTGTTGGGAAATTTAATCTTCCCTCCCCATCCTCTTACCTTGTTTCATAGAATGCACAGAAAACCTCTTGTGTGTGCAAGAAGTTTTTTTTAAAAAAAATCCATTAACTCAATGAAGATTTGAAGCACACACATATACACAGCAAGAGATGACATTTGAATTTCATGAAAACAATATCATACAGACAGGTTGTGTCCACACAGAATAATCTCTATAGATTGGGCCATTGTGTGCTTACTCTTGTGTAGAGATGTGTGAAACACTTTGATTTTGAAACTTTACGAATTGGAATGTCCCATTCCATACCCAAACTGGGCTGTGCTGCTATCAAAACAGATCATTTTGCATTCAAGGCAACACTTTCACGTTCAAAACAGGGTGTTTTAAATTCAGAATGGTGCAAACTTTAGATGCTTTGCACACCCTTAGTCTAGTGTAAATAAAGCAGAATTGGAAGAGCATTTGCATGCCACATATTTAATATACTGCAAAATTTTCCCTTGAGTCCCTATCTTGCCACACTGTAAAAATAAGCTTTTTATGTATGTACTCTGTTGGAGATAACTGAAACTCTCTCTAAAGTCACAGACTCTGATACATGGAACAGACATACATACATCACTTGAAACATCTATTCATGTCCAAACGACCATAAATACAACTTCCTTCCGATTTCCCTGTTTAGTGTGGCAGTTTAGAATTGAATAGATAAGAAAACCCTTGGCTTCTTAGCCTGAGGAGCCAGGATTGCTGTCCTGAAAACTGTAATAATTTTCAGAATTTCCTTGTTGGAGGTAGAAGAGTTTTCCATTTTTTCATTCTGTGTGAATGTTTCTCTGACGCTGCAGATCTTGAATCCTCATTGTGGCTCCCGAGGACAACAGTGAGCCTGCCAGCTTTGGCTTCCTTGACATTTGCCAGATTTCCTGTTCCTTACTTGTGTTTTGTTTTGTTTTGTTTTTTTAAGATTCTGTTAATTAATTAAGTTAGCAGATTGCAAAACAGTGTTTACCCTGAAGCATGTGTCATTTGAGCAATGTCTCTGGGCTTCAAAAAGTCCCTAGAGGCCTTTTTAGCAAATTAAATGGTGGGTGACTACAGCTCAATGCTTTATTTTTCTTGGGGGGACAAATTATCAGCCTAAATCTATCCACTGCAGGATGAAGGCCTCTTATGGAAAGTTATGGACTGTAATTTATCATGCTGGTCCAGTGCAGGTTGCAGATAAATGTTTTTTGACCTCACAGTATAGGGTTGAGAGAAAGTGACTCTTCCCTAGGACTGGCAGAAAGTTGGATAAGAAAGAGAAGCTCCAACCCATGAAATTTGAGTTGAGGATCAGGAATTATGCAACAAACTAGCAACCACTGGAACTACATGCAGTATAAATTTGTTTTATATGAGCTGTTGGGATTTTTGCTCTGTGTGTGTGTGTGTGTGTATGTGTGTATGCATGTGTTCTGGGAATGGCTGATTGAATTAAACCTCTTTTGAAATACTTGTTCAATCTTTCTTTCTTTCTTTCTTTCTTTCTTTCTTTCTTTCTTTCTTTCTTTCTTTCTTTTTCTTTCTTTCTTTCTCTTTCTCTACTTTTTTTTTCAACTCCTTCTTTGACTTTGATACAATAGTAAGGATTTGAATTCTAAATGAACCAGTAGCACTCAATTTGGAAAAAAGAGAACCCATCTTTAAAAGATGTGTCCCCCCACCCCCTGCCCCCCAGATCAACTACTGGAGAACAGGCAGGAGGATAGCTGCTGAATGAATCAGTCCACAAAAAGATTTTTCCAGAGTAAAATGACTGGTGGCAATACCACCAAAATAGTAGTTGTGGAAGATGCAGTAGGATTGTGGGTGAAAAGTTGAAAGACCCCCTTATGGGAGCTAGTAATCCCAATACACAATGTCCTGTTCGTGCATATGTTTGTGCCTCAATCTGTTGCTACACTAAATTACAGGGTAGCATTTAGGTATGTATCAAGACTTATTTAAGAATGCTTGTTTTATTTACAGAATAGAAACTACCTTGGACATTACTGAAGTTCCACTTTATTCTTCATTTTGTTGTTGGTGGTGGTGGTAATGTCACCCTGCAAGTCTTGGCTGATCTCAAACAAAGCTAAGAAAAGTCAGACCTATACTTGGATGGAAGGTGGCCAGGAAACCTCAGGCTGAAGGTTCACTGGAAGGCTGATCTGGGAGATCAAAAGAACACCCTGGAAAAAGGCAATGGCAAATGAGTTGTATAGGAAATTCAGCAAGTGTTGAGCTCTATTCAAGGGAGACTTTTATCTATGAGCAGTATGCTTTTATTATATGCTTTAATACATAAATCATAATTGTCATTTGTAAGGAATCCATAATTTATATGTACATTTATATTTAAAAACATTTAATTTGGGCTTTAGGCTTATTTTAGTTATTGTAGCATGCTTCTGAGATTTTATGTTCTTACACACAGATGCAGCCCAAGCAAATATTTAACCTTTTTAGTTTCCTTACTGATTTTTAATCATGTGCAGGTACTCTAAACTACATATTGCATATCAGTAAGCACTTACAGACTTTGGCTACATCAGCTAGTCATGTGGATAGCAATTTAACTAACATAATAATAAAAGTAGCCAGTGATGACATGGTGATGACCACAGAAAGAACCAAGATTATATGGTTGGATGTCTTAATATGCAGCCAGAGAAGTTTTGGAAACTCAGTGAGTTTGCATTGTTCTTTCTTACAAGAATATGAAATGTCCTACTAATCCATAGTCTCAAGACTGAGGATGTTGCTCAATTTTGCTGTTTGATATAGCACATTAAGACTATTTCTCCCTCATACTAACCAACTTTAGCACTTGATTTAACCCTAATTATTATAACAAGGTTAGCACTAATTATTGGTGTTTTGCCAAACAACTTGGCAAACTGTGGCCAGACATGGTTCACTGGTTATCTTCAAAGCTGGCCAACACCTGCATTTTAGCTGGCTGCCTATTATGGTTGATCACATAGTCAGCCAGATGTTTAGACTGGATTTGGCATGTTTATCCACCTATCAAGTCCTTCCCAAGGACCTGGGATAGGCAGATGTTGCTTGATGTTGTTAAAGGTATCATCGTAGGATATAAGCTGTTCCAAGTAAAGCTGCCATTTGCAATTGACTGATGGTGATTTTGTCAATGCCAATAGTCTTCAAGTGGTACTTCAGATATTTTGGGATTATACCTAAGGCACCTATAACTATCTTTGCTTCCTTTTGCCATAGTTGTTCAACTTCTCTTTGCAGGTCTTCATATTTTGTGATTTTTCTCCAGTTCTTCTATGCTGCTGCTGCTGTTATTAACAACTTCTGGTGGATTAATCGGATTGTAGTCTTTGCATATGGAAAAGGTGGAGAAGCTGAGTCTCCCTTTTATTCAGGAAGGGTAAAAAAAGAGGTTGGGAGTGCTGCAGATGCTGTAGCTGGAGCAATCCTATTTTACTGTTGTCCTCATTCCATCACTGTGTCTAAAGATCAGAAAGGGCAGTTAATCATAGATAAATCTATCTGTCTGTGTGTTGATGATAAAGAGCTATGATTTAAGAAAGTAAACCTTGGGTACACAATGTATAAGGTGTTATCTGTATACATAAAACACCATTGGAGTCCTCTAGAATCACTTCCCAGCAAAATTGTTCATCTATCTATTAAGAGATGTTGATGGTCTAAGAAAACACATAACCAAAGAATAAGGCCACACAGCCCACCACAAAATATGTTCTTACCACAGTCTTCATTTTACCACAATAGCAGTGGTAAATATCTTAATGCATTTGCAGGTCACTGAAGTTCAAACTTCTGAGATAAATCATGTATTATTGTAATAGACTACATAAACAGATGAAACAAAGCACGTTTCAGCCAAAATCTCAATCATAGGAACTAAAAGGAAAAAAAAAGATAAAAGAAACAAAGGATGTGAAACAAAAAATGAATTGCTAAAATCAAACAGGAGCATAAAATAGGGTCAGACAAAAATGAGAAACTCATCTCCGTTTTTTCACCTGTTGTGGCCCATCTAGGGATGTTCTAGCAGTGCCCTTCCATGCAATGACCGGGGTCCTGACTATGACCCAGGGATGGAAGCGCTACCAAATTCTCAAGAATAATGGCTTAACTAAGGAAAAATCCTTGGTCCTGAATAATCCTTTTGGTGGGACAGTCTTGGAACAGTGTGGCTGGTACTAGATGGAGATTCCAAAAGCAGAAGTAGAAAAAAATTCACTTGGAAGGTCTCTTAGACTATGCATCTTGTTTGGTATTGTTGCCTAATTTGTGTTCTATCTTGGTTGATAACTTTTGGACATCTATTGATACTGTTATTAGAATTTTGGACTTCTCTTGATATTGCCTCTGATTTTTTGCCATACGAACTGACTGGTTATTGTTCCCATTATAAAAACTGAATCATCAATGGAACATTAATAAGCATAGCATGAGATTACATATTTAAACTGGATTTTTACAAAATACTGGAAGTAAATTATCAGATTGCATACATATTTTTCATGTCTAAGAGTAAAAGAATAAAAATAAACATTGTTTTTTGATAATAAGATTGATGGTTTCTTTGTTGTAGAAGTTTTCTGGTTACTGCTGTTGGCATAGGTATAATTAGACTGAATATAAGCATTATGTTCCTATGTCATGTGTGGTGTGCAGACAAGATATCTTAAACAAAAGATTCAGAGTCTAATCACTGACAAAATGTATTTTCATGACATGTGATTAATAAGCTTATTATTTTTGGATTAGAAAATTGCAGCCAGTTTCAGGATGTGTCTGTTAGATTGTTTGATGTAACTAACCAGAGTACACAGTGCTGATTTTATGACATCATCTTTGGCTTCCAGTTGGTTTCTGTGCCTCAGTTCAACTTTAAAGCCTCATTTGCACAATACCCTGGTGGAAATAACACTGCACAGAGGCCATTCAAGTATCTTTTAATTCTCCCCATTTTTAGCAGATTAGTGCTACTGTATCTGAGCTACAAATATCCAAATGACCAATACATGGCAGAAAAGATACATAGAAAATGGTAACCCTTTGCTGCCATCTAGTTGTTGTTACCTAGATTTTTGCAGCCCTGATTCTAGACAGACTTTCCAGAGACCTCTGCACTGAACAAGAAAATTCACAGCAGAATTACCCAATGGATTTGGAGAACATGTTTGACTACATATTACTTAGAAATTAAATCCCCACTTTCTATCCCTATTATTAAGCCTTCGAAAGCTGTTAGAGATAGTCTCCTCAGGAGGAAATGAGTGGGAGAGAAAACTGGGAGAAACAGACCTACAGTCAGGACCAGAAATATTGGAACAAGGATAATTGCTTTGGCATTTGGCCTCTGTACTTTTCACTTACTGTAGAGGAGACTGAAGGCAGAAAGACCCACAAACAAGCAGAAGCTGAAGGCAGCTGCAGTAAAGGCCTGGCAAAGCATCTCAAGGGAGGATACTCAGCATTTGGTCATGTCCATGGGTTCCAGACTTCAGGCCGTCATTGACTGCAAAGGATTTTCATCCAGGTATTAAAGGTGATCCTTATGTTTGTAATGATGTTCGTTTGTTCCATTATTTATGAGCCACCAACGATGGGGGGGGGGGGGGTGTATGCCACTGGCTGTACTTCCTGAATGGTTAGTGCCCCACTTTTGTCAAATCCTTGAATTACAGTTGAAAGTCCTGACTTCATTCCCATCTGGGTGTGTTTCCTTTCACCTTCCATGTGGTGATGTACAGAGGCCAAATGCCAAAACAGTTATCCTTGTTCCAGTATTTCTGGTCCTGACTGTATGTTGCATCTGGATTGTTATGTGGATCCTGATTTCTATAAGCTAGGATAAGAATCAAGTGTCCTATTTCCAGCTGCTGGAACATTTTGTGCCTCTACTCAAACAAGAGTAATTATTAGAGCTCCAATAGATGCAACAAGCATAATGATATGTTGCCTTATAGAACATACCTCTCTCCCCATCGTGACACAATTTCTTTGGCAACCTTCCTTGGTAATATAGAATTATGTACTGAACAACAAAAACAGAACAAAATATTTTGGGAGTATCAATCTATTGTGATATATGACCCAGTGAGGGAAAGAAGAACATTTCCAGTGTAACATTATTGGGTCAAAAGTATCTGAGCAATACAAGCCAGCTGCCTTTTCCAAAATTGCTTCTTAATGGTATCACTAGAAGGCAAATATTCTACAGCAGCACTGTTATTTAGCCATACAGTTTAACCTATGCTGTACTACAGTCAAAGTAAAAGTAAAAGTACATAGAAGTCACTATCAAACAACTGGACATTGAGATAATCACATCAGACTAATCCTGTGGGAAATGTTATCTCTGGCTATGTATAATGCCTTTTCTCAAGAGCTTGCTTGGAAAAAGTGAAGCTAAAGCTGCATATTAGGCAAGAGTTAACCATCACAGAAACTTGCTCATCTGTAACAGTCCCACACTGAGGATCATTACCAGCCAATGCCTTGTAGGAAGTGTCCTAAGAAGTTTCTTGTTTTTATTTATGATTGCTTACATTCCTTTGTGTATATGGATTATGGAAACATATGAAACATAAACATGTCCTGATTCATATTACACTTACATTTAATTATTAATTCCTTCCCCAGGTGTTTGAAACAGATAATAAAAGCCGTACTGCACCTCTGTTTGAACAGGAAGACCTGAAAACAGTGTATGTCACACTGCAGGTGGAAATCATGTATTGTATGTAATGTATTATATTGTAGATTGCTGTAAAATAAATGTAGGCCTAAAAATTTAACTTCAAGACCATACTCTCTTAAAGCCATATGGAACTTAAAGATAAATGTTGAATACAATAATGAAATAAAATTGTTTACATTGTTTGCTGACCTTCCATTCATTTGCTTAGTTTTGGCCTACATTCAGCTGGAGCTAAATTCAGCTGGGGCCAACTGAGTATATTTGTTTCGGTGGAGAATTGTTGTGTATCTTTTGCTCTTTTGTTCTATATGAACATACACATGCTGTACCACCTAATATGCCCTCCATTTTGCAACTAGGTTACAGGTATTTGAATCACCTGAAATACCTCTAATAAAACAAACAAAATATTTTCTAAAGTGGCTTACATTAATAGAAAACATATGTCAAGAACTGATCATTTTTGTTGCTGATTTTATTGGAACTCTTCTTAGCTTATTACACTCCCTGGTTCTTTTCCCTTGCTGTTCTCCTGATGCCTGGGAGAGATCAGCAGAAGGAATGAGGATTAAAGATCATGGAAGGAAGTGGAAGGTGGGTGTTTCTGCCTGTGAAAGGGTGGGTCTTCAGCTCTTGAGAAAATATCAAACTCCAAAATCACACAGTCCAAAGGCAAAAGTTGGTTGTGATGTAGACAATAAGAGGGAGGATACTGCCTTGTTTCCAGCAGGGTTTAATTATACATGCATACATACGTAAATGTGCTTTCTAGTTTTTTGAGCACAAAGATGGTAATAGTGGGTAGGTGGGGTGGTTGTTTACTTGTTTTAATACCTGGCCTTATAATTATCACTTAATTTAAATAAAGTGGCAGTTCCATTTTGCATTGTGTCAATATTTGTTGTTATTTCAGCTTAGAGATATACGTAGACAAAAGCCCTATTTCCTGATCATTTACAGTAACAGCAGCTTTTCTTAAATAACAGCCACATTTAGCTAGATGCAAGTCTGACTGAAAGCAATGGGTGGGGTTTTTTTCTTTTCTTTTTTCTTTTTTTTTTAGTAAACCTGCTTAAGAGTAAACTGTTCAGTCCTGGACCCCATACATAAAGCAGGAAATAACCTCCTTAAGTATGTTTCGGTGTTTAAAAGGATCAGATGAATAAATCATCTATGAACTTTTCCATTAAAATAGAATCCAAAGGTAGTACTACTGGATCTAGGCTCTAAAAATCCAGAGAACAGCAAGGAAATATACTTAGCTCTACTACTGCTGCCATCTCATGGCTATCCAGATTTTTGCAGTTATCACATTATTTTGACCCCCCCTTTTTTAAATTGATTATGTGCCATCAAGTTGTTTTTGACTCCGAGCAACCACACAGATAGATTTTCCCCATGATGATCTATCCCTAACTTGGTCTTTCAGGTCTTCCAATGGTGTACTCATTGCCACCGTGAGTCCATCCACCTTGCTGCTGGTTGTCCTCTTCTTGTCTTTCCTTCCATCTTTCCCAGCATCATAGCCTTCTCCAGATCCACTTGTAATTGTATGATAGACCATTTCAGTTCTGATGCATGATTTGCAGGTATAATTTATTCCTGCATGATCTGATGAAAGCCCCATGAATTGCATTAATTAAATGGGCCTTCATGCTGTAATGTCAACTCTTACCATTAAGAAGTTCAAGGGGTGGTCTCAAGATGGCAATAGGTGAGCAGCTTGGAACCTATGCTCTCTGTTTTATTCTATTCTATTTTATCTTTCAACCTATTTTCATTTTTATATTACTTTTAATTTACCTTTTATAAATTGAAATGCCTGGGAGCTCATCTATCTGCTCCAGGTACAACTCAATAAAATATAAAACAGGACTCAAGAATGGGAAAAAGGAAGAGACAGCGTGTACACTCCGTAACATGGACACCACCCAAGCCTTTGAAGCAGCAGAAAATGGATGAATATACCATAAACAAGCAGACAACTTCAGCAAGTAATTCTGACCCTACTTACTCTCCAGACAGACGTAATACTTATAACTCTTATACAGTAACTCTTTGGAATGGGATCTACAGACAGAAATTGAAAGTCAACAGCTTATAGAACTTTCTTCTTCCCTGGTAGAGGATACCCCCCTCCCCCAGACTGTTGCTGTTTGTTCAGCAGCTGCATTGCTTATGCAAGATGGGGATGATAAGAACTTAAAAAGGGAAAATGTAACAGACTTCATAACTAGCCAATGCCTGCCCACAGCGCAGTTGGTGATCTTGATCTTCGAACTTTTGACTTCAGTCAAAAATAAGGTTGATCTACTAAAGCAGTCCTTTGTAAAGTACACCGAGAGCACTCAAATAAAGCAGCAGAAGCTGTAAAGATACCTGCTGCTCATATCAACAAGCAACAAGCAGCTAACAGGGAATTTAGAACTGACCCCATTCCCGAATCTAGTAGGAGAGAAAGGAAACTGTGGAGGGCTCATCTCTAAAGCAGAAAAAGAGCAGAGATGAGATAAGTGCAATTATTACTTGCAGACCAATCAGATCATGCTGCAGATTTCCAACAATAGAGTGAAGAGAGGGTGATGAGACTTCAAAAAGACAGTTATTCAATTCTTGAGTAAGCTGCTCCACTGCGAAAGCTCTTTGTGAGGTCTGCTACATACTGAATGGCTGCCATCTAGGAGAGGCTGCATGTGAATTCTGCTAACATTTAAGCAATCAGTCCCTGGCATGCTTTTCAAAATGAAGCCCTTTGTCAGCACCTTCTTAATGTTGCCAGTATGTGACTTCTGTTCAGAAAAAGCTAGCCTGCTTTTGGATCAGTTTTCCCAAGGGGGTATTACCACTTTAAAATCTAAGTGTAACAGTTAGGGAGGCCTTGCTCATAGTCACCTGAGCCCTCATAACCTCTTGGTTAGACTACTGCAACATGCTCTACATGGGGCTGCCCTTGAAGACCATTCAGAAGCTTCAACTGATACAGAATGCAGCTGCATGGATAGTAAATGTGTTGGATGTGCGACACATATAACACAGCTACTGCATAAGCTGCATTGGTTGCCAGTGTGCTTCTGGGTGCAATTCAAGGTGCTGGTTGTTACCTTTAAAGCCCTACATGGCTTGGGACTGGGTTACCTGAGGGACCATATTTTCCCAATAGTTTCTACCCGCCCGATTTGGTCCGGCAGGTTGGGCATGCTGCAGGCCCTGTCAGCCAAGAAATGCCAGCTGGCAGGGACCAGGAGATGTGCCTTCTCTGCTGTAGCCCCTGCCCTTTGGAACATTCTCCCTTCAGAGATTAGGATGGCCCCAACCCTGTTGGCTTTTCATAAGACTTTAAAGACCTGGCTATGTGCTCAGGTCTGGGGCCCCAAATGCGTTAAGGGCCCTGTCTCCTGGCTGTACTGATAACTATTATGATAATTTTCTCGGTTGCCATGTATATTTATTTTTGTATTGTTTTTAATTGTTTTAATTGTTTTAGAATTGTTCACCACCCAGAGTCACCTGGTTGAGATGGGCGGCCATAGAAATTAAATAAATAAATAAATAAATGTTGAATCCAGATAACCTCAGGGAGGTTTCACCAGCAATAATCTCGAGAGAGGAGCTCTAATCAACAAACTGCAGTATCTACAGCTACAGAGTCTGCCAAGGACTCACTAGAAGTAAAGTGATTGACTCATTTGGTGCATTGCCAGATTCAGAGCAAGCAGACACCATACAGAGATTGGATGAATTAAGAGAAACATTGGTGACAATATGCTCCACAGTGAAAACATTAATTAATCTGGTCCTACCATGTACTCAGGACTGTGGCAATAAACTCAATCAGCAAACTGCAAATGCTGCCACAGCCACAAAAAGCCTAGGCACACAGACCACCAATGGAGAATCTTTAACGTCCAACCCAGTCGAATCGAAACCTTTAATGTCCAACCCAGCGACCACATAGATAGATTTTCTCCAAGACGATCTATCCGTAATCTGGCCTTTCAGATCTCCCAATGGAGCACTCATCACCACTGTAACTGAGTCCATCCACCTTCCGGTTGGTTGTCCCCTTCTCTTTTCTTCCACCTTTTCCAGCATCACAGCCTTCTCCAGAGAGCTTTGCGCTCCTGTTTACTTGGCCATTGTCTTCAATGAAGAGGAAGAACAACAAAAACCCTCAGATGTGGGTATCAGTAATGTAATTTCTTCTAAGTGAAAAATATTGCATTGACAAGGACATAAGGAAACAGAAGGACTCCAACCAATTTACATTACAAATGTAAACACAAATGTTGAATCAATGTGATTCCAAATATCAATCATAATTAAGCCAAATATACATATAAACACACTTTCTGGTATGGCACATTAAAACGAGGCTGGCTAGTTTGTGGCTAGGTGGAACGCAGAGAATTGGATTAACTGAGTGAAAGCTTTGTACCTCCACGGAGCATTTCAACCCTAATGATTTATAGCGTCTTCATACCACCACCTAATCATCGTTGGAGCGATATAAAACTTGGCCGAATCACTTACTTTGGCGCAAAACGCAACCCCGCTGCGTTCGGGGGCTTCTCTTGCTCGGGCGTTCCCCGAAAGCGGTAGAGAGAGCGGCTCAACGGCTCCTCCGGTTACCGCTTGCCCACTCGCTCACTAGGACCCAACGGGAATCTCCCCCCAGCCCCCCTCACACACACACACACACACACACACACACACAGCCCCCTGGCCTGCTAGAGCAAAGCTCCCCCTCCGTCCACTCCGCGAGGTGCGCAAACGGAGGAAGGGAGGAGCCGCTGGGAAGCTTCGAGCTAAGGCTTCCAGCTGCAGCGGTTTCTCTCCCCCTTCCGAGGGGGCCGCTGCCGCCACCACCCGCCACCCGCCAACGACTTTTCTCGTTTGTCTTGGGGAAAAGCAGCTGTTGCTCTTGAAGATGGCGAGCTGCCGCCACCTCCTCCGCTGGCTTCTCGTCACCCACTTGGGGTCCCTTTGCTGTGAGTCTCCCGCGGCTTCTCTCTCTCCTCTGGGGGTGGCAGCGGGGCTCTGGATTTCCCACACAAGCGCGTCCAACTCTGGGCTGCGGGGACTGGGGCTGGCCGGAGGGGAGGAATCAAGACTCGGAGCTGCCAAACTCGACGCCGCCTTAAATCTCCTCCTTCGGCGAGGAGCATCTTGTTCTGACGCGGAGGCTTTTCGTGCGGGCTCTTTTCCCTATTGGCTTTTCAGGCTCGCCTTTCCCCTCACTTTTGAGAGTAGAGGAGAAACAAAGCCCGCTCCCCGCTTCGCTTGGCCCTTCCTACTAGGCGATACCGCTGCTGCGAGGAAGAAAAGGGTAAACGGAGCCTGCCTGCCCCTCCCCCACGGCTAGCTTTGATTTGATTAGCGAGCTTGGCAGAAAACGAGCTGGCGATTCCTGCCGAGCGGCGCGCGCTTCTCCCGGCAACGAGGAAACCGAGGCTGTCCCGGGGAACTGCGCCGGCCGGGTGGGGGGACGGGGGTGGGACTGAGGACACTTTTCACGAGGCGAGAAAAAAGTTCGAACCCTTTCAAAGCTTGGCCTGGATTGGCCGGAAAGCCGCAGCGTCTCTGTCTCTCTCTCTCTCTCATAAATAAAAACCACTGAGTCGGTGAAGCGTTTATGTCTGCCCAGGCTGGCCCAAGGTAAGTGACCTAGTGAAGGAGCAGACGAACTGGGAGCTGAAGCTTTTCTCAACATGTTGATGGGGTTTCATCCTCCACTGTGCTTGAAGGTGGGCAAACAGGGTCCCAAGGCACTCTGCTTCCCTCCGAGACTTTGCTGCCTCTGTCGCTGCCTCCCAGTGTTAGCGGCCGGAGGTGATCTGCCTTCATGCCTAAAGAGGGCTGGCCGTGTTAACCAACTGCCTGAGACGAGCTCTTAGGCAGGTTTGCGAAGAAGTTAGAACCCTGGAATTTAAGGAGCGGGTTTGTTAGGACTCCTGCTTTTAGTACTTGCAATACATTTTTGCTGCACTTCTAAGAAATGAAGTCTGGTTTCCCTTTCAAACGGGATTTCTGAGTCAAAGTGAGACAGGTGGAACCTTAAGCATAGTTTCTTAGAATTATTCCCACTGAGCTCATTGAGGTGGATTTGTGGGGAAGCATTTGTAGGATTTGGCTGTAAAATTGGGTTGCCTGATCCACTCTATGTTTTCTATTCAGATCTAAGTTCTATTGAGTGTAGTAGTGCTGCTTCTCGAATATAGGAGCCTGTACATTTGGATTTTGACATAAGCTACTTTATTTCCAAATAAAGTATGTCTGCTGGATTTAATGGGATCACTAGCTTTCTAATTAACATGCCTTATGTTTGGAAGTACAAATGGACTATTGTCCATTGCATGTTTATGCCCTGAACCCATGCATATTTATTGGAATGAAATTATTATACATACAGTTGTCATTTGTATTACAGGCTATGTGCTGGCTATTTGCTTTTTGTGTGTCTCTGGAAGTCCCTGCAAGATCATTCAGCCAACATGGAGTCACAACCTGTCAAAATATGGCCATGTGGTTTTCTTTTTCATAAAACAAAGGGAAAAGCAAACATAGGATAGGCTTAACACATTCATTATCATTTTTTTAAAGGATCCAAACATTTCGGCTCCACATTTTTCAATGCTGTTCTTGTATTAGTGCCAGCCATAGTGCCAGCCAAGGGTCAAAATAATGTGTGCACATGTTTTAAATGTAGCCCCCATTGCAAAGATACATTTGTTGATGAGAAAATGCAGATACTATATGCTTAAAGAGGTGCTCTCAGTTGGATTGCAATCTTGATAAAAAGTCTCTCCTTAAAACCATGTAATGAATATAATCCAATCCCTTCCAAGAACTTTCCTCTGTCAAATGGTTCCTACCATCAGGAAATTTCTCCAAATATTTAGGTTTCAAAAAAAAACAAAAACAAAAACAAACCTTTTAGTTAAAAAAAAACTTAACCTTTTAGTTAAAAAAAAATTGAACCTGTTGATCTGTCCATCAACCATATGATGATCCTTCAGGTATTTGTAAAAGGCTTTAACATTTCCTCTTACCTGTCCGTTTTTCAGCTGTAGGTTACTGATATCCAAGAATGTGCCTTAACAACGTCAATCAACACAAAATAGAATGTTACCTATTCCTTTGTTGATGAAGAGTAGAATTTCTTATACTTTTTTTTGTTGCTGCTGCTCTCAATTGATATTTAGCTTGTGCTTTGCCAATTCCTTAATGATCTTCATATGGACTACAGTTCAATCAACCAACAGATCTTCTATCCTATATTTATGCATGTGATTTCCCCTACCCCAACATCCCACTGAAATGCAGAATTTTATATTTCTCTCAGTAGAAATTCATTTTGTTAGTTTTGGCTCAGTTCTACCTATCATCATCATTTTAAATTTTGTTCCTCCCAATGTGATGTCTTGTGCAAATTTGATAAGCTTTATCAGTACCTCTTCATCTATGCTGTCTATAAAAATGTTGGAAACATGAGCACAGGACAGTCCTCTTCTAGTTTGTATGAAACATCTGCAGTCATAGATTCATGTAAAATTATCTTTGTTTAGTTTATATTTGCTAGTTTTTCAGTGTTGGCATGAATATTATTGAAAACGTTGCTGTAAAACCTACTGGGAATTTCTGAGTAAGCGTGGTTAAATAGTAAGAGTGTCATAGATTTCTCATGAAGTAAATTACATCAGATGTTTCCAAGTATTAGTTTGTAGTATTTTGCAGTTGTTCATAAAAAATAAAAAAAAAAAAAGGACAGACCTACTGAAAACTAAATAAATACATTAAAAAATCACAAACATGGAATAGAAATCACACCCAAGCAATATGTTGATCATAGATAAGTGAAGCTGGCATGCACAGCTGTCAAAATAGTTTGCAATGCAGGACTTTAAAGCATGCTAAAATTATACATTGCACTTTGTCAGTTTCAAATTAATTTGATCAGTGAAAGGTACCATTTATTTATTTATTTTGGAAGGATTGAAATCATGACAATACAATACAAACACAGAGAGAGAAAGAAGAGGGCAGAGAGCAATTGCCAACAGGTTTTCCACCAGTTAAACATGTTTGAGTTCCATAATCAACGCAGAGTTCATCTTTTGGATAAGAACAGATATAAAAACCAATTGATTTAATCCATGGGTCTAAATGTATAGAAATTCTTCTGTTTTAATAGAAAAAGTCTAAATAAAAACTGAACAGTTCCCCTAAATGTTTACTGTTTCAAAAAGTTGTAGTTTTCTGAAAATAGTCTTCTCTGTGAAAGATTTTTTTTTACCCTACCTCATGATTTGGTTCTTTAAAATTCCTTTAGAATCTCTTTTGGTGCCATTTATTTTTAGTCTCATTGTAAGAAGGAGGCAGGTGCCATAGTTTTCTATTACCCATCTCTAAGCCCTCTGCAGGTTCTCAGGTGCTCAGGCTTTATAAAGACTCATAGGAAGGAGATGCCTCATGGTATACCTTTGGAATTGAACTAAAATAAAGAAATCCAGATGCACTGCCAACTGTGGCAAAATGATTCTACAGTGAAAGGCAGGACACCCGCACACTTCCCTTGATTACCTTATAACTAAGGTAACTGCAAGAATCCAATGTACCACATATGAGAATTTCACTGAACTTCCTTCACCTTTGGAAAAAGCAATTTCATTTCCTTTTTTTTTTTTTTAAATGATGCCCATTTTTGCTAGCAGCTCAAGAAACAAAGTGCTAACCCCCAAAAGTAAAAGCCTGCCCTAACATTCTAAAATGGTCAAGGCAGGCTTTACTTTGGGGGTTAATACAGATAGTCCCCAGTTTATGAACTAGTTGCATTCCCAAGGTCTTTCCTTAAGCTGAATTTGTATGCAAGCCAGAACAGTATTATTGTATAATACTGTATAAGTAGTAGTATGTAATTAACTTGAACCATTGTGTATTTAACTCGAATTTTGCTACAGTAGGCTCCGTTCTTATGGATTGTACTTAAACCAGGCACTAGCTGTAATTTCTTTTAGTTGGAAAAGTGAAAGTGATAAAAGGGTTAGAGAAGCTCAAAGGATGTTAAAATGAAAAGTAGTGGCATTACAAAAGTGAAAGGGAGAAAATGGAAGTGGTGAAGTGTGTTTGGAGAGGATGTTGGACAGGATGGTTATGAGAAGAAAAACAGGGGTTTAAAAGAGAAAATTCTGGTTTTTTGAGCCCCAACCAATTGGTGTGAGTTCTAGTGTTTTAGCTACTGATAAGCCATAAGAAGAGGATTTCATTTTCATAAAGTAAGTGTGTTGAGAGCAAGAGGCAAGCTGCTTTATGGTATCACCAGTGAAAAGGATGGTGGAAGACTGGGGAAGTGCTTGCCACTGCTGGCGTTGGTGACATTGCATTGAGAATAGCAGCAATTGCAGCTGAAACAATCTCTGGATGCTGTTTGGTTCTCAAGACTGCAAGCTGCATTGGAGGACAGCACTGCAGCTGGGGTGATGACAACATTTTCAAATAAAGAACACTGGGCCTCTATGGAAGCATTTGTACTCTTTATTATGAGGTACTCGTGTGTGTGTGTGTGTGTGTGTGTGTGTGTGTGTTAAAATGGAATCTACTTGTGCTATTATTTGACAAATACTTCATCAAGGATTTCCGCATCAGTTCCCCATTCTCACCCTTTCAGGACTCAGTCAGATGCAACACTGGCTTCCCTGGAAATGTTATGTTGAAGGCCCTCTATTTCTGGCATAAATTCCCTGCCTTACCCTTGTCTATAATCATCATAGTTTGCACTATATTGACCCTAGTCAAAATTTGCTGGGGGTCTGATGACTAAATCACACTGTTGACATATATTTTATCTTGTAAAAAACTGCAGTTGAAACAATAATACATGGAAAAGTAATATGGAAATGGTAAGTGATATGGAAATACATGGAAAAGTGATATGAAAATCACCCATTCTAGGCATGAAGATTTTTATGTAGTTTGGTGCTGTGAAGAATAGATTACTTTCCCAACATCTGTTATTAAACAGATATCTGTACAAAATACTATAATAAAGACATTGATCGAAATGTGGCTCTTAATTCATAAAATAAATCTGTTCATGGAACAGCTGTTTTACCCTTTCCCCAAGAGTCTAATGTACAGGTGAAACTCGAAAAAATAGAATATCATGCAAATGTTCATTTATGTCAGTATGGCAACTCAAAAGGTGAAACCAATATATGAGATAGACGCATTACATGCAAAGCGAGATATGTCAAGCCTTACTTTGGTATAATTGTGATGATTATGGCATACAGCTTATGAAAACCCCAAATTCACAATCTCAGAAAATTAGAATAGTGTGAAAAGGTTCAATATTCTAGGCTCAAAGTGTCCCACTCTAATCAGCTAATGAATCCATAACACCTGCAAAGGGTTCCTGAGCCTTTCAATGGTCTCTCAGGCTGGTTCAGTAGGAATCACAAGCATGGGAAAGACTGCTGACCTGACAGTTGTGCAGAAAACCATCATTGACACCCTCCATAAGGAGGGAAAGCCCCAAAAGGTAATTGCAAAAGAAGTTGGATGTTCCCAAAGTGCTGTATCAAAGCACATCAGTAGAAGGTTATGTGGAAGGGAAAAGTGTGGTAGAAAAAGGTGCACAAGCAGCAGGGATTGCAGGTAATTGCAAAAGAAGTTGGATGTTCCCAAAGTGCTGTATCAAAGCACATCAATAGAAGGTTATGTGGAAGGGAAAAGTGTGGTAGAAAAAGGTGCACAAGCAGCCTGGAGAGGATTGTCAGGAAAAGGCCATTCAAAAGTGTTGGGGACTTTCACAAGGAGTGGACTGAGGCTGGAGTTAGTGCATCAAGAGCCACCACACACAGACGGATCCTGGACATGGGCTTCAAATGTCGTATTCCTCTTGTCAAGCCACTCCTGAACAACAAACAACGTCAGAAGCGTCTTACCTGGGCTACAGAAAAAAAGAACTGGTCTGTTGCCCAGTGGTCCAAAGTCCTCTCTTCTGATGAGAGCAACTTTTGCATCTCATTTGGGAACCAAGGACCCAGAGTCTGGAGGAAGAATGGAGAGGCACACAATGCACGATGCTTGAAGTCCAGTGTGAAGTTTCCACAGTCTGTGTTGATTTGGGGAGCCATGTCATCTGCTGGTGTTGGTCCACTGTGCTTCATTAAGTCCAGGGTCAACGCAGCCGTCTACCCGGAGATTTTGGAGCACTTCATGCTTCCTTCCACAGACGAGCTTTATGGGGATGCTGACTTCATTTTCCAGCAGGACGTGGCACCTGCACACACTGCCAAAAGTACCAAAACCTGGTTCAATGACCATGGGATTACTGTGCTTGATTGGCCAGCAAACTCACCTGACTGAACCCCATAGAGAATCTATAGGGCATTGCCAAGAGAAAGATGAGGGACATGAGACCAAACAATGCAGCGGAGCTGAAGGCCGCTATTGAAGCATCCTGGTCTTCCATAACACCTCAGCAGTGCCACAGGCTGATAGCATCCATGCCACGCTGCATTGCGGCAGTCATTCCAGCAAAAGGGGCCCAAACCAAGTACTGAGTACATATGCATGCTTATACTTTGCAGAGGTCCGATATTGTTCTATTTCCAATCCTTGTGTTATTGATGTCATGTAATATTCTAATTTTCTGAGATCGTGAATTTGGGGTTTTCATAAGCTGTACGCCATAATCATCACCATTATACCAAAGTAAGGCTTGACATATCTCGCTTTGCATGTAATGCGTCTATCTCATATATTGGTTTCACCTTTTGAGTTGCCATACTGACATAAATGAACATTTGCATGATATTCTAATTTTTTGAGTTTCATCTGTATAAACAAGAAAAACAAATTCAACACTGTGGTCGTTCTTGGATGATAGTAATACTGTAACTTGCAAAGTAGAAGTGGGAAACTAGTTACAGTCTTATTTAGCAGCTGTATTCACTCTAACTACTTACACAAATGACTATTTCTTTCTGTCCACAATAATAGGGAACAAATTTGTGTGTCCAGTGTTTAGATATGTTTGTATCTCTATATGTATCTGTGTTGGTATAAGTATGATTTGTGTACTGCTTTGGATTCAGTTCTATAAAGATGCTTCAAAGCCTGCAATGATGCAAATGTGCCATCATTTGGGGATTACATATTTTCCTGGGATTGTTTAGCAGCTCCTTTAGAAGTTTCAGATAAGTTTTACTTTGATGATCCCACATGCTCCAGAGTATATTTTTGGAACTGAATTTGAACCACTGCACAAACACATGTGATTTAGATATAGATGTAGATACAATGCACAGACATACATATATAGTATACACACACATATAATTGGATACAATTTACGTTATGCTTGCTCTAAAAGTATATTAAAATGTATCTGCCTATTCACTGGCTGTACTTCCTGAATGGTTAGTGCCCCACTTTTGTCAAACCCCTTGAATTACAGCTGAAAGTCCTGACTTTGCTCCCATCTGAGTGTGTTTCCTTTCAACTTCAGTGTGGTGGTGTACAGAGGCCAAATGCCAAAACAGTTATCGTTCCAATATTTCTGGTCCTGACTGTAACTCCCCTGATGCCAAGGAGAAACAATAACCTCACCTCCAAAAAACACAGAACAACCGAGTTCATCTACCCACCTAAAGAAAATGCCTGAGAAAAATGCTTTCATATATGTTTTATCAACTGATAACCTTTCCAACAATTTTGTTGCTTTAGTCATAAACTCTATACAGTATAATAACAGTACCAGTCTATTCTTTTGTAATGCTAAACCAGTTAACTCATTTTCCTAAATAAGTTGGAATCTTCACCAAGTTTGTTATATGAAATTTCCAATGAATTCAATATAAAAAGTTTTTTATATTGCTAATAATGAGTCTGAGATCTCACTCATTTACATACAGAATATAATGGCAGAGGTTAAAATGTTATATCTACTGCTTACCTTATATAACTAAATGTTATGTTTATAATTCAGAAAATAAAATTTCAGTTCACCCTATTATTAAAAGACAAGTGGGCCTGAAATAAAAAGAAGTAGCAGGCTGAATCGTCATGGGAGGTTCCAGCCAGCTAGCTATGCCTTCTTTCTGGGCACTCAGCGCTCCCCTCTCTCTCTCCAATTTTCTGTTTTCCCACCTAAGAAATATCTCACATGTCAGTCTTAATTGTCCTGCTGTTTAGAAACAGGGGCTGCATAATAGTTAAATGGTGGGCTTTGATTGGGGAGACCACATTCAAGCCCATATTCTGTCATTTTTTGGTCAGACACAGATCTCAGTTTAACCAGCCTCAAAGTGTTGTTATACAGTTAAAATTAGTGGATATCTTTACGTATGCTGCCTTGAGCTCTCCAAGAAAAGGAATTAAGTGATCAGTTTGGGGACTGGTACTGCTGCCAACATTACAGTCAAAGGAAGAACACCCCAAAATCTTGAGAGTACTGATAGGAGCTACTTTGACTTAAAAGTATTTAAAACAATGTTGATTGTATCTAATTAATTTTCAGAATCCACTCATCTACTTCATAGTAATTAGTTAGCGCTCACTGATGTGCAGATAGAGAAGACAACTACATGCAAGTAGCTGGACTGAGTTTGTGCTTGTTGAATTTTTGTCTTACTACACAAGAAGTTAAGGGGGATTGTTTTTTGTTCTACTTTTACAATAATCCCCATGAAGCAAGATTGATGTGGACTCCCTGTGATCAAACAGAAATATGATCCTCTGTGTCATACACATTATATCAGCTGGGCAGCAGTTTCTGAGATGAGTGACTATTTGGCTTTAAAAATTGTTTGGAAGCTATGCCATTAAAAACAAAATAAGTTCCATCTCTGTATGCTATCCGCCTCATGTACAGTATGTTTATCAGTTCTTTGTTTTTGTTTTTTCTTTATCATGAAAATAAATAAATATTAATATGAACTCATTTTTATCAAAAGTATTTAAGACACTTTTGCAAAAATGAAACTTATTCTAACAGAGAGCACATTAAAATGCAAGAAAAAAAATTATGTAAATTCAAATAATAAACAGAGTTGCCTTCTAACATAAATGATTACAAGAAACATATTTCTATATTATAAGAAACCTAGTTTCAAAGAAGCACAAGATAAGTTTGCATATACATGTTAAAAACCTAAACCCTTAATCCCACATAAGGAAGTTTAAATTGTTTTTACCATAAATGACACCAAGCTGCAGCCTGATAGTATTACTACAAAGAAGGGAGGTTTTGTGTGTGTGTTTGTATAAAAAATAATAAATATTTCCTTCCTTCCTTCCTTCCTTCCTTCCTTCCTTCCTTCCTTCCTTCCTTCCTTCCTTCCTTCCTTCCTTCCTTTTCCAGATTATGAAACATATGGAATCACTGTGCAGTCAGACAACGAACATGTTACAGCAAGAGAATTTGAAGGTATAGTATGTCTATGTTTAGGTATATATAACTGTTCTGAGAAAAAAAAAAGCTATTCACAGTAGATATATTAAAGTTCAGAAAAGCAGAAACAAGGTTGGAGGTCAGGAAGGCTCATATCACTGAAGTGTAATAGGTTGTAGAAACTTAAAATATCTGTCCAGAATCATTTAGTTGCTTGATTAGTACACACATTTCAATTGTTCTTTGGCTTTTCTCAGAGGTGATCCAGCTAAACTCAAAAATTTATTATGCCATGTTTATTTTAATAGAAGAAAATTGAAAATGTATTTAAATCTATTTGAAAGCATTCATAGTACTAACCTTGGATATATCTTTTTAATTACTATTCATAGTAATTTTCAGTAGATAAATGACTGTTTGTTCAGATCCTTCTAAAACAATGGAAATAAATATATTCCCAGGATAATATTATACATTAAACTATCCATTGCAGTGGGGTGAGTTGATATTTGGGAAGTCACCTGATGCTTCCTCTCCATATTCCAAACTTCCATCCTTTCCTTCCTATTACGTCTGTCTCAATTCCATTAAATCTGTTTCCTTTACCTTTTGGATTTTGGTATTAATTTGCTCATATTACAAAATGTAGATGGGAATATTTTCCTAAAGTGATTTTTCCTGATCCACCCTAGCTTCCTGTGATATTCATATTTTAGTTTGATTTTTAAGTCTGCCATTGTTGGCTCTTCTAATTCACATATAATATATGTTCTGCATTCATGGAGATGTCATCTCCAGTGATGTGGAATCTAGGGAAAGCTGTCTTTTCAGTTCTCTGAAGTCTGTACCATATCCCCATGAGGTACAGAAGTTTTACAAATACTTTGTTCTCTTCTAGAGTTTTCAGTTATCTGATTTTACAATAAACCTACTTGTCTGGAACAGACTTTCTCATTGAGGAACATGGACAGATTTCTAACATTTGAGAACTTATCTATTTTCACCGAATTTTGTGAATTTGCTTAATTTTGAATTATTGCTATGATCTGTGTGATGTATTTTGACATATAAATTCTGAATAAGTATTTTATTTTCTGTATTTAACATTTCTTGCACATATGTGTATGATCACTTATTGCGGACTGTCAAGAAGAATCAGGAGGAATCATTTATACAGTCGTCGCTTTCCATACCTTGATGAGTTGCTATTAGAACAAAGAAGGAGCTAGCCTGGGACAACTTCTTCAAATAAAGAACACTGGCCTTTGTGGAAAGATTATTATTCTTTACATATGATAACTTTTTTTTTTTAAATGAAATCTATTCGTGCTGCCATTTGATAAATATTTCATAAAGATTTCCTACATCGGGTTATTTTTTTCTTTCAGGTCCAAGTCATACACAATACTGGCTTCTCTGGAAGTGTTATATTGAAGCCCTCTCTTTTTAATATAAGCTCCTATCCTGACCTTTGTCTATAATAGTCATGGTTTGCGTCTTACTCAAGCTTTGCTGTGGGCTTCTGATTACTAAATCACACTTTTGACATACATTCCATCTTGTTACATGAAAGTTCAAAAAGGAATAACTTGAAAAGGAATATGTAAATGGAGGAATAATATGAAGGAATACAGTGCTAATGGAATAAGTGGAAGTCTGGACAATGCTTACTTTAAATAGACTTTCAAATTTATTTTTATTAATTTGGAAAATCTTACCATTTTTAATGTTTGGACCTTGCATCATTTA
Source organism: Liasis olivaceus (assembly GCA_030867105.1). Classification (NCBI taxonomy): domain Eukaryota; kingdom Metazoa; phylum Chordata; class Lepidosauria; order Squamata; family Pythonidae; genus Liasis; species Liasis olivaceus. The sequence goes on along the minus strand of CM061352.1, from coordinate 63,350,724 downwards.
ATTCTTTTTTTAAATATTTATTTAAATAGTCTGCTTTCTCAAAAATGTTTCCATCTGTCCTTCTTCAAATCTTTGTTGTGAATTCTTCACCCAAATATACACTTCTCAAAATATAATGTTTATTTTGCTTCTTTATCACTGCATTTTTCAGAAACATTTTCTGTTGGTTTTTAATGTTACATAATACCTCTCAATTTTCATTAAAATGTTTAATTCCCATTCTTTTCTCTTAACAAATACCAGTGAGAAACTCAATTTGAAACACTTTTATTTTCTGTAAGGATAAGTGAAATACATGATGGGAGTTTCTTATTCATGTGCACGTTAAATGATAGATTTGATATTCTCTGTTTCAGCATTCCTCATTAAAGCACACACAAGCATACTACAATAGATTTTTTAAAAAGACTAAAGGAATACGACAAAGAGAACATTGTAAGAACAAAAAAAAATGCTTTGATTAATTACTTTTAGTCTTGAAAGGATACAAATACTGTGCCCTCATGATAACTAAAGCCAGGAAAGCCACCGCCTATCCATTTCCACTACTTTGTTCTAGAAGTCTGTTATAGTAACATTGTTTATATTTTCTAAGAAAAATATAACATCCCACCAGTATACATTTATTTAAAACAATGCCTTGGGAAAATGACATGGGTATTCTTAGTGATCTGGAATTCAGAAGTTTTAATAAAAATTGCAAATGAGCATCTCTGCAAGATGAGAAATTTAGGCATGCATGCCAACAGATTTTAGGAAAGTGGATGATAAAAGACAGATCAATTTTTAATATATATCTGCTGCCACTACTGGCTCCTACTCTTGTATAACTAAGACCAGTTATTCAGTGGAAAAATTAATACACACACGCACAGACAGAGAAGATAACTACATAATAATTTCCTGGAATAGTTACAGATTGAAGAGCTTATCTGTTGAGTCCCCCTCAATCAATATTTTCCTATGTGAAGACTTTCGCACTGCCCTAATTCCCCCTTACCTGAATATCCAATAGTTATTTTTGGGACTGAATAGTAATTATGGTTTTAGTGAGATTGCATGAAATAGCCCTTATAAATATTTCACAATTTGGTTCTCTGGGTAGCCAGGGTTTCCCCCCCATGTTGGCATAGTAAACCTCATATTGCTATACTTGAGATGCAATGGACAAAATTTGTCCCGTTCCCCATTTATAGTATATATGCATAAAATCCTTTTTAGATTTCAAAGACTTCTACTTCAATGGATACCATTCCCTACTTTTAGTTAAAGTGAGGGTTTACTGGAATTGCTTATACTTTTTGATTTATTCTTACCCTTTCGTACATTATCTGTTATGCTTGGAAGTAGACATATTTAAAAAAAAAATACCATAAAGGGTCCGACAAATGTATCAATTTAAAACAAGGTCTAAGAAAGGTTGGGCCCACCATTTTTAAAGGGACTTATACCAAGTATTAAGTTACTGCACTGTAATTCATACATTATGAGACTGAAGGTATGCTATACTCAGGTAACCAATCTCTGTTCAAAATGCAATCTGTGAACTGGCATTCAGAATCATCCTACTGAAATCAGTTTCCATGTTATGCCAGTTGTTTGCATTGTACAATTTTTATATACTGTATGCTATACTAGAACAGAAACAACCATCTTTTTTCCCTCTTCCCTGTAGGGGCATTTCTGAGTTGTAAACACAATGTAAAGAAGGAAACTGGTATAAGGGTAGAATGGAAAAAGGTTAAAGGCTCTGTTATCTCATTTGTCTACTACAATGGTGCCTTTGAAGGTAAGCAAATACTTTGTCGTTGTTTGTGCATTGATTTACTGTTTGCAGCATGTTAATTGTCCCAAATAAAGGGTTACTTGGAGAAACGAACACATACATCTGTGTATTTTATTTTCTATATTTGCATTATCCCTTTCTTCCAAGATTTCCAGTAAAGTACATCCCTTCCCCATTTTATGCTCAGCACAACCTAGTGAGAGAGGTTAGGCTGAGAGAGAACCATTGGTTAGTTACCATATGACATTCGTGCCTTTGTGAGAATTTGAACTGGGTTGTCCTGGACTGAGCTTGGATTTTAGCAGCTCTTCTGATAAAATTGTCACCATGATTATTTGGAGAACTGGCTGCTGACCAATGTGAGCTTAACCAGATATAACCTTTTTTATTTGCATGCTTCCAGGTGCTTAGAGGAATACACAGAAAAGATAAGTATGCAGCTTACATATGTGAATCCAGCTTCAGCAGTTAAATTAAAGCTTGTCCAGGATGTTCTGCCACTTTCAAAGTGACTGTTCTTGTGGGTCCTGATTTAAGCAATTGTATAAGGAGGTAATTTGGGGAGGGGCTTTTTAAGAGTGAGGGAAATGCAGAGGATTTGGTGATGGTGGCAGTAGTATGTGTCTGGATACCATGGAGCAAGATTTTGATGTAATATTCACCCTAAGAGGATTTTAGTGAAAATATAAAATGCACTCCTGTTTCCATCCTACCCCCCATTCCCACCAAGAATATGGATTGAAAAGACAATACTAACCTTCATGGGAAGAACTATGGAGAGTAGCAAACAACAGATTGTTACAGCTACTGCCTCAACCTGCAGGCAGCAGGAAAAGAAAAATGAAAATGTAGTTGCATCTTTTTTGTCTGAAAGCTCTAATTTGATTTTTTAAAAAGTTAATCTGAAATAATGCTTTTATTAGTTAATTAGTTAACTAATTAACTAAGAACATGCCCTGTGAGAATGGAAAGCAAATATGTATAATATACTGGGAAAGGAAACTGGTTTTGTATCAATCTTATATACAGACAGAAGTCATCAAAGAGTCTCTAGCTAGCGACCAACGATGACAACTCCTCGTCGTTGTCCTCCTCCTCACTCTCTCTCTCATTTCTCTCTCCCAATGTTATTGTTTTTTAGGTAATTTTAAAGATCGAGCTGAAATATTGCACTCAAGTATTCAAATTAAAAATGTGACTAGAAAGGATTCTGGAAAGTATCGTTGTGAAATTAGTGCACCTGCAGAAAAAGGACAAGAAGCAGGGGAAGTTGAAGTCTCTCTCTTAGTATTGGGTAAGAAATCTAAAGGATTTTTTTTTTTAATCCTGCCTTTATTATTTTTATAAATAACTCAAGGCGGCGAACATACCTAATGCTCCTTCCTTCTTCTATTTTCCCCACAATAACAACCCTGTGAAGTGAGTTGGGCTGAGACAGAGTAACTGGCCCAAAGTCACCCAGCCGGCTTTCATACCTAAGGTGAAACTAGAAGTCACAGTCTCCCGCTTTCTAGCCTGGTGCCTTAACCACTACACCAAACTGTCTCTCTTATCTTATCATTATCTTATCTATAATTATGTTTATATAATTAAATATAATGACATCATCTTATCAGAAGTTTAAATGACATTAAATTTTAATTCAGCAGGGCAGGTTCATTTTTCTTTAAATTTCATTTGCTATCTGATACAGATGAGATACAGGAATATTACAATTTTATGAAAAAGCTTTTAAGTTAAATGAAGGTATCTATTTGAGTGAGGGACAATTAAATTAATGACTGTAAATGAGAAAGGTATGAAAAAATGGGAAAAATGTTAGGCACTTTAAACGAATTCAAATTTTAAGGAGAATATCAAATTTATACGCTGCTGAATCTTTTAGACTCACAGTAATGTGCAACAATATTTTAAAATGAAGTTTTGTGCAATAAATAAGAGTAACATTATATCATGAGAACATATTAGTAATATAATAGCTATAAATAAAAAAATAAATAACCAAGTATAGATGGCAAAGAGTCATTCCCCAAGGTCCTCTAGAAGACTTCAGTGTTCAAAAGGTTCCAGAGGGCCATTACAGAGCATACCAGCCTACTTTCTAGAGGGAATCTATTCCAAAATGCAGGTGTCATAATGAAGAAATAATGCTTTCTGGCCTCAGTGCCAACTCCCCACCCCCACTTACTTCAGAGATGTAGGGTACCATGAACAGCTTTCCCTTATGTTATTTAATGCTGTGGAAGAAAATGCATGTGCAAAACATAACTGATATACTGGTATTTTGTTATTAACTGATTTAAAATTGTATTATATCTGCTGCTTCATTGATTATAAATTGTTAAGAGTTAATTTCATGGCCTACTAATATTGGCTTCCATAAATTCCAGTGAGAAGTCTGACATAAAACAGTTTTATGTACTTATGAGAGAGATACATATGTATGTACTGTATATACACACCCACACATACCATTCAAACTTTCATTTGAGTAACTTATGAACAAATATTCAGATTTAGAAATACAGGTATTTGCCTTAGATATATGACATAATTTTCTAGTGCCATCAGCTGCTCCTGTTTGTGAAGTGCCTATTTCAGCTCTGAGTGGGACAGTAGTGGAATTACGATGCAAAGAAAATGAAGGTGTGCCAGCTTCAAAATACAGATGGTATCGGAATGGTGCTATTTTGCTTGAGAATCCTGTTTCTGGGAAGTTTAAAAAAGTGAAAGTTCCTTATACTTTGAATACTACAACTGGAACCTTGGTAAGTTTACATTTCTTGAATAACACTTAGTATTTGACTTTCCAGTCAACAAAACGATTGAAACTATATTATAGCAACACTGAGGAAATTCAAAATGGAATTATATAGCAAAAAAGGAGAGCCAACTGTCAAAACAATTCACATCATACAGATTTTTTTATATGCATGCTCAGTATGAGAAAAAATTAATATATTGTGAATAAAATAATTGGGAAAGGACTGATGCAAGAATGGGAGCAACATAAAGGAACGTAATTATTTTAAAAAGGCTTTACATATTCTATTGAATGTCAACTGGAAATTATACACTTTATTACTGCAGAAAAGAGCATTGGAAACTTCTCTTCATTTTGATATCAAACTAGTTTCTGCCTACTAATTTATTATGTCAAAAGTCTACTATGCATACAGGATTATTTCCAAAGGCCTGTTTGTGATAAAATTTGCTGAGCTGTGATCCTGGATCTCATTCCTCTGTGAGGACAACACTAGCAGTGTCTGGGCCAAGGCCTTGTATATTAAAACAGATTGACAAGAGCATTGATCTGTGATAAAACATCAGGCTTAAGATGCAAACTTCATCACTGAGCATGTGCTGAATTCTTACAGAACAGTAATCTTAACTGAATAGAAAAACTGTAGCTTATATTCTGGACCTGTTCTCATTGGCACCCTTCTGTTAATTAAAGATTATTTTTATCACTTTATTTTCACATGGTTAGCACATTTTTTTTAAATGATACCAGCTGGCACATGACAAATATTTAACTTTCTATGTCTGATTTATACTTTCAAGAAATGAGAGCCAGAATGGGTAGGCACTTCTGCCATAAAGCAGAGCTGTTTTTACATCCCTATGGCTGAAGAAAGAAGGTTCAAAAAGAAATTTTATTAATAACAGTCATATTTTGGTATCTCCTCATCTTTCAGTGTGATAGATACAACCTCACCAACTTTTCGGAATTTGATATGCTTTGTGTTATCTTTTGCTTAGGTTTCCTATGGAAAAATGGTAGTTACTTCATTAAATTAGATGCCAGATGTCTTAGCCATTTTCAGGACTGAAAAACGTTGACATATTCTGAATTTATATTTAAATAATGCAGAGGGATATATAGGAACTTTGTAAGTTTTGACTGTTCAGAACTTACTGTCACTTTTAACAGATAGTGAGCTATGCTATCTTTTTTTTTTTTTAACTAGTTGTTCAATCCTGTTTCAAAGAATGACACTGGGGAATATTACTGTGAAGCTGACAATAAAGTTGGACGGCCTCAAAAATGTCCTGTGAAGAGGATGCAAGTTGGTAAATGTCAAATGCAAACAAGGCCAGAAAATCTTTATATGAAAATGTCATCATTATACAACAAAGATGATTTATTGTCCAGGATCAATTTTGAATTTTTTTAAAGGCATTGTTTTAAAAAATCTACAATTTAATTTCATGAGTACCAATCTCATTTTAGATCTCAGACTTGTACACTTTAGAGCAATGAACACTAATGTTAACACATTACTATATTAACTTTATACTGAACATACCAATTGGTGCAGAACATGGTGATCAAGTGAGTAACTAAATGTTGATAATTTTGAACATAGTCCTGCATTTCGTTAAATCTTAAGTTATAACCATTTATTTTTAAATAGAAATCTAAATCCTTTTAAGGTACATAAGAGATGGCAACAGGATATCAAAGACTTTTTTTCCATATGAAAGTGTCCACAATGATATCATTGTCAAACATACTTTCTTTGTATGTTGGGCTGGTGCTATATTTAAAGCAGCAAAATATATCCGGTTCTTTGATGATTGCAGTGGTAGCTATATCTCTTTTACAGCACAATCCTATATGGGAGTACTTAGATTAAGTTTTGTTAAATTCAGTTGGATTTAGACCCAGGTAAGTCAGAAAAAAAAAAATATTTGGCAAAAGTAATAAATGCATAAATGAATATGTTAACCTGCTGAGGGTTTCAATCATGTATTCTAGATCTCTTGGAAACATTGATTGGCTACTGCCAGAGGAATAATATTTTATCTATTTAGTATAGTGACCATTTACCTTTATTGCTGTGGCACTTTCCTATTTTGGTCTCACATTTTTTTCACCTACATTCACTTGGCATGTCACATTAAGAATGAAGCTTTTTTGGAGGAAGTGAGACTATAGTGAGTCCTGTAGTCTTGCTGTCTTCATGGCTCATTCTTACAGAACATAATTTGTTCTGTAAGTTGTTCACAAAGGAAGTTGTATAAGTTGTTTGCAAAGGAAGAAAATTGAAAAAAGTTAAAGCATCATTCAAAGTGACTTCACTGCAGACTTCAGATTTCATATACTTTACTGAATTCATCTTTGTAACAATTATTTTTAGTTGTTATTTTATTGAAGAATTTCAGTGGTTATCTTATTGAAGAATTACAGAGATAAGGACGCAGAGAAAGAAGTTTAGATACGGCCACTCAATAAATTCATGATCATAGTGAAAGCTGAACTTTCATTGTTTACATGCAACAACATGAGTAAAATTTTTATTTAATATTCTGATTTAAGAGTGAATGTTCCTGATTATTGCCTTCTCTCAATATGACTTACTTGAGATTACTCTGTGTATTACATCCCTCTACAATATTTATAGCTACTATGTTTTGAATTTTAGATGACCTTAATGTAAGCGCTATCATAGCTTCAGTGATCATTGTGGCCTTAATAATGGCTTCCTGTGGTCTTGGGGTATATTATGCACAAAAGAAGGGTTATTTTTCAAGTAAGTAAAGTTTACTTCTTCTCTGAAGTATTAATATGTTTCACTGCCTTCATGTTTGTGAATTGTGGCTACAGCTAGTACAAGAGAAGTAGAACCCTCACAGGGGGGTGGGGGGCATCAAAATGGTGGGCATAACTGGGTGATCAAAATCCCACCCATTTTTTATGTGCATTGAATGCACTGCCTACACTAAAAATACTGGGTTATGGTGTTGACAGCTCCCCCCCCCCCCAAAAAAAAACATACACAGACACACACGCGAATACTAACCCTTTCCTGGCTGAAGAAGCAACATAATTTATAATTTTCTTATTGATCAAGTACAATTAGATTTAATGTACCTTTGATAGCTTGGGAGTCATTTCTACGCGTTCCAGCAGACTCTGTGTTACTGCTATTATTGAGGAACCACGAGTAGAGAATAATGCAGTTCCACAAAAATAAATAAATAAAGATCCCTTTAGGAATGTGCCAGTATTCACATTGGAAAGAAACTTCTCATTTGCTATCTGGAGGTTGAGTCATGGCAACTGGACTTGTTTTCTTTTGGTTTGATATGTTTCCTGCTTGTCCAAGCAGCTTCTTCAGAAAGCTAGACTGAAGAAGCTGCTTGGAGAAGCAGCAAAACTCATCAAACCAAAAGAAAACAAGTCCAGTTGCCATGACTCAACCTCCAGATAATTCCACCTGGATGACTGAGAATCTTCATCAACATATTCTCATTTGCTATTTTAGTCCCTCTATATTTGAGGCTATCAGAACATTATGAAAATCATAGAACTGATTCATGTTTTTGCAAATTTAACTCTAAAGCAGCCCATACACTGTACAGAACCTAAGACTCTGCAGTACTTGGGAAATGATTCTGAAAAGATGCTTTATAGCATGATTGCAGCACCTTAAAGCAAATCTTTAGAGTAGCTGTGTTTTCTCCAAGATTATATGTCTGCTAAATTCAGTACTATATCAACATCTGCTATGTTTATGCCTCTGGGTATACATAAGTACCTTTTTGGAATTGAATCTGAAGCATTGCCAGAACTCTAATAGGCACATTCTGGATTATAAATGCAAATAAGTACATACTAGCAATTTAAAAGTTGAAGTACCTTGATTTTTGCACAAAGATTGATGTTTAGACAGCAGGTTTAATCTCTGCAGAATTTTAATAGCAAGCTCCCTCTGCTGGGTTACAATAAAAGTACACCCATTTACAAAGGATTTTGCTAATAGAAAATTCACTTCACTTTTAAGTATCAGCAGAACAGCTAGTCAGCTCTTGCTCTCTGCATGCCTTTCTCTTACAGGAACAATAAGCCACAAAAGAAACAGAACTATTTGGATTCTTAGCAGTAAAATGGAGCCATTATTCTTTGGGGGAGCAGTCAAGGGGGGGTCTAACAATGTCTTAATTCCACTGAAACAAAATCTCTGTGCCCTGATCTTGCTTTCTTTCTCACATGTCATGTTTCTCTAGATTATGTCAATTAATGTCTGAAAACATGTTCATTATTTTGTAATATTGTAGTTTATTCTAAGAAGTGTTGTCCTATTGCAGGCTTTGAATGTTTTCATAATTGATCAAAATGAGTTTGTATTTTCAAGTATTTGAAAAATTTTTAGATTTATTTTTCTATTCAGACACATAAAAAACCTAGAAAAGAAAGTAGCTGTGATTAGGATTTTCTAAGAGCAGTACCGACTCATAATTCCATGACAGAGCAAGCTAAACTAGATAAAAGAGCAGGTGTTGAATAAACCCCTTCAGATTATTTAAGAAATGTGCCAAGATGAGCTATCCCTAGGAGAAAAATTGCCAGTCTCAAGGCAAACTAATATAGAGAACACCCATTCCTTAAGACAGTACTTTCAACTGTGTAAGTCATATTAATATGTAATTGCAGTCTGATGGGAAATACAAAAAAGAAATGTTTCTGAAAGTAAGTGTAAGATCATGAGAGAATACAGTATCTGTTTCAATGCAATTCCAAATGGACTTATAACAGTTAAGCTTTTAAAAACGTTGCAATTAAGCAGTATCACATTTTATTCGTCTTACTGATTTTTTTCCTTCTTGGTTTTCTAGAAAGAAATTCTTCAGTGTAAGTACAGTTACTTTTCTGTCTACTTCCATGTTTAATGTAGCTATAATTCTACTGGGTTTAGGAAACAATTGAGTACAATCAGTAGCATCAGTTACACTATTGCCTTTTGAAGAATGTAATCTCTAAATTTTTGGCCCAGCTAGAAAATATTTGAAGAGGGGATGATTTCTAATACACCAGTTACGTATATTTGAATACAGTAAAGAGAAATACAGCATTTAATACGAAATCAAATTTCTATTGTAATATGTTCAACTGATGTCAGATTTGGACCTACTAATATTATTATGGCCACAAAAAGTGAGGTATTATTCAGTCCCAAATTTTAAAATTTGATGATTGGTTTAGCTTTATACATGAACTTATTTTCATTAGTATACACTCTCCAGGCTATTAACAAAATTTTGGTTTTAGTTCAAGGAAATTCAGTTGAAACATATAAGATGCATAGAGTTAATTATCTATAAGTGCTCAGATGCAACGATGTATTTTTTTCTTATTTCACTAGGAGGAACAAAAGTTCCAAGTACAAAGCTACAGAAAGTGAAAAAGTGAGTGTTCTACATCCATTATGTTTCACACATCTATAGTATAAAGTAGCTAAAAACTGCGCGAGTCAACTGAATCTTATATTTTTGCTGGGTCTGGGGAAGGAAGGGGTAGAGAAAGAAAGTTGGGACTTAATTTCGAATATTACCCAATGTAAATGTTCCCTTCAAATGAAAACTAGCATTTCAGGGGGGGAAATGTCTGGAATGATTGTTTTATATATAATATACATTAAGCTGTTAGAAAAACAGCTGCATATAATTTCCAGTCTAAACTGTAGAAATTCATTTCTTAGTTTTGAAGGTGCCACAGCAGTTTATTTTTGACACTGGATACCTGTCCTCTCATAAGATTGCTATAACATAGTATACAGTAATAATATTAGCCATGGCAAATTTGTTTAAGTTTACTAGAGGATGTAAATGAAAGTCTGCCTTTACAAAATGAACTTTTTTTGTTATAATCTTTCTCTCGTACATGATCACAGAGAAAATTTGGTATTAGGCAGATAATGTGGAGATGCTAGTAATATTTATCATGAAAATGGCAATAAATGTTACAATGGCCATGAGCTAAAGATTCACTCCAGTGTGTCTTAAGACTTTTCCATGTTAAATCATATTTAAATCCAGTTCACATGCATGGACCAGATTACTGTAAGAAGTGTCCCCAATGCTTCTGAATTGACTAGTAACTTTCTACAACTCTGAAAGGAGCAATAGTGCTCCTAATATTTGTAGAGCAGTGGAATATTTGCTTTTATAGCATCAGGTACATTATTATAGTTTGGAGATTATATAATTTGTCTTCAAAGTGTATTTGGGAGAAGTGGGGGAAAGAAAGCAAGCCAGTATTGCTTTGTTTCAAGATGATATAAAGAAGCATACCCTGATATACCTGCATAATCCTCCAAGTGCGTTGAGTACATGCATGATCACTGGTTGTTTACTAATACTGAGGTATGAACTTCAGTAGAACTGGTCTGAATTATGTTAATTATTTAATTCCTACCTCTTTAGGATTTCAAGCACACCAAGTCCTTTGTTATTTAAAAGAAAGTTGATTTCTGAGGATCAGCATTTGCTGAAGAAAATATCAGAGATGTTTGAACTCTATTCTATAAAAAGAATGTTACGTGCAAGAAAAACTGGTGGCGGATTCCAGATTCTATTGTAAAAAGGTGGCAAAACGCTGTCAAAAATGTTACTCTGGTGTTGCTTTCTAAAAAAAGGGATAGCAATAATTGGCAGAATATAAAGGTTTTATTGCTGTTTAACAGGCCCACGTAAAGAAATAGTGAGCTAATGGTATAGTTCTGGATATTACATCTCAAAAAGGGTACTATTGAGTAGGAAAATGTGTGGAAAAGAGCAAACAAATTTATTAAGGGGTTGAGGCATTTCCTAAATAGGAGCAGACAACAGTGTTTGAGGCTTGTAGAACTGAAAAATAGGAAGTCACTGGGACTATAACCAAGCTTTATAAAATTATGTAATCTATGAAGAAGTGGGTAGATTGGTGTTTCCTCACTGACAGCATTAGCTGCCATTGTCTTTTGGTGAGATGGGGAAGGAAATATCCCAGACAAAAAATAGTATTCACATTGTTAATTTATGGAATTTTTGCTAATTGATATGTGACTATTGGCTTGGATGGCATGAAATGAAAATTGAACAAATTCATTTAGGACAGAACTACAGATGGCTACTACTTATGATGGGTAAATACTATTTCCCATTTTTTACACAGAGTATTAGTTTGTGGAGACAAACTATAGGAGAAAGCTACTGCCTTTAAATCCTCCATGTGGGGCTGCTGGAAACATTGGGCACTAGGAGCAGAATACTGCATTACATAGCACTTTGGCCTGATTAAGGCGGCTAATTATAAAGCCACTTTTCGGAAAAGAACTGTGACTGGAGTAGCCTCAAACAATTTTACTCCAAGACAGAGTTTGGGGCTTGGGCATTCAGGGAGGACTTATTCTTTGCTCTTTCCCTGGAGGTCAAGACAGCTAAAACTGCTGCTATCATTGCTAAGGAAGGAAAATAACTGCAATCCGTCTGGTCTCAGGTTTATAATTACAAGTAATCAGATGATTACATGAAGCAGAAATATCTCTAACATCGATTTGAAAATTACTATTGATTTGCATCATGTATTTGACTTTTGGGGTGAACATGTTTTTGTTATGTTGTTATAGGGCTAAGATCCAGACGACAGCAGTTATCAAGTGCAGAGTAAGGTAGTGGTAAAAGAATATTGCTCCTACTTAGTCTGTAAACTTTATTCAAATATATGTGTAAGCTACTGCAGAGAACTGAACTGAGCTGGGCAACCTCTCAGTGGCAAAGGACTGCACTTTTTTTTTTTTTTTGCATGGCAAGTGGATGGGACTTTCAACTTTTATTTAGGGTAGGGACTGGTGTATTGAAATAAATGAAGCCTAAATAAAGGTTCCACCAAAACACAGAAAACAGATTGTCGTACAATCCAATGGTATGACTTTGGGGGTACTAAAAAGATATGGATTACATGAGGATATAGGCTGCTTCTCAACTCAAATGACAAAAAGATACAAGTCCACTCAGCAATGGGCTTTCTAAGTTAGGGTTTTTCTTGCAGTAAGATGGACTCAAAAAACATTATTTAAAAACATTTTGCTTAAAGTACTTTTTAAGTGCTTTGATGGCTTCCAAACTTATATTCAATATTGAAACTATAATATATGGTTCCTTACCACCATTCATATTTTTATTTTATTATTTAAAGGTCTATGAAGACTGTTTATATATTTTTGCTTCAGAAGAAAAACTTCAAGAAAGTGTTGTTGGTTTTTTAAAAAATATATATAAATAATGTTTTAGACATGTTACTCGGGCGTTTCTATCTCCAATTGTTAAACAATGCAATATATTTTAGAACATGTTTTGCGCATTTACCAGAGTCTTTAATTTAAATTCAAAATAAAGGCACCTAAGAAAGCAGAGTCATTTAGTACTACCAGCATTTTGCTAGAGCAATACAAAATGAAGTTCAACTCTCATAGGTACTAAGGGCATTGTGATTCTTTTTCAATCACAAATAAAAACCATAGCTTAGATCTAAATTCAATCAAATATATAACAAATGTTATGAAAAATTAATATGATATATGCATACACACTTAAATCATCAGGTGTACTTTAACAACTCACTTGTATATTAAAAATCCTTCAATTTTGATTTGGCAGCCATTTAATTTTTTAAAATATATAAATAAATGATCATATTTCACAGTTCTCAAAATGAAGTCAACATTTAAGAAAAGGGGGGGGATCACTTACTGTTCTGTTAAGATTTTAGAAATGTATAGATTCCTTTTTAAATTGACAATAAAGCATATTCAGTTTTCAATATCCTTGACATGCTATAGGCTTGCTTATTATCTTTAAAGTAATTATTTATTAAGGAGCCAGTATCACCAAATTACAGACTTTGTGGTGAAACTGTCTACCATTTTAATGGCTCTCATATTTATTCAAAAACAAATATTTCCTTCAAAGACTCTACAAAAATGTGAAATCCATAAAAGGCTGCCAAGCAAGAGTAATCACTGATGTGCATAAAAATAAGATTTTAATCATTTAAGCAATCCTATTGCTTAAGTAGTTTACCATACGATAAAAGCCATATTAGACATCTAGAATATTGTTACATTCTAATTCTACATAACTGAAATATGTGAAGTATTTAAACTATTTCCCCCAATTTTTACTATGCTTAATGAGATAATGAAACACAGCTTATCAGAAAAATAAAGACTTTAATTTGTAATGAAATATTTAGCAATACGCTTAGGCAAGCATATTGGATGAGTAAGAATTTACATGTGTTACTGAATTCAAAACACCAGTGCACACTGTTACTACTGAACTGTTTATTTAAGTTACAACTGCAGACCGATTCAACATGTCCAGCCTGACCCTTAGTACACACGTGATCACATCACTTCTGAACTTCATCAAATTTGGGTTCTGTTGAGAGTGGAAAAAAATCTTGTTAGTTTATTTTGAAAATAAAGTTTTCTAAAAGGCTTTAAATCTTGATTCCTATCGCCATTGTGCCAGAAATAAAGTCACACTGTTCGATACACATTTTTTTCCCAAATAGGAGCAAATAATTACAGCATTTGCTTTGTGATATGCCATGGCATAAAAATGTTCAAGTAATCAAGATCAAAAAGCAACATTGGACCTCACTTTTTTTCAAACTACAGATTGCAAATCACTTAAACTGAGTTATGCAAAAGTAAAGCTTGCCAAGTTGCTTCTCAGTCAAGCTACCGCCTAAAATAACAAAAGGAATTTTAGGAAGTTTCATAAAGTATCATCTCAAACTAGAAAACCGTACACTGATTACCTGATCAAAAGATCGGTAACACAAAGATGCCAAGTATGAATGTGTACAGATATTGTTGGAGACAGAACAGATTATGATTACTATGCTAAGAATATGAAAACATGGGTTTCTACAACATTATTCTATACTGAGAATTAACATTTGGATATATTTTTTATAAATGTACTGAAACTACAATCAGGTAATTGAGTTATGTTTTGAAGAGAATTCAGAACAGTGTTTTTTTTGAACCACTAAACTACATTTAAAATTCAAATGTATTAATACTGCCTGCTAGGTCTGTGTAGAGAGCCAGTTTGGCATAGTGGTTAAGGCACCAGGCTAGAAACTGGAAGGCCATGAGTTCTAATTCTGCCTTAGGCGTAAAGCCAGCTGGGTAACTTTGGGCCAGTCACTCTCTTTCAGCCCTAGGAAGGAGGTAATGGCAAACCACTTCTGAAAAACCTTTCCAAGAAAACTGCAAGGACTAGTTTAGGCAGTTATCAGGAGTCAAAAACTGACTCAAAGACACACCACCTCGTGTCTGTATAATGCTTTGAATTTGAAAGCAAAAAAGGGATTTTAGAGCATGCAGAGATGTGAACATAGCACTTGTGCTGCAACTCCTTAAACCAAACACATCTTTTGATGGGATCATGTAGCAATTATGGAAGGCAGCTCTGTGATCCTAGGAAAAGGTACAGCTGCTTTAAGGAGTTGTAGAAAGGTGCTTTTACTCTGAAGCACATTTTTGCCTCTGAATCAGAAGTGCTGCACATAACCTATTGCCTATAATCATACTGTGGCCATCAGTAAACTATATCTTCAGATTTATCACCTTTATAATCATATTATATATTAACAATGGACACATTTCTAAAACCTTACCTTCAAATGTGAACTCTGGAAATTTGGTCATGTCTCCTCCACCATATAACCGTAAGAGTTTCTCAGTTTGGTCATTTAGCTCTTTCTCGTATTCTGGACCAACATCAACAGGGCCACCAGCTTTTCTACAAATACAAGAACTGATTTTTCCAAAGGAATATACAAACCTGAGCACATCTTTTTTAAAAGATCCATGTATGAGAATTACAAATCAATTTCTTTGGGAATGAATAAGTTATTTAAGTACAAACAGAATGAGAAGTGATTACAAGATTTATAATACATAAACATGCTTATAATAGCTTTCAGATTAGATAATTATAATCTTTGAACATTTGCTATGGAACAACTAAATTACCAAGAAGAAAGCCATAGGAAAATCCCATTACAAATTGACAAATCAGAAAATATTAAATTGAATTCTCAGTCATCAATATACTTGCAGAACAATCTTAGGCTAGATATTTATTTATATTTCAAATTTAGTCACCACCCATCCATTCAAGGAGCCACTCTGGGTGGTTTACAATAAAAAAAGAATGTTAATTAAAATACAATAAAACAATATACATAAATATACATATACAGTGGCCTACGCTATACAGGGTTTCCAACCTGGCACCCATTGGCATCTTTGGTACATGTTGGCATCAATGTGCCTGCACACACCTCTTTGGAATATGTCAGGTCCCGTTCCACATGACTTTAACTTTAAAATAGCATGCTTCCAAGAAAAACGATAGCCTCAATTTCATTTTCTAGTATGCCTCCCCTCCCACTTAATTTAGAAAAAAAATGGGTGGCTGCAGATCTTCTTGAAAGTATATGCATCTATATACTTACATGCATCTGTCCCAAAAAATGGGAACCGGGGCTGACAGAAAGTATCTTTACTAGTTTGCCTTTTGCTAAATGGGCATTTTGTGACTGGTCATGTCATATGGCAAATAGCATATCAAATAGCAACATATTGTGAAAGAGACACCCATTCCATAGTAGCTATTTTGTAAATGGGCAACCTACTACAACCAACCTTGCTTGAGGTACCCAGAGCCTGCTCAATTTGCCTGAAAAGGGAAGATGAAATTAGGGGATAAAGCTCCCTTGGAGGAAATTTAGTAACATTGCAGTATAGGCTAATAGAAAATAAATCTAAGCTACAATGGATAGTTTACTAGTTGACAAAGCTTGCATCTGATGCTAGAAACTCTACTGCAGGTATACCTGTAATACATGACTACAATGTTATACTTCAACATTATTTGGGGGAAAGATAACTAAGATACAAAGTGAGGCCTACAGTGTGGCATTAAAGCTAATATTTCCTGCTCAATTGTTCCTATTGCCATTGTAGAAACTGTCCATAGTAGTTATGTATAGAGAATCCTAGGATTTATCCTTCCTCCAGGAAGTATGTTAACAATATATGCAGCACGATATATTAATTCACAAGTGTTTTTGCCATTCTATTTTCTATTATATGTGTTTATGTGTAGTCTTAGAAATATCTTTCTTATACAGTAGAATGGGCAACTTTATGTTGCCAGCTTATTACTAACAAACATGGTCATACACAAATATAATTATATAGGGTTACTGGGAAAGATTTCTGTTTTCCTGCTGCTAATAACAATGGGACTGACAGAAGCTGCCTTATCAACTCTCTGTCCTAAAACTCCTGCTGCATATCAATACATTTGCCTATCAACAGGCAGAAAATTTCAGGAAGTTCATTGGAAGGAGGAAGACTTGTTGACCCTGCTACTATAGATCTTGAAAATCATACTGTAAAGCAAAGGTAGTTAAAACATTTTTTAATTCATTTATGGTCAATGACCAGCAAAGTAGCTACAATCCCAAAACAACACATAAAAGCAGGCTCAAATACAATAAGAACAATAAGCCACCATATAGTCCTGCCAATTAAAATTTACACATGTAAGAAGTAAACAAAATATAACAAAGCAAAACAAAATTGATAAAATAAAATTTCGGCAAGAGAATAAAAGGACTTCCTCATGACATTGTTCCAAGACTAGGACACCTTAAGCCTTTGTATGACAATAGCCGCTGATAAGAACTATCATAATATGAAAGAACTCTGTTCATAATAGCAGGATTCTGGTCTGATAGTTAGAAAACAAACACCTCCCCCTCATTGAAAGTTTGATTTCTACTAGGAGATAGTGTAGGTATACCAACACATAAGTTCTCCTAAAAGGGACAATGAAGAACTATGTGCACCAAGGTCAGGCTGATTCTGGCCACAGGGACAATTTCTCTCATTATATGGGATTTCATGAAACCTCCCATTCAATACTGCCAAGGGTAGAGCATTAAATCAGGCCAAAAAGAAGGCTGTGCAGTGTGCTGAGCAAACTAGACTGAATAGATAGTTTGCAGGTCTAAAAAGTTTCTAGGAAGGAACCCACCCTTGTAAGTTGCTTATAGTACTCAAGTCTGTCTGACATGCAATATCAAAGACCCTTTGGCAAATCTCAGCTTTTGCTTTCTTAGGCCTAGAAGTACCAAAGGGTGGATAGAAAGGCCGCAATCACACAGGTCAGCTATGATTTTTACTTCCCAACTTGATGTGAAATCATCAAGAAGAATTAGTGGGGTCAGTGGGCCAACAGAAAATAAAAGTTTGAACCAATAAGAGAGACAGCAAACCTAGACCCTTGCCTCCAATGGGATCACTCCTGTTTCCATGCAAATTAGAATGTTTGGAACACAACATGGAACCTGAAAGAGTGCTTGCAAAAGTTTAGATTGGACAGCATCCAGGAGCTTTAGATCACTGTAGTTGTATTATCTGTTTGCTATACAGCATTTGGGATATATATATTTACAGTGGTACTTAAAAGTTTGTGAACTTTTTTGAACTTTCAATATCTCTGCATAAGTATGAGTTAAAATGCAATCTGTTTTCCACACAAGTCCTAAAACTAGATAAAGAGAACCCAATTAAACAAATGAGTCAAAAACATTATACTTGTTCATTTATTGAGGAAAATGATCTAGGAGCTTTTCCACTTTTCAATTGATTTATTAGTTTCAGAATCTCTGGGTGGGAGACTGGGGGCCATGGAAGGATGCTATGCATTATCTCATTCAGGGGCCAGTAGATTGAGGGAGAAGAACTATAAAGTGTACTACAAATAGTCCCTGGGTTAAGAATGCCCAGTTTATAGACCCATAGTCTATTGTAGCAAAATCCGAGTTAAATACACAATGATTTGAGTTAAATACACAATGGTTTGAGTTCATTACACAATACTACTTATACAGTATTATACAATAATACTGTTCCTGCTTACATACAAATTTGACTCTAGGATAGACCTTGGGAACAGAACTCGTTCTTAAACTGGGGACTACCTGTATAGAACTCTTATATAAATTATTATATAAAATTAGATCCATAATTCCAGGATCTTTCAGTCCATGGGTTTTACCAAATAAGAGTGGTAACAAATAAAAAGAAATGTTTATATTACTATTCCACATTAAACCCAATACAACTGACATTCAAGTAATACTATAAAATAACTCGCAGCAATTGTGAGTAGCAAAAGTAGTTGTTCATATAAATGAATTGGTCATTCACTTACTGGCTCTTTGTCCTATATTCTCTAATCTTGTCCAAGAAGAGCTTCTGTATGGGATCAAGTTCCTTAGCTTTATTAAATGCAATGGCAGAAAAGCCAATATTTCTACGCAACTGGACAGAGAGAGCTGAATGGAAGATGGAAGAAAATCTGAAGAACTGTTGAAGTATCATGATGAATTTGCAAAAGTTTCAGCTAGAAAGACAAAAAATCTGTTACATCTCAAATGCAAATTATATACTTTCATATGAGCCCCCTACTAGTCTGAAATAAGTTGGGAAAGATCTGCTTCTAGTTTAAACTCACTCCACAAAAGCAGGGACTTCCAAGTTGCCACTTCCAAACCATATTATGAATTTTGCTCTGCTTATTCCAACAAACATCTCAGTATCTTCCTTCAGTAAACTAATGGAGTGGCATTTGATTTTTACTGTTTTGTTTCACTTTATTTTATTGTTGACCTTTTTAACCCAAATGGTGAAAAGGTATGGATAAATCTTGCAAATAATTTCACACTGCCACTATCCCATTAGATAGTATCCCATTCAGTGGTAGTGAGGGCCAGGATGGTCTTGTCCTGTGTACCACTGAGCCTTTTCCTGGATCAGCAGACTCTGCTCATGGTCACTCATGCCTTAGTCATCTTTTTCTTAGATTACTGTAACATGCTCTATGTGGAGCCACTCTTAAAAACCCTTCTAAAGCTTTAGCAGATCCAGACTGTGGCTCGTAATCAATTATGGATGTACCTCAGTAAGCCCATGTCACACCTCTGCTCTGTGAGTTCCACTGGATACAAGTGGGTTTCTGGGTGCAATTCATCATGCTGGTTGTCATCTATCAAGCCCTACATGGCTCAAGGACTGTTACTTACAAGACAATATTGCTCTACTTGTCTCTGCTTGTCTTATAAGATCTGACAGTATGGGTATCTCTGGATCCCTTCATTTAAATAATGTCATCTTGTGGTATCTCAAAGATAACATGCCTTCTCTGTTGCCTTTCATGCTCTCTAGACTATCATTTCCAGAGGTCCATGGTCCCATTCCCGCATTTTAGATCAGTAGTATAAACCTGGCCTTTTGAATAGGCCATCAGCTTATTCTAAAACTAATAGCTAAAACTTTTATTTATTTAATGGATATGTCGCCCATCTCTAACAAGTGACTCTGGGCAGGTAACCATTTTAAAATAATAGCAAAAAAAAAAAAAAGTAAAATAAATAGACAATCAGCTGCTGAGATAAAAACACAACCAACAAAACCCCCCCCATCAATACAAATATTTCAATAAAACTAATTCACAGACAGTCTGACACCCAAGCCCAGGAGGGAGGGGACACTTCCATACAGTCATTTAATTTTTTACATTTTGCATTCTGATTGTTTTGCTGAGTTTTATGGTAAATCACCTTGAGTCATTCTAATTTGTGGGCACAGAAGTCAAATAAATACATAATATTGTTAATGGTAACAGAGGAGATTAAGGTAATAATAAACTACTTTGCCAACTAGCTTCTTACTTTTAAAACAAAGAATCAATAGGATGTCCAGTCTGGGCAATTCGACTAGGCTGCAGGTAAAGGAGAACAAAAAAGTGAATTATTCAATCATGTCAGCTGGTAGATTAGTTGCCATTCCATCTATTTTCGCAGACATCTTTTCATGCAAAAATATTTCTGTCCTACCTAGCTCATTTAAGAACTATCATTTCATTAATTACTGATAGAGTTTGGTATTTTAATTATGCTTAACCCTTTGTAATTCTTCATCTGTCCTAAATGCTGAAGGAGGGGCTTTCTCATTTCTCAACCGCCCATGGAAATGTTACTGGTTTAAGATTGAGGTTAAACTAATCATCATCAGCATCTTGCTTAATGACACTGAATTCCAGCATAAAATCAAAACTATACTGGTTTTAAATATTTAAGTGTTCCTGAAAACTGTTTATTACAGAAACATTAAAGCTTTAGACTTGAAGCTGTTGGCAGTATCAAGCAAGCACTACAGTGGAGCTAATAAAGTTACTATCAATGAATACCTTTTGAGGTCTATTCCAAACAGCTATTATCAAGCCTTAGACTACTGTTACTACAGTAGTTTTTTTGCTGTAGATACCCATTCATTTGCCCCTCTTGAGTGAAAGAGCAGCAAGTAGAGTGAAAAAGAGCAGCAGCAGCATTCGCTTTATCCTCCTTCGTTGAATAAAAATAAACAGGTCCAGTAAAAATGGTAAGAAGAAGACAGCTGAGATATTGTCTTAGTGGAAACTCCACTGAGAGCATAATGCCCAGGTCTACGGCCCTCCACAACATCAACTGGCACTAGCCTTTCCTGCCGAAGAAGTTCCTGCCAGCACAGCAAGCTACTTCGCATTCTTAATCCCACTTTCCCCAACCTGATCCCTTTCCGCGACACCCAGCTACCGTGGCCAAGATTAACGTACCACTTTTGGAGTCGACAAATTAGTTGTTTACTAATTGTGGCTGACTGCAGCCGCTCGCTTATAATCTGCACCATTCTAGGGATTCTCGAAGTCAGAATATTCGAGGAAATGAGGAGAAACAACTCTAAACAATGTGATCGAAAAAAGAGAAATGGGATTAAACTACCTAAAGCCGAAACCCTTCACAGATGGCTGCTCTTTCACCCTTTCCCACTCCGCAAGCACGATCCGTCGGTCACCTTCCTCGAGCCTGCAGTCAAGTGGCCCCTCCCCGCTGCGCCACCGAAAGCCGCAATGGGTTTCGGGAACTTTGCTTTTTGACCGCCCGCCCCCGGTCACGTACTATGTACACACGATTCACCTTCAGCTTCTCACTATTATAGCAACTCGAAAGTCCTTTCTGGTTGTATTTTCTAATAAGGGAAACTCATTAAAGCCTCGGAAAAACTCTTTAACTGATCCTCCATACACCTACCGGAAACAGAAGAATTTACTTCCGACTTAAAGTGGAACTAGTAAAAAGTGCTTTGAATTTTACTGTAGCAGCGCAGACGGGCTCGCAAGGGGCGCTGGGAGTCGTAGTTTTTGTCCTGACGCGGGGGGGGATTGTGTATCTGCGCTTTTCCCCCGCCAGGGCCCCGCGCGCAGGCCTCGCCGCCCGCCCGCTGGAGTTGGAGTCCGCGTAGGCCCCCCCCGTTCCCCACCAGGGCTGTCAGGGAAAAATAAAAGCTTCTTGGTTGGACAGTCGTTGCTGCCACGGCGGAAAAGAGAAAGCAGCGGTGTTGCTCCACTCGCAGTGGGGCTGGTTTGTTTTTGTGACGGAGACTGAGGTGGCGGCGGGTGAGTCTTCAAGCACGAACTCCGGGGCGCGCGGCTCGGAGGAAAGCGAGCGGGAGGGGGAAGAGGAAAGCGCCTCGCGCTGTATCCGGGCGGGAGGGGGGTCTCGTGGCCTCCTCGCTTCTTGTGTTTTGTTTCCGTTTCTGCCCCGCGCGGCGCGAGTCTCATTTCCGTTTCGAGTTCAAACAACAAGGAGGCGCCGCCGCGGGCGACGGTGGAAGGCCTGGACCGAGGGAATGGTTTTCCCTTGGCGCCGCTTCGTCCTGGCAAGATTTTGCCTCTTTTCTCGAATCATGGGGCGGGAAGGATGCCTGCGTCCTCTTCGTCTCCTCTTTTGGCCATTGGAAAAAGAGGCCTCGGGAGTCCAGGCGAAAGTCAAGTCCCTTTGGCAGGCGCCTTCCTTTTCTCCACTTAGAGATGGGTTGATATATTTTTTTCCTGACAACGTCGTGTCCCGAAGATGGTGTCTGACAACAAATTTCAAAACTAATTCGGCAGCCCCTTTCTCTCCCATAATTTTAAACACGTTCTCGCTATCTCCGTGTTTGAAACGCTCTGCACCATGGTAGTCGTCAGTGTTTCGCAGTTTTTTCTTAGGCAGCCGTATATTCTGTCAAAATCGGTATGGAATTATTCCAGAGTAAAGACCTTAAGAGGCTGTAATAGCTTCTTGTGGATACCCGTAGTTGATAACAAAAGTTACTTTATAATAACCTGACAAGTATATCAACAGTATAACTGGCTGTTTAAAGTGCAGTAAGGCTTGTGGCAATGAAGTAACACTGCTTTGAAAATTGGAGAACTGTGGATAAATGAAATATGTGGTAGTTCTTATGGCAAAAAGGGGTTTATATTGTTCAGGATATATTTCTTTATTTTTCTGTTTCTTGTAATACACTTTGGAGACAAGGTGCATGCAGCCGTTTCTTCAGTATAGTTGCTACTTATCTTGTAATTTTGATGATGCACGATAGAAATAAACTGTTGTTCGTGGAATTTATTAGTGGACGTGTATGTAGAGATAATCATTTTTACAAGACCTCAATTTGATAAAGGACCAAGAAATATCAGAATTGGTCTGGGAGCAACTATCGCTACTTTTATTTCTCTTTACAAATACCAGGTAAAGCAGGATATAAATCTAGAGGGAAAAAAGTTTGCTTAAGAATGTCAGGCCTTGAGTTTGATGCTGTTTCACTTATTTATTGATCCATCAGGACTACAAAAATACCCCAGATTAATTCTCCATTAGAAGGACCACAGTATCTTTCCCTTGTTTTTATTTAAAAATATTTAACTTTTCAGCCCAAAAGCTTCCAATTTCATTAACTCCCAAGAGCATCTTCCATATGTCAGTAGTGAAACAATCCCAGCCCCATGGCTTAAATGGTTGAGTTCTCATGATAGATTGGATCATAAACTAGCCAGTTACATTTTAGCCAGCATATTATGTACACATGCTGGCTAAAGGTTGATTATTTTATGGTTCACTATAGTTTGTGAACTTGGTTGATTCAATAGATCATGGCTAAATTAAGCAGTGGTAAGAGTATTGTGAACACAGTCAATGACACTCAGAGGAAAACTGGATAACATAGGAGGAGAAAAGCTTTGGTTTGGTTCTTAAATTTATAATTCTTGTAAGGACTAGCTGAGCTGTACATTATTCGGTAGCCTAATTATAAGGTTCCCTGGTGATATCTGATGGAATTCCCAGATGCCTAGTCTTGTTTCTCTTCTCTCCCTTTGCTTTACAGTCTAATGGTATATGTGCTGCTATGTAGCCTAGAATTCTTGGAAATTATTTTTTCCATTTTCTGGGAGTCAAAGCTGGATATTTTGAAATGGAAAGTAGTATAGTATCACACACATTTTAAAAAATCCCAAACTGTAGGACTGTGCAGCATTTCCAATATGAAGGCAATAAGCTACTTTTTTTTGGGGGGGGGAGGGATGGACATCTGCCATTCCTTAAAGCAGCCATTTTCCAGGCTTGCTTGGCCACCCTCCAAAGCTACCATGAGATCCAAGGAAAAGATGCATTTGTTTTAAAGAGCTGCACGCTAGCAGACAGATGCTGCATTTGTACCCCTCAGTGTTCTAAAGCACCATTTTATTTTTGAGTCTGAAGTTCTGCACAGCCCTATCTTTTCAAAATGTGTATTTTAACTGGCAACCATGAGCAGATTAAAGATAATTCTTATAAGTTATAAAATTCTTATTAATATGTTGTATGGATTTTTTGGAATAGAGTAAATATAACATATGCTGCATGTCTCAGAAATTGATAGAAAACAAAATGAGTTCAATATAAGGAATAGTTAAGCAACATCAGAGGCTTGCAACAAGTTGAGACTACAATATTTCTACTAATATTGTAGTCCCATTACTGTATTATCTCCTTAAAAATAAATCCAGAATATATGAGGTTATTAAGATATCAGGTACAGGTTAACCCCAAAAATTAGAATATCGTGCAAATGTTCATTTATGTCAGTATGGCAACTCAAAAGGTGAAACCAATATATGAGATAGACGCATTACATGCAAAGCAAGATATGTCAAGCCTTACTTTGGTATAATTGTGATGATTATGGCGTACAGCTTATGAAAACCCCAAATTCACAATCGCAGAAAATTAGAATATTACATGACATCAATAACACAAGGATTGGAAATAGAACAATATCGGACCTCTGCAAAGTATAAGCATGCATATGTACTCAGTACTTGGTTTGGGCCCCTTTTGCAGCAATGACTGCCGCAATGCGGCATGGCATGGATGCTATCAGCCTGTGGCACTGCTGAGGTGTTATGGAAGACCAGGATGCTTCAATAGTGGCCTTCAGCTCCGCTGCATTGTTCGGTCTCATGTCCCTCATCTTTCTCTTGGCGATGCCCCATAGATTCTCTATGGGGTTCAGGTCAGGCGAGTTTGCTGGCCAATCAAGCACAGTAATCCCATGGCCATTGAAGCAGGTTTTGGTACTTTTGGCAGTGTGGGCAGGTGCCAAGTCCTGCTGGAAAATGAAGTCAGCATCCCCATAAAGCTCGTCTGCGGAAGGAAGCATGAAGTGCTCCAAAATCTCCTGGTAGACGGCTGCGTTGACCCTGGACTTAATGAAGCACAGTGGACCAACACTGGCAGATGACATGGCTCCCCAAATCAACACAGACTATGGAAACTTCACACTGGACTTCAAGCATCATGCATTGTGTGCCTCTCCATTCTTCCTCCAGACTCTGGGTCCTTGGTTCCCAAATGAGATGCAAAAGTTCCTCTCATCAGAAGAGAGGACTTTGGACCACTGGGCAACAGACCAGTTCTTTTTTTCTGTAGCCCAGGTAAGACGCTTCTGACGTTGTTTGTTGTTCAGGAGCGGCTTGACAAGAGGAATACGACATTTGAAGCCCATGTCCAGGATCCGTCTGTGTGTGGTGGCTCTTGATGCACTAACTCCAGCCTCAGTCCACTCCTTCTGAAAGTCCCCAACACTTTTGAATGGCCTTTTCCTGACAATCCTCTCCAGGCTGCGGTCATCCCTGCTGCTTGTGCACCTTTTTCTACCACACTTTTCCCTTCCACATAACCTTCTATTGATGTGCTTTGATACAGCACTTTGGGAACATCCAACTTCTTTTGCAATTACCTTTTGGGGCTTTCCATCCTTATGGAGGGTGTCAGTGATGGTTTTCTGCACAACTGTCAGGTCAGCAGTCTTTCCCATGCTTGTGATTCCTACTGAACCAGCCTGAGAGACCATTGAAAGGCTCAGGAAGCCTTTGCAGGTGTTATGGATTCATTAGCTGATTAGAGTGGGACACTTTGAGCCTAGAATATTGAACCTTTTCACACTATTCTAATTTTCTGAGATTGTGAATTTGGGGTTTTCAAAAGCTGTACGCCATAATCATCACAATTATACCAAAGTAAGGCTTGACATATCTCGCTTTGCATGTAATGCATCTATCTCATATATTGGTTTCACCTTTTGAGTTGCCATACTGACATAAATGAACATTTGCACGATATTCTAATTTTTCGAGTTTCACCTGTATCTAAGCAATTTTAACACAGAAATGATTTCTGTTTACTGTATAAGTAATTTCTAGGGCTGTGCAGCACTTCAAGTTTCAAGGACAAAAAAGATACTTAGAAGTACTTGAGTGTGTTTACATAGCATCCATCGACAACTTAAAGCAGCATTTTTACATTTAATGGAATTCTAGAATTATTATTAACCATTATTGCTTTATAGTAGCACTCAACAAAATGTATTCCTAATATGCATTCTTTATGCTATACTGAAATACTGTATATCTTTTTTTTTCAGAGTGTATGAAATAGTAAAAATATATATCACATGACATTATTTTAATTTTAACATCATGTATGGACTATGCTGTGTTTCAATTTGCAGGCTATCTCTTGAAGTATGTCAACCATGACTAAAAGAGAAGCAGAAGAACTAATAGAAATAGAAATTGATGGAACTGAGAAACAAGAGTGCACTGAAGAAAGGTATATAGTAGGACTCCATAGGACCCCATACATGATAATTTTTTATAGTTGCCTTTCTGATTAATAAAGGAAAGTTAAAACAAATTCCAGTTGAACATTTCTGTTCTTTTAAGTTCTATGGAAAAATTTTTGCTTGACTGTACTTTAAGGATGTAAGTATCTGAGTTTTTTTTTGATGAAGGAAAGATGGAAAGCATCATAAATTTGTTATTAGGAATGGTCAAGGAACATTGACCAACAAGTTGAGGCAACAAATGTTTCTTCTACCTCATTCCTTGTTACTTTAGAGTACCATAGAAATTAAATGGTTTATAACATTGATATAAAAACACCACACAAGCAGGATTTTCTTTAAAGGCAGAGTACATATTTCTATTAAGATGACAAAATAAGTAATAAAAAATATTTAACTTATAGGAAAAAGATACAGATACTCTGTCAATACAGAGTTTTTTGTGAGTTGAATTGATTTTAGATTCCAAGTCTTCAAAATACTAATCAAGAATTTTGTGGCTAATCAACTGCCAACACGTTTTGATTTTTGCAATTGATATAAATGTGCTTGTGTCTTAGAATTCTCTTGTTCCTTCTCATGTGTCTTTTTTCTGGACAGCTGTTGCCTTAATCATATCCTTGTCCTTCATCTTGAATATTCCTTGGGGGGTCGGGAGCAGAAACAACAGAAAACAGTTGAGAATCTCATGCTAAATCCCTGGGTGGTTTGCAAAAAGACTATACCCTGTGCCCAATTATAATAATAAAATTCCAAAATCTTGCAGTTAATTAGAAATGCATTTTTATATGAAAAAGCTCCATTGAGGTCTGGTACACAAAAAAGGAATTCCTGTTGTTATTATTTAACCCTTTGGCCTTATCCTTAGTTTATTGGATTTCAGAATTCAGTTTAAAAAAAATGAAGTAGTTCCCTTAAACAAATATCTATCTGTGACCTTCATGTCATCAGTCATTTAATATTTGGAAATTACATTGATTTAAATATTTACATATAAATAATCTACCTGTGCTTTTGGTTGAAGAGATGTCCAATATTACTGTACTATTTAAATTTGTTCAAATCAGATTTAGGCCAATAAATGAAAAAATCTATACTAGAAACAATTTTTGTTTAAAATGCAGTGGATTTTTTTTTTAATTCTTTCATTTCAGCATTGTTGAACAGACTTACACTACTGCAGAATTTGTAAGTCAGGCTATTGATATCAATGAACCAGTTGGAAACCTAAAGAAACTGCTGGAACCAAGACTTCAGTGTTCTTTGGAAGCACATGAAATCTGTCTGCAAGATATACAGGTATAAGCACAAATTAATATGGTTAAAAGTCATTAAATAAGCATCAGTTTAAGAGCCAGTTTGATTTAGTAGTAAAAGTACTGGACTAGAAACTGAGAGACTAAGATCTAGTCCTCTGATAGGCACAGAAGCCAGGTAGGTGAACCTGGAATATTACAACATGCTGTACATGGGGCTGCCCTTGAAGAGCATTCAGAAGCTTCAGGTGGTACAGAACGCAGCTGCCTGGGTTGTAAATAGTGTCGGCTACTTGGCATATGTAACATCACTGCTTCGGGAGCTGCACTGGTTGCTAATATGTACAATTCAAGGTGCTGGTTGTCACCTATAAAGCCCTTCATGGCTTGGGATCAGGTTACCTTAGAGACCATCTTTTCCAAGTTGTTTCTACCCATCCAATCCGGTCTGGCAGGTTGGGCGTGCTCTGGGTCCTGTCAGCCAAGGAATGTCGGCTGGCGGGGACCAGGAGACGTCCCCTTTCTGCTGTGGCGCCTGCCCTCTAGAACATCCTTCCTCCTGAGATTAGGATGGCCCCAACCCTTTTGGCTTTTTGGAAGGCCTTGAAGACCTGGTTTTATGCCTGGGCCTGGGGCCCCGAGCATGTGAAGGGCCCCGTTTCACGGTTGTACTGATAGTGATGGCTTTTTAAAGATTTCTTGGCTGCACTTATATTTATATTTAATTTTTTTGTAATGTTTTAAATGTTGACTGTTTTTATTGTTGCTAGCCGCCCAGAGTCACTGGTCTGAGATGGGCAGCTATATAAATTGAATGAATGAATGAATGAATGAATGAATGAATGAATGAATAAAATCTTCTCTCAGCCCTACCCATCTCACAGAGTTGTGTGGAAAATAGGAGAAAGGAACAATATGTACACTGCCTTGAGCTGAAAAAAAAAGTGGGATATCAATTGTTTATATATTTATTGCTTTATTAGATTGTTGTACTCCACCGAGAGTCACTTTTTTGACATGGGTGGCCATATAAATTCGATTAATAAATTAAATAAATCTAAGTACTGAGCAGAGTTATTCTGATCTCTTTGTTTCTGTTAGATATTTTGTTCTTAGACACATTATTATGTGCCTTTAGTTGGAATAATTTGTTATTTCATGAAAGGATATAGACCACTCACGCATAGATTCATGTACACTTCTGTTATACAATGCAAATTTTCTTCAGCCATGCTATTTATGTCATATCTTATACATTTATCAAACTAGTTGCTACCTTTTATTGTAAAAGTTTTTGAATAACTTAAGGGAAAGTAAAACATATATATATTTAAGTTCATATTTATTTAGGAAAACAGAATTTAAGATCAGAGATATGAATATGAGAAAGCTAAAATACTATGGCAAGTACTCTAGCCTACTTTAAATGTGAAATGGTAATGTTTATGGAATGTGGTATTGCATGTAGAGGAATGTTCCGGCTTTGATGTTGGAAACACATTGTTCTAGGATGCAAAACAAATCCCTGTTTGGTTATGAATGAATCAGAAGAAAAGGATAGAATTTTATTTACTCAGATGAATAGCATGTTTCTGTGTATGTGAATGAGGGGAGCAGAAAGTTGTCTTTTTTTTTCCTGAAAACATAGGAATATCCAAACAGCTGTATAGAGGATAAGCAGTACTGTGCAGCATAAATGCTAACTATTTTCAACAAACTTCCAGAACAAAGGTTACTGTATCCTGGGGAAAAAAACCTATATTTTGATCTGAAACAATTTTGACATGTTAACAGTGACATTAATTATGACTCTTTGTAGTATTACCGTATAATATAGTGGTGTGTGTGTGTGTGTGTGTGTGTGTGTGTGTGTTTGTAT
Source organism: Liasis olivaceus (assembly GCA_030867105.1). NCBI lineage: Eukaryota > Metazoa > Chordata > Lepidosauria > Squamata > Pythonidae > Liasis > Liasis olivaceus. Next base: position 63,320,916 of record CM061352.1, on the reverse strand, counting down.
ATGTGTACGCATACATGCATACATACTGTCATACATCTTTAAAAAAATACCATGATAGCTTTGTTATTTGTGATTGGGAAATAATGGTTTCATATGCTAATTGAAAAGTCAGTATCTCTTTGAAACTTGGTAAGAACTTGGTTGTTTGTGTTGATAGTTATGAATTATTGACTTCAACATTTTTCTGAATCTCCTTTCATTATTAAGCTGGATCCAGATCGTAGTCTGTTTGATCAAGGTGTCAAAACAGATGGAACTGTGCAGCTTAGTGTCCAAGTAATATCGAGGCAAGGTAAACTATTAAAGATTATCTAATCAAGAACAGGCTTTCAATCTAAAATGATACAAATAGAAAGACAAGGGGGTGAAGAAGGAAAAGGAAAATATTTCTGGCATCGGTTCTTAATAATTCCTAATTTCCATAACGGGGAGCTGGGATAGATATGGGCAGCTTATGAAGGAATCACGGGGCATTACTATTTTCTTTTTCACTTGCTTCTCCTTCCCTCCACTTCTTTCTTTGGAGATGCAATATAACTTTGAAAAGACTGAAATGAAATTCTTTGCTAATTATACATATAAGAATATTGTGTGTTTTTTTTTAAAGAAACTGAATTTTACTGTTGTGGAAAATAAAGGCTAATTACTTTTTTCAACATATTTTTTAAAATCAAAACTGCATTTGAACATGTGATCTTAGTAATAATCATGTTCATTATATTATATTGGAATATTATGTTATCGATACTGTACTTTTTCATTTTTTGTAAATACTATTTTTGTATGCTCATTCACTTTCCTTCTCTCTCTATAGGAATGGAGCCAAAGTTAAACATCCTTGAAATTGTAAAGCCAGTTGAAACAGTTGAGGTAGTGATTGATCCAGATGCACATCATACTGAAACTGAAGCACACCTTGTTGAAGAAACTCAAGTGATAACACTAGATGGAACTAAGCATATTACCACCATATCTGATGAAACATCTGAACAAGTAACTCGATGGGCTGCAGCATTAGAAGGGTACCGTAAAGAACAAGAACGCTTAGGGATACCCTATGGTAAGACATTGTATCATTAAATGACAAGAAACAGGGATGTGCAAAATCCATTGTGCTGTATATCTCATTTTTCTCAGAACATGATAATATGGTCATCTGAGTTTAGCAGTTATCTAGAAGTAGACTTTCTAGAACATGCCATTTTAGACCATGTCTAAACACCATGAACCACTTTGTGTTATAGAAAATTTATTTCCGTAAAATTACTCAACCAGTCCTGCAAAGTCCAGGTCAGTGCATTATGGTAGAAGAGTGGAACATTCTGGGGAGTGCTGGAATGTTCTGTCTTTGCACACAACTGTAAAACAAATTATACAATGGAATATTGTTTTGGTCTTCCTGTTTCATCCACTGCAAGTAATTCTGTTTAGATTTATATATTTTGTAGATTACAAAATGATGTTCAATTATAACAAGTTACCACAAATGGAATCAAACACTGTTTTGTCTATCCAAGGAAGAGAGAGAGTAACAATCAGAGACAGCTGACCACTCATGTGGAGAAGGGCGAGAAGCAAATGCCTAGTGGTCATGTAACTAAGGGAGGGAGGCATTTAAATCACAAATACTGCTTACAGCCTAATCAAATCACTCTTCAAATATCAAATAACAGAGCAAATAGAGGACGATGGGGATCAAAAAGATCAATTATCTTATCTTTAAGCCAGCTACTATGCTGCGATTTACTTACATTCAGGCAATCCACAATTCCAACATGCTGTTTAAAATGAGGCCTTTTCTTCATATTTTTTCAATTTTTCAATATGTGTGTTTCATTCAGAGGAACTCAGCCCACTCCTAAGCCACCTTGGCCCAGAGAATACTGTTGCTTTAAAGAACAAATGTGACCACTTGACTTCAGATAATCTCAAGGACATTCTGCCAGCTCTGCCCCCGAGAGATGACTGCCCAGGCAAGCAATCTGCGCTACCTACAGCAAGACAGTGCACAGATGACCCCTGGAAGAAAACCTGATTGACTCAGTGCCTTGTCAGACTTGGAACAAGCTGACATTTTTGAAAGACTGGATGATGTGAGACAAACTTTAGTAGCAACACGTAAAGCAGCCAAACCTCTAATTGATTTGGTTTTACCAACTACCCAAGGCAAGTGCAATTACTTTGAGAGAGGACTTGTTGACGTCTCAGCTCCTTCCTCTGACTTGTGGAATCTAAACATGTAGATCATCAACATAAAGTCCCCTGGAGCAGATCCAAACTTCTCCACCTTGCCCCCGTTAAAACAGCACAACACTCAGAAACTCCAAAGAACAAAAAGTTGGATGCTGTTGATAGACAAGAGGCAGGTCTTGACTGCCTAAAATCCTGGAAACCACAACTACAGCTAGCTGGTGGGCCACACCAGAAACATGAAATGGATATTTGTAGCCTAACACGTCTAATAACTGGCATAGCTCTCCAGGCAAACCTCTGCTCTGGGAACCACAGGAAATTATGACAAAGGTAGCCCCTGAGGCAGGAAGAAGACTATCACCCAGAGCTGAGACAACCCCTCTGGCCAATGATATAGACATGAAACAGCAACTTGCTAATGTTCACTATCCTACACACAAACTATTACAAAACTTACCTGACTCCATACTGAGTGGCAAAGGTAGGCCAGATTACGACGAGTGTACCTTCCTACATACTGAAGGAATTTTGGACCCCATCTTACCTGTACAATGACTGCATGAGCCACATCATCCAACCACAGACCTCAACACATTGCCAGCTACCCCTTCTGACAATAAACAAGTTCTATTTGGCTACAGGTAGTTCACATTTTAAGAACAAGTTCCCTTCCCAAGGTCTGCCCTTAATTCAAATTTGTATGTAAACTGGAACAGTATTATTGTATAATACTGTATAAGTAGTATTGTGTAATTAACTCAAACCAGTGTGTATTTAACTGAAATCATTGTATATTTAACTCAAATTTTCCTACATTCTTAACTATGGTTTGTCTGTAACCCGGACATTCTTAACCCAAGGACTCCCTCTGTTGACCTGGAATATAGCTGGATGGAAGAAGAGAATGTCAGATGGAGATCTGTTGGAATTCCTCTCCAAGTTCAACATCATAGCACTTCAAGAGACATGGTTAACAGCTGGTGATGAAAATGCTCCCCAGGCTTTAAATCGTGGTCTACAGCAGTGTGTAAATTCAAGATAAAAGGGCAGGCCTGGGGGATTATGTGTACTTGCCAAGGCAGAGTTGGGCTGGCAAGGGCAGGAACTGGCCCTCAGAGAAGACCTCTTCTATCTTCTAGCTATTCAATTTAAATATAAATCGTCTGAAGTTGTGCTGCTAAATGTATATCTACCTCCATATTCCTCTCCCAGCTTCTCCCCTGACATCTGAGTGCAATTAGAAAGGACAGTCTTAGAGATAAATATAAAACATCCCAAAGCAATGTGATCCTACTGGGTGACTTTAACGCTAGGGTGGGGGCTTCCTTGCATGATTATGCCCATTTGGGCATCATACCCAAGGATTATTTATCAAATGACCCAACCTGGCACTCCAGAGATTCTTAAAAGAACATGGCGGGCTCCAAACTGATCTCCTTGACCTATATATGCAATCTTCATATCCTAGGAGGCAAAGTTAGTTGCTTCACAACTATTTACTTTCCATGCTGGAAATGCCAGTGGTATCCTGTACTATGTATGTGTCTCAACAGACAAAATTGACTTATTTTCAGACATTCAAGTTTATGTAAGGGAGGACAGTAACCATCAACCGATTGCAGTTAACTTTTATGGTAGTTCTGATTTAAGACTACCCATACCACACGATAAGAGGCTACTTGCTAACCTTGAAGTGAGGCAAGCTGGGAGGCTCAAATGGTCCAAGATGGACACCAAGGCAATTGTCAGTTTTATGAACTCGGAGAGGGCTCAGTCTTGGGTGAAAATAGTTGTTACATCTACTCAAGACCCAAACAGAACTTTTATCAGGTATGCCAATCTATGCTATACATTAAGAAAATTTTTAATAGAAAAATTTCCAGCTAGGAACTGACAACCCATAAGATCTAATTGTTTCAACCTTGATTGCTCTCGCTCAAAAAAGACCTAAAAGCAGCTATGCATTTGGTTCAAAGAAACCCCACACCAGACAATCATGCCAAGATGTTAAAGCTCATACGCAATTAAAAGAAACTAATAGCCACCAAGAAGGCTCAGCACATAGCTACAGTTTGGTCTGAGCTACAAAAATTAGCAAAAGGGTCCAACTTAGTCATATTTTGAAACATTGTATCTGACATGCTGAAGAAGCATAAGCTTCTACTTGATATACCCATCTCAGCTACAGTTTGGGAGGATTTTTATACTAACTTATTTGCTACTTCCAACCAGGATCATCCAGAAATGATGACTACTGAGTTTTTGACCCTTGATAATCTAACTCCTTGGCCACCAGTGTCAGTGACAGAAATTAAACACATTATTCAGTCACAGAAACCCAGTGAGGCACCTGGTAAAGATTTCCTACCCCCAGAATTTTTCAGTACACACATTAACTGGTGGGTTCCACTGCTGGCAAGACTGTTTACATATATGGACAATACTGGCCATATCTCAGCAGGTTGGGAACTCTCCATTATAGTTTCCATACACAAAAAAGGACACAAGAAAGACCCTAAAAATTACAGACCCATAAGCCTTATGTTAAGAAGTATGCAAAAAATCCCTTGAGAAAAATAGAGGATTGGGCGATTGAGAATAATATATTAGTGGAAAAACAGGCTAGGTTCAGACCTGGGTACTCCACAATAGATAATTTTTTTGTTTACATCACCTTATTACCAAATATACAACAAATGGTAAACATCTGTTTACATCTTTCATAGATCATAGTGCAGCATTTGACTCCATAAATAGAGATATCTTATGGAAGAAGCATGCCAAGCTAAATATGGAACCTAGACTTCTACACCTGGCAAAGGCCCTCTGTACAAATACATGCCTGAAAATCTGTACTGGAGTCAATGGCTCTCTCGCACAGAGCATACCCACTTACAAAAGTGTTAGACAAGGATACACTTTGGCCCCAATGTTGTTTAATCTTTATGCTAATGACGTTCCAGGATTTCTCTATTTTACAGATGTTCACTTGCCAAACATCCTTAACATAACCATCAAGATCCTTTTGTATGCAGATGACACGGTTCTGATGGCAAACTCCCAAATAATCCTAAAAAGATTAATTGGGAAATTTGGTGCCTATTGCACTTCTAACTTTTTGAATATTAAAAAAGACTAAATCCAAAGTGGTGGTTTTTGGGAAAAGACAGCCCAAATACAATTGGCACTTAGATAGGGAGCCTATAAAACAAATAGATTCCTTCTCATATTTAGGGTGATTTTTATGGATTCAGGGTCTTGGGCCAACTACTTCAAACAAAGTTCTATAAAGGCAACAGCAAGCTCCAAAATGCTAACTAAATCACTTAGTTATAATCACCCAAGCACTCTGCTTCCCATTTTAAAGGTCCACAAGGCGAAAATTGTACCAGTGCTAACATATGGCGCAGATCAAAGGCCTCCTTATTTGAACAAAATCAAGGACGCTTTTTAAGAACTATTCCTGGGACTGACAGGAATATACCTGCAGAAGCAGTAAAAGCTGAAACAGGCACCCACTCCATTTGTAGTCTAACAGTAATGAAAGTCTTTAATTACCAGTGAAGGAGCCTCTCAGTGGAACCTGACAGACTACCAAAAATGTGCCTTGAAAAACAGATGGGCACACTTCAACTCACCTCGTGGATTAATCAACTTCTCCAAATTATCTCACATACCAGCTTCTCAGTACAATATCTATTCTCAGCTGGATATCAGGCCACACAGGGTCCTGGATGTTAATGCCCAAACCGATGTTAAGTCACTTGAAAACATCAGGTCGTTGAAATGGCTGGCCATAAATAAAATGTCCTTTCAAATAGAAAAATACTTGACAATGGGTTTGACTCAATACCATAGGCTAGCTGTTATCAGAGCAAGTTTCGAGCAGTTAGATTCTACGGTCAAGTACGGACAATTCCACCAAGTGCCGTATTTTGAGAGAACGTATTTCTGGAGCATCAGATAGAAGACATTGCATGTGTCCTATTCAACTGTCAATTATAGGCTTCAGCAAGGGCTCAGTTCTTACAGACACTACTTGACAGAAACATATATTGGGACTCTAACAAAAGATTATCTTCCTTCCTTCAGGGCACAAACATATATGTAGTCACTAGAACTATTAAGTTTATAGACAAGGCTGTCCAACAGAGAACACGTTTTATATAACACATTGGGGTTACATGCGAAGATGATGAATTCACCTAAGCGCACACTGTTTTTGAATTTTTATATTCATCTTATTACATATCACTGCATTCTATTTTATCTTATACTGTTTTACTCTTTTATATTTATCTTATCTTACTATATTTTATTTTATTTATTTTATTTTATTTTATTTTATCTCACCATAGTCTATTTTATCTCATTTTACTGTATCTCACTTTACCTCACTTTACTATATCTTACTGTGGCTGATGCTCATGCTTTGATACAGTCAACTACATTTTCTATTACGTCTTTGGGGTTTATTTACAGTCAAAACTTTAATTTCCTTGGTTCCCAAGGCAAAAGAAAAGGAAGCCTGTAAAGTATACTTTTCTTCATCACACAAAGCATACTTTCCTGTGTTGTCTTCATAAGTATTGGTCTTAAAGGATCTTGGAAAGTCATAAATTCAACACTGAGGGTTAAATCTGGTGTTGCACAAGCAGACATCCATTTGCCCAATAGATCTTTCTCTTTTATTTCCTTGTAACCCTCACCCAAATTTGTTCCATGTGGTGAGTAGAAATAGTGCTATATTCCACAGAATAATATGAATACTTACTTGGACATATATTTTTAATTTATTCTATGTTTGTTATGCTAACAATTTTGTTATAAAGCTTTTCGTTTCTAAAACTAATGATTCAGGTTGCGAATTATATATGAATCTGAAAGAAATTCCAGTTTTAATTAATGATGTGTTAGAACTGAGTCTATTAATTCTTAGTTGCTTCTGCTCAATGACAATATCCTCTGCTGGAATTTTATGATGGCTTAATTATTTTTTCAGAATGTACATTATATAGAATATATCATAACAGTTTCAGCATTGGAAAAAAAGAATACTTTGTATTTTCCTAGATCCAGTACAGTGGTCAACTGACCAGGTACTGCACTGGGTTGTATGGGTGATGAAGGAATTCAGTATGACGGACATAGACCTCAATACTCTTAGCATTCCGGGAAGAGAATTGTGTAGCCTCAGCCAAGAAGATTTCTTCCAAAGAGTCCCTCGAGGAGAAATCCTTTGGAGCCATTTGGAACTTCTTCGAAAATGTATGTGAATTTTCTCAACAAGTGTCTTTTTTTTAAAAAATAAAAAGTTTTACATTGTGGATGTTCTAGTTCTCAAGCAATGTATGCATGAAATGTGAATTTAAATGCTACTTAGCTGTGTGAAATTATAAGAATCCATTTATATCCTTGTAGTGTTTTAGCAGAAAAAATTAATCTTAACATTATTTGAAAGATACTGAAACTATAAAACACAGTAGAATCATTCTACTATTACTATTGACATTTCAATGCTTATATTTTTCTATTTAATAAAACAATATTGTGCAATTTTTAAAAAAAGATTTCAGGCTGCCACTTACTAAAAATAAGCAGACATTAAATAAAAATAAAATGCATAATTTTCTATACTGTTATGGATACCAAATATACCTTGTCTGTCTGTCTGTATTTCTGTCTGTCTGTCTGTCTATCCATCTGGGGTTATAAGCTGCTCCAGGTGAAACTGACTTTAAGTAGCATATATCCAGCCATCATAAATTGAATTCAAAGCATACAGTAAGCATTACAATAAAATAATAGCTACCACAATTCATAAAATAGCAATATATGGCAGCAGAAGCCTGGGAATCTAATCCATTCACACCACCAAACACAAAACAACTGCTGTTGCAAGGAGTAGATCATACAGTGCCAGCTTCCAAGGCCTCGCAAAAAAGTCATGTTTGCATGTACTCCCTAAAAGCGTGTGTGTGCACGCATGTGCTGTATTAGGATATCCAGGCAAATGCTGTTCCACAGAAGAAGGTCAGTGACTAGAAGGCTTGTGTCTGTGATTCCTAAAGATGGCAGTCCTGTATCAAAGAAACATTAAGCTAGCCCACCCCACTGGATCTTATTTGGCAAGCAGATACTTTTGGGAATCCTGCTAATATCCACCTCCTCAGCTATACAAAGCTAAATAAAGCCCTCTCCCCCTCAGTGTCATTCTTAATAAAAGCATACCCTAATGAAACGTTTTCAATAGCAGAAGGTAACTGGTGAAAATAACTGGGTATTTAAAGAAAATGTATGAAACAAAATTGCCTTATAGAATGTATAGTGTAATGAATATAATAGATATATAATGAGAAAGTATCTTTGTTCACTGTGATATATTTATAGTAGGATGTACAAAATGTTCCATGTATAGAACAGCTGGTTTCAGGTTATTTGACCCATGCATAGAATGAAATGTCTGCTTTGTCCTTGCATATTGAATAAAATGGAGTTTATTCAGGTAGAACTGCTGGTGATGGTGGTGGTGGTGGAAGCGGGGAAAAAGCCAAGGACATTGTTAGCTTGAGGGAGGGAAGGGAAGGCACTGAAAAGATTGGTGAGCAGATTGGCTGGTAGGATATGCCATTCTGGGACATCAGTAGCAGCTGAAGAGAGGGAAGAAAAGCACTAGGATATTGGGGGATGGGCAGGCCAGTAGGATATGTTATGATTGGCTATCAGCAGTAATAATGGCTGAGGGAAGATGTCTGTAGGATTGAGGGGCAGGCAGAGCAATGGAATATCTTGTGCTGGGACATTGGTTATGGCAGTGACTGGGAGGAGGAGTAAAAGTGCTGAAAAATAAGGGGGGTGGGTTGGTGTGATATGCATGCTGAGATATTGCCTGAGGAAATAAGGAAGGGAAAGTTGGGAAGGGGACATGCTACACTGATCGCTTTAGAGAGGGGAGAGGGAGAAATGCTTTGCAGCTTTGCCTTGTTTGTCTTGCCTGGAATCTTTTGTCTGAAACTCAGAACAATCAAAGCACTTGGGAATTCAGTTCTGCCAAAGCATGGCTGACCTGAAACAGTTTGGCAGAACATACAGAATCTATTTTTGTCCATACCCCCAATTTATGCTTCATAAAATTGTTGTATCCTTTTTTATTTCTTTTATTTCTTTCCTTGTTCTTTCCAGCAATAACATTTTCTTATGGCAAAAATTTGTCTTTATTATCTATTGCAGATGTACTAGCTAGCCAGGAACACTCTGGAGAAATAGCAACAGTTACTATTGATCAGCGTAAGTTGTCATTCTTTGAATACTTATGAAAGAAAAATACTTTAATCAGAGTCAGACCTTAAACTCTAAAAACAAAAACAGCTTTCATAAAAGTAAAAACTATAATTTAAAGTATCTAAAGTGAAATTAAACTGAAATTATTACTTTTTTCTGAGAAAAGCTATTCTGCTGCATACACTCCTATTTTTATACTTGGGCTAAAATTATGTTACTGATGAACAGCCTAGTTTATTGAAATCTTCCCCCCCCCCTCCACCAAAAACAGCTTACAGTCATGTGAAAAAGAAAGTACACCCTCTTTGAGTTCTATGGTCTTACGAATCAGGACATAATAAAAATCATTTGGTCCTTAGCAGTTCTCAAAAGTAGGTAAATACAACCTCAGATGAACAACAACACATGACATATTACACCATGTCATCATTTATTTTACAAAAAGAAAGCCAAAATGGAGAAGCCGTGTGTGAAAAACTAAGTACAACTTATGATTCAATAGCTTGTAGAACCCCCTTTAGCAGCAATAACTTGAAGTAATCATTTTCTGTATGACTTTATCAGTCTCTCACATCCACACATGTGGAGGAATTTTGTCCCACTCTTCTTTACAACATTGCTTCAGTTCATTGAGGTTTGTGGGCATTTGTTTACGCACAGCTTTCTTGAGGTCCCGTCACAACATTTCAATCGGGTTGAGGTCTGGACTTTGACTGGGCCATTGCAACACCTTGATTCTTTTCTTTTTCAGCCATTCTGTTGTAGATTTGCTGGTGTGTTTGGGATCATTGTCCTGTTGCATGACTCAATGTCGGCCAAGCTTTAGCTGTCGGACAGATAGCAGATCACATTTGACACTAGAATACTTTGGTATACAGAGGAGTTCATGGTGGTCTCAATGACTGCAAGGTGCTCAGGTCCTGTAGCTGCAAAACAAGCCCAAATCATTATCCCTCCACCACCGTGCTTGACAGTTTGTATGTTTGTGCTGATATGCTGTGTTTGGTTTTCGCCAAACGTGGCATTGTGCATTCTGGCCAAACATCTCCACTTTGGTCTCATCTGTCCAAAGAACAGTGTTCCAGAAGTCTTGTGATTTGTTCAGATGCAGCTTTGCAAACCGAAGCTGTGCTGCCATGTTCTTTTTAGAGAGAAAAGGCTTTCTCCTGGCAACCCTTTCAAACAAACCATACTTGTTCAGTCTTTTTCTAATTGTACTGTCATGAACTTTAACATTTCACATGCTAACTGAGGCCTGTAGAGTGAGATGTAACTCTTGGATTTTTTGCAATTTCTTCTGAGCATTGCACAATCTAACCTTGGGGTGAATTTGCTGGGATGCCCACTCCTGGGAAGATTGGCAACTGTCTTAATGTTAAAGCAGCAGCCATGAGTCCAGCACAATACCAAGTCTTACACCAACTCTTTTGAGGAGTAACTACTACTACTGCTACTATTGTCTAGAGTAACTATTGGGCCCAGTGTTCCTGGACATTTACTGATGTGAAGCAACTTTGATGGATTTAATCTAAGCCTATTTATGAAATCCAGACCTGACAGCCTCCAAGTACTGGTTCAAGCTTTCCTTCGGATCTCTGGTTTGGCCTTGGGTGACACAATACAGCTATTTGTCATCAACTCACGTGAACTGGTGGATGTCCTCCCCAAGAGGCTTAGTATAGATGTATTAATGAATTAGCATCTATATTATGATGGGATATTGAGGGAGCTGGGAAAGCTGAGAGCCCATATTGGAGTAAATAAGGCCTCCAGTTCTGTTCCTCCATGACTACAAACTGAAACCATACTCTCAGGAGCAGAACCACTGCAAAACTGCCTCCAACTTCCATTTATTTTAGGCAGTCCAGTAATACATCAGTAATAGAGATCCAGTAGGACAAAGACCTTCATCCAGATCCTGATGGCCATCATAAGAATGATAACTCCATTTTCATCCTATGACAGTCTGAATTCTAACCAGCAGAAATATAGATAACCCATTTTTTCTAAGACCCTGGAATAGAGTCACCATTGCTTTCTCAAGAACTTTCTTCAAAAAGGGAAAGTTGAAGCAAGGTGGAAGTTATCAAAAACCCCTGGGTCCAGGGATGGCTTCTTCAAGAGGGGTGTGTGTGTGTGCAGCATTACTTTCAAAGAAATACTGATAGTTTCCTTGACCCAACAGCTCACATCCTACCTAGCTACCCAAAGGAGCCAAGAAAGGCATGGATATAGAGCACAGTGGCAGAACTCACTCTGAGAGAATCCTATCTGTTTCATCAGACACAATAAGTTCAAAAGAATCTTGTCTGAGTTTGGGAGTAAAACAGATTAGTTTTAGTTAGTGTTTGGATGGGACACCACTAGGGATTACAAGAGCTGTAGGCTGGACTGAAGTTGAAAAAACATCCCTGAAGAAGGGAGTGGCAATGTCTTTGTTACTGTTCCTAAGAAGAGTGCATGGATGTATGCCCATAAAGTCACCAGGAGTTAAGCTCAACTTGAAGAATATTTTATTTATTTATATTAGATGACCACAACATTCTTTCTTCATTTAGGAGAAAACAGTAGTAAGTTTACTCATAGAAATGGTAATGCAAAAGTTACATACTGAATTGGTATGTAAGTACATATGCAAGGGATGAATAAATCCATTTTGTATTTTCTCACAAATGTCTCCATTTAAGTCCCATTTTCAGTTTATGTGTAGGGTCTAGGTTACAGGCTTAAGGGTTAGGAAATAATGCTTTTAATATAAAGCATTAGTTATTTTGCTGATCCATTATATATTCCTTTTCTTTTTTTAATTACAGCATGTTAAGCATAACATTATTCATTGCCATCAAAAATTTCTAATGTCATGAGAAATCTTCTGTGTTCTGATCAGAAATAGCAATTTTGTATGTGTTTTGTTATTTATAAGTTAATTGTCTTGTGTTTTGTCTTCTGTAGCTGTGCAAATAATTCCAGCATCAGTTCAGCCTTCTACTCCAACCACCATTAAAGTCATTAATAGTAGTGCAAAGGCAGCAAAAGTACAGAGAGCTCCAAGGATTTCAGGGGAAGATAGAAGTTCACCTGGTAACAGAACAGGTATTTTTTTTTCTAAAAGCAAATGTTTCAGTTATTACTCTGAAGAAAGACAATGATTTTGTGAAAAAAAATGTAAAAATGAAGTGTGATTTCTGGAAATATAGAACTATATAAAGACACACACTTTATATTCTATTATTCTTGTATTTTAACATTTTCACATGCACAGTTGGTTGAGAAAATAGATACGTTCTCCAGTAAAGATAAAGCATCTGTTTAAGAAGGGATGAGTTATTTATTTGTGAATTATGGTTGGCCCCTAAAAAGTGTTGAGTTTGAAATAGTTTCATTTCCATTCTTTAATAAAATAATGGAAGTGAATCTTTCAGAACTAAGGTTTCAATCCTAAGTGTATTTAATCATATCTCTCACTAAATTTATGTTTATATCTTGATGCAAGACTCTTCAAGAATTTTCTTGATGCATATATATATATACCATAGAAAATGTAGGAGAGCTTTGTTAATCTATGGTGACAAAAAATCAGGAGTCTGGTAGCACCTTTTCCAACTAACAAAGTTTATTAAAAGGCATGAGCTTTCATGAGCTGATTGCTTACAAACAGCGCTAAACAATTTTATTAAGTAACTTTGTAAATTAGGATTGGGATGCAGGACTTCAAAAATAGTGTACATTAGCATGATAGTACAATGTTAGAATTAACTAAAATGTTGGAAAACAAGCTTTTGAATTAAGAAAATATTCTAATTGAGCTAGCTCAGTGTTCTCCAACCTGGCTGGTCTGCAGTTATGTGGATATCTACTCCCATGATTTTCAGCAATGGTGATGTTGGAGAAGTCCTAACTTGTGGAGCATGCCCAGATTATGGAAGGTTGATATAAATTATAAAAATATTTATGCATATTTTATATTTGAGTTTTAACCTGTAGAGTTTTAATAAGCAAAAAGCTTGGTCACTTCTTCCACATTTTAGTTTATCTTAATTTGTTGATGAAGATTTCCTATTGTTATATTTGTTTCTTATTTTTATAGTAGATTACAGGTATTCCTCGCTTACTGACTGCTCTTTCAGGGACCGTTCGAAGTTATAACGGTGCTGAAAAAGTAGATTTATGACTTATCTTCAAAGTTGCAGCTGTTGCGTTTCCCCGCAGTCACATAATTGTGATTCAGGCACTTGGCAACTGGCACACCTTTACGATGGTCGTAGTGTCCTGCAGTCATGTGATCTCCATTTGCAACCTTCACAGCTGGCTTTCAACAAGCAAAGTCAATGGGGAAGCTAGCAAGAAGTCACAAGGTGCGGTCGTGTGATAACATGCTTAATGACCACAGCGGAACTGACATAAGTCAGGCGCAGTCACATGACTTTTCACTTTATAACTATGTCGCTTAGTGGCAGAGTTGCCAGTCCCAATTGCAGTTGGTAAGTGAGAATTACCTGTACACAGTTTCCTAAATTTTCTGACTTTACTATTTCATTCTGTTACTCTGCTGCATATTAGCTTTATATATATATATGCATATTAATCATAATAGGAAACAATGGTCAGATCCAGTTATGGCAATTCTTGCTTGAGCTTCTGACTGATAAAGATGCCCGAGATTGCATTTCGTGGGTTGGTGACGAAGGAGAGTTTAAACTAAATCAACCAGAGCTAGTTGCACAGAAATGGGGACAACGTAAAAACAAGCCTACAATGAATTATGAAAAGCTCAGTCGTGCTTTACGGTAAGTTAAAACTCTTGATTGATTTTGTAGTATTTTTATATTGCTTTTCAGTTGAAACTTGTCCTAGAACAATAGACATATGATCCATAACAGCTTTACAGGCCTCACCTAGAGGTTTGTAATCTAAGTAGCAACATAAAAAAAGAAGAAAAAAGCAACTTGGATTCAGTTCTTAAAGTTAAATGACTAATTAACATCAAAACGGTTCAAGCAGAGGAGGAGCCTGTTAGAGCTGACTTTTCAGCAGAGCTAATGAAATGCTGCCTTCTCATCCCCTCCTGTATCAGATGTATTTATACTATAATATGGAAATACAGGTATGCATAGGGATCATATTCTTTTTCTAATAAAATAGCTGTCAGTTACCAGTGCATTCACAACCTGAGCATTAAGATGTTGAAATCTCAATTGTTTGTCACTGAAGAATGATAGTCAGATATTCAGCACCTCCTAACTGATATGCCAATTGGAATATAAATACTCTGAATTTTCCATATTACTGATTTTATAATAAAGTTCTTTGCAAAAATAAAGAAAATGCATATTAAGTGCATTTATAGAAAAATGTTTTCAAACATGTATACACTTAGAATTGTGTATTATGTAAGCATATTGTGTTAAAATATTATCTAAGTGTATGACAAATTAAATTAATATATTAGTGTGGATGAGATGGAGCAGAAATCATGAATGTTATAAAATTGACATGTACTAGAAAACATTCAAAGTTATTCTTTAATAGTAAAATTCAATTTTGCTATGTTTTATTTTACTTTTTAAATTTATTCAATTCATTTATAAGCCATCTCAATCACAATTGCAACTCTAGGTAGCTGTCATCTACCTAGACTGGACTAAGAAACAGATACCATGCAGACTAAAGCTACTTTTATTAGAGTAGCTTTAGTAACAGAATCTTGCAAGTCTGAATATGCTACCTTTCCTCCCTCTTTTATCTTCAAGAGAATTGGGTGGTAGGTGGGAGACTGAGGCATTTTCACAAATTCCTTTCTTGGGCTGGGCTCAAGTTTTGTTTATCTGATTCTTGCCTTGATAGCAGATCTTCCCTCTGTCCTTCAAGGCCAAACTCATTATTCACTGGAGTAGCTTATAAAATACAAATAATTAAGATTAAAATAAAAACAAAGGAAAGACAAATCAAAGAAATAACAGTGAGATTACTAAGACCCATGTTGAGGAAACAACAGAATTTGTTACACACTATAAAAAACAGATCAAAAAGTACATCATAGAGAAATGTGGTTCCAGACGGCAGTGGTTTCCACAGAGAAATTTATGTGATGGTACATCCTATTCATAAACCATTTATTCTATAATGAAGTACTTCTTTCCATCCTCAGTATAATTCCAATCAGTATCATTGGTGGTTTCAAATTATGCTATTATGACAATGGGAAGAATATTTTTCCAATAATGTAAAATCCTTTGATATTTCTTTTAACTAAAAAAGCTTCAAACTCTGTGGCTCATTATGAAGATATTCCAAATATACAGTTTGTTCATTTTAAATACTTATTTATTTACTTGCTTGCATACTTGCTTACAGGGCTTACAGGCCGCTCTAGTCAGAACCAACTCCCAAGTGATTTTTCTCTCAGTTAAGACAAAAGCTTTGAAATAGCTTATAGAAATGGCCACATATTTTTTAAAAGAAGTGTTTGGGATAGATCTATAATTTTTCTTTTCTTTTTTGCCAAATTAGAAGATTTTGTTGAGCTAAACTCTTTAAGATGGCCTGTTCTTTTTTCTTTTTTTTTTCCTATCAGATTTTATAGATCCACTGTATCCCAGTTCTCCCAAATATTCTCCAGTCTATGAGCACTGGAGTGTTTCATGGTGCCAGTTCATATGCAGATATACAGAAGTATCCTCATAGGCTTTTTGAATCTTGCAGTCTCTGTTTTAATGTTGTATGTTTTAGCTGCAACAGTATTTAATAATCCAGTAGTGATATATATTGAATATTTGGGAAATTGGCTAAGCTCATATTTAAATGAAATGGACATTAACTAACAGTAGATAACTCTGTGCCCCATTGGGTCATCCTTTAAGAGCAAGATAGTGCAAGCTGATGTAACCAGAATGAACATTAAATTATAGGCTGACCATATTTTTACCCCAATGCTGGATGGTCCCATGATCATCTAAGAAGAGTATATATCATAAATAGAAAAATAATTGTAGTGGCAAACAAACTTCAATAATAAGTAAATATTTACTTACCTAAACAGATAAACAGAATGACCACAGGTGAACAGAAAAGCAGTTGGAGTGGGAGCAACTTCTGACTTCCTGCCAGCTTCCCCATTGACTTTGCTTGTGGGAAGCTGGCAGGAAGTTCCAGAAATCACAATCACGTGACTGCTGGGACACTGCAGTGGCCATACGTTTGCGAATAAAACTGGTCTGAACATTGTGGAAATTTCAGTTCCACTGGAGTAATGGGTCCTGGATTTTTTATGCATTCTTTAAGTTAGTGGATTTTAGGTACCTTGATTAAAAAATTGTTGTGGTATAATGCACCATTTGGGCTAACTTGAGGGTACAAACAGATAAACAATGAGAGTTTTAGTAGTATATAGATGATATGAGTGAGCTTCTTTTTATGTTTTGTGCCACTTGCACCTTTCACTGCTGTGTACTCTGAATTGGCACAGATTTTGAGGGACAGAAATGGACAGGCAAGACTAGATTTCACAAATTTTTAAAATGGGCCAGCTTCGGTTACTTTTCATTGTCTTCTTGTTTTATTTTCTTTCCTCAATGAAGGTATTACTACGATGGTGATATGATCTGCAAAGTACAAGGCAAAAGGTTTGTATACAAGTTTGTGTGTGACTTGAAGACTCTCATTGGGTACAGTGCAGCAGAACTGAATCGGTTGGTGACAGAATGTGAACAAAAGAAACTGGCAAAGATGCAACTACATGGCATTACACAACCAGTCACAGCAGTTGCATTGGCTACTGCATCTCTGCAAACAGAAAAAGATAACTGAGGACTAGGACCTAAAAGCTTGGCAGCATTGTTTTACACTTAGCAGTTTCTGGTTTTAAAATTAGAACTGCATCTATTAATTGGCAATTCAATATGATGCATGATTTTTCTACAAAGAACGCTCATAAATTTGGATCTTTTTTCACTTAAAAATGTATTTCATGTACGTTAAGGGCACTCCACAGGTTCTACAATATGAAGACATACTGGTTGTAGCAAATAGTTTGGGAATTATAAGGAAATTGAAGATCTGTTGGTACTATGTCATGCTGTATTGCTGATTTTTTTTTCAGGGCTTAAAGAAAGTGAAGCATTCACATAGTATTAGAACAGTCAGGTTTTTTTTTTTTTAATTTAGTTCTCTGCACTTCTGTTCTTCAGATATCAGATGTTGTTAATAGATTTCTAAAATTAGAGCAGTTTCTCTTAGCCATCCTCATAACTTAAGCATGACAAGTTGTAAGAAAAAAAGTGATACAAAGATGATTTCTTTGCCCCTTAGCAAGAAAACTGTAAGGTAACTGCTGAAAAGAGAAATCCAAGTCTAAATCCAACAAGCCAATTATGAGTATTTTGATATATGTAGATAAATATGTGTATTTGAGGGGAAAATGCTTAACTATCTTGAGAAATTTTGTTAAGCTTAATGTCTGGCACAAAAAGGATTTCCACATTTTTATTGTAGGAGATTAAAAACTTGAAATCTGTCTCTCATCCAAAGAATAGATTTGCTTTGTTTAATCTACACTGCAGAGTATATCAGCTGTTTCTGCTTTTATACTTGCACTGTAATTGTCTTTCAACTGAAGACTTAAGTTAATCACAGAAAGAAGCCCCTTCCTGTTGAGAAAGAGAATTAAAGAATGAAGTGTGACTTCCCTAAGCTATATAGATAGCTATGTTAAAAAAATAAAATAAAAAATATACTTTCTTTAAATTACTTGGTTTCCAAGCTTTGCTGTAATGCTTTGGAAATAAAAGTGTTTATTATCCAGATTGAAAAAGCAATAGTTCTGTAAATTGAAAATATTTTTAAAAATTATACCCAGTTGAAATCCAGAAATGCTAAAAATAGTGCACTGTTTGCACCTGTGTTTTCTTCATCTTTTTGACTTATAAAGCCTGGAAAACACATTCATGGGTATATTTGTTTTTGTTACTCTCAATTTGTTTGGTATAAATATTATGAATTCAGGCCATTAAAAGTTATGGTTTCACTTTATCAGAAAAAGTAGCCAAGTTTAATAGGTTCTTTATCCTTTATCAAAAATCACTCACTTGAGCATCATGCTTCCATAATAAGCATACAATATGGCTTAGTTCTAGGCACACTAGTCTACAGTTGTCATTACTTTAACAGCTCCACTAATTTCCAAGGTATACTTTCACAGTTTTAGTCATTTTCAAGTTACTAAAAAAAATTCAGGAATATATTGTCAGGTTTAAAGAACATTTTGGGCAAAGAAAGCATGTGATAATCTTGTGGCCAGTTAAATCCATTCACTCTGGTGTGTAGTACAATATTTAGCAGACTACAAAATAGCAGTTTAAATTCTATTAGTATTTTATGTTATTTTTCAAGCTTTTTTAGAATATTTTTTCTTCCCCATTCTGTACAATAATTATAAAGAATTGTCCATTTGAATTGTATATCAAGAATTCACACTTTTATTTGCTTCAGTAAGAACAAAAAATAAGATAGTGTCACTCTTTCTCTTCTAATATGCGCTTTGGATTGTTGCCACATAACAAGCAACATAGCTCAGATTACTCATTCATATTTACAAGTCTGTTCATTTTGAGTCAGATTAGTCTGATCACAAGTTAGTTAATGCCATATGATAGATATTCTCTCAGCTATGCATATAATAGAATAAGCCATAGTAAGGAACATGGCATATGGCCACTTTTTTATATACATTGGATTTTTTTTTTCAGAACTTTAAATTTTCATTGTATTTCTTTTATAAGTATGCTGCACTTGCAACATTTGTTCCAGTTTATAGTGCTGATGTATGTTAAGCCTTGCTTATAGCAGAACCATTGAAAGGAATAAAACAAGTTAGAAATATTTTATTATATTTCTTGTGAGGGACAATCTGTGACTAATTTGAGGTCTTCAGTACAAGGGTATGGATTATTATATGTCAAATGGCATTGTGTGGCTGTCAGAAGAAAAATATAGATCGTATATTCCCAAATTTTTGTAAAATAGAGGGTTTGCATACATTTTTACTCTTCAAGGACATGTGCTCTACAAATTATGTATTTCCTTTTGTGTTGAATGTTTTGGTAATTTTACATGAAACAATTATTTTCTATTTTTACGCTAAAATATTTGTGCATAAAATTGTCAATATAGTAAAGTAAAAAAATAAAATAAAATTTTACACAGCAGTTTTAGTTTTATGTCCAAATATTTCCTTCCTGTAACAAGGAAACTTCCTCACAGAGATGGGGGTTGTGAGGGGAGACCATGCATGCATTTAGGATTGCTCTCTAAATGCTATATGTGTATAACATAGATAGAGATTAATAGTTTTTAGAATGCTAGTATATCCTGTGCTACATGGCATGTTCATCCAGAATACAGCTGCTTCTGAGGACTGCCATTTCACTTACGCTTTGTAAGAGAAGTGTAATAGACAGCTTTTCTCTTGAAATATGTAAATTCTATTAATAAACCTTTGAATTTGTACAATTATAGTGTGCACATTACAGTAGCTCATCACTAATTTAGAGATACAATAAATCCTAATTTAGTAGATAAAGTTAGGGAAATTTGTTTCTTTCAAAATGCAAAAGCTTTAATACAACAGGAGCAGGTCAGCAACCAGAAATAATGGTGAGAAAATTCTTTGTGAATCATTATGCAGTTTCCTGCGTAATCTTTCCTAGAAGATGCCTAGAACAATAACAAGAAAAGCCCCCCCTTGCATTGCTTGCTCTTTTGTTTCTGTTGCAATCATAACACACTCAATCCTGGAACTCAACAACTGGCTATACAAACTGCAGTGGCCTACAAAGAATCCTGGGAAGAGAGAAGATATGTCTTGCAGAAACTGAGAAGGACGTGTGTGACAGGTGTGTCACCAGTCTCAGAATGTTAATCTAGAAAAAAGGGAGAGTGGCAAAAGCCCAGAATCAAATATGCAGCCAAGGACTGGGGTGAAGAAAGCAGAACACAAAGGGAAAAGCAGGAGGCCAAGATAGGAACTCAAAGGAGTTTCATAAGATGCTACAATAGAGATACTGTACCAATAGATGGTAGTTCAACCTCAGCTGTTCCAACACCAATGTCCAGAGTATGGAAAATAACCAAACTAGAGACCCTAATTCAACTAACCTGAGAAGATCTGCTAATGGTTTAGGTTAAAAAGATTCAAAAAGTTCTAGACAAGCTTGAGCAGTGGGCTGAAATGAATAGATGGAATTTAACAGGGAAAAATGTAAAATTGTACATTTGGATGGGGAAAACGTAGCACACGAGTGTTGTACAGGTAATGCTCAGGTTACGATGGCAATTGGGACCAGAATTTCTGTTGCTAAGCAATGTGGTTGTAAAGGACAATGTCACATGACTGCATCACTTGCAGTCCCGGCACTCCCCATTGCCATCAAGTGAGGCTTGTGGGTAGTTAAGGATCTTGCAAATTCCTGCCTGCTTCCAACAAGCAAAGTCAGTGGGGAAGCCAGGAGGAGTGGCAAGTCACAGGTGACTCACAAGCAGGCCAGCGGGCATGTAACTGGCTGCTGCTGGGTGGAGGAGGGTACACGATGTGCGGGTGGCTGGTGTGTGAGCATGGTGGGGCTGGGGGTGGCTGCTTCCAGGTGCATAAGGGTGTGCAGGTGTCTGGCGCAAGTATGGCAGGGCAGGGGTGGCTGCTGCCAGGTGCATGGGTGGCTGGCATGGTGTGAGTGTGGCAGGGCTGGGAGGTGACTGCTGCTGGGTGGGGGTGTGCAGGTGGCTGCTGCAGGCAGGGGTTGCTGCAGGCACCATAGCCAGGCTTCTCGGGGAAAACTGCTGGAGTGCAAGCAACTTACCAAAGCAACTTGCAACCTTCCCTGCTGACTTCCTCACTGACTTTGCTTGTGGGAAGCCAGCAAGGAAGGTCACAAATGGTGATCATGTGACGCAGGACACTGCAACCGTCTTAAGTGCGAACCAGTTGCCAAGTGCCCAAATCTCAATCATGTGACCACGGGGGTGCTGGGATGACCAGAACTTTGAGGGCCAGTCATAGGTACCACTTGTTCAGCGCCGCCATAATTTAGAACGGTTGTTTGAGTGGTCATTAACCGAGGACTACCTGTATGGGGGAAAAATGGCTTGGTAAAGCTACATGTGAGTGGGATCCGCGTGCCATTTGTTGACCACAAGTTAAAGCATGAGTCAGCAGTGTAATGCAGCTGCTAAAATATTAAATGCTATCTTTGGATGCATTAGCAGGAGGACCAAGTCAAAATCACAGGAAGGAATTGGTCTACTTTATTCTGCACTAATCAGATCCCCATTTGAAGTACTTTGTCCAATTTTGGGGTGCATAATTCAAAAAGAGACAAACTTGAAATGTTCATAGGAGGGCTATCAGAATGGTGAAGAGTCTCAAAATGAAGCCCTATGATAAAGATCTCAGTATGTTTAGCCTACCGAAAAGATGACTTGGAAGATATAATACCCGTCTTCAGGTATCTTAAAAGATTTTCACACAAAAGATGGAATGGATTTATTCTGTTGTCTCAGAGGACAGGAGCAGAAACAGTGGCTTAAAATTACAAGGAAAGAGGTTCAAACTAGACATCAGGAAGAACTTCCTGACTGTATGGGTTGTCAGCCAGTAAAACACGTGGCAGCTAGCTTTACTACAGATCTTCAAAGAGAGGCTGGAATAGAGATACAGGTGGTCCTCGGGTTATGACAGTAATTGGAACTGTAATTTCCATCGGTAAGCAAGAGAGTCATAAAGTGCAATGTCACATGACCACATTGCTTAGCAACGGCAATCCCAGCAGTCCTGGTTGCCATCATAACACCAGGACCACATGGATCACTAAGTGGGAAAAGGTGGGAGTTCCAGGCAAGCAGGTTGGCAGGTAGGAGCTGTGGGTGAGAGCTGCCAGCAGGCAGAGGGGTGTGCAGGTGCAATAGAGGGGTATGTGCAGGTGCTGCAGGCGGGTGTGCTAGTGCCATAAGGGGGATATGTGGGTGCTGTGGGGGGGCGGGCGGGTGCTGCAGGTAGGCACTAGGCAGCATGGGTGGGCAAAAAAGCGGGAGCGACTTCTGACTTCCTGCTAGCTTCCATACTGACTTTGCTCATGGGAAGCTGGCAGGGAACATCGGAAATCGTGATCTTGTGACTGAGGGGACACTGTAATTCCCCCTCATTCAGTGCTGTTGTAACTTTGAACAGTCGCTGAATGAGTTATTGTAACTCGAGGACTATCTGTACTGTAGTGGATCCTGCACCAAGTTGGATTAGATAATTTTATGGTCCTTTTCAAAGATATGATTCTTTATTCCTATGAACTTTTGATTAATACAGAATAACATAGTGAATTGTCCTTGTGAATCACTCAGGAATGTGTCAGTGATATAGAAGGGAGACTACTGGTAACACAATTCTTCCAACATGGAGTGCACAATAGAAAGGCTAACCACTAGAAATGGAATTAAATGTAAATCAATCTTAACTAGACAGATCCTAGCTCTTTTATGATGGTTTCCCTTTCCCTTAATCTGCAATTGTTATAGGTCCCATTAAGTAGTTTCACAATAATGTCTTGCATAACCTTCCTAACCCTGTAAATTAATATTAATTAATTAACCCTGTTCCAGTAGTAATGTATGGCTGTGAGAGCTGGACCATAAAGAAGGCTGAACGCCGAAGAATTGATGCCTTTGAACTGTGGTGCTGGAGAAGACTCTTAAGAGTCCCCTGGACTGCTAGGAGGTCAAACCAGTCAATCTTAAAGGAAATCAACTCTGATTGCTCATTGGAAGGATTGATAATGAAGCTCAAGCTCAGATACTTTGGTCACCTAATGCGAAGAGAGGACTCTTTGGAAAAGACCCTGATGCTGGAAAAGATGGAAGGCAAAAGGAGAAGAGGACGGCAGAGGATGAGATGGCTAGATAGCATCACTGAAGCAATGAGCATGAAATTGAGCAAACTCAGGGAGGCAGTGAAAGATAGGAAGGCCTGGCGCAATATGGTTCATGGGGTCACGAAGAGTCGGACACGACTTAACGACTGAACAACAACAAAATTAACCCTGTAAATTAATATAATAGGCTCTTTTGTAAAACACATTTTAGTTAATAAAACGTTCTTACTGCATTCCTTGTATCCTCAGGGATTAGTATTAAACCGAACAGTAAGCTCTCAATATTACAATTTGTTTAACTTCACTGCCCCCAGAGGAGGATCCATGTATAGAGAATATAAGTTAATATATAGGTTCAGTCCTTTATTATTGTAACACAACTAAGGGGAATAGAGCAGACAACCCATATGAAATGGGTTATTCTGAGAGACTGCGAGGAACCCTTGCAAATACAGGTTCTCTGATCAGAATCAAAACCACCTTAGGACAAAGAACATCCTATAATTCCCCTGCATACTCTGGTGTCAAGTGTGGTTAGGTGACTACTAACATTTAGTGAAATAAAGGAACAGGAATAGAATACTTCGTTTTCAGACTATTAGCAAAATGTTATCTAAAATTTTAACTAATATACATCCCTCTAAAAGAGTAGTACCTGTTTCAATTATGATTTTGAGCAAATTAGCAGTAAGCAATTTTGGCTCAAATGCTGCAAACTGAACTTGTTTCCTTCAGTTGCCTTTTGAGACCATGCTGTGTCACTTGGTTAGGTAGCTTGAGGGCTGCACTTGTATATGTAAATATACATTTAAGGAAACCAGAATCTACAAATTCTATACTTTCCTGACTATACAGAAGAAAATAACATCATGATGTGAGCTAGGTAAAAAATATTAGGATTCTCTTCTTGGACTGCTTAGAGGCAGGGATCGGTGGCTGTAAAGAAGCATGGGCTGAGCGTATCATAGATTACTAACCCTCTGTGCATCATTATTACCATAGAAAATTTAGACTTGGTCCAGTGAACCAGAAGCTTTTCAAGTAAAAATACACCCTTTCCTGCTTACCAGAATGCAATCTCTTCCTTTTTCAGTTATTTACAAAAATTAAAGCATGGTACTTGAAAAGTCAATCCCCTGCTTCCTCAAATGTCCTTACTGCCAGAAGGTAATCAACCTTGAAATTTTTGATAGATTTCAATAATTTGATAGTACATTTATTCATAAGTAAATCCTACTGAGCTCAATTGGGTATAATAGCATTAAACAAAGCTTGCTACATTAAAATATTGTGAGGGACAGCTTCCTACATTCAGTATTTACCAGGGACGCTTCAGTATTCTTTGTGGAACAAAATGTACAGTCAAGCAGGTAACACAGGACAGCTATCACAGAATCACACTAATACAATGAAACTCCTCCAGGAATGTATTTATTTACATTAAAACACTATTATACAAACTGAAAAAAGAGACATTTTAGAGGGAAGGCATGCCAAGGCAAACAACCCTCTCACCCACTGCTATTTTTATCTATTGTATTTAAAGGGGAAATTCTATGAATCATGTCTTTTGGGGGAGAAAAAAAACTAAATACCCCGCCCCCAACCTACTACTTGATGGTTACTATTAAAGTCATCCCTCCCAAAATGTAACTTCTCCATCCAAATAAAACTCTCGCCCAATGGTTTTATTTGTAATTTATTTATGTAACACAGTGTAGAAAGCTATCAATTCATAAGCAACAATTCTATATATTATCCTGCAGAAACATTTGTAGGCTCCCCATTAATTTTTTAAATCAGCAGGCATTTTCCCCACCCCTCCCCTGCACCCTGCCCTGGTATAAAAGTGCTCGTGATTAACAGGGATGATACTTTTTCTTCTTTTTTTTTAAAGATGAAAAGATACATGGAAAAAACTTTACTCCCTCAATGCCTAAAGGTGTGCACATAAAACAGGCACAAAGAAACAAATGTGTATTCCCATGATTTTCTACATCACTAGTGCAGCAGAAGCAACAATCTGTACAATAAAATGCAACTGCAGAGGAAAATAATCTCAACTCATCTGGAATACTTTTCTAAAAAAAATCCAAAAACATTTGTCTTTAAAATGCATAGTAAGCAGAAAAAGGAAAACTCAGCAAAGAGAAGCAGCTCAACCCCACATACACAAAAAGCATCCCCCATCAATTCTTAAAGTATATTTCAATTAGGACTTAATTTTTTGTTCATCACAAATCACAAGAATAATATACAACTGGCTAAAGGAGCTGTATGATAAATAATCAGGAAATAATCTATTCATGCACTAGTTAAGGACAGCTAACTTTACAGTACACAAAAACATTCATTAATAATGTAGTGTAAAGACTGAAATGTCAAGAAAGAGAATACATTACTGATTTTATAATTCAAGTTCAGGCATCTACTTGTGTTACAGCACAGCTGTCAAAAGGCGATAATGAGTAAATAATAAAACATTATTATTTTGTTTTGTTTGCTTATTTCCATATTACTTTCAGCTGAACATCGATGGGCAGTGAAGCAATCACTTTGCTGTCCAATTCATGAGGTTGCTATGGTGTTCTAGTTCTGCATTTGTTCAAAGAACTTGTAGGTTGGGTTCTCATAGCCATTTTGTTGCATCTTAGAAAGGTGGCGCTCCTCTGGTGTCACTGCAGCATCCACCTAAAGCAGGCCAAAGGAGAGCTCAGTCAAAGCCAAACATGTACAGCTCACAATTGTTTATTTATTCATTCCCAGCACTGGTATTCCCCCTACTTGTATAACTCTAGCTATGCAGAGCTAAAATTGTCCATAAATATAATTAAATGTAAGTTAAAATCTGTTACTGCCTTATTAAAATCTTCATCAGTTGCTTGAATGGCAAAAGGGTGGGGGCCAATCTGATCTTGGGGAGGGTATGCTTTTCCAGAATGAGGGGGCTGCTATGGAGAATGTAACCTCTTCACTCCCAACAACACTGATTGGAACTGCCCAATCTGGAAGGAACAGAACCATTATAAAACAGTGCCTCCAATTTCCAAGCCTTTCATATGGCTCAAAAGGATGCCATGATTGTTGGCACTGCATGCTGTTGAGAGATCTAACTGGAGAAGAAGTGGTGCACCATCCTCCTCCAAATGCCACTGCAGGTTATCCACAAAAGCCATCAGTGAGGTCTCCTTTCTATGCCCAAGCCTGAAACCCAATTCTGAAGGATCCAGATAATCTATCACATCCAGGATCTCTGTAGTTAAGGCTCAATCACCTTATCAACAATCTTGCCAAGAAAACTTGGTTGGAGGCTGGCTGATAATTATCTAAGATAGCTGGGTCAAGATATGTTTTTTTTGAGAAGGTGGCACATTACCATTTCCTTTAAAGCAGGCAGCATTACTGCAAGAGTCCCTATGCCACTCTCTGTACTCCTGCCCTTTCTGGATACCTGTACCATCCAAGGGGGAAAGAACCTAATTTGCAGGTCATTGAGCATATCCCACAGAGGATCCTGTCAACATCTTTAGGCATCACATGCACAAAGGAGTCCGAGCTGGACTCGCAAGTTATCATTTCTGTCGTGTCATGAGACTCTGCCCATCCAGCTTAGCATGAATATGAAAAATTTTGTTCTCAAAGTGTCTGGCAAACTGCTCATAACAACAAGTAGGAGGATCTTTCACTATCCTATAACCCAAAAAGGAATGGGTCACTATAAATAATGCTGTTAGGACTCCACAGACACAATAAATGCAGAGAACTATTTATGCTTCCGAAAATGGGCTTGTACTTATTAGTTAGAACAGGACTGACTCTGTTCCTGCTTGTGAAGCAGGGCCTTCACTACTGCATGGTCTGACATTACATACAAGATCCTTAAATGTCTTGCCATATAATTGCTTACGTGTTATGATACTAACACAGTTTAATCAATTTGTTTATAGTATAGGCTGGCATGATACTCTGATACTTTTGATAAATATATTATTGTTATTGAAAAACGAGGGCAAAATGAACCAAAGTATTTTAGATGTGTCACTGATTTACTTGTTTCTTTTGAACTACTGTTTTTTTTGAACATTACAAACATTGTGGGATTGTATTATTGTTATTTTCATGATTACTAACAATCATGAAAGTATCAGAGCTTCCACTGGTTAACAGGCAATGCTGAATCTGACCTTCTCCCCAACTTTATATTGGGGCATTAAAATAATACTTCTAGATATAAGAAATACTGTGTAAAGCATTGTTCATTTAACATTTGTTTAAGCTTTTTAAAAAGCAGATGAATGTTCAATCCTGCCACAATAGTCATTCAAATCATTCAAGTGAGGATTGGACCTGTAGAGCATCACAGCTGTCATTCACTATGCTTTGGTTCCCAATAGACACTATGTAGAAAGATGATACAGTCAGTGCTTTGGTCCACAGGTTAAACATTCTATAATTTCATACCTTTAAAAATGGTGACATATACCTTTTAATACCTTGAGACTTCCAAGATATACAATCTATTCCATGCTGTTACATGGCTGGCATAAAGAAATGTTTATTATAACTGAAATCTCAATTTAATCATTCTTTTGGAGCACAGATCTATGTATCCAATATATCTCAGGGATTTTACTTGGAGAAACTGACTCATATATTAAAAAATTAGAATATTAAGAATATAGTTGACACTCACATCTCATATCATACAGGCAGTTAACACCATTATTTTAAATACATTGAAGCTACACAGATGGATTTAATTCTATTTAGTATTGTCTGCTTCTGAAATCATTTATGGAATAATATTTATCAGTTTCACTCACCTCCACTACACCATGATGGATAGATGTATACTGTTTCTTCTTTAGCATCACTAAAGTGATAACAATGACTGTTGCAATGACAACACCCCCTACCATTAGTCCAATGATGGCACCTTTATTTGAACCTACATCTTCAGCAAAGAATACCTAAACATAAAAATAATGAATTATCGAATTAGAAGATAACATGTTTCCAATGAATTTTTTAACTGTGCAAAGTGATGCATCTGCAATGTATAATCCAGTACTTTCTACAAAGTGAACAAGTTCAAACTAAATACTTAAATGTTGTTTCCTGAGGCAAATTATCATGATCCGATTCTCATATTTTAAAGTCAAGAGCACTTATTATTTATCATACGATGCTCTTGTAATCTAGGAAAGCAAGCATCAGGCAGTGAGTTCCGTAGGCACTCGCAAAGCCTCTCTGAAGAATAATTGGTAGGGCTTGTAAAAAGGCCTCCCTGCAGGAGTTTACCAAACAGACTGAGATAGTAGAATGAATACTGAGGAATTCCAAATCCTCAGATGGGTGATCAATTACGTTAATAAAAAAAGTGGCATTTTAAGGCAAACTAATTTTATTATAGTTAAAAGGATAAAAAAAAAAAATTAGCCCCTTTTATCAGACAGATACTTTTCAATTCTCTGTTTCCTCAGCATATAACCTACAGAATAATTAAAGAATATAAGAAAAATCTTTCTCTACTCATTTTGGCACCACAAAACAAATCCTTCCTCAAGAATTTCACAAATATATATTTAATTCTTGTGAGCCATGCAGGCTAAACCCTCCAAAAGAAGATTCAAATTCAATGTCGTTTGGACTCTTCTCTTTAGCCCTGAGAATCCACGATTATTAGCTTCAAATAGATGAAGTATCTTTTTTTTAATGAGCTTATTATTTAAATTTTGATGCAAATATGGTTCTTATGCAATTTTTAATTTTTGGCAATATTTCGCCTCATCAATGTTTTCCACAAAGAAACTTAATATTGTATCATTACTTATTTAATAACTAGAACATATTGAGCAGCTGAAGAAAAAAACAAACTAGATCCAGATACACAGTCGTGTGAAAAAGGAAGTACACCCTCTTTCAGTTCTATGGTTTTACGTATCAGGACATAATAAGAATCATCTGGTCCTTAGCAGTTCTCAAAAGTAGGTAAATACCACCTCAGATGAACAATAACACATGACATATTACACCATGTCATCATTTATTTTACAAAAAGAAAGCCAAAATGGAGAAGCCGTGTGTGAAAAACTAAGTACACCTTATGATTCAATACCTTGTAGCAGCAATAACTTGAACTACACCCTTACTGCTTCCATAGGTGTGAAGAGGCTAAGTAGCAGCCAGTTGCTGCTAATCAAACACCCTTGATCAACTGATCATCAATAAGTGTGACTACCTCTATAAAAGCCAAAGTTTTAGGAGTTTGCTGGTCTTGAGCATTGAGGTGTGTTTAACATAATGCCAAAGAGTAAAGACTTCAGCAATGATCTTAAAGAAGCAATTGTTGCTGCCCATCAGTCTAGGAAGGGTTACAGGGTCATTTCCAAACAATTGAAAGTCCATCATTCTACAGTGAGGAAGATGATTCACAAGTGGAAAACATTCAAGACAGTTGCCAATCTTCCCAGGAGTGGGCATCCCAGCAAATTCATCCCAAGGTCAGACTGTGCAACGCTCAGAAATTGCAAAAATCCAAGAGTTACATCTCAGACTCTACAGGCCTTAGTTAGCATGTGAAATGTTAAAGTTCATGATAGTACAATTAGAAAAAGACAGAATAAGTATGGTTTGTTTGGAAGGGTTGCCAGGAGAAAGCCTTTTCTCTGTAAAAAGAACATGGCAGCATGGCTTCGGTTTGCAAAGCTGCATCTGAACAAATCACAAGACTTCTGGAACACTGTCCTTTGGACAGATGAGACCAAAGTGGAGATGTTTGGCCAGAATGCACAGCACCATGTTTGGCGAAAACCAAACACAACGTATCAGCACAAACATACCAACCATCAAACACAGTGGTGGAGGGGTGATGATTTGGACTTGTTTTGCAGCCAAAGGACCTGGGCACCTTGCAGTCATTGAGTCAACCATGAACTCCTCTATATACCAAAGTATTCTAGAGTCAAATGTGATCTGCCATCTGTCCGACAGCTAAAGCTTGGCTGACATTGAGTCATGCAACAGGACAATGATCCCAAACACACCAGCAAATCTACAACAGAATTGTAGAAAAGAATCAAGGTGTTGCAATGTACCAATCAAAGTCCAGACCTCAACCCAATTGAAATGTTGTGGCAGGACTTCAAGAGAGCTGTGCATAAACAAACACCCGCAAGCCTCAATGAACTGAAGCAATGTTGTAAAGAAGAGTGGGACAAAATTCCTCCACATGTGTGGATGTGAGAGACTGATAAAGTCATACAGAAAATGATTACTTCAAGTTATTGCTGCTAAAGGGGGTTCTACAAACTATTGAATCATAAGGTGTACTTAGTTTTTCACACACGGCTTCTCCATTTTGGCTTTCTTTTTGTAAAATAAATGATGGTATGGTGTAATATGTCATGTGTTGTTGTTCATCTGAGGTTGTATTTACCTACTTCTGAGAACTGCTAAGGACCAGATGATTTTTATGACGTCCTGATACGTAAGACCATAGAACTCAAAGAGGGTGTACTTTCTTTTTCACATGACTTTAAGGATTAGAAAAGAACTATGCTTCAATAAAACAAAAGTAGAACAAAAAAAAAAGTGTTGAAAACAAATAAGAAATTGCAGTTTAAAAAGGTAAAAAAGCAGTATTTAATTTTTATTTTTCAAGTAAAGGACTTAGAGTCACTTCCCATTTTTCTCCTTCTGAATTTTTTATGGTTCTGGTACCTCTCTTTTCTCTTTCCTACTGTTATGCCTGAGCTGCAAGAAAGACATGTTATGGGTTCAAATCTCATTAAACCTAAATTTTTAAGATCAATAAACCCTGCTGTATGGAGCAAACTAGAAGGGACAGCTGGAGACCTGTCTCATTTAAATGGCCATCTGTTCACTCACATACAATGGAGATGGGAAATATGACGGTGGCCAATTTAAGAAGCAAATCAAATACTATGCTGAAGAATACAGAATCCATCTATGTCCACTGCTTACTTCTTTTTGTGGTTCTTTTCTTTAGCCATGCACTATAGAAAAGTTTTACAGGTAGTCCTCACTTACCTACAGTAATTGGGACCAGGAACTTTGTTGTTAAGCAACACAGTTATAAGTCAAAAAACCACATGACCGCACCGCTTAGTGATGGCAGTTCTGGCAGTCACGGTTCCCTTTGCTATGTGAGGATCGTGTGGGTCATTAAGTGAGGAGCTCACTTGACCACAACCTCTGACTTCCTGTTGGCTTCCCCATTGACTTTTCTTGTGGGAATCCAGCAGTGAAGGTTGAAATCACTATCATGTGACTGTGTGACCCTGTGATGTTGTAATCGTGAGTTGGGTGCCAAGGTGCCTGGATCACAATCATGTGACTGTGAGGATGCTGTGCTGGCCGTAACTACGAGGTCTAGTCATACCTACCATTCATCAGAGCTATTGTAAGTTTGAATGATTGCTGAACGAGTGGTCATTAAATGAGGACCACCTATATTTATAATAATTTACCAAAGAAGTTATATATATACGCACACATAAAAATATAATATAATAATATAAAAAAGTGTTTGCAAAATATTTTACTGACACTGAAAGAAAGATAATATGGTTTCTCAGGATCAAGATTTCATTAATCACAGGACAGCACCCTAAAGAGATTTATATGAATCATGTTCATAAACAAATTTAGCAATGCAACAACAGTAATAACTATTAAACTATTGTTTAATTTAACAACTGTTGTACGCTGCCAAGAGCCGCTTAGTGTGAGATGGGTGGCTATATAAATGTGATAAATAAATAAATAAATAAATATTGAATCTAAAAATGGAGATTACACTCGCCAGTTTCTGATGATGTACTTCATATCCTGAATCATGTCTGTATTCTGCATCCATCTTTAATTCTGAGGTTTCTTCTGTTTTAACATTGGTTAATCCAGAGCCTGTATTAATCCCAAAAAACAAGAAGTGAGTAAAAGCAAACTTTTAAAAATAGTTATATGAACACCATCCACCACAGCTGCCAACAGAAAAATATTAAGATTCACAAATTAAAAATTAGATAGTAAAAAGTAATTTGAGTTAAACAGAAAAATAGTGAAACAAGGCAACAGACTACACTAATAATTTAGAGACTACCAACAGTGTTCAGAGGAAAAAGAGGCCAAGTAAACTTACCAACAGCTTCATAGATCCATGGAGACTTTGACAATAGGAAGGATAACTGAATATTAATTTGCAAATTTCTTCATCAGCCTTTTCCACCTTTTGCTTCCCTCACATGTTGGGGACTTCAGCTTTTGTTCCCCTTCAACTAACATGTTGGGGGTCTCCACTTTCCAAAAATGTTTTAGCAATGCTTTATGTCTTTCCTATTACCCATCATATACAGTTGAGAGCACCCCAAAACAACTGATGCAGAATCCAGTCCCTGATAATGTTCCTTTTCTGCATTTTCTTCATGGCAGTTTGAGGGAATTACCCATCTCTTCAAGGCAGTTACTGTGATGGAGTATGGGAGCATTAGAGGAACTGCATGAAATACTTCCATCCCTGAAAATAAGTCTACTTGCCATCAACCTAAATCTTCAAACAAACAAATGTAGGATTTCACAAAAAAATGGTTTCTTTTTAACTCTTATTTAGTTTAGTGAAGGTTGTAATCTCAACTTGGTTTATTCCATTAGGAACAACGGTCATGCCTGAATGTATTAACTTCAGTAGTTGAACTGTCATTATTTTAAGTTGTATTTTTGTTATGTTTCAAACATACAACTTTCCAATCTTAGTAGGAAACTAGTTTTCTTATTATATGCTAATAGAAAATGCATTAAAATTAACCATGATGTAGACACTGATGCTGACATGAGAGGGAAACTGAATTGGAGCAAGCTTGAAGGCATGATTCTTATTCCTGACTTAGTAGCTGAGACTGCTATGTCTCGCTATTTGAACTAGCCCATTGAGACAACTTACACTAACATCAACAGAGAATCTTGGTTGCAGCTACATCCTGAATATTCTTCCATTTCTCAAAGTGCAAGTCCCAAATAGCGTTTTTGACTCATTGGGAGAAAGGGAAATGTTGGATGATCAGGCCCTAAAGCTATAGATTCGTACAATTGTAAAATGCTGGTTTGTATGTTTCTCAGCCAAAAGATCATTGCTAATATATTCTGATATTTAATTATCATTGAAATTAGTATTTAGGTAACTTCAACTCTTTAGACAAAACTGGAATGAGCTACATGGTGCCCATAGTACTGCAAAATTTAATAAAAATTAATATTTGAAAAGAAAATGGCTGAATCTTAGCAAGATTGCCATTTATTTATGTATTTATTTAACTAAGCTTACATCAACTGACTCTGACCAGCTTACAATCCTAACATATATAAATAAGGTTAAAATAGCAGAAATAGCCAAGCAATAAATATTACAACATTCCTATCTCAAGGAATAATATAATACCAATTGTATACTTTTACACGTGTTTTCTCAAGCTAATTCTCACTCAGATCTGTTGAAATAATCAGGTTTGATTGCTTCCCTAAATCTCAATAATGTTGGGGCAACAAGACATTTCAATATTTACATGTGATATTTTATCACCATCAGGGGTAAGTATGCTCAAATCTCATGAGATGTATCAATCTCATAAAATTTTGTCCTTTATTTTTACTTTTGGCATCCACCACCTGAAATAGTTGCTGAGCCCCTCTCCAGGTTCTGGCAAGACCCTTTTAAGGACTTCTCAAGGCTAGGCTGTCTTGATTTCAGAAAAGGCCATCCTTATCTTCATCCTTATGGAGGGAACAAAATAAAACTATGGCCTTATAGTTGTGATTAATAAAATAAGAAATATGTAATTAAAGAAATAATGATTTTATTTATCTGAGTGGGAGATTTTATCAGTATTTGTGCCATCTGCCTACAGAGGAATCTATAGTAGGTTCTTTTCCAGCCTCCATAGCCAGGTGTTTTAAAGGTTGCAAAATAATATTTTGGGATTGGATGAGACTGGAGTAGAAGCCCTCAACTATGCTCCTGAAATAACAACAACAACACCACCAACACAGTGAGGCACTACCTTGACGTGGTTGTAGGGCTTGCATGCTCCAAGGAGGATGAGAGCTATGCCAGAGGTTCAACCATACTGGACAGGTCTCATTAGAGGAGCCAGACAAAGAGTGCCTCTCCCATAAACAATATGGTGAGACAGAATTTACAGAAACCTATACCAGATTGGTCATTGCCCGGGTCAACAAGGACTGTGCTAGGTGTTCTTGTTCCTGGACATCTGGTGACAAGTGGGCTATGGGACTCAGGACCTTTGGCTGAGCAACCAGGGCCAGAAGCTGCAGGACAACTGGAAGAAAAGCTTTTCACCCATCACAAATATACGAAAACTGAAAACAAAGAAATAATGATCTGTTATTACAAATCAAGTCCAATGAGAAGAGGATATCTGAAAAGAATGCACCACTTCTGGAAAGAACAACATCCAGAATAGAAAATAACAGAACAGAGGCTAGAACATCAATGTTGATTTATAATATGAAATAAAGTATTCACAGAAGTAGAACTGAAAGAACTGCAAAGGTTTACTCAGGGCAAAGAATTCAAATCCTTGCCAGAAGTAGCTCAGTCTATAGAGACAAACCAGGGGGATTTGACAATAGAGGAAGCCAGCATAGCTATTGAATCGTTTTCATTTCCAAAGCAGGCACCCTCTGCTCTGCCTTCTCCTCAGAAAGAACAAAGCCCTCTAACTAAAAAAAAAGAGGAATTGAAACAAAGAATCACTGAGCATCTAGGACAGCACAAAAACAACAGAATAAACTTTTCTGCATTGAAGGTTGTTACAAAGAAACAGCTAGCCCAATTATTAAAATATGCCAATACTGTAATATCAGATATAGGCACCAGCTCACTGCAGGAAAGAAACCAACTGATGTACAGCACAGCTGCAGTTATAACTGAATACCCTGGCTGCAAACAAGAAAAAGAGCCAAACAGTGCACTGCCAAAATGGACGATTAGGTTGAAAAACAAGATCAGCATGCTCAGATCAGATGCAAGCAAGCTAGAACAAATGAAAGAAAAGAAGCTGAAGAACAAGAAGACCAAAGAATACCTGATCAAGAAATAGCACCTAGAAACAAGAAAAAACAAAGAAGCACTGGAAATAATAAAGCAGCAAATAACAGCCATAGCCAAGAAGATCAGCAGATATGAAGCTTTGTACACTATAGGCAGAATCTCCAATTTCATTTGAATCAGAAATGTTTCTACCAATCCATCAATGGAAAGACTGCAATGAACCAGTCAACACCTGACAAAGAAGAAACAGTGTAATTCTTGGAGTAGCTATGGGACAACCCAAAGAAAGAAATACAACAAGAATGCAGCTTGGATAAAGGAGGTGGATGATGATGATGATGATGATGATGATGATCTGAAATGAAAGAATTTGTAATAACAGCAGATATGGTAAAGAAAAGGAAGGAAGATCAAGGAAGATCAAGAACTGGTCAGCACCAGGTAAAGGTGAACTGCATGGTTTTTGGCTGAAACATCCGACTGGTCTGCACCCACTCTTTCCCAAGCAGTTTAACGACATACTGCAAGGAGGTGAAATTGAAGATTGGTTAACATTAGCCAAACGTACCTGATAATGAAAGATCCAACAAAAGGTGCAGTACCAGGCAATTACAGGCCAATTACCTGCTTACCAACAACTTTGAAATTGCTGACTGCTGTGGTAGCTGATGCAGTCCAGCAGCATCTAGTTCAAAACAAGCTCTTTCCATCTGAGCAGAAAGGAAACTGCCCAAATAGCACACAAACAAAAGATCCGCTCCGAATTGACAAGATGATTTTGGAAAACTGTAAGAGAAGGAAAACCAACTTGAATGTAGCTTGGATTGATTACAAGAAGGTATTTGACTCCCTGACATATGACTGGATATGCCTAGAAATAACAGGATTTTGTAGAAACTTCAGAAGCTTGTCATGGCATTGATTCCTCTGTCAACAATCCTGAACAAGTGAGGCCATGGCTATCAATCATCAAAAACATCTGCTAGGCTATCCCACCTCCTTTACATGGACGATCTGGAGTTGTATGGAAAAACACCATCTGAAATGGAATCGCCGCACAACACTGTCCAAATATACAGCCAAGATACTGCAATGAAGTTTGGACTGGACAAAATGTGCCTTACTGTCAACAGGGAAAAAATAGTGAAAAATGAAGGAATCAAGATGCCCTATGGAAATGACATCAAGAGTCTGGATGAGGAAGATCATGAGAAAATAATGACAATGAATCATGCCCTTCATCCACGCAGCGATGTTGACAGTCTCTACTTACCAAGGAGGATAGGTGGGTGAGGAATGTTGCAAGTACACCACACAGTTGAAGAAGAAAAAAAGGGCATTAGAAGAATACGTGAAGGACAGTGAAGAAGACGCACTGAAGCTAGTATACCATGAGGGCTTACTGAATACCAAAGAAACCAAGCTGGCATATAAGAAAGACCAAATGAAGAAAAGAGACATGGCAAGGAAAAGTATTACATAGCCAGTACATAAAATAGCTAGCAGGCAAAGCAGATAACAACAAGACCTGGTAATGGCTAAGAGCAGGAAAGTTGAAGAAAGAGACAGAGTGGCTAATTCTGGCTGCACAAGACCAAGCCTTAAGAACAGATGCATATAAAGCCAGAATTGAGAAGACAGCAACAGACAGCAAATGCTGCCTCTGCAAAGAAGTTGAAGAAACAGTGAACCACCTAGTTAGCTGCTGCAAGAAGATCACACAGACTGACTACAAACAACAGCATGACAAAGTAGCAACAATGGTGCATTGGAATATCTGCAAGAAATACCATTTGCCTGCAAGCAAGAACTGGTGGGACCACAAAACAAAGTAATAGAAGATGAAGAAGTTAAAGTGCTCTGGGATTTTAGAATTCAAACAGACAAGCACCTGCCACACAACACCCCAGACTTAACAATTGTTGATAAGAAAGACAAAAAGGTCTGGATAGTGGACATTGGAATACCTGGAGACAACAGAATAGAAGAGAAAGAACTGGAGAAAATCACAAAATATAAAGACCTGCAAAAGAACTAGAATGACTGTAGCATAAGAAAGCAAAGATAGTACCAATAGTTATAGGCACATTAGGTGCAATCCAAAAACATCTGGAGCACCACTTGAACACCATCGGCATTGAGAAAATCACCATCAGTCAATTGCAAAAGGCAGCTTTACTTGGAACAGCTTACATCCTGAGAGGATATTTTTAACACCATCAGACAACAGCATCTGTCTATCCCAGGTCCTTGGGAAGGACTTGATAGGTGGATAAAAATGCCAAATCCAGTCTAAACATCTGGCTGACTGTGCGACCAACCATTATAAAAATAATGTTATTTAAACAATAATTTTTTTCCTGAAGAAGATATATACTACTTTTTTTCTCATTTCTGTCTAGGTGATTTGTTGCAAGCAAGGCCTGGACTTGCGAGAGCACTCTAACTTAATTTCAGAATTGCCCTTTCCAGGATTCATAAAATAACAACAATTAGTATGTAGAGCTGCAGTTTCTAAACAACAACAACATTACAGATTCCTTCAAATATTGTCCCTTATACAGGTGAAACTCAAAAAATTAGAATATCGTGCAAATGTTCATTTATGTCAGTATGGCAACTCAAAAGGTGAAACCAATATATGAGATAGACGCATTACATGCAAAGCAAGATATGTCAAGCCTTACTTTGGTATAATTGTGATGATTATGGCGTACAGCTTTTGAAAACCCCAAATTCACAATCTCAGAAAATTAGAATAGTGTGAAAAGGTTCAGTATTCTAGGCTCAAAGTGTCCCACTCTAATCAGCTAACGAATCCATAACACCTGCAAAGGGTTCCTGAGCCTTTCAATGGTCTCTCAGGCTGGTTCAGTAGGAATCACAAGCATGGGAAAGACTGCTGAGCTGACAGTTGTGCAGAAAACCATCACTGACACCCTCCATAAGGAGGGAAAGCCCCAAAAGGTAATTGCAAAAGAACTTGGATGTTCCCGAAGTGCTGTATCAAAGCACATCAATAGAAGGTTATGTGGAAGGGAAAAGTGTGGTAGAAAAAGGTGCACAAGCAGCAGGGATGACCGCAGCCTGGAGAGGATTGTCAGGAAAAGGCCATTCAAAAGTGTTGGGGACTTTCAGAAGGAGTGGACTGAGGCTGGAGTTAGTGCATCAAGAGCCACCACACACAGACGGATCCTGGACATGGGCTTCAAATGTCGTATTCCTCTTGTCAAGCCGCTCCTGAACAACAAACAACGTCAGAAGTGTCTTACCTGGGCTACAGAAAAAAAGAACTGGTCTGTTGCCCAGTGGTCCAAAGTCCTCTTCTCTGATGAGAGCAACTTTTGCATCTCATTTGGGAACCAAGGACCCAGAGTCTGGAGGAAGAATGGAGAGGCACACAATGCATGATGCTTGAAGTCCAGTGTGAAGTTTCCACAGTCTGTGTTGATTTGGGGAGCCATGTCATCTGTTGGTGTTGGTCCACTGTGCTTCATTAAGTCCAGGGTCAACGCAGCCGTCTACCAGGAGATTTTGGAGCACTTCATGCTTCCTTCCGCAGACGAGCTTTATGGGGATGCTGACTTCATTTTCCAGCAGGACTTGGCACCTGCCCACACTGCCAAAAGTACCAAAACCTGGTTCAGTGACCATGGGATTACTGGGCTTGATTGGCCAGCAAACTCGCCTGACCTGAACCCCATAGAGAATCTATGGGGCATTGCCAAGAGAAAGATGAGGGACATGAGACCGAACAATGCAGCGGAGCTGAAGGCCGCTATTGAAGCATCCTGGTCTTCCATAACACCTCAGCAGTGCCGCAGGCTGATAGCATCCATGCCACGCCGCATTGCGGCAGTCATTGCTGCAAAAGGGGCCCAAACCAAGTACTGAGTACATATGCATGCTTATACTTTGCAGAGGTCCGATATTGTTCTATTTCCAATTGTGTTATTGATGTCATGTAATATTCTAATTTTCTGAGATTGTGAATTTGGGGTTTTCATAAGCTTTACACCATAATCATCACAATTATACCAAAGTAAGGCTTGACATATCTCGCTTTGCATGTAATGCATCTATCTCATATATTGGTTTCACCTTTTGAGTTGCCATACTGACATAAATGAACATTTGCATGATATTCTAATTTTTTGAGTTTCACTTGTAATCTGTTTTAATAAAGCAAATATATGAAAATTTGCTAGAGAATTGATGCCACAAGCAAGCTACAACAGGTCTATCACTTGAAAAACAATGAGCCCAGGCTATGGCGACTTATGCCATAAAATGTATTAGTGTTGGATATAAAATCTTGCTGGTTGCATAATAGACTGGGAAGTATGGGTATCTGTCAATCTTTCAGCCAGTTTAGGAAAAACTAGTGGTTAGCAGTTTTCTTCTTGCTCTGTATCGGTGTAAATGCTCAATTGTTCATGGACAGTAGTAATATGCCAGTATGTGTTAATATCCGCACAATCTGGATGACAGTAAAATTTGCAAAAGTTCACACTTTCCATTTTATTCTTCTGTGATGAACATACATAGCTGTCAGACTAAGAAGAATGTATTTGCTAAATTAATTCACACTTTTCTGTGCTTATCTGTAGTGAAAGCTAGATGCTCAAGTTTAACAGTGGAGAAACAGATTCAACACTGAGTTACTACCTTAATTTGAACATTATATTCAAGTGTGAAATCTGTTTAGGGATTCATACCTATACTACTACTGAAGACATCAATTCCTTCAACGATTTATTTTTATTTAAATTACTAGCCTATCTCACAGAGTTGTGGGGAAAACTAGATGGGGGAATGCTATATACATGCCATGATCTCCTGGAGTAAAATATAAATCTAACAAATAAATTAATTACACTTCACATTAGTGTACTTTTGAGATGCAGGTCAATACATTTCTTAAAATTCACTTTTTGAGACAATATTTAGAAGCAACTTTTGAAATTACAGCCACTCCTCATTTAGCGACTATCTCAGTTAGTGACCATTTGCAAATACAATTGTAATTTTTTTTAAAAAAATCATTTTATGACCAACGTGCGCATTTACAACCAAATTTTGTGAACCTGAGAACAAAAGCATTCAGTATGAAACTTAATCACTTAGCAGTGGAGTCAGCTGGAGGGTTTTAATCAACTAATTGAGGTCACATTGCTGAGCTTGTTAACTTGCGGTTAGCACTTTTTAGGGAAGCACTGAGCTGTGGAAAAAAGCAGCTAGGAACAGATTGCTTGTTTAAGCAATCTCTCTGCCCTGTGAGAGGACAAAAAAAAAGGGGGGGAAAAAACAGATCTGGCACAGGACACTATACAAGAGAACTTTATTTGAATTAAGAGAGTCACAGCCAGTGATCTTCTCAGCATCTCTCTCTCTCAGTCACATGTTCATTTAGTGACCATTTCACTTAATGACAAAGACACTGGAATGGATTGCAGTCGCTAAACAAGGAGAGGGTGTAATTTCATAATCAGCATTATAAATGTATTTGAGCTTAGAGCAATAAATCCTTATGCCAGCTTTCAAACAGTACAAATTTTCTATAGGATCAATAAGGGTTACTGAGTAACCACATTAAAAGTTTTAGCATACAGTCCAGCAGTAATAATTAACTGTCACAGGATAATGAGATTTGTAATAGGGCAATTTCAAGAACCAAACTTATCTTGTTACATTACACAAGGTATTTCATTGAGTGGACTGTCAATTTTTTTCTCCCCATCCGTAGCCCCAGAGATTCTTCCTTGAGAAAATGAAGGGGCATGAAAATTGATTTCTTTAACTTATAATATATGAGAGTGATTAAAGAGAAGAAGAAATTACAAGGTCAGCAGATGAGTTTTTGAACAGGTTTCATTTTAGATAGAAAATAATGAGTCCCTTATTTATTTTTAAAATATTTGTAGTGTTAACAAAATTTGATTTATACAACTTTGTCAAGAACAATAAAGATGCCACATTCATTCTAAAGTCCTGTAATTGGTGACTGGATATGGTTGCTGTGAAAAAGAGAGCCATGTAAAACAACAAGCTATTTTAAAAGCAATTATTTAAACTAGTTGTTGACCTGAGGAAACTGAAATCCCTCCTTCCAATCTACACTATTGCAGATATTTTATTAACATTTGTTGAACATTTCAGTAGGACTGTTTATAGTGGACTGGAAAGCAAAGAAATAAAACTTAGTGGACAAGTTCAATATAATAACATGTGGAAGAGATTTGTAGCTGTCTTCTGTAAGCCAAGGGGAATCTTTGGTGATTATTTATTTTGAACTATTTTCTTTATTTTTAACTGTTGCATTGTGCAACAATTAATATTAAATATTAATTTGTTGTTGCTTCAAAAA
This sequence comes from Liasis olivaceus, assembly GCA_030867105.1. NCBI lineage: Eukaryota > Metazoa > Chordata > Lepidosauria > Squamata > Pythonidae > Liasis > Liasis olivaceus. The sequence goes on along the minus strand of CM061352.1, from coordinate 63,279,077 downwards.
AAATTCATTACATTTTCTTCACTTACAGTCTTAAGAATATACACAATAAAATGAAAATACAGGTAGTCCCCGGGTTAAGAATGCCCAGTTTAAGGATGACCCATAGTTAAGAATGAAGCCTATTGTAGCAAAATTCGAGTTAAATACACAATGATTCAAGTTAAATACACAATGGTTTAAGTTAATTGTACAATACTATTTATACAGTATTATACAATAATACTGTTCCAGCTTACATACAAATTTCACTTAAGGACAGACCTTGGGAAAGGAACCCGTTCTTAAATTGAGGACTACCTGTACAAACAAATGTCTTGGGAACTACAGAACAGTGTCATATGTTTACCTTATATGATACTGTGCCCAAGTGACTTATTAGTGAACAAGTTATTTTAATGTTTATTATACACAAAAAATAAATGCCTCCATAGCCCACTAATTCTATACACATACATACTCACTTGTGAAATTATACCCCAGTTACACCCATGAAAGAAGGGGAAAGTGCTATTTACCAGTGTTTAATTACTTTGATTAAAAATATGATAGGATGGATAAATTACATTATATAGTAATTGAAGGGAGAATTAATTTTCTAGAGGCAGTCTAGAAAACATCACTTATAACGATTTTTGCATTTTGGACTGAATAGATGGCATTTTTTAAAGCCCACATATCTTATCAAACTTTTATGTTTCATGCATAAAATTGTATCGTGAAATACCACATAATTTGAATATCAAATAGATGCTGCTGAATGTTTAAGATTTAGGGGGGAAAAAACCCTAAATAGGAGCCACAACTTCCTAAACCATCCAGTCACTCTGCTTTTAATTTCATCATATTCTTAATATACATAATTCATGGGTCAATGGAAATATTTAAGCAAGATTATTTTGTTTGAGTGTTACTGTTTTTAAACCATGCCTATGCAAAGACAGAAGAGCGCAGCAGAGAAATATGACAAAGAAAAGATGATTCCTTCAGCTCAAGCCAAATACAGACATGCAGGACAACACAGGTTAGGTAAAAGCCATGCAAATTATATACCTGGTCGTGTGGTGAGTCCTCTGTCTGCAGCTGGGCGGGCATCAACGGGCTCAACTGGGTATGTGCAGCCAAAGAAATAAATAAAAAGGAAAGATAAAGAGCAAATAAAAAGAAATAAACAAAAACTTCAAAAACAAGTTGCCTATGGTTTTGATTGGGACAGTGCAGGAAAGATATATGCCATAAATGAAGTTACAAAAGCAAGAGCTGGGAAAAAAGATCTGCTTTAAGTTAATCCTGAAAACAAAAAGAAAGAAACAAGAACATTTTCAAACTAAATGCATATGTGCAACTGACATGTTACTGTAATCCGTTTCTAGCTGTTACAAGTTAGCTATCCTGAACCAAAATAATAAAAAAAATAATTCCGTGATTCCAAGGTAAAATAAAGTATCCTGTTTTTTAAAAAACTGACAACATAAATATCACAAGTAAACACATACCACTTATTTAATAGCAGTTCTTACTACCTCAATTTTTCTTGTCCTTTAGAAGTTATGCTGCTCTTGTTATCATCATCATCATCATGAAACACTATCACAAATCTCAAAACAATTATGCTGCAATCTAGGTTGTAACAGAATAACTGAAGGAAGCCAAAAAGCTTATCATTAATCTTTTCAAAACCAATATGTGTCACTTAAAAAAAAAAAAATCTAAAACAATGTTTTAGAAAACAATCCTGATGCTGTCTATGCATGTTGGGTTACAACTCCCATTATTTTTAAGCCAAATCAGAAATTACGAGAATTGCCACCCAACATATTTGAAAGGCATTTGATTGGAAAAAGCTGTTCTAGAGTATCTTGAAAGTTGTATAATTATAAAAGTTCTTTATAAAAAATTGTAGCCATATATGTTAGTCTCTGCTTTGAAATCTGTTCCTCAGCTTGCCTGCCAGGCAGTCACTTGCATACTAACCAAGTTTAGTATTTAGTTCAATAATGCCTACATTCTTATGAATTATGTAGGGATACTAGAGCATGTTAGACATTTATGAGCACATGCAAATTTACTATTTTCAAAATAACAAAAGGTATTTGATTTAATTAACCGAGAGTTCTCACTCGAGGCACAAATAACCAGGCTCAAATTATCCTACTTCAGACATATTATGCAAAGACCCAGCCCTCTGGAGAAGGATCTAATGCTGGGAAAGGTAGAAGGAAAGAGTATAGGGCAACCAGCAACAAGGTGGATGGACTCAGTTACAGTGACAATGGGTGTGCCATTGGATGGCCTGAAGGACCAAATTAGAGACAGATCGTCATGGAGAAAATTTATCTATATGGTCACTAAGAGTTGATTCCAACTCCATGGCACATAATCAATAAAAAAGCTACATTTTATGAAAAGTAGACAATAGAAAAATCAACAATACCAGGCAGCAATTACAAGAATAAGAAATGTACAAGGAATTTAGAATAAGTACTAAAAATCATGTTATCTGTTACTTTCAATAGAAAATCAGTTTTAAAACTGTGCTCTCCAACAGGACCCAGGAGTTGGGGTGCCTTTTCTGTCACAGAGCCTGCCCTTTGGAACAGCACACTCCTCAGGGATTTGGATGGCCCCAAACTTGTTGGCCCTCCACAAAGCCTTAAAGATCTAGCCTTTCTACTGGGCATTGGGCTAGGGTAAAGGATGAGCCCATTTGTAACTCTTTAAAAATTGAATGATCATAGCCTTGGTCGTGCTATGTTCTTTTTGTGTATGTGTTTTTATCTTATTGATCTATTTTTTTAAAAAAAATATTCCATATTGCTAGTTGGGCAGCCATATAGATTGACAAAATAAATAAATAATCATAGAGCTGTTAACAGGAGGGGGAAATAAATAAAGTTTTATTCTGAATTTGGAACCACATTCCAGAAGTTCTACTGAACTATTTCAGACCACCCATGGTTTGGCAAAGCTGAAATTCAGAACATTTTGGTTTTTCTGGGTTTCAGATAAGTTAAAATCTGGACAGAATGAGTAGGATAAGGCTGATATGTGTCCACTTTACTCTCGCCCTCTTCATCTCAACAGGTCCCTGTATATCATAACCCATGAGACAGCATATTTCTAATCTTCCCAACCCCTTCTCTTCCCTCCCTCCTGTCATCTTCTACTGATATCTCTGTATGGTGTATGTGACCACATACTCGTACTCACATAACAGTGGCTTTCAGTCTCTTGCAATAAGATTTTCAATTCCCATCAGAAGTCAATTCTTTGTAAGTAATAAATGCAGTAAATACAGGCCCTGGGTCCGACTGTATGAACAGTGCAAGAATCCAATTAAAACATTCCCAATGAATGCTTGTTCAGCCTCCTATCACTTTCCTGGGTAATTAGTACAGATAGTCCTCGACTTACAACCACAATTGGGACTGGAATTTCCATCGCTAAGCCATGCAGTTGTAAAGCGAGATGCCACGTGACCACATTGCTTAGCAATTGCTATCGCTGCAGTCCTGGTTGCCATTGGTAACTGAGAATCGTGGGTTGTACTTGATTTTCTCCTTTTTGAGGTGACAACAGAAAAGGTTTATTGACTGCCACAGTTTTAGGCAGTGCCATCTATCTTGACTGAGTGGAACTCCTGTGCTTTGCAGAAGATTCCACAAGGCTTGCATTCATTTATTTATGACATTTCTATATTGGTAACTTCATTCAGATTTCTGATTATTTAAAATCCATAAAATCACACCCCCTTAAAAAATGGCATCAGAGTGACTTCTATACCCTTCAACAGCCAGAAGCTCTACTAAAGTGGTGAGTCTTGCTCTGGAAAACTGTAAGCAAGGATGCCACCTGGATTTTCAGATAAGATTTTACATAAAATAGATGACCATAATTTGAAAAGTAACATATTCTAGCCTTGTCCTCTGATCTCATGAGGGTACTCAAAATGTTTCTCTGGGCCAAACAATCTGAAGTCAATTCTACCTGAAGCAGGTGCCCCTGCAGATACCTAGGCACCATGCCAAGAAGGGCTTTATAGATCATGTTACCCTGGTGGCTCCCATCCTCTGTAAACAGGTGCTGCATTCTGTACCACTTACAGCTTCCAGAGAGTCTTCAAAGGCACACCCACATGCATTGCAGTAGCCAGTCCATGAGGTGACGAGGATATAGACTAGTAAGGAGATTGGCAGTTATCAAAATTATGAGTAAGTGCAGTTTATCCCATTTTCATAGAAGTGCCAAGTTTCCACCCTCTTTTCATGCCCTCAGTAACAGCACTAGAAAATGGAAGTAGATTTTTCTGCCAGAATAGAGGCTTCATTAGAAAGTAAAGGAATAACTGGAATTATTGTGTTGTAACCTTAACCTGTCAGAGTCTGAACACTCATTCCCAAAGTTCAGTAAATCCGCTGGAGACGAAACAGTTCCATCAAAGATTTCTTTATTAGGAGAAGTGCACAGCATCATAGATTGTTGAGTCTAATTCTACAAAGCAATACCTTTCCTTTTTAAGCCCAAATTCCCCCCTTCTCCTTTCTTTTCCCGCTTGAATTCTTCGCGCCTTGCTCTGACTCTCACAGCGCTCGACCTTGGAAGCGCCGCTGAAGAGATAACCGCACCTGGCATCTTCTCCCCCCCTTTCTCCTAACTTCAATGGCAGGACAAGCAAGCGGCCTGCAATTAACATTTTTTCTATTAACCCTTTAACATACAATGCTAAGCTAAATTAAAAGCAACTTAGTTTTCTAGCTTGCGTAGATCCTGACATGCTGCCCTCCAACAGAACGAATGGTTTCACATTCGGAATCTAATCTGAAAAACATAAAATAAAATATATACAGAATGGCATTTTATGTACAAAACTATAACTTATTTAGGTTTATCAGGATATTTTGCATGAAATTGAAAAAGGATTTTAGGAGCTTTGACATCTGAAGCATTAACCCATTCATGGTGTGTTTTTGGAAAATGTTTCCACTGAACCAGATATTGTAGGTTGCCTTTATATTTTCTAGAGTCCAAAATGTCCTTTACTTCAAAATGTTTCTGACCTTCAATCATGATGGGCTTCGGAAGTTTAATTGTGGGATGCCATGTACTAGAGTCCTTATATGACTTTAATAAATTGACATGAAAAACTGGATGTATTTTCCTGTAATGTTTAGGAAGAGTCAATTTAAAGGCAACAGGGTTTATAATTTTTTCAATGGGGAAAGGCCCAACATACTTTGGGGCAAGCTTTCTGCATGGTTGGGAAGATTTTAGGTTTTTGGTAGACAGCCAAACCATGTCCCCAACTTTCCAGGGAGGGTTTGCAGAACGTTTTCGATCAGCAAATTTTTTATGTTGATCTCTGGCAGTTTGTAGAGATTTTACAATTAGAGGCCACAGTTGTGTAATACTGTTGATCCATTGATCAGTTGAAAGCTCAGGAAACTGTTTTAAAGGCAGTTCAGGGAAAGGCAAAAAATCTTGACCAGTTGCTACTTTATAAGGAGTAAATCCAGTGCTCTGATGCACAGTGTTGTTGTAGGCTACTTCAGCAAATGGTAAAAGTTCTGACCAATCATCCTGTTGATGATTAGTAAAGCATCTCAGATATTGTTCTAACAAAGAGTTCATTTTCTCAGTCGATCCGTCCGTCTCTGGATGAAAACTAGAACTCAGGGCCTGAGTTGAACCCATTAATGTAATAAATTATTTCCAAAATTTAGAGGTAAACTGAGGGCCGCGATCTGAGATCAACCTCTTGGGGGCGCCATGGAGGCGGTATATATGTTGAATAAAGAGTTTGGCAAGTTTTTTAGCATTAGGAATTGAAGTACATGGAATGAAATGTGCCTGTTTAGAAAAAAGATCAATTACAACCCAAATAACAGTATTATGGTTACTTTCAGGTAAATCAACAATAAAGTCCATAGAAATTTCTTTCCAGGGTTGTTGAGGAGAGGCCACAGGTTGCAGTAATCCTAAAGGTTTTCCACCCCTCTTTTTTGACATAGCACATGTAGGGCATGTAGACACATATTCAGAGACATCCTTTCTCATGGTAGGCCACCAAAACTGTCTGTACGTAATAAATGCAAAGTCTTTATAAATCCAAAATGGCCAGAAGTTTTGTCATCATGGCCTTTTTGCAAAATGAGTTGTCGTAGTGAAGATGGTACATACAACTTGTCCCCCATCCACTAGGCTTGTTGCTCATGGGTTAAAGTATTTTTATTGTTTTGGAACGATTCATCAGACTCTAATGCTGCGTTTAATTTGTGAAGCAGTTCATTAGTAGGTGCTTGTTTAGGAGTTTTGGTTTTGGATTGAGCTCTTGTAAGTGCCACTGAGGCAGGCTGAGAGTTCGAGATAACAGGAGCGACTATTTGCTCTTGTTGGCTGTTGTGCTGAGGCAATCTGGATAAAGTGTCAGCCAAAAAGTTTTTTCCCCCAGGGATAAACTTCAGTGTAAATTTAAAACAGTTGAAAAATTGAGCCCAACGAATTTGTTTAGGAGAAAGCTTTCTAGGTGTTGTAAGGGCTTCCAAATTTTTATGATCTGTCCAAACTTCAAATGGATGTGGTGACCCTTCTAAAAGGTGTCGCCATGTCAATAATGCCCAGCGAACTGCAAAAGCTTCCTTTTCCCAAATAAGCCATCTCCTTTCTGTCTCAGTAAATTTACGGGAGATATAAGCACAAGGCTTGAGTGATCCCCCTTCATCTTTTTGGAGTAAGGCTGCCCCAATGGCCACATCAGAGGCGTCTGCTTGAATTACAAACGGTTGATTAGGCTCAGGGTGTTTCAGAATTGGTTCAGCAGTAAACAACGCTTTTAAAGCTTCAAAAGCTCTTTGGCACTCTTCAGTCCATATTAATGGAGCTCCAGGTCTCTGAGCCTTAGGTGTTCCTTTGCCTTTAGTTTTTAACAAATCAGTTAGAGGCAAGGCCACCTGTGCAAAGTGGAATGAACTGGCGATAGAAATTAGCAAAACCCAAACAACTCTGTAATTGCCTTCTGGTTTTGGGAGCCTCCCAACCCAAAACATCTTTTACTTTGGAAGGGTCCATTTCTATTCCTGCATGTGATATGCGATACCCCAAATAGTCCACTTGTTGTTTGTGAAATTCACATTTTGGCAATTTGGCATGCAACTGAGCTTCCAGTAGTTTTTTAAACACTTCATGGACTAATTTTACATGATCTTCCAAGTTATCAGAGTAAATGAGGATGTCATCCAAATAAACCAATACTCCCCGATACAAATGTTCATGAAGAACTTCATTAATTAGTTGCATAAACACCCCTGGGGCCCCAGAAAGCCCGAATGGGAGGACCTTGTACTCATAGCAGCCAAAAGGAGTGGAGAATGCGGTTATCCATTCGTCCCCTTCTCGAATTCGCACCCGGAAATATGCGTCTCTTAAGTCCAGCTTGGTAAATATTTTCCCTTTGGACAATTGAGCTAACAAGTCTTTCATCAAGGGAAGGGGATATTTGTTTTCTTTGCAAATAGCATTGAGGCCCCTATAGTCAGTACAAAGTCTCAAACTTCCATCCTTTTTCTCCCGAAATAGTACTGGTGCAGCCATCTGTGATTTAGCAGGCTGTATAAACCCTCTGGCTAGGTTGGTGTCTATACAGTCCCTTAGAGCTGCCAGTTCCTTTTGGGTCATAGAATATGTTTTTTTCTTTGGGAATTTAGCCCCTGGTTCAATTTCAATAGCACAGTCAGTGTCTCAATGGGGAGGCAGCGTGTCCGCTTCTTTTTTACTGAACACAGCTTTCAAATCTCTGTAAGGTTTAGGAATGTTCTCAATGGATTCTGGGTCCAGTGGTTGAGGCGAACTCCCACTGCTTGCAGTTGCAGCCGTTGCCCTTTTCCCCTTGGGGTTTTCCGAACCCAAATAGACCCCATCCACGAATTGCATTTGTCCTGTTTTCCAAAAGACTCTAGGGTCTCACCCAGTTTGCTCCCAGAATCAGGGCATAACTACCCAAAGGAGCCACCAAACATTTAAGAGTCTCGTGGTGAGTCCCCACTTGTAGTTGAAAATGCTCCGTGCGGTACAACACGGCCCCTCCCCCTGCTTGAGATCCATCCAATTGGTTAAAAACAATGGGGGTTTTCAGTTTTTTCACTCTTAGTTCTAAAGCATTGACCAGTATGGGACTGATTAAACAGCACGAGCAGCCTGTGTCCATTAACGCAGTAAGCGTAGCTCTGCGCTCTGTCCTGGGTGCTGAGATAGTCACTTTTAAGGTGGTTACACTCACCCCCTCATCCTCGTCGGAATCGTCATCCTCGTCGTAGTTCATCGCAGTCACCATTTTGTCAGGAGCCGTTCTGGGCTGGCCATTTGGGTTCTCTCGCTCCTTCCCCACTGATCCATCTTCATAGGGGGTCCTAGAATTGCAACTCCGTTCCCCCAGCCGCGGTTCCCTTCTTCCCTTTACTCACGGCGGTTTTCTGGGCAGCTCCAGAGCTTCTCCGCTGCTCCTGTGCACGCATCGACACTGGTTTGGTACAGGCTGATGCGAAATGCCCCGGCTCCCCACAACGGAAACACGCGTTGCTTTGCCGCTCTGGGAAATTTCTCGTCTCCTCCTCTCGTTGGTGGTTTCTGGAATGCCTGCACAGAACTGCTGGACTTCCGGTCGAATTCCAGATCCACCGCTTTCCATTCGGCTTCAACTTCGCCTGCGTGCTCGATCCATCCATCGAGGGTACGTGGGCTCCCTCGCGCGAAAGTTAATTTCCATAAGTCGTGCCTCATGCCTTGCTCGAAGCAGGCAATTTTAAACTACTCCGGCCAATTGGGTAGCTGCGATGCTCCGAAATTCTAACCCATACTCGCCAACGCTGCAAGAGCCCTGCCGCACTTTAACTAGTTGTGAGCGGGCTCTCATAATTCTTCCCGGGTCCTCGAATCTTCTACGAAGGGCTGTTAAGAATCGGCCAAGGTGGCGCAATTCTGGTGCTTAGGCCCCACGCAGTTGAATCAGCCACTCCCCTGCCTTCCCGGTAAACGCCCTGCAGATGTAGAGCACACGCTCTCGGTCGGAGGCGAATAGATGGCCCGTTTGCTCCATGCACATAGTAATATGAGCCATGAAATTGGGCAATTCGCTCGGGTCCCTGCTAAACTTCTTGGTTAACCCCCATTGCTTTAGGAGAGCTTCTTGGTTGGCTTGGGCTGGGGCGACCCGTTGCCAAGCCCCCGGGACGGCCATAGGTGGCACGGCTGGAGCGGCTGGAAGCCCCTGTGCCACAGGGGCGACCAGAGTTGCCGTCACGGAAATGGAAGGGGGAGCTGATAGCACGTCTCCCAACTTTTCTTCTCCACATTCTCCCTCTTCCTCAGCAACCGGGAACATACCTGAGCGCCGTATGAGATTACTCATCCCGACCAGCTCCTTCCGCATCCAGCTGTTCTCGGCTTGCAGCATGCTCACACACTCCTCTAGGGCTCCCACGCAGGTGGATTCGACTCTCCCTGTAGTCATCGCCCAGCGCTGCTCGGGATCCATGTCCAGGAACGACATTCCCCCAGCTAGCTCGTCCATGCTCCATAACTTGGTTAAGCGCCGCTCAGGTTTGCGGGGTGGAGGGAAACGGGCATAGGTTGCTGTTAGGGGTTCTTCCTCCTCTTCAATTCCCCCTACTGCCCCGAGTACAGGGCATTCTTCTTCCATCTCTGCAGCCGCGGGAGGTTTTTTGGGAGGGGTCTCCACGGTGGAATTATTCCCCGGGTAAATCCCTCATTAGAATAGTGAGACTCAACAAAATGTCAGAGTCTGCACACTCATTTCCAAAGTTCAATAAATCTGCTGGAGACGAAACAGTTCCATCAAAGATTTCTTTATTAGGAGAAGTGCACAGCATCATAGATTGTTGAGTCTAATTCTACAAAGCAATACCCTTCCTTTTTAAGCCCAAATTCCCCCCTTCTCCTTTCTTTTCCCGCTTGAATTCTTCGCGCCTTGCTCTGGCTCTCACAGCGCTCGACTTGGAAGCGCTGCTGAAGAGATAACCGCACCTGGCATCTTCTCCCCCTCTTTCTCCTAACTTCAATGGCAGGACAAGCAAGCGGCCTGCAATTAACATTTTTTCTATTAACCCTTTAACATACAATGCTAAGCTAAATTAAAAGCAACCTAGTTTTCTAGCTTGCGTAGATCCTGACATAACCTTTCTTTCTAATAAGTATACTAATCAGCCCCTTGAGGCAAGTTCCTTGGATTGTTTTCTGCCAGGATTTTGAGGGAACAGGTGTATCTAGGAGGATCATGGATATGTCTTCAGGGGAAGTCTTCCTAACCAGAGTTAATTTCTGTTTTTTTCCCACTTGGTTTGAGATGTGTTAACAACACATCATGTCATATCTCAAGCCAAGTAAATTACCTCGGAGATAACATAACTCAAACCAAGCAGATTACAGGTATGCCTCAACTTACGACCATTCATTTAGTGACTGTTTGAAGTTACAACAGTGCTGAAAACAGTGGCTTATGACCAGTCCTCACACTTACAACTGTTGCAGCATCCCCATGGTCACATGATCAAAATTTGAGTGTTTGGCAACTAGCATGCATTTATGAACAACTGCAGCATCCTGGGAGTCACGTGATCATCATTTGCAACCTTCCCAGCCAGCTTCTGACAAGCAAAATCAATGGGGAACCATGTGATTCACTTAATGACCGCTCCAAAAAATATTCGTAAAATTGGGTGCAGTCACATGATACCTCGCTTAATGATCACACCACTTAACAATGAATTTTCCAGTCCCTATTGTGGTCGTAAGCTGAGGACTACCAGTACCTCTGTCAGCATCTTCATGTAGATGTTAAATAATAGGGGAGAGAAAGATGATCCCTACAGCACTACAAGTCAGTAACTGCTGGACAACCACACTACTTGTAGCTTCCAGGTAGTCCTCAAAGGCAGTCCCGTGTAAATGTACTACCACTGACTGGTAATGTCCAGACAGGAAAGACAGAAACACTGCAATATACAGTGGTACCTCGAGTTACGAACTTAATCTGTTCCGTGACTCTGATCGCAACTCGAGTTGGTCACAACGCGAGGTAAATTTTCCCATAAGGTTCAATGTAAATACGGTTAATCCGTTCCGCCCTCCGAATTTGGTCGCACCACGAGGCAAATTTCCCCATAAGGTTCAATGTAAATACGGCTAATCTGCCCTCCGAATTTGGTCACACCACGAGGAAAATTTCCCCATAAGGTTCAATGTAAATACATACAGTTAAACAGTTCTGAAACATATGCATTTTATTTTTAAACCACAAAAACATGAAAAAAAGTACAGTACAGCACAGTATGAAGAGGGAGAATGGGGTGGGGAGGCAGTTATTGTTTGGAGGGAGAGTGTCAGGATTAGCCCAGACCACTCCAGGAGACAGTACAGATTCAATTCAGCATGGTTTATTGGCTTCGTTACAGAATCTTCTCAGAGTGAAAGCAATTCCCAAAGTCACCCCACAAACATCCTGCATTCCTCAGGGAGGTGCCAGTCTCATCCTCTTATCTCTACCTCTCTGTTCTGGGGATAAGAGAACGCGCTTAACTCTTTCCGCTCTAGCTCTCACAGAGAGTCCCCCTCCAAAGGGACATCGGGGAGATCTCCTTCAGGGATTTCCTCTCTTCTTTGCCTCTTAGCTACAGGCTCAGTTCTGGGGAAAAACCTGTCTAAAGTCAGTTGTTTTTTCCTGCGCTGCATAACCCTCCGGAAATGAGAGAACATGTTGTTGTTCATCATGTTCAACGCTCTGGTTGTCACAGTTCTGTTGGGGTGGTGCTTCTCAAGGAAATCCTGGCACTCATTCCATTTCGCCATGATGGATTGTATCACTTCACTGCTCACCTTCTCCCCGTCCTACTCTTCCTCAGTGGAATGCTCCTGGCCAAGCACTTTCTGTTGCTCACTCTGGAGTTCAGCAAGTTCTTCTGTGGTCAGCTCCTCCTCATGGTCCTCAACAAGCTCCTCTATGTCTGCATCATCAACAACCAGACCCATGCTCTTGCCCATGGACACAATCTCCTCCACTACCTCTGCATCAGACCCTTCAAAGCCACGTTCAATGACACATTCTGGCCACAGTTTCCTCCAGGCTGAGTTTAAGGTCCAGCAGGCGACATCTTGCCAGGTTTTGTCAATGAAGCTGATGCAGTGGAGGACATTGAAATGTTTCTTCCAAAACTCTGTCAGAGTCAAGGATGTTTCCTCAGTGACATTGAAACACCTGGTGAAAAGCACCTTTGTGTAGAGCTTCTTAAAGTTGCAGATCACTTGCTGGTCCATGGGCTGCAGAAGAGGTGTCGTGTTGCAGGGGAGGAACTTGACCTTTATGAAGTCGTATTCGGCATCCATATCATCCACCAAGGCTGGGTGGTGTGCTGGGGCATTGTCCATCAGAAGAAGGCACCTTTCAGGCAGTTGGTTGTCAGAAAGATATTTTTTAACGCTGAGTGTGAACACCTCGTGCAGCCATTCCATGAACAACTGCCTTGTGACCCACGCTCTCGCATTGGCCCTCCACATGACAGGCAGTCTGGCCTTGTTCACATTGTGTTCCCTGAACACATGAGGGGTCTGGGAATGGTACACCAGTAGCGGCTTAATCTTCAGGTCGCCGCTTGCATTCGCACACAGCAAAAGGGTCAATCTGTCCTTCATGGGCTTGTGCCCTGGCAGTGACTTTTCCTCCTGCGTGATGTAGGTTCTGTTTGGCATCTTCTTCCAGAAGAGCCCTGTCACATTGCAGTTGAACACTTGCTGAGCGACGTATCCTTCCGCCTTCATGAAGTCCTCAAATTCTTCCTTGTAGGCTTCTGCAGCAGCCTTGTCAGAACTGGAAGACTCACCATGTCTTGCCACACTGTGGATGCCACTTCTCTTGTGGAATTTCTCAAACCAGCCTCTGCTGGCTTTAAATTCCTCACTTGCTGTGCTGGTAGAGGGGTTTGTCTGCAGTAAATCACTGTGCAGTTTCCTGGCTTTTTCACAGATGATAGCTTCACTCACGCTATCACCTGCCAGCTGTTTCTCATTCAGCCACACTAACAACAGCTTTTCCACCTCTTCCAGCACTTGTGTCCTCTTCCTCGTTAAGATCGTTACTCCTTTTGCCACATCAGCTTCTCTGATGGCATCTTTATTCTTCAAAATAGTCGAGATGGTCGACTTCGCCATCTTGTACTCCGAGGCCAGATCAGTCACACGAATACCACGATCGTGCTTTTCTATAATGTCCTTCTTCAGTTCGATCATCACTTTTTTCTTCAAAGCCTTATTCTTGTCAAGCCTGTTCTGCATTTTCTTTGGAGCCATGCTGACAAGCACACCAAAAACCTTCCAAACGCCACAAAACACACCACAAGCCTCACCGAACGTCTCCTTGCTACCACGATCTCACCCACAGGAAGCCGCGACCGCGTGGCAGCAGGGCAAATGGCTGCGGATCCGGTTCGTAGCTCGAGGCGGAGTTCGCATGTCGAGGTAAATTTTTGGGGCTGGAGCTGGTCGTATCTCGAAAAATTCGTAAGGAGGGGCGTTCGTAACCTGAGGTACCACTGTATTTCCCACAAATTCCAGTGCTTGCAGGTGATCCAAAAGGATTCCAATCGTACTATGCTCATCCCAATGTAAGCCATCCAGTAGGGAAATCAAGGTGGTTTCTGTTGAATGAATTCTGACTTCCACTCTAAATAATTCATTACCTCTAGGGTGGTTTGTAGCTGGAGGCCCACCACTTTTAACTATCTTTTTTAAAAAAAAAAAAGTTGGAACCACATTGTAATTATCAAAATTTTCTGGGAGAGGATGCATAACCAGATCTTTCAAAGCAACAGGAATAATGCCTTCCATAAGAGAGGCAACAACAACTTCCTGGATCCAATCCTTCAGCCCTTTGTAGTTTCCTAAAAAAGCCAGGCCAGGCACAGGTTCAAGCACACATGTGGCTATCTACTTCCTTGGATCCACAGGCCTAACTTTGTAAAATCCTTACCCAGTCAACTCCTCTGTCTCCACCAATACAGAGTATGCTAGAGCAAATTTAAGTTATTTTATCTGCTGAATGTTGCCCCAAGAGTTCATGGCACTTTTTGGGAAAAATCTTATCTCCCATCCCAAAAATGGGAGAATGTCACATAAATAAGGCCACAAAGGCATAGTCTATGTATGCAATAATGGTAGAAAAGTACACCTGCTTCAACAGCCTTATTGTCTCTATTTTATGTTGTAATTCCCCAATAATGAGAGTTCTAGTTGTATTTAAGTTTAAATCTCAAAGTGCAGCTATGGTGGATGAGGAAGAAGGAAGCTATAGTCCAGCACATTTAGAAAGCATCAGGTTATTGGATACCTACTCAAAATTGACTTTCAACTTATGTAAGATACAGGCCAAGCTTGTTGAGTTTTCTTGTTAACAGAAATGGAGAGTGCATTCTGGAACATGGCCAACACTATCCTACAGGACGGTGGGAAGAGAAGATATTGGGAAGACTGAAGTGAGCATGTCATGCTAAGACACTGACAATGGATGAGGAGTCGTTAAGGGGAGGGAAGGAAAAGGCTGGGAAGATGTGAGGGTGGGCCAATGGGATATGCTGTGCTGGGAGCTACTGAAGGGAAGAGGTGCTGGTATGCCTTTCCTTTCTCTCAGCTGTCATTGATCTCCTTGGCTTTTCTCATAATCTTCATTCCTGCTGCCCCTTGGAGACACTTCTACCTGGAATGGCCTGGTTTTAATCCACAGACAGTAAAACAGACCCATTTTGCGCATGGACCAAAACATTTAAAGCTTGCATGCTTTGGTTTGGGCATAGACCACCCAAAAACAGCTGTTTCGTAGACAGAATGGAATATTTTGTGGAATCCTTGGGGTTCTCTCCCCACTCCATTCTAGCACTGAAGATGTTACCTAGCTGGGTAACGAAATGTTTGCAAGAAAACAACCAAGCTCAGAGAACTCCAAGGACTCCATGGTTCAACCCTGAGCTATATATTATCTTCTATTGGAATATTTTGCATATCTCTAGTTAAAATAGTAGCAATTTTTAAATATGCCAGTTAACAATGTTAATTATCAATTAAATGTACAATATTCCTTTAAGTTTCACGTTCATTAAGTCTCCAAGTTACTAATATTTACTCATTAGGAACTCAGAGCACTTCTGTTAATCAGGTGTTTATTATTTCAAGTTATAACCAATTCTGACAATTTCTCTGCATTAATTCCCTAAGGTGGTTATGTATCTCACTTCAATTTTGACTGAGTCTCAGTCCAATGGATTATATGAATTTCATCCCTGAAATCTGTTATTCATATCAATGTATATATCCTATCCACAAATAAAGTGAGCAAGTTGTTCTGACAGACCTTTCACCACTATGTAAAAAAAAAAACTTGCCCAAGCGAGAGGTCAAGTCTTTCTCATAATGAATCCTATAATAATCATACCATCTCCATCCAAGCTCTTATTACATTACCTTCATTTTCAGTATTTGCTGGGACTGAATCAACTGCAAAGGGATGCCAAGGCTGAAGATCATCTAGGCTGAATTCTCCATCTACTGGGAGACGTTCAACTGTTGCTTTAGTCTCTGTCAATGAAGGCATGAGGGCATCGTTTCCATAGCTGATCCTGGGTTCACTGATCATATTAGCCAAGACATCATCAGAATAGTTTTGCTCTTTTTGAAGTAATTCATCTGGAGAAATACAAAAAAAAAAAAAAAGGCTACTAACCCAATAATTTACCTTGATAAATCATTACTATGGAAATAACATAATACTACTTTTAAACAATTCTTTGAAAAATACATACAATTCCAGCAGCATTGCTAAAGGCAGACATATCCTCCTGAGCAATTCATTTTTATTTGCATTTTTCAGTTTTGCTGCATGAATAGCATGGTGAAATCTAGTGACATCTAGTGGCTTTCCTCATCCCTTAGGCTAACCAATGTCCGTGCATTTTCTAAATTGAGACAGATACTGCAGCATATGTTCACTTAACTAACCAGCTATCTTTGTGAATATTTTTATGTAGATAACTAAGAAATTAAAAGTTACAAAAAGGCATCAAAGAATAAATTAGATCAAAAAACACCAAATAAGTGAATAGTTTTTAAACCAGTTAGTGATGCCCTGAAATGAGTATTAAATGCAAATACTCTGAACTATGCCATAATTAAATCTGTGCTAATTTCTCAGCTGCAAATGATTCTCCTTATCATATTTTGATCAGAAACTTTTTATCGAATAGTTGAAACTTGGTATATCAATTTATTTCATATATTTGCATCCTGAGTGTATAATAGTACATTGCCTATATCTTCTAGTTGTTGGATGCCAAGAACAATATCTTGGGTTGCAAGATACTCTCACAATTAGAGATCCTAGCTGCAGAGAAAATCAGGAGCACATTTGGTTAAAGCTTGGTTGCTCTTTGGCATGCTGGCCAAAGTGTTGAAAAACTGATTCTTAGCAAGGAATACTATATATGGCATATAGGTGAAACTCGAAAAATTAGAATATCATGCAAATGTTCATTTATGTCAGTATGGCAACTCAAAAGGTGAAACCAATATATGAGATAGATGCATTACATGCAAAGCGAGATATGTCAAGCCTTACTTTGGTATAATTGTGATGATTATGGTGTAAAGCTTATGAAAACCCCAAATTCACAATCTCAGAAAATTAGAATATTACATGACATCAATAACACAAGGATTGGAAATAGAACAATATCGGACCTCTGCAAAGTATAAGCATGCATATGTACTCAGTACTTGGTTTGGGCCCCTTTTGCAGCAATGACTGCCGCAATGCGGCGTGGCATGGATGCTATCAGCCTGCGGCACTGCTGAGGTGTTATGGAAGACCAGGATGCTTCAATAGCGGCCTTCAGCTCCGCTGCATTGTTCGGTCTCATGTCCCTCATCTTTCTCTTGGCAATGCCCCATAGATTCTCTATGGGGTTCAGGTCAGGCGAGTTTGCTGGCCAATCAAGCCCAGTAATCCCATGGTCACTGAACCAGGTTTTGGTACTTTTGGCAGTGTGGGCAGGTGCCAAGTCCTGCTGGAAAATGAAATCAGCATCCCCATAAAGCTCGTCTGTGGAAGGAAGCATGAAGTGCTCCAAAATCTCCTGGTAGACGGCTGCATTGACCCTGGACTTAATGAAGCACAGTGGACCAACACCAACAGATGACATGGCTCCCCAAATCAACACAGACTGTGGAAACTTCACACTGGACTTCAAGCATCGTGCATTGTGTGCCTCTCCATTCTTCCTCCAGACTCTGGGTCCTTGGTTCCCAAATGAGATGCAAAAGTTGCTCTCATCAGAGAAGAGGACTTTGGACCACTGGGCAACAGACCAGTTCTTTTTTTCTGTAGCCCAGGTAAGACACTTCTGATGTTTGTTGTTCAGGAGCGGCTTGACAAGAGGAATATGACATTTGAAGCCCATGTGCAGGATCCATCTGTGTGTAGTGGCTCTTGATGCACTAACTCCAGCCTCAGTCCACTCCTTCTGAAAGTCCCCAACACTTTGGAATGGCCTTTTCCTGACAATCCTCTCCAGGCTGCAATCATCCCTGCTGCTTGTGCACCTTTTTCTACCACACTTTTCCCTTCCACATAACCTTCTATTGATGTGCTTTGATACAGCACTTTGGGAACATCCAACTTCTTTTGCAATTACCTTTTGGGGCTTTCCCTCCTTATGGAGGGTGTCAGTGATGGTTTTCTGCACAACTGTCAGGTCAGCAGTCTTTCCCATGCTTGTGATTCCTACTGAACCAGCCTGAGAGACCATTTAAAGGCTCAGGAACCCTTTGCAGGTGTTATGGATTCATTAGCTGATTAGAGTGGGACACTATTCTAATTTTCTGAGATTGTGAATTTGGGGTTTTCATAAGCTGTACGCCATAATCATCACAATTATACCAAAGTAAGGCTTGACATATCTCGCTTTGCATGTAATGCATCTATCTCATATATTGGTTTCACCTTTTGAGTTGCCATACTGACATAAATGAACATTTGCACGATATTCTAATTTTTTGAGTTTCACCTGTAGGTGTGACTAAGGCTGGTAACCTAAGATACAGCTTCCATAAATTACCAAAAAGCATTTTGAAATCCTCAAATGACCAAAGTCACATCGGGTGGTAAAAGTTAAAATCTATTGGCCTGTCAGATGATGATGATATATGGAAGACTGTGATTTGGAATGTAAGAGTAGTAAATGGTAAACAGCACAATTAACTAATAAAATTAAAAATTAAATTGGATATGTTGTATGTCTGTAAAATTGAAGGGAAGTAGAAGGATACAACAGATCTGAAAGGTCTGTTCTTGTGATGTGATTGATAAATATATGCAAGGAAGTGAAAGTATTGACTTAGCTATCAAAGGCTTTAAATGTATGTCAAAAATAATGAATTTGAGTTATCCAGGCTGATCATGATGCATATAAAAATAGGAATCCATATACTGGTGACTGAAGAACAGACAACAGTGTATGAAGCTTTGCATGAATATTGAGGAAGCAAGGATGGTTTGAAAGAAAGTTAGTTATGTAAAGGTTTAGTGAATGGTGTTTAGCTAGGATTTTCCCCCTCTTACCTCATGCCTTTAATTCTTTTGGCTTACCACTTCTTATTGCCTTTCAGTGGAATAAACACTGTTTATTCCAAAAGGGAACAGAGGGATGAATGTGCATGTTTGAATATCTGTTTAAGATTTTCTTTGGAAAGTCAACACATAGACACACACACACACATTTACTTTTAAAAGTAGGTGGTTGGTTTAGTTTTTCTAGTAAAATATATATTATATATCTTCTGTCCCCCTCCTAAGATCACTATGGGCAGTTTCAAAGCAGGTGTGTGAAACCTTTTGGTGCTGTGGGCATGGCTTCTTATCCCACTCTTCATCAGCGCTGGTGTAAAGGATTCCTTGAACGTCTTCTCTTTCAGGAATGGCTTTAATGCAAGATTTGTCTTGGACTAGTGATCAATCTCTTGATGTTTTAGCCAGAGTCCTTTATCAGACTATTATGTTTAACACCATGATTCTCACGGAAATATGGAGTGGTTGAGCTGGACATGAATTCTGAGGCTCTCATCAGCTTAACCTGTCTGCCAAGTATTTTTCATCTGCAGGCACCTCTGAAGTAGTGGTCTTGCCATAATTAAGGCTCATGATATTATTGTATTAGCTACTGACAATGATATTATTAGCCTATCCATGCAGTAACTCAGCCCCACTTCAGTTCTGTGTTTGCTTCAGACTGTGTGAGAAAACCCCATGTCCAAGTACTACCGACTTGGACAGCCACTGGTTTGCTTTTAGTTAGAATGTCTAACATTTTCATTATCTTCTTTGGGCCAGAGTAAGCAAGGGTCTTTACATACTTTGCTGACCAGATTAGAGAAGAATGATAAGAGTCTTATGTCTAATGATAGTCCTTATCCTTTCTCTTAGAGGGCTCCATGCTGTTCTGAGAGATATGTGTTCCACTCCTTGGTTAGCTGGCCATGGGACTTATTAATTTATTCCATTTATATCTACCACAATCAATTTGACTCTTGGCAGCTAAGGGTTATGATGGTGATGGCAATGAACTCTTCCATGAGTGCTGGATTTGAGCAGGCTCCAGGCAATTTTTATCATATGTGGAGACATAATTACTTGATGATAAGATGCAAGCTAGATGTTCTTAACTCAGCCACAATTCTGAATTATGCATAATTTCTTTCAGCTATTCATTAAATACTACCATCGTGCATATTGCCAAGTTAGAATCTTAGTTAACCTGAGGTAGAGAATGCCTAGGAAATTGTGCTACTGATTTTAAAAAGAAAACCTTATTTGCAGAACAAGTATTTACTACTGTCTAGTATACGACTATATAGCATTGGACCCTATCATTATTTTTTAGTTTTTATTTAGGTTGTAGTTCCCACCCAAGGTGTCCTATTTTGTGTTATAATCAATGCAAAGGATGAGTGGAAAGAAACACTAGTTGAAGAAGCTGATTCTGGGCAGCTATATATTTACCTTGGGATAGTGTAATACTGCCTATCCTATCAACTAATTAGCTTGTATCATAAGGTGAGAGGGACCAGAATGGAGACTGAACAGGCTTTGTCCACTCAAAGCTATTCAGTTGGACATTGAAGAAGCAGGACAGAAAGTGTATTGACACATTTGAATTTTGGTGTTGGAGAAGACTCCTGAGAATAGGAGCCAATGGGACAGCCAAGAAAACAAACAAATTGATCATAGAGTCTCACTTCAGGCACAATGTCTAGGCTTAAATAATAATATTTTGGACGTATTATCAAACAACTAGCTCTCCCGAGAATTCTATAATGCTCAGAAAGGTGGAAGGAAAGAGAAAGAGGACAATCAATAACAAGATGGAGTCAATTACAACAGTGATGGGTGAACCATTGGAACACCTGAAGGACTAAGTTGGAAACAGGTCATCCTGGAGAAGGTCTACCTATGTGGTTACTAAGAGCTGATACTGAATTGATGGTATATAATCAGTCAAAAAGCTCTCTCTAGGGGGAGAAATGCAGTTACATTTCTCTTTCATTGTGAAATTTCCAGGTACATTTTCCTTAAATTATGTTAAACTAGGCAAGGTTTATTCTTTCTTTCTTCCTCCAGCTTTTTATAAACATTTTAATAAGAAAGCTACATTCTGTTTTTATTTACTACTATCTGCTTTAATACCATGCATGTTATAATTTTTCTCCTTGACTTCCAACAGTTAAAAATTATTGTATTATTGTTAAAATAAAATTTTCAAACTAAAAAGAGATTGCACTTACCAACTTCATCCTGAATCTCCTCAGCAACTGCTGGCACATTGTAAAGGAGAGAAAGAGACTGGTTCATACGTTCATATGTCACACGTAGATGTGTCATAACCTACAGAAATAAAATAAAAAAGTAAATTCAACTCCTAACAGCTCCAATTTGGAATTTTGATTCCTCGTATCAAAACAAATCCAAGTAATGCAGATTTGGTACTTTAATTTTACATACATTTCAATTACAACAACATGACCAATTTCTTGAAGTTATAGCTGAGAATTCATAAAAGAATTAATAGGAAATTCACTGATACTACCCAAATCTTGAAGGGATAAAATTTTGTTGAAACTGTCTATTCTTTTAATTTTATTTAGGAAGGCCGTGCCAGTTTATTTTTTCTTAGAAAATGTTTAATAAGGAAGATAACAGAATTATATGACAGTATAAAGAGTTCTCCATCAGGATCTTTTCTGAACGATTTGAAGAGGTAAAGCTATTTGTTCTATGCACTATACCCACCAATACCTGAAAAACCTTCATTCATACTGGTATTTCAAATCTACAGAAGCAATAATATTTAAATATTCCCACTGAACATTGATAAACTGCATGCTAAATATACATGTCAGTGTCAATGAGTTCCTCACCCTGACATCTATGCTTGCTTGTGACTGAGTTTTGCCCAGGGATATGAGGTACTGGAGCATTATTGTTTTAATATGATAAGCCTCAAAGGGTAAAAGTTTTTTCATAGCCAGCACAAGAATTCCTAAAATGACGAAGATCAGTGTTGTCCAAGATATCATTACTTTGAACTGCAACATGTCCCCTCAGGCAAATACCACAATGACAGAAGAAGCACTTCCTGCATAATTTAATTTGAATAAAAACATTAGAATATAGAAAATTTCCAATGAAAAGCATTGGGTCACAGATAAATTGCATCAGAAGGACTCTGACAGGAAGAAGCTTACAACTAATCTAACAGAGAACAGTCTACATTCCTTACTCTGACTCTGACTCTGATGTCTGCACCTGGTAACATCAGATGCCAGAGCTAGAGAGGACTATACAATGAGGGTTTTTAGTCATAAGGTCCTTTCTCTTCTTTCTACTTCCAGAAGATGACCGAAGAGATGTTAAATAAAACTTTGCACAGATATTCTACATATTGGGAGTATCATGGAGTATCATTTTCCCTTTATAAATCTATCCCATGAAAATATACATTGATAAAGCCATTTGACGGAATATTTTATGATTTGGGAGAAAAGAATGTAGCCTATATCCTTCGTATTCCTAGGAGGTCTTCCATCCAAGTACTAACCACACTTGACCTTGCTTAGCATCTGAGGCCAGACACGGCCAGAAAACCGTAAAAGGGGAACTTCAGCCAAAGTCAGCTATATGAAATGGAAAGTTCAGCCCCTTGTTTTCTTACCTGCGAGTGAACTAGACTTGTTAAGTAATGACTTTACAAGCTTCATACAGGAATGTGTCACTGATTTGACTGTGCAAATCTATATCATGAGAAAATACATTTCTAATCTTTTGCTATGAATTTTGCCTTCTTGTAGTAAAATTGTGTTTTAATAAAAAGAAAGAAAAGCACCTTTTGCATATTGTGCATTTAAAACATCAGAGAGATGTATGTCCACAGGAAAATTGGAAACTTCAAAAATTCTACAAATATGCTTGGCAAAGCAGTATACTAATACCTTAAGTAAAATAGACATATAAACAGATTTTTAAATATAGAGCTATCGCTCACATCATCAGTAACTGCTGACAATCAAAGCAGTAACTGCTATGTTTGGACGAGCAATAATTTACTGTATAAGCATAACCATGTATCAAGGATAATTTCCATATAATGTAGGAACAAATGGAAAATACACATAACCAAATAAATTTAATTCAGGAAGGAGCATTTTATAAAAAATGCAACCTAAGTAGAAATCTAAACTTTATTATAAAAATACTGCAATGCGTGCAACAAAAATGCTTAAGTATGACAACTTTAGTTTCTCTACAAGATGAAATATAAAGAGAAACAATATTATTGTATTGCATCTTGCAGCCTTTTTAAACTCTGCTTCCTATTCAACCTTCTTATGGTGACATTCACACAATATTAAAATAAGAACTTCTATAATTGTCTACATTGTTACCTGAGATCTGATCTGTGCTGCTTTCTTTGGGTCCACCATACGCACATGTTCAAAATGTTTGAGCGTATGCTGTCTGTCTTTCTGCTCAGCACGCACATATTTCTTCAGCATATTAAATACATGTCGAGGCTGTAGAGATAAATTCCACCACATAAATCGGTTATAAAGTTCACAATTCCATGATACATATGTTGCCTTTAAAAGACCAAGCCTTACATTCTATGAAATAAGGTAGCAAATACTTCTGTTATTATCAATGTTCATCTTCCAAAGTATAGTAATATGAACAAACTGTTTAAGCATAATACAGGGGACAATGTTAGCTTTCAAGTATATAGTTTCAATATTGAAGCCGTCTTCAAAGTTAAAAGTCATATCCATTTTAGAGAAATACTCACAAAGATACCGTATTTTTCCGACTATAAGACGATACTTTTTTCTAAAATCCTTACCCTAACAATTGAAGGGCGTCTTATTCAAGGAAGTCAGCCGAGGAGAGAACCTCGCGGTTGCAAAACTGCCCATACTTTGTCTCTGCAGGCAGGCTTCCTCCTATTGCTAGCCTCCAATCACGAGTGAAATAGCTTGTCTCCCAAACAGACTTCCTCCAATCATGAGCCTTATGTAACTGACGTCAGCTGATGCTGAACAAACCAATTAGGGGAAGGCTGTTTGCAGAGACAAGCTATCGGCAGTTTCACTCGTGCTTGAATGTAATCAGTTATGCAAAAGAGCATGGAAATAGAGCTGCAGAGAGACGGTTTGGACCTCCTCCCACTGAGTATATCAGGTAAATGTTAACTAATTACTAAATAAAAATGTGTTCTGCGCTATCTTTAAAATATTGATTTCTTAATTTTGGGTTGCAAAAGTGGGGGTTGTCTTGTACATGGGGGGGTCTTATCGACGGAAAAATACAGTAATTATAGTAAAACTTTCATTTAATCTATTCAAGGGCAGGAGATATATGTACATTAAATCTAAATATTTGTTAAATCCAAACTTACATCAAGTGTATCAATTTACTTCATTGTAAAGATGAGATACAACACCAGACTGATACCATAGCTTCAGTACATTTTAATGGTATCAATAAAACCAAGATACCATTCCACCAGTTTTTAGAAGCATTATCATAATCCCATCTTTTCATATTTCATAATATAAAAGCAGCAGAGATGAAGATGTGTTAAACCAGTCAGAAAAGGTACTAAGCACAGCTTAGCACAAACTCCATACTTAAGAGCACTGTGCATTGGAAGAAATATCATTCTGACATTTAACTACTTAAATAGATCACTTGATAAATGCAATACAACACCTTATTAACCTACCATTCGTACAACACATAATAACATTTACATTACTTAATTGAAATATATATTAATACCAATTAAGTTAACTAATTAACAGGCTAACTTTAGACATTTTTATGAAAGAAATCAGAAGAAGGAACTTAATAGTAATATATGACTATATCTTGATTTATACTAAACTTCAAAAACTAGATAATTAGGAAATTAGGATATTTTAAAGACCACTGTTTGTCTCACAATTTAAAATTTCACTCTCTCTGATATTTCATAAATAAACTTCCTGTCATCTCTTAATTCTTTGTAAGTCAGTTTTTTGTTCTTTTTAAATTTTTAGCAATAATCAACTTTGTATTGTCGAGGGCTTTCACGGCCAGAATACAATGGCTGATGTGGCTGTGTTCTGGAAGCTTTGGTTCCTAACGTTTCGCTAGCATCTGTGACTGGCATCTTCAGAGGACAGGAGCACAGACAGGAGCGGTTCTCTCTGTGCTCCTGTCCTCTGAAGATGCCGGTCACAGATGCTGGCGAAATGTTAGGAACCAAAACTTCCAGAACACGGCCACACAGCCTGGAAGACCCACATCAGCCAACAATAATCAACTTTGCTTCTGATTTTGTATGTTTTATTGGATAGTATATTATAAACAATGTTGGCAGGCATAAATTAATATTGATTAATAATATAAATTGGTTGATATAGTTTTATACCTAAAAACAGAGTCTAACATTATTATTTTTGTATCAGCGGCTAAGTCATACTTAATTATTTTGGAGCTAGCCTGAATTCTAACAGCAGTGTAATCCAAAATATAGGCCCTGACATTGAAAAAGGCAAAATTTGCTCTTGATGTTAATCATTTTCAAGATAGATGTGCAAAAGATGCCCCATTAAAGTCTTAAGAGAGGAGGATAAACTGTCTAGGGGTGAACGACTGGAAAATAATCAAGGCCAGTATTTTAATTTATAAATCTGTATTATTTCTTCACATCTTTTTCACTTACAAGGGCAATTAAAATATTTTAACTCCAAATAGGTACATTTAACAACATTAGAGCATCATATCTTGAAGCTTGAACTTATATATACAATTATTCATAGAAGGTTAACACCATATTCATTTCTGTGTTACTTTATACGTTTACACTATTACTGATAGTATCAATCTTATCTTCCCCACTTCCTCAACTGTGTTCTATGTTAATAATTTATCTGTTCCATTACTTTTTTATTTTTTGCACATTTGCAAAAATTATATATTACTATATATAAATTACTTATACTTATACTTATACTTAAGTATATACATTACTATTGATTTTATTGAGATCTACAATTTTCTTATTGTTCTTGTCTTCAAAATGTCTTTATCCTGTACATTTTTAAAAATTAGATCTACTTTAATTTGTACCTATATTTCCTTTATTTATTAAATACATCTATATAAATATGTCCAAGATGAATCAATTTATCTTATTTAGTATTAAAACTGTATCTATTAATTATAGCTTTTTAAAATTCTTACTATGCAATTTTACATTTCCATTTGGTATGTTCAATAATCTCAATTCTCATATTTCAATAAGGCATAAGACTATGGGACTACCTACATTTTTTAATTCTTGGAAAAATAGCGTTGCAAAAATCATATCAATTCTAATAAATGCCTGATGTAGAAGTATGTTTGGATTAAAAAAAAATACAGAAGGTTGTAAAAGTTGAAGCTTTTGTAGTTCTCTAAAGATTCTGAGCCATACATTTATAGGAAATCACTCATATTTAAAAAGTTGTTCCTTTGTCTCCTAACATCAGTCTTACTTTCTGCAAAACCTATAATTTTACTAAGTAGCTCTTAAATTAACAACTTAATTTAAAGGAACTTAAAGACAGATCAATACCATAATCATCTTTTGTTAACATAAATGTCCCACTAAGTTATTTGCTATTAATGTTAACTTACATATTTGAGATTTTATTATTACTGCCATAGCCTTACTTTTGATATTGCCAATTTGATACCATTAAAAAGTGTAATATGCTGGATTATTCATGGATAAGAGATATTTCAGATTTTTTTAATGTCTGGGACATTATAATCAACGATGAATTTTAAAACTGTATTTAAAGGACAATGGGTTTACAAAGATGATTACATAGTTTGCTCATTTTAACTAAATTCACATAATTTAAACTTCAGCGTATATTACTTGGAGATGAGTAGCTCCATGGATCCATGCATTGCAGCTTGTGAATAAGTTCCACTGTATACACTGGGACTAACTTCCTGGTTAACATTAATTATAATCTATCTTATTAAAATCCCCTTACTTTAGGAGGCACAGCCTGTAGAGCTGTGATATAGTTTTCCAAAGCAACACGGCGACGATCATTAAGCATGGCTTCAACTCGGGCCATGTGAGTCTCCACTAGCTGCTGTCTTTCATTTGCAGCTTCTTGTTCTAAGGATTCCACCTTTTCTTGGAAATGCTATTGCAAAATAAATAAATAAATAAATAAATAAATCAGGAAAAGTAATTGTAATAATATTAGCAGCAATAAATTTTAAACATCAAATAAACATTTTGAAAATGACTTTGTATTGTATTGTCTTAACTGGGATCTTCTGGCAATTAGCATTTTCTGAATTTTTACTATTCATGGCCAATCTTTCCAATGTGGTTAAACGTTTCTGCTGACTCTTAAAATTGTACCAAAAAGTGATAGGATCCAGTGATGATACAAGTTTCAATGTTTAACAATACTGTGTCTATACATACCTAAAGAAAGCAGCTCAACTTTTAACGTATAGATAAAATTACTCTATATTTTCAAAAACAGAGTTTGAACTGAGTTTGTTTTTTAAACAACATATCACATGATCCAATAAATACAACAGGCTTCCGAAATCAGCAAGCCTTTCCCTGTCTTTGCAAAACTCAAGGCACACTTAAAAGAGTACATCTGTATATGTTTCTGCCCCCAGCTGCATCTCTCATATTGTCTCCATATTAACTTCACAGTCAGGCATACTCCTGGGGCAGGGGGGGAACTGTAATGCCAACTGAAGTCCAGTGATTTATATTTTTTGTTTTCCATGGAATTCAAGGCACAAGCACATAAAGGTGATAATTATGGTGATTTTTTCCTACTTATCCTATAAAGTACTTAGGGTTAGACTACATGACTTGCTCAAAGTCATCGAGTAAGTTTAAGGTCTCGGAGAGAAGAGAGTATATATTCTATTCTTTAAACAGAGTTCGCTGTTCTTTTCATGAATTGAGCAGAAGCATCTATCTACTTTCTGTACATTATTTAAATTACACTGCATAAAATTTTACCCACTTATTGGGAAAAAAATCATTTGTTCAGTAGCTTCATGAAATTTTTAGAAATATAGTTATTATTGACTTTAATAACAAGGATCAATAATAACAGAAAAGAAAAAGCTTTTATTTCATTCTATTCAAAAAGAAACTATATACTTAAAAAGAACACTAGATAAAAGAAACTAATACACACACACACACACACACACATATATATATACACACACACACACACACACACACACACATATATATATATATATATATATATATATATATATATATATAGCGTTTAACAAACCCCCCCCCCCCAAAATACCATAATATTTCCCTACTTTTCTACAACAGTAAAAATAATGCCATATGCATGTGTATGTATCGTACTTTTGAGTCAGTCTTGATTGCTGGACAAGTCTGCCTTTCATGGCTAAGGGAGGACTAGAAATTATGGTCTCTCCTGGTTTCCAGCCAGATGCCTTTAACCACTACACCAAACTGGGTCTCATCATATTATATATTCACTTTATATCAATGTTTAAGCAACAAATTGAATCTAGATAATTATATATAATTAAATGGACAGGTTTTTAATGTAATGGCATAAGCCATATAGTATGCAACCTATTCTATGAAGAAGAAACGCATTCAAGATGCAAGTTCAGTCTAGGCTCTGTGATCTCTCTCACAAACTCTGTGCCCTCAGGATATGTTAGTGTTGTACTGTAACACATCTGGAGATTGGGGAAAGCTGCTCTATGATAATTAAGCATTCGTAAGCACACAGTGTATACAATGCTATCATAATATGCTTTCTGGACAAAATAAATAGAAACAGTTATGCTGTTAAGACTGTTCCATCAAACCCAGCCATCTCACATCCTTATTTTTTATTATACAATCCTAAATTAGCATGTTCTTCTCTACCTGAATGACAGCCTTTTTATCAGCCTTTGGCAAATTTTTTGCTTGATGTTCTGCATCTTCCCATTCCCTCATCACCTGTACAAACAAAACACAAAATGACCAAATGCTGTTCTATATATTTGCAAGATGGTTTCAAATGTTTACTGCTTAGAGAAGCCTTTTTTTCAATTATAGTATATGGTGCCCTACTGGAAGTTGAATAATGAAAGATGTTCAGAACATTCCAAAGATACACTCAGTGTTCAGTCTAGGGACAGTCCAAGTTGTCCAGGAATATCAAGCCAGAGAGTAAGGATAACTCACAGTTAATGATTATTGTACACATACACAGACTGGAAGGCAAACAACTGAAATCATAATTACTTTACAGTACTAATCACTACAAAATTATGCACATTATTAGATTATTAATACAGCTGATTAGTTAAAATATGCATGACAAAATGTGCTTTCTCACTGACAAGAGATTACTTACTATATGTTAGGGAAAATATTTACACACAAGACATTTCCGGTGTTCTTCTGAAGCTCTTATTTACACCTGTAGAGCAGGACTGGGCAAACCTTAGGTTTCCAGGATCTGCATGTTTTCTAACTTAAAATACTGAAATGAACCAATTAGCCAATTGAAAAGAACACAGGATGTCATACCCTAACAATTATGAAATAGGGTTCCTCAGCCCAGGAACTTCTGATCAGTATCAGAACCAAATTCACAAGTACTTTCACTGAAAAATATACCTGTTTTCCCCTAATACTGAACTGTGCATGTGTGTGTGTTCGTGTGTGTGTGTGTATGTGTTCAGACGGGACTATTTAGTTGTTATTGTTAGAAAATTTGTACTCATACCTTTACTGACCTATTGCCATCATCCAGATATCTACTAATAAAGCCTGATTTACCTTCTGCCTAAACCTATTTTAAAGGAAATATGCACATACCACAAGCGCGCACACACACACAGTATGTCTATGCCATATGTATATATATGCATACCCAGTTCAATCACTGTAATATTACTCACCTTTCATATCTAGTATGATGAAATCATCTAAACCAATTAACCAAGAATCAGAATTTCAGTAGCACCCCAGATTTTTCTTTTGCCTCCACTATGCAGTTTGTTTTAGAAATACAAAGTTTATTTGTTAATGTATTATGTATGTGTGTGTGTGTGTACACTCACACACACACACACACGTGTCTGTGTATATGCCTGTAAGTATATATATGTAGTCTTCAAAACATTTTTTACATATTTTAAACCAATAATCAAACTTACAAGTCAAAGCACCTGGCCAATCTATATGATAAAAAATTATTGTTATTGTGGAAATGTTTCAGAGCTATTGTTCTTTATTTTAAAAAATCCAGATACATATCTCTGTTTTACTTAAGCTATTTGTTAAAGAGTTTATAAAGTACCAGAGATTTTGAAGAACAGAACACCATCAAACATCCCTGAGTACATACATCTCTCTTGAGTCTTAAAAGCAGTTTTTATCTGTAAATAATTTTTTCAGTCATATCTTTCTCTCTTACTAAAATATACAGCCAGAACAATTTAATATTGGCACAACTGAAAAGATTACAAAGTTAGTTTATTATGGCAATATAGTCCCACAATTCACTTATATATTTCTGCATCGAGACTTGTAAAATACAGTAATTGCTTAATAGGTCTTTCTAAACTACTTCTAAACTACTAACAAATATTAGGAACTGAGCTGTGCATTTTGGATGCCCAAAATGTTTTCTGCTTAAATTTGTCTTTAATAGTCTTTCGAACTAACATTTACTTAATAGTTACTCAAGTCAAGTCTCAAGTATTCTTTTGAGAAACATCTCATCAATGTACATATTCCTAAGGAACATTTGCATTGGTAAAATGATAGTTCCAATGTCTGCAAGATCTATACAGTCTTTTCTTTAATAAATTTTCTATCACTTTCAGGAGTCCACCTATCCAAGGAATTATACACAAGAAATTTATGGCCCCAACCCTCTCCCCACTCATTTTATTACCCTCCTTAGATGTGAATTTCACTCCTACAGTGCCACCAGATATCAAGGTCAGAATTACGGCAAGGGATATAGGTTGCTTAATACTGGATTAGTTTTTTTTTTACCCTCAGAATCTATTTAGTTTCGCTGGCCAAATGCTTCCTCTTAGAGACGATTAATTAATATTCATATACAGATGAAATTGTGCAGATGATGCTTCCTGTGTCATGTTTGAGTACATTTTCACAATCTCCCCAAAGCACTAAGGGTGAAGGAACTGTGACTATAAAATAAAAAGTTACAGGACTGATGTAAGAAATATAAATTTGAAAATCTGGTTTCAACTTTGGAACAGAGATACTAAACAGGCTGCAGAACTTTAGCACAGTTATCTTTCAAAAAGTCTCACTCTATTATTTTGTTGTAAGGAAGTCTGTCTATGCTAACCATCCAGAAAAATTCATCTGCTTTTGCCAGAGCCTGTCCACATACAAGAAAAAAAAATCATTTATTTATTGTTGAAAGTTTAGAAAATTACTAATCATTAAGGACGTTAGATGGTGCAGGAAAAAAAAAGAAAACAAAATGTGCATTCACAAAAGAAAGACTTGCTGAGAACCATGAAAGAGTCCAATACATGTTTATAAAACTATTCTTCTTCAATGAAAACATAAAACTATCACAAAAGCACAGATTTATGGTACTTAAAAAAATTGTTTCATGCTGGGAAAATGATAACTTGTAGGCTGAAACTTAAAAGCCCACCATTTCAAAGTCTAACAATCTTCAGAATTTGGGATACACAGTATGATATAATTATGACTATATGCGAAGAGGAAGATTAGGAAGGGAAAAAAGAAACTAAAATGTCTCAACCTTCATTAAGACATATTCTAATCACTTTAATCCTATTATTATTTACAAGCATATATTTTATCTTAAGTAGGTGTTATACAAAATGAAGTTTAGAATTGTTCAGATACTACTTCTAATGATTTGATTAAGAAAAAAGAAAAATGTCAATACCATGACATTAGTTATTTAAACAAAGGACTAATTTTCTATATAATCTGTATGAAGGCGGCTGTAAAACTAAGCCAATGCTTTTGATTGTCTTTAGAGAGCTTGGAAATTGTCTTTTTATTGCAGTATGAGATCTGATACATTATTGCTTTAGAAAGACAATTATGTAATTTGAATTAGATTGTTTAGAAGTAGTTATAAGGTATGTAACACCCAAACAAGCTGCTTTTAGTTCCCCCTGAAATCAGTTGGACCAGACATGACTAACTGGTCTCAGTAATTTCAAAGGGATATAAATTCAGCTAAGATTAAGCCAAGGAAGTTTTGCTATGGCTCTGAATTAAGAACATTGTTTTAAACAACAATGCCCTTAAAGACAATTCAAAGTACTGAAATCCCTACTGATGTGGTCAGAAATATAAATTACATAATGCATTTAGGGCTGTTCTTCATGGCTGCCACATATATCAGTGCAACCATCCTAAGCATGCTGATATTTACTACATATTAAGGATTTTCCCAAACTATTTTAAGTTTACGCATATATGCCACATTTCAGCAGTGGCAGCACTTGGCCATCCATTTTGGGCTCAGAAGGTAAGCAGAATTTGGCCTCAGAATGCATATGGGAGATTAGCAAGAAACTCCAGGGCTTTTGACTAGATTGGAAAGTCAGAAGAATATTCCAGAAGAAGGCAACTGCAAACCAAGAAAACCGGATGTTTCCACTTAGTCAACCAGAGTGAACTCAACACAAAAAATCTTTACCATTTTGATAGAGAGGAATACTAGCTGTTTCCAGACACAGCTGACCTATTTCCCCATTCCCAAATTCCAATATAATTATGCTCTGAAGTTGGTATACAAGAAAGTTATAATACAGATGCAAAAGCATTGTGTGTAAGGAGAATTCAAATGATTTCATCCCAATAATAAATATTATTTATTTAAAATACTTTAAAGCTAAGTATCTGTGCACCTACCCCGCCCCAACTTGGCTCCCCCCCCAAAAAAAAAAAATCAGAAGCATAAATACTTTGCTTCTAACATATGCTTTTCATACTCAGGACATACATCAGAGCAGCAGAAAATATGGCTCCTGTTCCTGTTTTGCCTGCCAAAACATTTTTGCCTGCCAGTTTCACACATCAGTTTATTATATCCACTTATTTTGGCTATCTCATGCTTTTTTCCCTTGCCAAATGGGTTACAGTTATTGATTGATGGTTGACAGTTACCTCTGTGAATTTATGTACCCATGTCATAATCACAAAGATATTGCATCAATCAATTATATCTGGAGGGAGGGGACTTTTTGGACATGAGATTTTAACACTAGCAGCAAGCAAAAAACAAAAAGAGCCAAAAATATAACCTATGAAATGGCTACAGTAAAATTTCCAATGGTTCTATAAAAACCACTGCACATCTTTAGCAAGCCAAATTCTCTTTGATTGAAAATTATGAATGTTCACTCTAATGCTGTGTTAGAACTTCACAGATTATATTTTAAGTCTTCAAGCATTGAAAAAAAGTAAGATGCACCATATCCTCAACTTCTGAAAATCAAAAGTGAATGCTTCTTTAAATTCAAGAAGGCTGTACCACTGCATGAATAGGCTTGCAGGTTTTTTAAAGGCTGGTGGAGGGGGGGGGCAGGGAGAAAGGAAGTGGAGGAAGAAACTGAGGGGGTAAATTAAGTAATCAGAGAAATTCATTACAGTTTAGGGACGGGAACACTCGACTATAGCAGATAACTAGATCAAGCCTGCATTACAAAACCAGTTAATAAGATCCATCTGTGGTTTACCTGAGACATTCTTTCACGATGCTTCGCTTCTAGTCTCTCTTTTGCTTTTTGGAAATGGGAATGTTCATTCTCATCTCCAGGTGTTTCCAGGTACTTGTCAACAGCATCTGGAGTGCTGGCAGCTGTAGTAGGAACTAGAGACAGGAATTTACAAAAGAAGGCAAAAGGTTTCTTTTAAAAGGAAATATGAAATCTTACATTGCAAGCAACCAGGCAGTAGAGGAACATTATAGAAATAATGCATTCCAAGAAAATAGGTCTGCATTTCAGAGGAAATACATATAAATAAACTAGAAAAGCATGAAAGGTTCAAGTTATTTAATCTACTTAAAAGAATAGAAGCAATGAGAGGAAACTAAGATTTTAAAACATGTTTTATTTTGAAAAGCAAAGTAGTATATAATTACACATGCAGATTTAAAGCATATTCCTAGGCAAATTAACTGAGTTGTACACTTTTCCTATGTTTAGTGGTTCCCACACAAGACACATTTTTAAAACCCTACCATTTTATGACTACACTCAAACATTATTTTATTATCAGTTATTGTCAGGATTAGCCCAGGAAACTCCAGGAGACAGTACAGATTCAACTCAGCATGGTTTATTGGCTTCAGTCCCGTTACAGAATCTTCTCAGAGTGAAAGCAATTCCCAGAGTCACCCCACAAACATCCTGCATTCCTCAGGGAGGTGCCAGTCTCATTCTCTTATCTCTACCTCTCTGTTCTGGGGATAAGAGAATGCGCTTAACTCTTTCCGCTCTAGCTCTCACATCTATAACTAACAAGGCAGGAGGTATGAATAGCATATGAGACAAAGACAGAGAGAGAACACTAAACTTGATCTATGTAGCTCTACAAAGCTCTAACTGCCAGAAAAAGCTCACAAACATATGGTAACAGCATGTGTTAAAAATTCATCATTGCCCAAACACAATCTTTCCTGCTAATTATTGCAGGCTTCAATTCAGAAACTGAAGAAATTATTACACAGGAAGTTGTCATAAACCAGGGCAATTTATATGTTCACCTAGACCAGAATTATTTCGCATTGACTATCAATGGCTCTCAGATTATAAGTTGAAGTCATCTATATAATCAATTAGATGATTTTTTTAAGCAGTATGATTGAATCAAAGCAAATTTTCTACCATTCAGTTGGTCTTTCCACATTTTAAAATAACAAATTAACAGCAGATTTATTGAAGTGTAATGTACACATACAGAGAGATAAATACTCGGAATGTCTTGCCATTAATTTTATTCTGCCTATTTATCCAAAATTCAGTTGTAAAGCATTCTTTTGTAGAATTTCATTTTTTTTATAAGTGCCAGCAAAACAACTTCTGAAAATTAAAATATGAAAATGGAGTGTATTATCATGAATGTCTTTTTCAAATGTAACCACGCTGAACATTTTAATGTACAGGTAGTCTCTGCTTAGCAACCACAATTGGGACTGGCAACTCTGTCACTAAGTGACAAGAGTTCTTAAGCGAAACATCACCTGACCATAACTTGTGATTTTACTGCTGGCTTCTCCATTGACTCTGCTTGTCAGAAGCATGCAAATGGCAGTCATGTGACCACTGGATGCCACAACAGTCGTAAACGTCCAATGGTTGTGAAACACCCGAATTTTGATCATGTGACTATGGAGATGCTTGACGGTCATAAATGCAAGAACTGGTCATAACGTTTTTCAGTGCCATTGTAATATTCAATTGATTGCTAAACAGGGCAGTCATTAAGTGAGGTCTACCTGTATGTTCTTTTGTTTGTGCAAATTTTTGAAATTCCATAAGTAAGCACATTTGGACACAATCTCACAGCTTTATTTTAGATTAAAAATTTGGTAAAAAGAACTATATAGTTCAATACAAATGTTCAGGATGCTTTAACATCTGAAATTGTACTCTAACCCGAAAAGCCCATTAACCATGTTTAGAAAAGTTCACACAAGCATATTGGGACTGCCACAATTACAGTGTTGATGTGGCTATTATAATATGTACAGGAAGAGTCAAGTGCTTTATTTGGTAATTCTTGGGAAAAGTGTTGTAGAGTTTTGTTTTGTTTTTTACTAGGGAAACAGCTAGTCTCAATTCAGAGTACACATCAGGAAAGAAATATAAATGCTAATTAATTAGTGGTATTATTAGAGCTGTGAGCAACAATACTGAATTTCTGCACATCATACAAAATGAATCACACTGATTTGGGGCCATCCAAAATCTTTCCTTATATCTTTCAAGGAATACAAAAACAGAGTTGAAACTCCAATTATTTATCAAGCATAGGCAGAAAAAAAGGAAGATATCTATCCTTGCAGTGCACCATTTAGAACTAGAATATCTTACCCCCCTAACTTCAAAACTCAGAATGCCGGTCCCAGTAAGATTGGGCAGAATAGGCATGCTCAAGGTGCCCTCAATTAGCAATGTCACATATTGGGATGAGGAAGTGTACTCTCTCTGTCATGGTACCTGCCCTCTGGAATGGTATTCCCTCAGATACAGATCCATATAGCTCCCATCCTAATAATATTCTGAAAGTCTTTAAAAGCATGGCTATCTCCCAAGCCCTGGAGCAGGGTGGCTTCTAAGCTTTTATAGGTTGCTTCTTATTGTTTGATTTTTCTCTTCTGAACATCTATGATCAATTTCTTATTTTTTTGCTTTTAAAGTGTAAGCAGTCTTAAATTGTTGTTGGTGGTGGTCGCACAGTAAGCCAGATGTTTAGATTGGATTTGGCATTTTTATCCACCTACTGAGTCCTTCCCAAGGACCTGGGATAGGCAGATGTTTGATGGTGTTAAAGGTATTGTTGCAGGATATAAGCTGTTCCAAGTAAAGCTGCCTTTTGACTGACTGATGGTGATTTTGTCAAAGCCAATGGTCTTCAAGTGGTGCTCCAGACGTTTTGGGATTGCACCCAAGGCGCCTATAACTATTGGTGCTATCTTTGCTTTCTTTTGCCACAATCTTTCTATTTCTATTTGCAAATCTTTGTATTTTATGATTTTATCCAGTTCTTTCTCTTCTATTCTGCTGTCTCCAAGTATTATAATGTCCACTATCCAGACTTTTTTGTCTTTCTTATCAACAACTGTTAAGTTTGGGGTATTATTATTATTATTATTATTATATTATACACACATACATATACGTAAAATAAAATCTCAGTAGTAGATTGGTTTCTTATTTTTTAAAAATATTCTTGCTTTTAAAGTGTAAGATATCCTGATTTAATTATATATAACTATATATATATATATAGAGAGAGAGAGAGAGAGAGAGAAAGAAGAGAAGAGAAGAGAAGAGAAGAGAAGAGAAGAGAAGAGAAGAGAAGAGAAGAGAAGAGAAGTTCTAAGTTCTACAATAATAGGCTGTTAGATTAATGAGCTACACAACAAGGATGCAATGTCCCAGAGCTTAGCAGTTACACAGAATGTCATAGCCTAGTGACTTTTCTACCTTCCACAAGACTCAACACTTGAAAATGTGTTTCAAAGCTTTATCTTTACATCTTCCTTAACTTACACACTTAAGATTAATGCTGTGTCTTACTTAGTACTGAACTGTTAAATAAGATTTGATTTGTGACTAGTGCTACATGTACAGCACTTTAAACTGAAATCTTTGTTTTCTTACATAAAACTGAATGGGGTTATTCTAGATTATTAAAATCACTTCAGTAATCACTCTGCAAATATAGGCTTGCTTACCTTCCAATTAGAATAAAATACACCATAGTCCCACTTTTTTGCTTACTCAAGAAACAATTACAAAACAAATAAATTAGGCACAGCACTGAAATATCTGCTACCTACTTTTGCTCAATTATACTTCTAGCCTAGCCTTAAAATAGCTCTTACATTAGTCTCGCTTCTTAATCTTAAAAACACTTTCTACTTTGAGACCACGGAAAAGTATTTTAAAATTAGGTCTGTCCATTAAGTCATTGTTTTTCACCTAAAGATTTGAATCTAGTTGAGTGGAGTCCCATTATGGTTGTTTTTATTATTGCGTTTGGTCACTATTTTATATTTTGTATCTAATATTTATATATTGTGTATGTTTTAAAATTATGTGGTTCTTCTGAAACTGTTAGTTTTTCTGTTGTCCAGAGTCACATTGTTTGAGCTTGGCAACTTATAAACCCAGAAAACAAACAAGCAAATAAGATTTCTCCTTGGCCACTGCAGAGCCCATGGCCAATTGTAACTTAGGTAAACTAAGTTTTTCTTTTTTTCACCTCTATTCAGGGATCAATAGTTCACAACCATAGTACAGGTAGACATGCACACTACAACACTTTAGGACCAAATGCTTAGTTCACATCTCAAAATTTTATCACTTCAAGCTGCTGTAACACTGATCTATTACAGGAATATTCTATTTAGCATTAAATGTTGCAGAACAACAACTGGCACTCAACCTAAAAAAATATTATCAAAAGTATTATAGATTTGTAATTTATCTAATAAAAATATCAATA
The DNA here is from genome assembly GCA_030867105.1 of Liasis olivaceus. Lineage (NCBI taxonomy): Eukaryota > Metazoa > Chordata > Lepidosauria > Squamata > Pythonidae > Liasis > Liasis olivaceus. The sequence continues at coordinate 63,241,137 of CM061352.1, read as the reverse complement.
TAATTAACATATAACAACAAATACTAATTTTAATACCATAAATTAATCTGTTTTCACCAGAGAATTAAGTTCACATTCAACAATTAAACTTCTCTGCTTTTAACACTTTAAGAAAAAAAAAAATCAGAGGTAGTATTTTCTGGAAATAATTCCATTAACCTGAATTTAAACCTAAGATTCAAAATTCAACATTCTGTCCATTAGGTCCTGGGACTTCTAAATAAAATGCATTACCCAAACAGCTAATGGAGCTATTCAGAGTAAAAGAATCTATTCATGGAAGACTATCACTATTACTATTTAAAAAAAAGCCACAAACAGGTAGTCCTCAACTTATGACCACAATAGGGACCAGAAAATTTGTCATTAAGCAGTATGGTCATTAAGTGAGATGTCATGCGACTGCACCTGATCTTACATTTTTTGCGGCAGTTGTTAAGCGAATCATCATGGTTAATTGAATCATGTGATCCTTAAGCGAATCACAGAGTTATGAAGTGAATCATGTGGCTCCCCATTGATTTTGCTTGTCAGAAGCCAGCTTGAAAGCTAGCGAATGGTGATCACATGAGCCCCATGATGCTGCAACCATTCGTAAATACATGCCAGTTGCCAAATGCCCAAATTTTGATCATGTGACTGTGGGGATGTTGCAACAGTTGTAAGTGTGAGGACCAGTCATAAACCACTTTTTTCAGCGCCATCATAACTTCAAATGGTCGCTAAATGAATGGTTGTAAGTCGAGGACTACCTGTATATCAAGTGACCCTTTCAAATAAAAAGGACACACAGTAAGGCAATTAAAGTACATTTTTAGGGTCCTACTAATCCAGACAATTCAGTAGTGTGATAAGTGCCTGGAAAATCCCAAAAGTAGGACTTCATTCAATTGACAACTCAGTTGACAGCTTGAGAAAAACATCCAAGAACTGGAGATAAGATACATTTCTTCTTAATTCATTAAAAAATATATATTTTTAAAGAAAGTTCCAATACAACACCATCCCCAAGAAGTTTAAGTCAGATATTTAGTGGAGCTATAGCTATGTGTAAATTGTTTGCATTGCAAATTTGATAGAAACTTATCTGTTGTTTGGCATTTGAAGATGCAAATAGATGTTAGTAAAAATAGTTTTACCAAATAGGTGTGCAAATTCCCCTTTTTCCAAATTTAGGTAATGTAATAAGCATAGCCCCCTTAAGTTGACTGACCAGACAATGACTAGATCTCTAGCAGTCATGTATCCTCTCAAGCAAGTATTCCCATCAAGTTTAATTAGTAACAGCTTAGTATGTCATTTGAACCTAAACTGCCGTTAATAATGGTAGTTAATCATAACCCAAGTTTTGAAGATAGCTTTTTTTTCAGTCTGCAGTTAAAACCAAAGCAAATTTTTAGGCTTCAGGCATAACTAATTAAAAATGTAACTGAAAATTTCAAACATTCCAAAGATGACATTGGAAGAGCTGGGGAAGACTGGCCAATCCAAAGGCTTTCTCTGACCAACTTATTTCATGCCATTGCTTAAGCAGATTTTCTAAACAAATTATATCAGTTCATAGGGTTCATGTGGCATTTTCCCTCTTCCTGAAATCTATTTGCTCTAAGATAAAGAATAAAAAGTGTATGTGTGTATATACACACACATGCGCACACACACATATGTAAATATGTAAATATAAAATTATGGGACATTAGAAACACTTCGTACTCAACTTGGAAAGTTCAAAACAAAACTTTAGGATATTATGCTATTAACACAGAGCAAATGTGCTCTTAAATTCTTGTGCTATTTGAGAGTGAAATTAAATGTAGTCATTAAAAAGAAATTTTAGCATAAATTATAACATGAACAATATAAATAGGCTATTTATAATACTATAAATTGTATAATATTAACGGATTTTAGGTTTTCTCAAAAAGCAACTTTCTGTCCTGGCAAACGAATACGAATCTCAAATGCAGTTAAAGATTGGAATTACTATTTTTAGGAAAAAAATCTATTAAGGATCACTATTTTATTAACTGCAAACACAACTCTAGATATTTACAGAAAATTAGACATGATCTCTAGGCCGGCCTAAATCCTTTTATAATCTGTGATTGGTTTAAATACATCAAAAGCAATACTATATTACATGTGAAGTAATATAGCGAGGATTATAGAGAATTTATTTTTTAAACCATCAATAATTATGAGGACACATTAATATACTGCAGAATCATACTATTTCCCAAGAGTATGATAAAAGGTATTGGGTTTCTGTAGTACTTATAAATTTTAAAGCTCATAGTTTAAAATCCCATTTGTTTCCTTAAAAAATAACCCACTTAACCTGAAGCCATATTTTTAAGGCTTGATGAATCTTCATCAGCAATATAACAAGGGGAAAAAAAGAAAAAAAGTTAAAGAACCACAGCTATAATCATTTGGATTTTTTAAGACTGCTTGAAAAAATGTTAGACAAATTGTCCAAATTACAAAATTACAAAAGTTAATTTCAGTTAATCTTACTGAGAGAAGAATAAACATAGTTAGCATTATTAAAAAAATAAACAAAACCATATACCTCATTTACAAGTTATGAAGAGAAAAAGGTTAGCTGCTCATATTGAGTTTAAAATTAAGGGAGCCAATTCAAAGTCTCTTAGGCAGTAAATTCTCTAAATGGTTTTTGCAAAAAAGGCCACCTCACATTGTACACCACGGCCTTTACCACAGCACACAATGATGAAGGAAGAGATAGTTCCTCATATATAAACTAATTTAATTATAAATTCTATAAGGGACAGTATTGTGTTTTCAATAAAAATGTTGATATCTAATCTGGCTATGTATGAATGCTATGTACATCAAGTGAGGGGAAACTTCAGGGTGTACATGACCCTGAGGCATCCAAACCGGTATCTTGCATTCTTCTCAGCCTCACTATTTATTTCCCACAACATTCTTGCTTCTGCAGTGTTATAAACCTTTCCCCTTGAGATCCAATTTCAAGCACCATTTCTTTGTATAGATCAGTGTCAGTGAAAGAGCCAATGCACATGAGGATGGGCAAGCAATTTGGACATTTGGAAATGGGGATACTGAACAAAAGGAATAAATTGAGTGGATCAGCCTAGTTAACAACCACCTCAGAGAAGTGAAAAACAAATGTTGGGGAATGGAGAGAGAAGAAGCCCTCGATGAATCATCAGAAGCAATTCTCTAGTTTTTCATTTTAAAATGATGACTAAAGAGGAAGTAGTTCCATTCACTTCAGCATGTAATTCTTGACAGATTACTTGCAACAAAATGTATCTTGAGATTTAAAAAGTAAAGAAATTTAATTTTTTTAAAAAAATGTTCTGACTTCTAATTTGTCAGATATATGCCCATGATATATGCTTGACCTAGTTTGATACCAAAAACATGCTGATTATGTTTCATTGTATTTACTTTTCTTTCCATATCCAGTTTTTCTCAATGACAAACTTTGATGGTAGACTGAACTGGAAAATGGCAACTGGCCCAATGAGCTCCAATAGCCAAAAACAGCCTTGAGTTTGGTTTCCCAGTTCCTATCCAATCTCTTAATCACAACACCACTCAGATCTTTCTCTGATGACCCTTAGATCTTTTCCCTCAGAAGGGGAAAGAAAATGCACTGTGGTGACAAGGTAACAAATGAAGCCTCACTTGCAACAATAAAGATCAAGAACTGCTTTTATAAACCACTTTTGGAGGCAGCTATCATGGAGAAAGAAGATTGTTTTATAGCTTCGGGAAGAGAAGGCATCTCTTCTGCTGTGGCCTGGCTCCAGAGTGCAAAGTGGCAAATGCCAGCTGCCCAGTACCCAATTTAAACTTCTTTCACTCCAGCAGAACTAACCATATTTCAGTGGCTTGTACAAAGTTTTCCTAACCATATTTCCTCTGAAGTAACTCCAACTCAATTTAATGCAATTAAATTCCCAATACGTGCACTTAGGACTGCACTATAAGTACTTCAGAACAGAATTGTCACAATGTATTTGATTGCAGATTCTATTTATCTTTTGTATATATGGTTAAAATAATCAAATTCATATGTGAATATGTAACATTAGATGACTGTAAAATTACATGACAACATGATTGCATGAGTAGGATGAACTGAAAAGAAAATGGTATAATTTCATAAAATGCCTTTTAACAATGACTATTCATAGTTGGCTGAGATTAGAATCATGGTAAACCGTGGCTTATTATGACAGGAACAAGGCTTATGCCCCCCTCCCTTTTTGACTTACTCTTTTATTACCTTATTACTTAACAATGAAGGGTAACTGCTTAGTTTTATTAATCATTACTTGTCATTTTATTCAACTCTAACAAACTGTACATTATCTCAATTATCATTTGTTTGCAACAATATAGTTTGTTTGCCACAATATGCATAATGATGTACCGTAAAGCAATTGTATAACTAATCAAATCAGAAAATGAATATTCTGTTCCATACCTAGATGTATCAAACATCTAGGAAACATGTGAACTCAGTACTGGCACAGGCCCATTTCTATAAAGATATATCATATTTTATCAGAACTGAATGTACAGCAATTATGCAAATGTATATGTGACTTAAATATCTTCCCCACTATCATCTATAGGAAAAAAAAATTAATAAAAAAATTAATGTATATGTGTATATGGCTCTGTGTATATATGTGTGCGTGTGCGCACATCAAATAATTTTTCTGCAAAGAGAAGTTTATTTTGTGTGGACACACATTTGTATAGATATTGCAAATTTTGTTGCATCTCTACCACTTTACAAAACAGAACAGTAAACAAAATAATACAACCAGAGGCAGTTTTACAAGCTTGCAGACTGTTTCTATTTTGATCATTCACTGTACATGCATGAGAACAAATACACAGATGCACAACAGTGAGTACGCTTCTATAACTTTTAGCAGCAATTTAAAATTCTAAGTTTCTCATATCTCAGTTTCCATTACCCTGCTGCAAGGTAATTTGTGTCTACAACATAGATGACAAAAGTCACTAATTGTCATGCCTGAATAGAAAGAAAGCAAGAGAAACAGATGCACTAATGGCCAAACACATTCTACAAAGATGCGGGCAATTAGAAAAGCTGACAGAAATATGGTTAGTGATAGGCCCATTCCCAAAGTCTTTTTTTTTTTTAAGAAAAAAACCAAAAATATCCACTACAAAACAGCAGAGGCAGGGTGGCACGAGATAGAAAAGAGAAAGAGACTGCCACAGGCTGGAAAGATCCACTTACTGACGCTGCCACAGACTGCCATGCAGTATTCCTCAGTGTCAAAGTTGTTTCGGTTTCCACCACATCCGCCGTAAAAGAATGGGGCACATTTTCCTTCAGTCACATCAAAGTACCAGCGGGAGATCATTGCTCGGCAAGGACCAGTCTCAGCTTGTTCAGAGCACACTTCTAATTATAGGAGATGTGGAGGAACTACATTTAGCATGAAAGTGGAATTGTTAATTCTATTCTATACACTTTTATTTGTATATGTATGTATGTCTACATATCTTCCAGGAAATGAACAATTGGAAGCGTTTTTTCTATGATGTAGCTTCATACCTTTGTTACAGCATCAACAAAGCGTGACTGCTTCAAGTTCCACTCTTTAAACCACATTTAAACCAAAACCTGTTGTTATTGTTTTAGGTCAATGACTGAAGTCGATCAGCCAAGACTTGAACTGAACTCAGTTGATTACTCGGAAAATGTTCCTGTGTCACCTCGTTATGAAACCATCTCCCAGAATGAAAAATGCTGTGATTCAAACTCAATTACTCATTAGTGTTACTCATTAGTGGTGAGATCAGATCAACAGTGTTCCAAACTTGGTGTGGGGAGAGTGGGAAGGAATAAGCACTTTTTAAAAAGAGTTCACACCACAGAGTCATATTTACCATATTTTCTTCTTCTTCTTCAACATCATCATCATCAATGGCCACTCAATCCACTCAAAATACAGGGTCTAGGTGGCTTATACAGTCCTTCTTACCACCTTTCATAGTTGTTATTTAGATTTTCAGTTTTCAGTTTTATACATTTTTAAATTAGAAATAATTATTGCTAACTTTTCATTCCATTTTGACATTATAATCAATCATCAATAAAATCAATTTGGATAACCTTTGCCATTTCTTCTTAATTCAAGAGGTATTTCCTATTGGCAACACTCAGACATTCTTAAAAGGGATATCCCTTTTTCATTTATTTATCCCATATCTTCCCCCAGAATATATTTCATTTTTGGTAACTGCAAAAGTATATAAAAATATTTTAATAGTACAAAAAACACTTTCTTCAAAATGTTTCCTTCCTTTTAATTTCTTAACAAAACTATGCTGCCCACTTCAACAAGGAATATTATGAATGACCATTGTGTTTATAAAAGCTATATGAATTTGTAAGTCATGTAAGAAAAAAGCAATTACACCTCTTTTTCCCTAAAGAAAATAACTAAAGTGTTAAGTTCTGGAACTGTGCAAAACTTTCTGATTTTGAAATATTTCAAATGTTTAATTTGCCACAAACACTACCCAGTGACCTTTCCCAAAAGTGGAGCTAAGCTAATCCATCACTTCGCTAACCATGACATCTGAATATGGTACTTCAATTTTGCCTGTGTGAAAGAAATCAAAGAATAAGGCCAGAGTTCATATTAGATGGGGAGGGCCACTGGTGGTAAACTGACATACCTGCACATTAACTTTAGCCAGATTAAGTATGTGGTCCAAACTGAACTAGTCAAATGTTAAGTTCCACACACACTGACACAGGAATGTTCTGCTTTAGCTAATGTAAATGAATACTGTCTTTCAGTTCAACAAGCCTTATGGTAGAGCTGAGCATTCAAAACAGAGTTCCCAAGCTAAATTTTATCAATAGCCTTAAAAATACAAACTAAACGTTATTTGTAATAAGTAAAGAATAAGCAAAGGCTTTTTTAAAATAAAATTATCTGGAGAACTGGCATAGGCCTTAAGAATAAGTTTTAAAAAGCTTTAGGCATTAATACACAATGGCAGCAACCGTCTCTCAGCAGGTAGTTAAGGAAAGAAAATTAGATTATTCATTTCAAATGCAATGCCAATAAACAATTATTTCAACAGAGTTAAATACTTTAAAATAGGATTTTCTATCCAAATCAACTGAATTGAATTTTACTTCAAACAACTTACTAAGCTTTAACTTCCAAATGTTTATTTTTAGCAGTTATATACTGACTTTAAAATGTGTGATAATCTAGTTATTATATTTAAAATAACACTCTCTCATTTTACTTTTGTGAAATACTTATTTTAAATTAAAGAAAAAGCTACCGCATAAAGGGAAGAGTGCTATTTTGCAAGTTAAACTATGTCTGTAAAATAACATGTTTAATTTACATGGCATTAATCAATGGCTCATATTAATAGACAGTGGATAACTTTCTCACTAACACTATTTAACAGCAGTTCTATTAACATGTAACCTTTCCTATTTGAATCATACTGATGATCTTACATTTGTTCCCATCAATTCCTCATTTTTCTTTCCTTTCCTTTTGCTTCTCCCACAAAATGCATTAAGAAAAAAGGGTGACAGCAATGCCGGCCAGGCATCTTCCAAGTGGCCTGCTGCGGCAAGGGCTGCATGCTAGGCCACAGTACAAAGCAGCCCGTAGGCTCCTCCAGACACTTCATGAGCAGTTGAGAGAGAGTCTAGCACTATGCCTCTTGCCTTCTCCTGACAAACGGTTAAAAGAGGCAGCAGCCTGTGAAAGGGCAAAATTATCCTCTTTGGGAAGAGCTCCAGAAGAGGCTGAAAGAAGCCTACTGCCACAGCATTGGCTGAAGAGCTCCAGCCTGGACTGTTTGGGCTAACACTGTGGGATTGTCCACACTGTACTCTATGGGTACCCAGCCTTGCCCTCCCTCAGTACACACTGAAGGTTTCCACACTGGGTAACTATGGCAAATGCACTGTGGGCAATCCCCAAACTGACCAACTTAGAAGACTTTGATCAGTGCTGTAGGAGAAGGCAGCTAAAAAGAGCCTACTCCTATATTACTAGTACTAAGGGATTAGAGGCTCCCAAATCAGTACAAATGAGGTGGTCTTTTTACTGTGGTGAAGTGAATCAAATAGCCTGCATGTCTTGAATCACTTTACTTAAGCAAATCTATGTTACTTTGCACAGTCCACTTCTTAGTATATTGCTAACAGATATGCTCTCCCTAGAACAAAATTGGGAAAATAAAAATAGTAGAATACAAGTCTAGCAGAAAATTATTTAGGGAATGGTGTATCATGCCCAATAAAGTAGTCCTTAAAAAAGGCAGTGTCATGCCTACTGTAGGAACATATTCGCAGAATGAAGCTTTATGCCAACTATTATTCAGTTACAAATATCCCAGCTTTGGGCAGGTACTTGAGAAGATGGTGTGTGTGTGTAGAGAGAGAGAGAGCAAGAGCCTCAGACATTCAAAGAATACATCGATTATCTTCATTTTTTTTCAGCCAGGTTGAAACTTGCCTTTTTCTCCTTATTTCAAATCTACACCAATTTCAGTGCCATACAGGCACATATTAAATATATTTAATAGCAATGTGATATAAAAAGTCATAAATATCAAGGTATCATACACACACAGGGTAACAAATGACTCAGAGACATCATGAAGAACTACTTCATATATGGTTGTTTACTTAAATATAAGGCTGCAATGAGAAAGATCAGTTTTAAAAATGCAAACGAAACAAAAGAAAATCACTTATTGCTTTATACTTGGTTTATACTTATACAACATACTTGGCTTTTAGAAAGCTAAGACACATTCCATTTCAAACAAGAAATGATCATTCCCACAGAAATGGTAATTCATGCACAGGAGACACAGAACTCAACATAGTGGCTCCATGCCAGCTCAAAGGGGAAAAAAAAACCCTTTGCATATTTTGAAGAACTTTCTTAAACTTTAAAAGCTTTTTGCCTCCTTAAACTATGTAGCGTAACAGATTACTTCATACAATTTAAGGGCGCCAAATAGCTATCTCTGCATTGCAGTACTAGTGATGTGTAGAGCACATGCAATAAAGAATCTGGTACAAGATTACTGAACCAAGGAAATTTTCTACCTGCCATAATGTTTTAGAGTTATTCATGAGTACAAAATGCTTAAAACTACGCCAAGGGCTCCCAGAAATATTCAACAAGTTTGTTTTCAACCTTTTTAATCATAGTGACCATTGTGCAGAAGTCCTATGCCTCCAAATATAATTTCATGAAAAATTTGACACCCAATTCAGGGTATATATGTGTGTTTGTGTGTATACACACACATATATACACTCACAATCCATACTAAATATTAAAAGAAAATTATTTAAATAAATGAAGCACAGTAGTGTTTGTGAGCACTCCTGAATCGTTTACACTTATTAAACAAGTTTTAATATAGTCCCTTATTATTTACTTTTTAAGAAAGCATTTTTAAAAGACTATTCCTTAGTTTTTATTAAAATATTGGGGAAATGAAGCTTCCCAGAAAATGGGAAAAGTCAGTAAGTGAATGCACAGAGAAAAAAATCCTCTGCTTCTTGGTACTACAATAAGGTAATTTAAGGTGAAGAAAACAACACTTCAACTACCGGAGATATTTTATAACTGAAATGTGATGTTTGAGCTTCTGGGTGTGGAAGCGAAGATGATGACCGCGGCTAAGACCAAAGGAATGGCAAGTATACCAGTCACATGGAACTTCTCTGGATTAGGAGAAGATGGGAGATTGCCCACTTGTGCTCTGGACAGCTGCTCCTTGTGAGGAGACCACAGGATAGTGATTTCCCATAGGTTTGAGTGCTGGGAGATGAAGAGAATCATGATGCAGAGCCTTTCAGAGGACACTGAGCTTGCTAACTAACTTTCTAATCACTTTCAGAAATTACCTATTCAACTACTTTAAGGATATCAGAAATCTTCAACATAACAAGTTTTAAAAGCCACCTGGTGACTTTACCTTCATTCTTGAATAAAATAAAAAAATTATTTATGCCGCCCAGAGTCACCCGTTGGGGGAGATGGGTGGCATACAAGTTGAATAAATAAATAAATAAATAAATAAATAAATAAATAAATAAAATTAACTATAAGCTTATGAACTTAAAGAATTAGAAATAAATGGCAAGAAACTAAATAAGAATCTGGTTCAAGAAAGTTATAAACGAATTAAGGGACCAGACTTGGAATAATGGGGTAGTAGGACGTTTGCTATAAGATTTTGGAAATAATTATATAAATAAACAGCACCTTTGTGGCAACCAATTTGTTTATTCTATCCTAAGTCAAAACAGAAATTTGAGACTTGATTTCAGAAACTGAACATTAGAGGGGACTAAAGATTCCAAGCAGAAAGGGAAAAAGAAAAAAAAGGGGGGGGGGAGCCTGTCTCTTGTCTTTGGTCAGCATTAGAACTTGCAAAATGACATAAAGTACTATGACATTTGAAATACTTCAGGAGATTCTTGAAGAATGGGGTCAAAAAATAACAGCTTCATTCTCAGCAATGACGCTTGCTTCTATGAATAGATTATGTCCAAAAGATATTAAAGAAGAAATTACTGATGTGAAAGAGAACATCTTGGAAGATTTACAAGATAAAGAGATGAAACCATTTTTGCCTGATGCACAAATAAGAATGTAAAGAATGTGCAGAAATACTGGGAAATAGAAAAAAAATTATGGGGCTATAAGACAGAGAAAACAACTAAAGTGGAAATACAAATGACAAGCCAAGAGAATTATCTACATAAGAACTTTCTGCTGGACTTACAAAGGAAGTTGGTTAAAGCCTTGAAGAAATCTTCATGATGGGAAAAAGAAAAACTAAAGGGATCAAATCTATGACAGCATCTGAATGAACTAATGATTAAGATCGTTAGAAGCAAAATGAAAACATAGTTTGTTTGATCAAGGTTAAAATAAGATACGTTTGTATAAATGCGGGATCCCTTTATGGATTTTTTGCTGACACCAGGACTGAAATGTTAATGATTTCTGGATTTGCGTATGAATAAGGGATGGGTTATGGGAAGAAGAGATACTTGCATGTGACATTATGGGGGTGATGAATTATTGTTTGTACTTGTGATGAAGACTGGAAGCTACTTCCTTATATTTTTTTTTTCTTTCTCTTATTCTTTTTCATTTTTTCTGTATAATTTTTATTCTCTTTTTTCTTCACTTTCCCCTCTTCCCGTATTTAGTTAGGGTTTGTATTTTCTTATACTACTATTATTAAACTTTCAATAAAATTATTTTAAAAACCCTGAAATGTGATCTTTCTTGAGTACTTAGGTAGAAAAATATATAGAATTATTGGATTCAATATAAAGAAAGCAATCCAACACTAAATACATATACAGTGGTACCTCGGGTTATGAACGCCCCTCCTTACGAATTTTTCGAGATACGACCAGCTCCGGCCCCAAAAATTTACCTCGACATGCGATCTCCGCCTCGTGCTACGAACCAGATCCGCGGCCATTTGCCCTGCTGCCATGCGGTCGCAGCTTCCTGTGGGCGAGATCGCGGTAGCAAGGAGACGTTCGGTGAGACTTGTGGTGTGTTTTGTGGTGTTTGGAAGGTTTTTGGAGTGCTTGTCAGCATGGCTCCAAAGAAAATGCAGAGCAGGCTTGGCAACCGTTTAACCGTATGTATTTACATTGAACCTTATGGGGAAATTTGCCTCGTGGTGCGACCAAATTCGGAGGGCAGATTAGCCATATTTACATTGAACCTTATGGGAAATTTGCCTCATGGTGCGACCAAATTCGGAGGGCGGAACGGATTAATCGTATTTACATTGAACCTTATGGGAAAATTTGCCTCGTGGTGCGACCAACTCGAGTTGCGATCAGAGTCATGGAACGGATTAAGTTCGTAACTTGAGGTACCACTGTAATTTCTGAAAACCCTTTCAAGTATTACACAAACATACACATACATATATGACAATCTTAAATGTGGTGTGTTTACAATTTCACTATGCCTTTTTTATCTGTATTTTTTCCAGTTTGTTCTCAAATGCCATAAAAGAATAATACTGTCATAGGCATTTGTAATGTCTAACATGAGGCCATAAGCAGTCAATAAAGGTGCTATAATAATAATTGTAGCCCTCAGAAGAAACAATGCAGTAAAGAGGCTCTGATCACCTAACATTGCTAAATAAATAAACAAACAAACAAACACAACAGTACACATCATTCAAGGATATGTCTGACTATAATATTGTACTAATTTAACAGGAATGAAGTCCAACAAAGTTATTCTGTCTCCTTCTACCTCCACTCTTGTTTTCCTGAAAGAGTAACTGCTAAAAACAACTTTCATTTAACATACTTGCCAATGGGCATGAAATAACAGGCTGCCATCTGTCATTCTTCAGGCAGGATTAACACTGTTGTGTTCTTTAAAATGGACATATATTTGAATTTTATTCAAGCAAGAATATTTTTGGCTGCCACTTCCTAAATGTTAATGTTTCAAGAACTTATGGTAAATAAAAATATACCAGGTTTATATTTCCCTGGATGACCACCATACTCACATGTGCAACTATTTGGTGTATGCCTAAGGGCACAAGCCAAAGAATAAAGAAGAAATACAGATTTCTGCTTCAAACAGAATTCCATAAAACATTCATCTACTGTTTGATCAATATATGTGGAAATAATAAATAAATTCAGATTAGCAATATTTACCTTGATTTTTCTCAGCTCCTTTAATCAGAATGGATTGTTTTAAAGCAAGGCAATTTATATAGTTGCTTAAAATCATAAGAGAAAAGCCTAATTTAAATCACATTTACCACAGACAATCCTCCACCTTTTAAAAACAGTGGTACAAATCTGTTCACTAAAATATTAATTTTAGGAACTTGTTCCTAGCACTAATTACTTCAGTTAACAGTAGTAATAACCATAGCATACAATGCACTAACACAATGCTAATATACTAATAATTTCTTATATATCTATTCCATTATTTCCTTCTATCTTCCAACTGTTCTTAAAATCTTAAAGTTTTCTAATGGTGGATTGCACCGTAAGTTCTCTCTAAAAGACCACTTTTTTTTTTTTTAGTGCTGGGCTAAAATTTAGTCTGTTCACTCTGGTGAGAATATATCATCAACTACACCTTCCAAAAAATATTCCTGAATCCTCTATCTTGTCTCTCTGCCTCGCTTCATTCAACTTCATGGCCACATAATTACAAAACAAGAATCCATTCTGTATTTTTGCAAATATAACATCAGACAAAAAAATCCAAAACCTAAATTTTCGGGAAGCAGGATGTAGCCATTTTCATGAGGCAAAAAGGTAAAATAGACGTTAATGTTCGATTGATAGATATTTCAATATATGTGTGGACATCAGAAACCATTAATTCATTTTTATTAGACTTCTGTGATAAAATTACAAAATCAATTTTAATATACTTTTACAAAACAAGATATATTTTTATAACAATAGAATGTAAAACATGTATCTTTATCTGCAGTAACACTGAAATAAAGGTTCTATAGATTCTCCCCTGTTTAAAATGAATGAATGAATAACAAGAATACAGGATCTTGTCTTCAGTCTAGCAAAATGCACAGGTTAAATATATATCCCATTATCACCCATCATACTCTCTAATAATTCTTTAACAGCAGTCTCAACACATATGGAGCACATCAGGTTGGGGAAAACTTGGTTTCCAAAGCATTGTTACAGAAAATGTTTATGTAAAATGTAATTGTCTAATCAGCCTATTTTAAAATATTATTGAATTGACATTTGTATCCTATAGTTCAATGGAGAATAAATCTGCAGGAAAAAAGGCAACATAATAAATCTTCTAGTCTATTTTTGTTACATCCCTACCATTTTTTCAGCTTTATTTAAAACGATGACCTTACTGATATGAATCCTTCCCATTTCATACCTTACTAAATATGTTTGTCACATGCTTGATTCTATTTTGAATTAAAAGTTCATATCTATTTTAAATCTCCATATACCAATGCACAGAAAGATGAGAATCTTCAATATATGATTCAGGTTTTCTTTGCTTTTGGAAAGTATGAGATGGCAAAAAAATAAATGGAACACGCAATTTTCAGATCATAGAAGAAACAACATAAGTGACAACATAGAATATTTTGCTGTTTGGAAAAAATGTGCACTGTGAAAATCAGTTCTCAGACCTAATGCCTAAAACATCTTACCTCGAACAACCTCTTCCACAGACTCAGTAGTGGTAGTGGTAGTAGCAATGCTGGTGGTTCTTTCAGTGGCTTCCTGGTATTGATCCTCTGTAACTTCTTCAGCCTCATCACCATCTTCGTCATCATCATTTTCATCTTCTACATCTGTAGTATCCCCTTCGGCTAGCTGCTCTTCTGCTACTTTGTCATAACTACAAGCAACAGATTTGGTCAAACAATTGACAATGTTAATTAAATCACAGCATTGAACAAACATGGCCTTACTTAAACTGATAGTCAAAGAAAGGCCTGGATGTTTTGTGGGTGTTTTTGAAAAGATAAAAGGAAATAGAGTCAATTTTTTCCTGAATAAACAATGGTGTGACATAAATATGCCACGATGTATGGCATTTTGTTCAAAGTTTAGTCTCTGTGACTCTTGAATGTTTGACAAGCATCATTATCTAAGAATATATTGTTCTACTTTTATATTTTCTACTAACAATTGACCTTACAAAGGACAAGGTTTATCTATAATTACTACAATGAGAGATAGGTGTCTACAGTATTTGGGGTGAAATTACATTTGAAATTTAAAGTGTTACTTCACCTCTATACTATCGTTTACCTCAATATGAGGTAAACCACCTGTACATGGAATACTGATTAAGGACAGCATGTGGTGTTATTCTTAGTAAAAAAATAATTTAACATGTGCCCTTACAGGTTATTTTTATATGATGCTCTCAGTATCATATTAGGAATTTCTGTAGTACAATGAAGCTCACATAAAGTGAATGTGACGTGGGCATATTCACACTATATTAATCACATGTTCATATACTTAGCAACAAACTACCTGGACATAATGGAATTTACTTTCAGGTATGAATAATATTGAGTTGCAAAATATCTAATTTGCAACATAAGTATTGTCTTCTCTCAGAAACATTTTAAAAAGCATTTCTTCTTCTAGATTTAATTTTAAATTTCACAACATTAATAAATGTTATTCTTGGCATCACATTTTAAAGGAACTGTAAATCAATATAGAAATGTAGTAAGTTGGCATAAATAATTAAGAAATATATTTCCTGTAAAAGCAACATTTTCTATAAATTAGGAACCAAGGACAATGAAACAAATTAATCTCATTCGAGGTACTACATTACTTTAACATTTTGAAAATCTTAATTTACAATAAAAATGTTTCCATTAGTTGTGTAAGAGGCCACACATTGCATGCTACACATCTTGGATGTGACCGAAATGCCCTGGCTTATCAGGTACCATATGCTCCAAAATTCAGTCTCCGAGTCGGCATGCTTTACTGCAGGAATGAGTGAATTACAGTCGTGTTGCACATGTAAACCTCAAACAGATTTGTGCAGAAGTTCCTTACTAATTTTAGCACTGAATTTTAGTTAAGATTCTAATTTGACTAGTATACATTCCCCAGGATATCAGATAAGAATATTTGCAGCTAAAGTTAAAGATTCAGAGGGCCGAATATAGAGCCTTCTGTTCAGAGTACTCTAACATATGGCCTTTCCTTACATTTTAAAGGTGTATTTCCTTCTGCCCCTCCCCCCATTTTTCTTATATGGACAGAACAAGCAATGTTGTGTTATCAAACAACAGAAGCCAGAATTCAGAAGCTGGTCACATTTATAAATAATTTTAAAAATCCATTTATGCTATATGTTATTGCTACAGAAACAGATGCATGACTTTAAGTCCAGTGCCTTGATTGAAAAAAAGGGAAGAAAAAACTGTGAAAAAAATTAAATGGATCTGAAACTGTACAAGAAGTATTTTCAAGATCTTAAAAGTTTTTTTTAAAAAAAAACATCCATCTATCTATGACTCAATTCTTTAGGCTAAGTATATCCTACCATCCATTACATAGATCTTTAAGTCTACTAAAGAATCTGGGTTCATTGCCAGCTTATGTCTAGTTCAAATAGTACTGCATAATCTTCCTGCTTAGTTTAACTTTTTTTTTGTAGATTTTTTTTTATTAAGGATTTTTATTACAACAGTAGAACCTAATACAAACTAAAATAAAGAAAAAAGAATAGAAAGGAAGAATAAAAAGTGCAAGAAAAAAGAAAGAAAAAAAGAAAAGAAAGAATATGAAAAAAAAAAAAAAGAAATACATAAAGAAGTAACTTCCAATCTTCATTACAACAAGTATAAACAAATTTAGTAACTCTTCACCCCTTATAAGGTTACAGAAATACAATACAATACAAATACAAATACAGTACAAATACAATACAAAATACTTTAATGACCAAGTATAAAATATATACAAGGAATTTGTCTTCGGTGACGAACAGCAAGATCAACAGTGCATTTGGATAGCAACAGAAAAATAATAAACAATAACACTACACAGTAAAATAACTTTTTCAAAGGGAGAAGCCACTGTCCAGCACATATCGAGTCATGTAGTGTTTAACAGAGCAATGGCACAAGGGAAAAAACTATTCTGATATCTAGATGTTTTAACATATGGTGCTCTGTAGCGCCGTCCTGAAGGAAGAAGTTGGAACAGATTATATCCAGGATGAGAAGAGTCTGCAGATATCCTCTCTGCCCTCCTTTTGACCCTCACAGTGTATAGTTCTTCTATAGAAGGCAGGCAGGTTGCAATTATCCTTTCTGCAGAC
This sequence comes from Liasis olivaceus, assembly GCA_030867105.1. Lineage (NCBI taxonomy): Eukaryota > Metazoa > Chordata > Lepidosauria > Squamata > Pythonidae > Liasis > Liasis olivaceus. The sequence continues at coordinate 63,224,194 of CM061352.1, read as the reverse complement.
TTAACTATCCGTTGGAGTCTGAGTCTGTCCTGTTTAGTTGCAGAATCAAACCAGACAGTTATAGAGGAACAGATAACAGACTCAATGATTCCCCTGTAAAACTGTACCAAGAGCTCCTGGGATAATTTAAACTTCCCAAGTTGCCGCAGGAAGAACATCCTTTGCTGTGCCTTTTTAATGATGGCTGTAATGTTAAGCGTCCATTTCAGGTCTTGGGAAAGTATAGAACCCAGGAACTTGAAGGACTCTACCACTGATACTGGGCTGTCGAGTATGGTAAGGGGAGGAGTATTAGAAGGATTCTTCCTAAAGTCCACAATCATCTCCACGGTTTTAAGTGTATTCAATTCCAAGTTGTTATGACCACACCACAAGACCAGTTGTTGAACCTCCCGTCTATATGCTGACTCATTTCCATTTCGAATTAGACCAATGACAGTTGTATCATCCGCATATTTCAAGATTTTAACAGAAAAGTCTTTTGAAATGCAGTCATTAGTATAAAGGGAGAAAAGCAGCGGGGAAAGCACACATCCCTGAGGGGCACCTGTACTGATTAACCGGGTACTGGATGTAGTTTTGCCTAACCTCACGTGTTGTTTCCTACCTGTTAGAAAACTGATTATCCACCTACAGGTATGCTCAGGCACAGTAAGCTGGATCAATTTGTTATAAAGAATTTCTGGTACAATAGTATTAAATGCTGAACTGAAGTCCACAAAAAGAACTCTTGCATAAGACCCTGGAAATTCAAGGTGTTGCAGAATATAGTGCAAGGCCATATTAACAGCATCATCCACTGACCTGTTTCCACAATAAGCAAACTGCAGTGGGTGTGATGGCTTTCAAGTGAGCCAACACTAATCTCTCAAACGTCTTCATGACCACAGATGTCAGTACAACAGGTCTGTAGTCATTCAGCTCACTAATGGAGGATTTCTTAGGAACTGGGATGATTGTAGAGCTCTTAAAACAAGAAGGGACATAACTCGTCTCCAGAGATTTATTAAAAATATATGTGAAAATGGGGACCAGTTGTTCCGCACAAGCTTTCAGACATGAGGTGGTCACACCGTCTGGACCTGGAGCTTTTCCAATCTTTTGCTTTTGAAACAGACCTCGAACTTCTTTTTCTAGGATCACCAGAGGTAAGGGACCTTGATCAAATAAACCAACTTTATATTCATTCCAACAGTCTTAATATTTAGTTCATTCAAATAGTGTTGTAGGATTTGCTTTCTCTTCAATTCTTCTTTATCCCATTTTACAGACTTTTTCAAGGGTTTAACAAGCCTCTTTTGCAGATCCAATAAGAAAATATTTTCTAGGTCATTCTCTTGGTTTGTCATTTGTATTTCCCCTTTAATTTTTAAAACTTCAGCCAGTTTCCTTTGAATATCCAATAAAGCGTCCTTTTCCAAATCATTCTCATGGCCTGTCATTTGTAGTTCAACTTTTCTCTGTCTTGTTAGACAAAATTTGCTCTACAACTGTCATTCCCTCATTAACATCCTTTGGACATAATCTATCCATAGAATCAGACATCATTACTGACATTACTTGATATTGTAGCTACTAATTTTTGGCTCCATTTTTCAAAAATCTCCTTTAATATTTCCAATGTTATGACATTTTGTGTCATTTTGTAAATCCCAGTTAACCATACCAAAAGCGAGCTTATATATATATATTTTTTTTTCTTCTTCTACTTAGAATCTTTAGTCCCCTCTAATGTCCAGTTTCTAAAATCATAAAGTCACTTATATTTGTTATGAGCCCAAATAGCCAAAATAATTTTGATTTCCATGAAAAGCTATTTATTTTTTATAGTTAATTCCAAAATCTTATAGTAAAAGTCATTGTTCCAAATTTAGTTAAACCCTTAATCCATTTGCAACTTTCTTAGATCAAAATCTTATTTAGCTTCAAATTATTCAAATTCAAATTATTTAAGTTCTTAAGCTTGTAGTTAATTTTTCTTTCGTTCAGAGTTGAAGCTAAACTCACCTGCCATTCAGAAGGCCTCTAATAGCTTTAAGATGGTTAATAGCAATTTCCAAAGTTATTAGAAGTGAGGCTTCAGAACTGAGCATCCTTTAAAAGGCTCTGCTGCAGTTACAAGCAAGATGGCCTTCATCTCCTGGCTCTGAAACCCATGGAAGACTGATGTCCTGCAGTCTTCTCGTGAGAAGCAGCCATCTGGAGCAAATATGGGCAATCTCCCGTCCTCTCCTTTTCTGGAGAGATTCCAAAGAAATGGTGTATTCACCAGTTCTTCAGTCTTTGCCACAGTCATCAGCTCTGCTTTTGTGGAGACGTCTTCTGTTCACCATGCCTCCCCAGGAAGTGCTTGCATTTATTCATTCATTCATACGGTTTTCATTAAGAATTTTGATTATAGTAGTAAAATCGAATACAAACTAAACTTAAAGAAAATAGAGAGGAGGAGTAAAAATGCAAGGAAAAAGAAGGAAGAAACAGAGAAAAGTAAAAATATAATAAAGAGAAAAGAAATATATAAAGAATTGACTTCTAACCTTCATCACAACAAATTTAGTGACTCTTCACCCCCTCTAAGGTTAAACCTTTATCTCTGCATCCCATATCCCAACTCTTATCTATAAACAAATCCATAAAACATCATCTTTCCAGTCCTGGTATCAGCAGAAAGTTCATAAAGGGTAACCAGAAGTATCAACATATCTTGTTTAACCTTGATCAAATAAACCAACTTTATATTCTTTCCTTTTACTTCTAACAGTCTTAATATTTAGTTCAGTCAAATATTGATTTCTCTTCTTTTCTTCTTTGTCCCATCACAGAGTTCTTCAAAGCTTTAACAAGACGCTTTTGTAAATCCAACAGGAAAAAATTATCAAGGTCATTCTCTTGGTTTGTATATCCCTTTAAAATTTTAAAATCTCATCCAGTTTCTTTTGTAGATCCAGTAAAACATCCTTTTCAAAATCATTCTCTTGACCTTTCAGTTGTAAATCCACTTTTGATACCACTTCTATCTTGTCATATAAAATTTGTTCTAATTCTTCAGTTATAAAGCTGTTCATACTTTATAATTAATTCCAAAATCTTATTGTAAAAGTTTCAATATTCTAATTCCTTCTGGACCCTTGGTCTGTTTATAACTTTCTAAGCTCAAAATTTTATTTATCTTTTTACTGTTTATTTTAGATTCTTTAAATTCTTAAGCTTATGATAACATTTTCTTTCATTCAGGATTGAAGGCAGACTCACCCAGCATTTTCAAACTTATTGTCCCGAAGATCTCTAATAGCTTAGAAGTAGTTAATGAGCAATTTCCAAAAGTGCTTAGAAAGTGAGTTTGTGAACTCAGTGTCCTTTAAAAGTCTCCACCACAGTTGCAAGCAAGATGGCTAATCCTGTTGTCTCCCAGTGCTCAAACCCATGGAAAACCACAGTCCTGCAGTTTCCTCATGAGGAGCAGCCATCCAGAGTACATGTGGGTGATCTTCTGTCCCCTCCTTATCTGGAGAGGTTCCAAGGGACCAGTCTACTCACCAGTTCCTTGGTCTTTACTGCAATTGTTGGCTCTGCTTTTGCAGAGCCATCTTCAGTTCATCATACCTCCCTCAGAAGCAACTTTTATGAATTCCAAACCTTCTCCAAATATTGCTATGTATATTTTTAAAAGTAGACTATTCAGAGGTATTCACTAATACAGACACTATTATTAAAGGGCAATGGTACAAATAGGAAAAATAGTAATGTAAAGGAAGCACTTAACATTTTGGGCTCTCAAGTTGTCTACCACTGAACTAAAAGACCCTGTATCACAAAAAGCCTATTCTGTGCATGTTATCTTTCCAGATTCTTGGCTATTGCAACTGCTATCTTCATACTTTATATTAAGGAGCTGAATTCATGGACAGAGATATCTGATAATATCTTGCCAAATTTTACTAATCGGATTAGAAAGTGAATTTTTAGATTCAGGTCTGAGATGAAGCAGCATAGGGTTTTCAGATAGTTGTGAATTGATGATCAATTTCTACTTAATTTCATACTCATTATCACAAGAGGATTTAAAAAAGAATGCAACTGAATAATTTATGAAGAACAACCATAATGAAAGCATTACAAATTAATATTTGCTGGGTATTCCCTTCATCTCCCTCCCACACCAAATCCTATTTTAGTGCTTCTCACAATGCATAATTAAAAATCTTGTGCCTTATAATCACAACTGTTTCTCTCACCCACTTTTTTTTATGTGCTTCCTTTTTTCTCTCTCTCACTAATCCTTGGCTCCAAGCTAAAACAAGGCAATTTGTAGAACCAGTATTTCTTGCCTGATAATTAATGCACAAAAATAATACAATCTATGAACCTTGTTGCAGAATGTACTGATCTAGAATTGTGGAATATATTCTTCCATGCAGATAAAACTTCAAATGCTTTTTTCCTCACCAACACAGGGTAACATCTCAATTTCTTTTCTCTTTCTAAAATAATCAGGTTCTTCTGCTATATTTTTAGTGAGCATGAAGGTTCTAGTCCAGTGTTATCATTTCAGGACAACTTCTCCCAGAACTGATTCTGCTTTATTACTAAACTGGAAGTGAAATAAAAGAGCCAAGAGGACAACACTTCTAGCCACCTGGAGAATACTAAATGCAGTGTTGCTTCATTTAGTACTTTCCATCAGCCAATAATTCTATACATACTCTTCTCTAATAACATGCTACTAGGAAGTGATAATTCTGATGACCTCAGAAGAAAATCAGCATACAGCATGAAAGTGAGATTAATTTGGAAAAATATACTTGATGAATGCCACATAATATTAATTCCTACAAACAGCTTTGAATTCAGTAAATAGTTCAGTAAATAAATAGGGGAAATTCAACAACATCATGCCACTAATTTGTTGGTTAGGGTCAAATAGTCCCCATACTCCTTACAGACCTGCTAGATATTTACACCAAATCATTATCTCTAAACTAAGAAGGGCCCTAACCTTAGCACAGTTCAACAAACTTCCATCAGTGGTTTTAGAAGGGAGAAATAAAGGGATTTCATTTAAATCCAGACTCTGCCCTTGTGGTAAAGGAGCCACAGAAACTCCCAACATGCCTTACTGTACTGGCCATTTTTGCCAACTCTCACTGTGAGCCACTAACTCCAGACCTAATTAAATATCCTGGCCAGTCTGATCAGTTCTATTTAAATCTCTTGCTTTCAGATTCAAATGATTCTATTTCCTTAAGCGTGGCCAAATTCTGTCATATAATATGTAATACGTGCAGCAGTTTGACTGATAAATCTGTTACTAGCTAATCAATATCATTTCTACATATCCAAGAGTTTTACGAATGGATCACTGAGCACAATGAAGATTCTGAGCCTACAACAGCCATGATGTCAAAGATGTTCTCTGCTGAATTTTCCAAGATATTTAAAATCTGATTGTGTGGCTTATGAATTACACTGAAAATCTTGTACACTTCCAAATTTCTAGGAACTGCAGTTACTTTGAGGCAATATTCCACCAAGCCTTGTGGAATCTTCTCCTCCCAGAAGTGAGATTAGCTCTATCCCTCTTAACATTCCACAAGTCCCTCAAGACCTGGCTATATGATCAGGTCTGGGGCTCCCAGGGGACTGGAGAGATTTTACGATGGCTCCCTTATTAATTTTATCCCCTCCTATTTTTTGTGTTTTTACAGTTTTTTATGTGTAATTGTTTGTATGTATTTATTTTTTAATTGTTGTACGCCACCCAGAGTCACCTTGTGAGAGATGGGTGGCTATATGAATATGATAGATAGATAGATAGATAGATAGATAGATAGATAGATAGATGGATGGATGGAGGGAGGGAGGGAGGGAGGGAGGGAGGGAGGGAGGAAGGGAGGGAGGAAGGAAGGAAGGAAGATAAAAACTGCAATGGGAATGTAGTATACTGCACACTAGGAATGAACTTCAGCCAGAGGTAATTTATGATTATGTAATTTATGTAATTTACTACATTGTTACAGAATGTAATAATCTGGTGTTGTAAAATATAAACTTACTTGCAAATGAAATACAGGATTAAAAACTCCATTTCTTTTTTCTTTTTAAAATAATCAGATTTTTCTGCTAAGGTTTAGTGAGTAAGAAGTTTCCAGTCCAGTGCCATCATTTCAGGATGCCAACTTTTCCCACAATTGATTCTTGTTTAACATTAAACTGGAAGTGGAAAAAAGGACCAAGGAATTCACAATGTTTTGAACTTTACACTTGCGCAGTGCTTCTAGCCAAATGAAAAGTACAAAATGCAGTGTTACTTCATTTAGTACTTTCCATGCAGCCAACGATTCTATACATCCTCCTCTGAACATCCTGCCAGGAAGTGAGAATTCTCAGAATTATAGGAAATCAGACAAAACTAATGCAGTAGAAGTGGTGTATCCCACCATGTGATTTCGTAGTTACTCTGAATTATTTCCCTCTGCTTGACCATAGGATTCCCTAGCACCTTCTGTTTATGCAGGTTTTGCTTGCCATTAATTTGTGTTCACCCATAAGAAGGCAAAATAAATATTTTTGTACCTATGAACCTGGCAGATAACAACACATTACATTTTGTGGCCATATCATAATATACAATGATAGCAAAAACAAAATGCATTTCTCAATATCCCTGCTATTGACCTTGACAGCAAATATATAAAAGTAGCCATGAAATTACCAACAGAAAGTAGGAGCATTTCTATAACTATGGGTGTATATAAATATAATAAGTAAATGGCCAAACTTCCAAATAATCATTAAGGGTTTGCCATTATTCTATTAATTGCTTATAAGCTAAACCCAGCAACAATATTCATATGTAGTCTTAACCAGCCTTCTCTAGTCTGGTGTCCAAATCCGGATAGCCCTATGGGGTGAGACTGTATCTTCCAGATTTCAGCTATGCTCAGTGGGAATGAATTTTGAAAGCATCATTTTGGATAGGGCCATACTAAATTATGGCTTAGTTCATCTTGTTTACCTCTAGCATTTCTGCAAGACTATGGCTTGAAAGGTAATGTCATGGTACAGTGGTCCTCCCATTCTATATAATATAATTTATATTATAAACTATTTCAGAAAAAACCCATGATATATAACAGGGATTTAGCACCGGAATAACTAAAACATTAAAATACCCTCCCGCTAGTTGTGTCTAAAGTAGTTATTAAGATCACTGTTTTTACATTTTTAAAATTATATATTAATATTGAGATACTCTTGAAGATTCTTATAAAAATCACTTTAAGTACTGAACAATTACTTGATTTCTCACTATTCTCAAACAGAAACAATTTATCTTTGTAGTAGTGGGTTAACAGTGTCATCACATGAAAAATGCTTCTACTTTAAAAGATATTTATAATGAAGCCTTGCTGACAATGAAATAAATACACTCCCATTTCTTAAATTAAAAAAATATTAATTTATTCTCTATCTGAAATCTACACACTCACTCTACTCTTCATTAGCCAAGAGATCATGAAAAAGGCTTCCATTTTTCTCTGGGATATCCGGGTTTATACCAGTGTGATCTGTCGGATAGACAGAATAAAGCCTTGAACTTAATGGTGACCAATTCATAATGAACTAGATGAACTAATTATTGTAAAAAGTTAAAATTTCTCCAAACCACAACTGGTAATTATGCTAACTGAAATTAGTTCCTGTTCTGAAATATTCATAGTCTGAAAATATATTTCTTCTAAGAATACAATTTTAACAAGTAGAGAACGATTTTTAAATGAAATCCACACACAATATATTAAACACTTTACTTACTGAACTTACTTTTCAGAGGACTGAAACATTCTGGAAAGCTCAGTGTCACCATTTTGTGGGCATTTTCACTTGGCCTCATCATGTTTGTACAAACAATTCCAAACTTTATTTAACTGGCACTGCGAGAGCAAGTGTTGTCTGTGCCTACACATGTCGGATCAGAATTCATGGGGAACCTCCCAAAATAGTTGAGCCAAACTTTTGAAAGTGGATGACATGGCAGTGCTTTGAGCTATAAATTCAGAGGGGAATCTCACAAAGTGCCTCCTAAATAATTTTGCACAGCCCCAGGTGTTTTCCTCAAATAATTTGACTTTAACGTAACAGGGTCACATTTCATTGTGTATATAGTAATGGAGGCAGATTAATTTTTTTAATGTCTAATTTTCCTTTTATGGGGAAAAATGTAACATTTAACACAAGAGCAAAACTTGAGTTCCTCAAACATCCAGATAGGTTAAAAAAACAAACAAACAGTGGCAAAGGACTGATTTTAATGTGTTATCTTATTTGAGGAAGAAACAACAGATAGCCTCAAGCTAAATTTTAGACAGTTTATAAGCTTATAATATGAGAGAGATTCCATTGGGAAGGTGACAGGGCATGTACCTAACATCTCTATAGGAATCCCAAACATGGAGGACTTTTTAAGCACTTTAGTATGATATGCTAACAAAATTCTTATACCTTGTATTAAATGCGCAAATATTTCTAAAAGTAGCTAGGAACATAGCAAACGTGAAGCAAGATTCTGCTCTTTTCTTGTTTGTTCCACGCACTGTAGGTAAGTGTCTTCATGAGCCGTCTCATGAAGACACTTACCTACACATTCTTCCTACTAAAATCTTCAATAAACACAACCATCATCATATCCTTATATTCTGCATAACACCAAAGAACAATACAACCAAATAAAGGCATCTTAATATGACAGATAGTTAGCACTAGCAATTATTCAGCTGAAGCCAGTGAGAAAATAGCTAGAATCAATCATTCTATCTCCAAAGACGTAATCACATAGAGAACAGCTAACAAAAAGAGAAAAATATTACTCTACAGCCTGTGGATAAACTGTCTTGAGTGTTCACAAATAGTATATTATTTAAATTTGTTTGAAAAGTAGCAGATGATGCAATTCTTAAGCCTTATTCAATTATTTCTCCCTGCATGCACCAAGAGTGTGTGTAGAAGAGAATAAGAGGGCATCTTATTTGCCAGCCCAGTAGATCTTTCGATGCTAAGGTTCTTTACATGCTAATATTTTGTATGTTTCCCACATTATTTAGGGCTTTGGAGATCACACTTCTACACCTCACAGGAAGTCTGCAGAAGAACTTCACCTGTACAATTTATACAGTTCTAAAGAGTCATACTACGTGACTGAAGAACAGAACCAGAGACAACACTCCCACTCATACCCATTATGGTTAATTTAATGGGATGAGTTGGAACTGCCTGATTAGCAAATCCCACTGAATCTATTGCAACATATAGTACTTTCAGATAACTATGCTCTTGACTAGACTATGTTTATAACTGTTACAATATCACAATCTTCCTTCACTAAAGACTTTCATTAGGAGATACATATCCCATATTAAGTTTCTAACTCCTCCCACTCCTCTATCCAATGATAGCATGAACAGCAGTCTTACCTGCCATCTGCATAGTCTGCATCTGCACCTCCCCACCAAACGTCAGAATCATCTTCTTCAGCCTCAGCTGAATCGATATTGTCACTTTCATCTGCAACTGGGCAGCAAACAAACTCCACACCACGGAATTTGTCAATTCCACAGGGTAAGAGCATGCCATAATCATGCAGATTCATTCCTTTTTCACTGCAGGACTAAAAAGAAAGCCAAAAAGAGACACAAAATGAGACACAATCACCAAAAACCAGCTTTTAAAAACTGGTACAGGCTGGATTGCTGAATCAATTGGTGTTGTCTTAACACCAATTCAAACTCTATACAGCACAGATTCCCTTGTAATATTTTCACAAGGCAGTAATTCAACATGAGAAAGAGTGAAATACTCTGTTATATGCATATGATCTTGCTGCAGCATGATGTATGAGCCGTGTTCAGAAATAATGCTAAGCAGGTGTTCCATTTGAACTCCTACCCTGTTTCTATTTTACATTACCATCATTTAACATTTTACTTGAACCTTAAACTATGGTTAATCTTTAACTACTCTTAGTAACAAGAAGCTAGCTTCACAAATTATGTGTTGATTCTTACTGAAATCAATTGGATAAGTTAGTTGCAATTATTTTATAGACCATTAAGTGCAATAGGAAGGAAGACAAAATTTCGTCTGGATCCAATTCTTCAGTGTAAAGATGACTTGATTCCATAAGCATATTAACATTAATCACATTTTCTAAAGATTTGGATTTCCTCATGGGAAAATGTTCCCTACTTCAGCCTGAGAGAAACTAAGCTCATGCTTGTAAGGGTAAACCATGGTTTATTAACACATGCGAAACACTTCATGTCCTGTAGAGGATGCTGTAGCATTCTTACTTTATCTCTTTATTTAGGATATTAATAAAAGAGAACATTGTCCCTCTTTGTAAGAGCAAAATGAGCATGGTAGTTTCATGCTTAAAAGCAATGCTTAGGGATAGAAATCCTAAGATCCAAACCTACCAAGGCAGGTAACAAAAGGCAATGCATTTCCTGCCTCTTAGGGTTGGACCTTAGGGTTGCCCTAAGATGGGCAACAGTAAAATGTATGTTTATGAATAATACTACATTTAGGTTCATATACCTATATATTATAAGCTATATTTCTAGTGAAGTTATTTTGGTATGTAAATGTTCTAAATATATTCTACACTTTATCTTTATCTTTTCTTCTTCTTTCCTGTAATTCTGATCACTAAGAGAAATAATTATAATTTATCCTGTGTCTATTACTTGCCTGGAGCTATATAACTATTACTTCCTCAGGATACAGAACAAAGGAAAACAAGATTTGTAAACCTCTATGCTTCCTGGAGCATAATTCATCTTACATTTCAGGATCTGATTTATGTAGTTTCAGCATTTGATATATTAGAAATGTAGAGGTACGTTCTTAAAATAGTCCCCACAGCTTTTACCTCAGAACCTTCTAAATGTTTATATCAAACTCAGAATGGGGCTTGAATAAATTGCCCACACTTGTGAGGGACTCTTTAAATCTTCATGATGGTAATATCCAATGCCAACTGAGGAAACATTATTTTGATATGATTAGTAATTCCAAAGTAAATTACTAGTCTGATAATTAAAATAATTCACACTGTAGAAAAATGTATTTGTCAAAAACATTTCATTGTCTGAAAAGAATCACAAATAAATTCAGAGATGATCACAACAAAAAGCTCACTGAAAACCTGAAACCACTATGGTTATGCAAACAGCACAATGTACAAAATCCCAAAAGCAAAACCTATGATAACCCAGCAATATTAGCAAAGGGACTAAAAAGTTAAAAGAAGACCAAGTGGACCATGGTATACATTAGTAAAATCACAAATAGTATAGAAAGGTACAAAAAGCAAAATTATTGGTGCTTCTTCCAGCTATAAGAAAACTAAATAACTTGAAGTCTTCACACCAAAGAAATAGCAAAGAAAGCCTGTGAAACACATTTAAATGTATGTTTTACACAATACATAATTTTTGGAACTCACTGCCAGCAGGATAAATGGATTCTTTTTTTGATATGTTCACAGAAGGCATGGTAACTAGCAAAAGCTATACTTCACCGCCAGAACTGCTGCTAATAGCATCTTTTGGCCATCAGCTTAGAGAACAAGGGAAGGCTCCTTCTTGTGAATGTTACTGCAAATTGAAGCAACCATTGTAGGAGATTTATAAACTCCATTAGATATAATTAAATAGGAATATAAAATACTTTGCACTTTGTTTTCTGAACAATACATCTACCATTACACACATAATCTTGCCTGTTGTTTGCAACTGTCATGGCCAGCTCCACAACAGAGGAGGAGCCTGTTCTGCGGCTGCTGGAAAGATCTTAGCCTGAGGAGTTTTGAGCACTCAAGCACCTGAGGCTGATCCACCTGGTAATCGTCAGAAACAACTGCACCCGCGGTCAGAGAATAAAGAACTGGAGTTGGAGAGAGGATGAGAAACTGGAGTGGGGTACTCTGCCCAGCCTCAGAGTGCACCTTATGCAACAGAGACAGAGCTGGTCTAGGTTTAAGGTGCACCTGAAAACCTGGCTCCTGTGCTGTGGTAACTGTCACCTTAAACCTAGACCAGCTGACTTACCCATGATGTATAGAGCTTTGGATCAGGCCCTGACTACACTTTTGCTTACTGCCACTGAAAGGCAAGCTTCTGAAGAATTTAGGACTGCTCTAAACCACACAAGCATTTGCACACACATCCTGCCTGCCACTGCTTCTAATTGCTCAATCTAAGCTAAAGCCTATTGCAGTTAAACTCCATGTGCGTGTGTGTGGCCTGGGACAGGAAAATAAGCACTTAAAAGACATTAGAATTAATTATTTTTTAAATGTGTGTTTTAAGTATTCACAGAATAAGAAAATACACATTTGTGAATGGAATTGAAAACAGAGAGAAGGGCTGTTGGAATGAAGCTAATGATATCTCTGCTTTAATGTACATGGCAATAAATTGTTCTAAATGGGGAATAGTTCAGTTGCTGAAAATTTTCTGGCTTATTGTTCTATTTATTTTTAATCATCACAAAACAAATGCCCAGTTTAAAGGGGGCCAGGATTTTCAACATACCTCCTTAGCAACTGTGTGCCAATGCAGGTGAGTTTCACAAATATCCATCCTTTCCTGGTGAAGGAACTTGCACTTATCTGGCACGAGAAGAGCATCACTCACAAATTCTCCAACTGAAAGAAAAAAATATTTGAACACCTCCATTTAATTATAAGCTTGAATGGACGGTTTATAAGCAAACAACCTCACATACTATACGGATATATACTACCTGATACTGATAACTAGACATTATTATCTCAAATTGGTGCTGCTGCTTGAGCAACAGCATCAAACAAAGCCTGTTCATTCACAACCTTTTAGAGTTAAAGCATTGGAAATACAGCATTATATCCAATGGAGTTTTCTAAAACTTATTAAGTCCACTCATTATTATTTCTTCCTGCAAGGACATATATAGAGACTATACAGACTATAAATTAGCCATCATGGATTTTGAAAATCTAAGTATGGAACTCAAGAACCTGTGAAGGACCCATTTTCTCAAACATCTTTTATTCCATGAAAGAGACCTGGAAAGGGGAAAAATATGCTGTACATAAATGACTAGGTTTGCAATCTGGTAACGAGAGATTTTGTTCAAGAGTGTGAGTTATCTAAAGAATTGAGTTCTGGATTTATAAAAATGTTTTTGGCTAAAACATGCCGAATTTGATCATGAGGGCTTTAAACAGATTCTTCTGGGGAACTGAAGATGAAAACTTTAAAGGATGTCAGATTAAGATTTGTGTGTCGTAAAACAAAAGAAAAGAAATATTGCTGCATTGAAGATTATTCAACCACTAAATGAAAAATCAGAATATTTGCTCATAAAGTTCATAACATTCATTGTCTATACATTAACGTTTATGAAAGGGAAATAAACAGGATGAACTTGAACTCTTAGTACAATAAGTAAAATATGACTTCATGGATATATTGGTACGTTGACTTCCATAATTCCATAAGAATATAGCAACTGAAGGATACAATTTGTTCAAAGGGAACAGCATCAAGAGAAAGGGAATAGGAATTGCAGCTCACATTTGTACAGAAATACATGTAAATGAACTTTGTGATACTGGGCTAAAATAAGTGGAGAAATCAATTAAAAAATTGTTGTTGATACATACTATCACTAACTCAACAAGGAAAAGATGTAGATGATCACTTCAAAAGCAAACTGCAGGGTTTTTTTTAATGAGAAATGGAACAATATTGATGACTTTAATTATCCCAACATTTCATGCTGTCAAGCATTGTCCTGGGAAATTCCTAGTCTGTGTTAACAGCTTTCTTCTTCAGAAGGTGGGAGAAGGCACAAGAGAATCAGTCATTCTTGATTGGATGGTAACCAAAAAGAAAGCTGATGAAGAGCCAATAGCAAGAACAGTGAGGGAAAGTGGCCATGAAATAATAGAATTTTTTTATTTTAAGGAAAACTAAAACTGGTATATCTTGGACTTCAACTTTCACAATGGCAGGAGAAGTGTAAGGGAAGAAGAATTCCTAAAAAAGAAGATACTAAAAGCACATTTGCAACCAATTCTGAAGAAAAAAAATAAAGGAAAAAACTCAATGTGGATACACAAAATGTTTAGCAAAAATCTGAAAAAAAAAAAAAAAAGAACCATATAGGAGGTAATCAAGGAAGAGTACAGGCAATTAAGCCTAGAATTACAGAGATGATGTCAGAAAAGCTAAAGTTCAGAAAGAAAAGGGAATTGGCAAAGGACACTAATAACAATTTAAAAAAAAAACCAGTGGAAGCAGTGGCATCTGAGGGAAGGCAGAGAAGACATTGGGATGATCAGGGTAGTTGCAATGGTGGGATGTGCTGCGGTAGAAGCAGTTCAAGGGAAGCAGAGATGGTGCTGGAGGATAGACAGGCCATAGGGATATACCACACTGGATCACAAAGAGAGATAGGGAAAGCACTGAGAAGACTGGGGGAAGACAGGCTGCTAAGTAAGAGGGAGAGACACGGCTGTATTCACTAGCCTTATACTTGCCCCATAAAATCACTCTGAGACCCTGACAGTTTTCTTTTGGCCAGAATCTAGAACAAACAAACGAAGTTCCAGGTTTTGTATCTGCCAAATCACAGCTTATCCAGAATGGTTCAGCCAAACTCCCAGAATGTGATATGTTTGTCTCATATTTGAAGCGAAATACATTCTCCATTTCATGCACGCTCCTAGTCTAGACCTTTACTCTGTCATTTCAGAGTACAAGACATGGAATAGTGGAAGTTACAATAAAGTTACAGTTGACGATTACTGAAGTGGAAGTACATAGCCATGTATTGTGGATGATTTACTTTGGAGTCCTGCATTCAGCAGTGGGATAGACTTGGTAACTTAAATGGCCACTTTTAACTCAGTCATTCTATAAATCATATAATTGGCAGAATTATACTTTTGATTATGCAGCAGAACTTCTTTTGTACTCTTTCCCCTGTGCTTTCTCCAGATACACTCCAGAGTCCCCCAACCTCTGAAACAAATTTGTGGATAATAGGTAAAGGAAAAGAAGCAGGAAAGTGCATGTAAGAAAGTCCTACTGAACAAACTGAAGTTTCTCCATAAAGACACTGAATGTAGTGCCTGGTATTTTCTCAAAGGAACGCTGAATTTTCTGGTACACCTGACACTGTACTGAAGAACATTTAACTAAAGCCATAGTAAAACACATTTGAATAACCTGGGTATACAGGAGGCAAAGTATTAAGAAATAGAATAAATCCTACTGACATTCCAGATCAAACCTTGATGACCTGTTTTCTGCCTGGAGCCAATACAAACATCTTATATAAGGCTTGAGAAATGACTTCTAAACAAATACTGGGCTGGATTCAAATTTTTGTTTCAGCAATACAAGGTCTTCCATTTATTTAAGAAGAGAGCACTTCATGAAGCAGATCTTTCCATTAGTAGAGCTTCCTTCTATCAAGGGAATGAATGTTGTATAAATAAACAAATCTCAACAGGAGATTGAGAGCATTTTCCTTTGTTGATATACATAGTCCAGTACTTCATAGAGGGAAGAGCTTAAGGTGCCCAGCTCTGTACTGTATTGTGTAAAAATATTATTTTTTCAGTAATTTAGTTTTAGATGGTCCAAAGAGATTCACTTTCTGAATTAGAACAAAGCAGCAATGCTAATGTATCACATGGGAATGTCTGTTTTGCTTATGGTTGCAGAGATTACTCATTGATAAGCAATATGATTTATTACCTGCAGCTATTATTATTCTCTGGCAAGTTTGGCACTCACAATTCATCTTAATTACACAAATGATAAGTTGTGAAAAACTTATATAAAGTTATATGAAGAAATAAAATAATTCTCTGTGTGGGTGTTTACATGCAGGCAGCAACAACATGATGCAATTCCACTTCATACTTCTAAAGCTGTTCATACAACAGTTGTTCAAGTTGTGAAGATCAGCGATAGGCTTTCTTATTTCAGTTCTACTCCCTTCCACTTAGTCATACTTGTCTCACTGAAGCTTTATTCTAAAATAAGCCCAGCATTACTCGACCACATCATGCCCTCTTCTCTTTTAGAGGAAGAGCTAGAACTTCTTGAGCTGGAAGAGCACAAGAAGCAAAATACAAGAGCTGAAACTGGAAAGGTGGGAAGCAAAGAGCTACCTTGTAAAGAAAAAAACAGCAAACGTCATGACCTCAAAAGGATAGACTATAGACCAGTGTTGTCCAAACTTGGCCACTTTAAGATGAGTGGACTTCAACTCCCAGAATTCCCCAGCCAGCATGGCTGGCTGGGGAATTCTGAGAGTTGAAGTCCACTCATCTTAAAGTGGCCAAGTTTGGACAACACTGCTATAGACACTAACGATTTAAACCAGAGGCTGACACAAAGAAACGTGCATGTACACAAACATTCCTGGATTCCTGGATTCTATAATTGCTTAGAGTATCTTCTACATAGATATGACCAGTAAAGTATTTCTATCTAAATATGCTAAATCCTAAGGTTTCGGGTTTAGTTATGCTTAGTTACTGTCAGTTAGTTACTGAGTGGTTTTTAAAAATATTTCATTAAGTTTCAGAAACAATATAACTATTACATAAAAAGTATATAACTTAAAACAAAACCTAAATGCCTTGTATTTAAAAAGGGACATGGTGAAGAATAGACAAATAAACCCCTCTAATAAATTACCTAGAGAACAAAATAAAAGAAAAAACAAAGAAATATAGAAGAAGAAGACAAAAGCAGTATAAGCTATAAGCTAATTACAGGATGTGGGGAAATAAAGTATCTAAAGAACAGTGACTCAAGCCTGTATGAAATCTGACACTGAAACTGAGCAGGGTTTTTCTGATTCCCAAACCGTGTTATGCCTTTGGATGGTCTAGGCTTACAAAAATAAGTCTTCCTACAAAGAAGAGATTAGAAGCTTTCAAAGGTATTTTAAGCGATTAACTTGAGATGCTACATAGACACATTTTGGTGAATACTATAGTTAATAGAAATTAGACAATTTAAGAAGCTGGCTTAGATAATTCAAGAAGCTGATTTATTTCACCTAATCATAATTAAGATTAACCATTCTTTGTCCAGATACAGCATTATTAATTAAAACAAGAAAAGTAAAAGTAATTTCCCCCTTTTTTTTTTGGTGACCACACTGGAGAAAGAAGGGACATAGTGCACTATCTTAGGAATAATTTTGAAATGCATTCTACATCTGGAACCAAAGCAAATAACAGATTTTAGAAAATATCTACAAAATGACAATAACTTTTATGTGTTTCTGTCAACTATAGGCAACTTATAGAGGTATAAAACACAAGAACTAGGATATATTCAATTACTACTGTGATGGCATAAACATCATTTATATTTACTTTTTATTTTATATATTTCCTTTTTAACCAGTGACATTTTTCTCTGCCCATCTTAGGTTCGAATGTATCTGATATACTAATAATGAATTCTTTTTGTAATATTTTCTGTTATAATTAGGATCCGCCTCCACTTCTCATCTTTAACTAAATATATTTCTGATTTGTCTCAATAAATTTCACTTTTATTTTTTGTATGAAAGCTGCTTGAAGCAGACTTAAAAGTATTATCTTACAGAATGTCATACAAATATATGGACTTACTCAAACCAAGTATGAAAAAGGATGCTTAGTAAAATAAATACGTGAAAGAGGCTGCGTGTGATAAAACTGCACTGAATGACTGCTGCAAAAATGAAGTTGGAAAGGATGTTGTATAATCTGTATGGATAAAAAATTGCAAAGAATACAGTCAATAGAACAAGGAATAGTAACAGGCAGAGCAAATGCAGAGCTATTTCAATTAATTTGAAAACTGATTTGGATTAGAAATGGGTGAAAAGGGCTAAACAAGGAGCCTCTGGCAGAACAAACTGAATTAAAACAAAAAGTGATTAAACAATATGGGTTGAAACTGAAGTGAGGGAATGCTTGAATGAAAATTCTGCAGGAAAAGAGAGCCCTTTCCCAGGGCAGTTTGGGAGAGTGTCTTGTTAATCTCTGGAACACAGATGTGACCCAGCTTACCAGGATTACTCCTGCATCACCTCTCCCTGCCCACTGTTCCCTCCTAGCTCCTTGGGTCTCTGAGAAGTTTGTGAAATAAAGCAGATGAAGAAATGCCTAGCTTGACACTCAGAGAAGAAGACAATGTGACTGGCTCGGGTTCAAACTTATTTTGTGGTGGTATAGGCACCAAAATGAAATAACTTCTCTGTCCTTGCTGTATATTCAGAAATCAGAGTGTTCTGGACCTTTTTGGAGAAGGCAGGACTAGAATAATAAATTAGTGTGAACTGCAATTATCTGCTCATGCATTAGATGGATAAAATCATTCACATCTGCTCTGATATACTGAGATGATATGGATCACACCTGTTATCTAGGAGATTTTCAAGTCTATGGATCTTGTCAATATAGACAGAGGTCTCTGCAGCCCTAGCCCTGTCATTTGTGAACTGGATATCTGTCCCACCTGCCTGTGATTGTTTTTAAAGGTCACATGGTGAGTAGACTAGATTTTTGTTTTCAGTGTGTCATTGAGTAACATATGTATATGAGAAAGGAAACTTATTGGACAGTTATTAATTTAGAGTGCATCACAATGAGTATGATTTATGGAATGTTTTGCATGAATATAAAGTTCCATGTTGATTGTTGAATGTGCTAAGTATACATGGAAATAAATGGAATGCTTAATGAATGGTCAAAATGAGAATGAAGTAAGACAAGACTGTGTAACGCCCTCTGGTTGTTTGACACATTTATGGATAAGTGAAAATGGAATGCTATGATGATAGTAGAGGTGTACTGACTGGAGATGCAAATGTTTGTGTACTTTGGAATGTAGATGATGTAGTCTTTGTCTGAGGAGCTAAATTATTTCCAGTGAATTTTATACAGATGGTATGATATAATTAGTATGGCTCTAAAGATTAATATGCCAAACACCAAGATAGTTCTATTTGACAAGAAATGCCATGAACAACTAATTTATTCTCTTCTTAAATCAATATTTTCATACTTTTACAAACTGTAAGTTGCCTAGAGTCACTCAGTGAATTAAGGGAACACATAAATCTATTAAATAAATAAACTTCAAATTATATATACACAGTGAAAAACTACAGCATAGATACATTTATATAACTTGGTAGAATATTTATTAAAGATAGGGAAGTGAACGCAAAAATTTTAAGATATTCAAGTGCTGCTAAAATGATAACGGGTAGTACTTCATCTTCTAAAAAGAATGATGGTTCAAAAAAATGAAAATGGCCATGTATAAAATGTGTTTCTGCCCACTTTGCTATATGGAAGTAAGAACTAGTTATGTCAGGAAAAACATAAAAGTTGAAAGCAGTGGGAATGGTTAATTAAGAAGCATATGTGGTAAAACAAGAAAAGATAGGGTCAAGAATCAGTGGCTGCAGAATGAAACTGCATTGAATACAAATGTCTCACTGGGATAAAAATATATTGAGTGTTTTGGATATACAGAAATAAAGTATGAGAATCAAATTGCAAAATAAATGTAAGAAGGGATAAGTTGAGAGGAAATTGAAGACTTAGAAAGCTATAGATGATATAGTTGATGAAGTCCATGATTTTTCAGCTGACTAGTATATAAATAAAACAAATCCTTTCAAGTTAAGCCACTTAACATTCTTAAGTGAAGAATGAAATATATAAAACAGCACCAATTGATATATTGGCTATAATAGGCAGCTCTATATTGCACTTCAGGTTAATTGGATATAACGGAGGACCAGACAATTTCAGTGACCATTTAGACATTTCATACAGTAAAGCCATCCTTTTTGTTATTATATAGACTCATTACATACTTTTTTGAATCAGTAAGAAAATGGAAGAGAATATTTAAATGAATTCATTATTTGCTCAAAGTATTCTGTTGTATTTTGCTTATATATAATAATGCAGGGGATGGTTGTTGTCCTATTTAGAATTTAAAAAACCCATTAATTATTTTTCTTAAAATGTCATAATACAATACTTAATAGGAAAAGAATACTTGATATTATTATTCAGAATAAAATTAATTTTAAGTGGGAAAAACATAAATAGTTATATTCACAGATTATGTTGTCAGGATTTTTAATTATACTTACCCAAGCACCTATAGGGAACAACAATATATGGGTGACTCCTACATTGCTTCCTTCCCTGCTTGCACCAGTTCTGTATTGTTACTGGTTGATTGGCTTCAACAACATTCGTGATTTGCAGTTCAGGATAAACCTATTATTGAAAACATAAATAAAATAGTGAAATAGAGATATGAAATATTACTACTATAGATGCATGTGACATTCATAACATTATGATATGAGAGCCTGCTAATAATATATATTATAAGCAGAAACCTATGTGAATTTTTTTTACGTACTCAAACATTAGAAATCAGGCTTGCAGCTCTCTAAGGAAATAGTTTGAAAACATCTACTCTTGACCACATATCCAACAAAAACAAAGTCACATATTTTTAAATCCATTTAAATACTTTTAAATGGAATATTCTCTCTCTACTCTCCCTATTTCCCCCATCCACAAACCACTTAAAATTCTTAGCAAGAACAATGCAGACATTATAAAATTACAGTTACCTCCTTTCTACCTATTCATCAAGTTAATTCAAAAATAAATATTATCTAGTGCAATGTCCAACATTAGGATGTAGAAATCATGTAGATGGTGTAGGATTACACAGGAAGACTAATTTAAACATCAGAAACCAGATTGGAATAACAATATTTCTACAGTAGATCTTATGCGATCTTCCAAATCATATTATTAGAACATACTATAACTTTTTAGAAGGATTTTATAAATCCAGGCTTCATCATGTCATTATATGAATAACACTGATAGCCACTTGATAAATGCTTATATAGTTATGCCAGCCTGAAAGATTCTTATATTTTAACACAAATTAAACTTCAGTATTTGAGGAGAGAATTTAACTAAAATATACATAAATATTTTTTCACAGATTTTGTTTAAAGGATTAACATCATTTTTAAGAGAAAAAAATATATAAGGAATTATCAGAATGTTTGATTCTAATCTACTGTTCTGAAACTGCACTGTGCTCAAAGTATACTTAGAAAACTGGAGAAGATCTAGCATCCTAATTCTTGACACAAATGAATTATGAAAGTACTTGAGTATCTGCATAAGTTATTCTAGTTTTCCAGTCATGACTCCAGTAGCTGGTATTAATCTCAGAAGTCCTAAATTCCTTTGCTTCAGCACAAACAAGAACATTTTTTTATATACTTACAGGCGAAACTCGAAAAATTAGAATATCGTGCAAATGTTCATTTATGTCAGTATGGCAACTCAAAAGGTGAAACCAATGTATGAGATAGACGCATTACATGCAAAGCGAGATATGTCAAGCCTTACTTTGGTATAATTGTGATGATTATGGCGTACAGCTTACGAAAACCCCAAATTCACAATCTCAGAAAATTAGAATATTACATGACATCAATAACACAAGGATTGGAAATAGAACAATATCGGACCTCTGCAAAGTATAAGCATGCATATGTACTCAGTACTTGGTTTGGGCCCCTTTTGCAGCAATGACTGCCGCAATGTGGCATGGCATGGATGCTATCAGCCTGTGGCACTGCTGAGGTGTTATGGAAGACTAGGATGCTTCAATAGCGGCCTTCAGCTCCGCTGCATTGTTTGGTCTCATGTCCCTCATCTTTCTCTTGGCAATGCCCCATAGATTCTCTATGGGGTTCAGGTCAGGCGAGTTTGCTGGCCAATCAAGCAGAGTAATCCCATGGTCATTGAACCAGGTTTTGGTACTTTTGGCAGTGTGGGCAGGTGCCAAGTCCTGCTGGAAAATGAAGTCAGCATCCCCATAAAGCTCGTCTGCGGAAGGAAGCGTGAAGTGCTCCAAAATCTCCTCGTAGACGGCTGCATTGACCCTGGACTTAATGAAGCACAGTGGACCAACACCAACAGATGACATGGCTCCCCAGATCAACACAGACTGTGGAAACTTCACACTGGACTTCAAGCATCGTGCATTGTGTGCCTCTCCATTCTTCCTCCAGACTCTGGGTCCTTGGTTCCCAAATGAGATGCAAAAGTTGCTCTCATCAGAAAAGAGGACTTTGGACCACTGGGCAACAGACCAGTTCTTTTTTTCTGTAGCCCAGGTAAGACGCTTCTGACGTTGTTTGTTGTTCAGGAGCGGCTTGACAAGAAGAATACAACATTTGAAGCCCATGTCCAGGATCCGTCTGTGTGTGGTGGCTCTTGATGTGCTAACTCCAGCCTCAGTCCACTCCTTGTGAAAGTCCCCAACACTTTTGAATGGCCTTTTCCCGACAATCCTCTCCATCCTGCGTTCATCCCTGCTGCTTGTGCACCTTTTTCTACCACACTTTTCCCTTCCACATAACCTTCTATTGATGTGCTTTGATACAGCACTTTGGGAACATCCAACTTCTTTTGCAATTACCTTTTGGGGCTTTACCTCCTTATGGAGGGTGTCAATGATGGTTTTCTGCACAACTGTCAGGTCAGCAGTCTTTCCCATGCTTGTGATTCCTACTGAACCAGCCTGAGAGACCATTGAAAGGCTCAGGAACCCTTTGCAGGTGTTATGGATTCATTAGCTGATTAGAGTGGGACACTTTGAGCCTAGAATATTGAACCTTTTCACACTATTCTAATTTTCTGAGATTGTGAATTTGGGGTTTTCAAAAGCTGTACGCCATAATCATCACAATTATACCAAAGTAAGGCTTGACATATCTTGCTTTGCATGTAATGCATCTATCTCATATATTGGTTTCACCTTTTGAGTTGCCATACTGACATAAATGAACATTTGCACGATATTCTAATTTTTCGAGTTTCACCTGTATTAGGAAAGAGATGCCATTTGCAATTTCTGAAAAAAAATATATATATATATATATATATATATAATCCCCACTTTTATTCTTTTTTAGACCCAATAATACATGATCAATGACAGAAGCACAGCTAATGATGCAAGATTCAGGCATTCTGCCATTTTTATTTTCAGTGCTTGGGGAATATATAAAAAGAAATTGCTGAAAGTGCATAAATGGTATCTTCCATTCCTTATGTGTAAAACAGTGCTGGTCTAGGTATTTGATTTTGACTTTCTTCAAGTATGTTACATCTTATATAATAACCTGAAAAACAGGAAAGGTTTCCTGGTGAAAACTGAGCAAAAGCAAATAACAAAGCCTATTCAAGGCAATTTAGTTTTCTTAATTATCAATCACTTTATAAAAGCCTTTATACATATCCAATCAAAGTAATTTATGATTGAACAACTGATTCTAATCCAAATTATAGCAGTGGAACACATCAGATACATGACTTCACTGTGGCAAGCAATTCTCACCCCACAGCCATAGATTACAGCTTTGATAAATTACATAAAGTTATTCAATTGAACAAGCAAAAGGAAAAATTTTGACGGATATCTACATGGCAAATACCATCCTTTCCCAACATGCCCTCCACATTAAATGGACCAAAGCTTCCATTATCCCTAGACATCATGATCAACAGTTACTGAGATGTGTGAAAATGGAGAGTAGAGTCCAACACTTCAAACGCACCAGTTTGGAGAAGTCTGTTCTATAAAATACAGCAAAGGCTTGTATAATTCACTACAGGATAAATCATTTTGCTAGGCTCCCTGAAGCAATTGTTAAGTCTGCTCTAAAACCAGAACTGAATCTGATTTTAGTCAAAGTAAAGTGATCTACAGTGACAGTGTGATCCTTAATAGTTATGGCATATTTTAAACATATTAAAACCAAATTTAGGAAAATCTTTTTCCCCCTATTTATTAGCTATGCATTTTCCCACAAGAGATAAGAGAGCGCTTAGAATATTACCAGTCTGAAAAGAAATCCCCATAGGCTGCTCATCCAGTGCTTCCAGCATTTACTTTTCATATAAACATGAATCAGAAATCTGTATGATGCAATGTAACTGAAACACATGATCTCATGGTGGCTGAGGTTTTTTTGAACGCTATTCAATTAATAATTAAATCGATAAAGAAAGGCTGTCAGAGTACTGAGATATATAGTCTACAATGGAATAAACAGAAAACTATTTCACCACACATCTACTCCTGCTGTGTAAGTAAACTTTCTACAGCAGCTTCATTCAAATGAGACCGAATGAAGACAGAAGCCCATCAAACAAGCAAGCAAGCAAGGAAGCAAAATTATTGGATCTCTATTAACCACTACCTTACTATTGATCTATTTACTTATTTATGGAATTTATGTATTGTCTCAGTTGGCTAGGACTCTAGGCAATGTGTGTTAAAAATTAATAAACCACCATAACAACAACATATAATAGTACATTTAATATTGGTTTTAATGCACTTTGTTCATCTTGTCTATTTGGAATAGGTGTTAATTATAATGTTATAATATTAAGCACATTCTGCTTATAATGTGATTATTTTAAAAGTCAATTATATTGAAAAATATTTTCTGTACTGTATTAAACATTTTAGCATGTATTGCTTCAGTCACCTGACACATCAGCCCATGGCATTTTGCTGGAAATTCAGTCACCAGATGTATTCACATAGAAATTCAGATAAACAGAGTTTCCTCATTTCCAATCAAAAGTCTCAACTTGCTAAGTCACAGTGTGATTTATCAGGGTTTTAGTTACAGAGCCCTTATGGCTTATAAATGTTGACTGACTGATTATGTGCCATCAAGTCATGTTGATTCTTAATGACCATGATCTGTCCCCAACTTGGCCCTTCAAGTCTTCCAAAGGTGAACCCATTGCCACTGTAATTGAGTCTGTCCACAGGTCATTCTCTTCATCTCCTTCCTTCCATTTTCCCAAGAATTATAAACCTTTCAGGAGGGCTACAAATTTGTTGTTTTCTTGGTAATCCTTGGCATTCTTAGGAGTCTTGCCAACACCAAAGTTCAAAAGCATCAATGCTCTTTCTATCCTACTTCTTCAAAGTCCAACTTTGCTTTCATAGAGTGTCACAGATAAAACCATTGCCTGTATAATATCTATGTACAAACATCTTATGGCATTTGAATATCTTTTCTGAGGTCTTCATTGCTGCCTATGACATGCCAGTCTGCAAGCTATTTCTTGACTGCTGGTTCCCTTGCACTTGATAAGTCAATCCTAAAAGGCAGAAACTATCCACCACTTCACTGCCAGTTGTAGGGCTGGTTGCTGCACCTGTTGTTATTAATTTGGTCTTCTTTATATTTACTCTTAGTCTCCTTTTTTCACTGTGCTCCTTGACTCTCATTACTACAGCTTCCAGATCATTTGTATTTTCAGTTATCAGAATAATACTATCAGCATAGTACAAGTTATTGATGTTTCTTTCTCCAATTTTAAAATCATGCTCATTTTTTCCCCAATCCAGCCTCCCTCAATATATATTCAGCATATAGGCTAAATAAATAGGAGAGAATACATAGCCTTGCCTCACTCTTTGTAGATTTGTCCTGAGAACAATGAAATGTTCTGGGATTCCTATTTTCTTAAGGATATTACACAGCTTGACATGTTCAACACAACTGAAAGCCTTTCTATAATCAATGAAGCACATACCTACTTTTTGATATTCTTTGGCTTTCTCAATTATCTGGCATGAATCAGCAATAATATCTTTTGCTCCTCCATCTTTTCTAAAACCAGCTTGAACATCTGGCATCCCCTTTTCCATACAGAGCTCTAATCTGCATTGAATGATTCTAAGCATTATTTTGCTAGCATGTGCCATTATGAATACTGTACAACAGTTTGCACGTTCTGTAAATGTTATGGACATGCAAAGCTTTGCCTTGCTAGGGTACTTCACACAATACTGATGAAAATCAATGAAGTGGCTGATTTGATACAGCACAGCAGCTCAGATGCAAAATCTCTAAGTGGAGTGCCATGTCAAAGAAGTCCTTCATCAAAGCATGACTGACACATCATATCTCTATAAAGCATTGAAAGTGCTTCCAAAGTGTATTATGCGAACCCAGTCAATTGTGGTTAGTTAAATAAGCTGTAAACCATGCCTTAGCATGATGTGAGACCTAGGTCAATATTCCAATAGCTTATTTATGTATACAACTAATTTTATGCCACTTTAATCATTTAAGTCTAAGAGCCTTACAAGCAGAAACATCATCAACAGAAATATTTTAAATATAAATGTTTAAAACATCAATAACATATCATAATTATAAAAATCTCCTGTAATCATTCTTAGTGGTTTACAGTAATATAATGTAACAATTTTTCATAACAGGTCAATTACAATTCAAAATAATAGTGCCAAAAGCATTCCGAATGTAACCACTCTTCCTTCCACAGTCACAAATACTTGAAAAAAACCAGGTCTTCAGCAGCTTTCTAAATGTCAAGAGAGAAGCTGCAGATCAGTTCCAGTGGTAACGAATTCCAAAGCAGCAGACTCCTACTGAGGGGCTTGCTTCCGAGTTCCCTCCCACCATGGCTTAGGAAGGTGAGGATTCTCAGTAGGCACTCTTGCAAGCTTGCCTTGCACAGTCGGTTTCTATTTGGAGAAAGCCAGGTAGAACTTCATAGATTGGATGGAAAAAATGATGTGAAGGGATATATCTTCATGTTCTGCTTTTAAGCACCCCAAAGGCCACTGAGAGAAATAAAATGCCAGACTAAGATGAGCCCTGGCCTGATCCAGCTATTAAGACTCCTTTCATCTTCAATCATAAGAGAACTGAGCAGTAGGAACTATCATTTTGCTCTTTACCACTTTGAAACCTGACATATCCATGCAATAGAAAGTGGTAAAATATATTTGCTTCTTCAGAATGAGCTACAACAGGTTTATATTTTCTGATTTCCACCAACTACAAGCATCATATATAAGCAAATAATCAATAAGAATATGAAGGAGGCATCCAGATCATTTAATCTATAAAGCTTTTTTTTTTCTTTTAAGTATGAGTGCAGAGGAAAATTCTCAGTCTAAACTATGACAGTGCTTCCCAACACTCTAGCACTGTACTCTCATTTTGTTGTGTATATAGACTTTTCTTACAAAGAATTTAACTCCTTTTTTTAACCAGTAAAACTGCAATAAAATATTATAACCATACTTTTCTACTCTATGCCAATTTGTCCAAGTCTTTGTTCACATATAGTAAATCAGCTGAACTATAGACTAAATTTTAGTGATAACTTGTGAACCACAGGGAAGAAATAAAATTATAACTCAGATGTATTTAACAGAAAAAAAAGTATATCTCTATCCAGCACAACTTGGATTTTGAAATGTGTTATTTTACATTAAAAAAAACCCTGTTAACTTCTAACTCCTGCATCTTTAAGTATTTATTTAACTGGGGGGGGGGGGGAATCGCCAACTGTGAACTTCAGAAGGAGAAAAAGTTTCAAGTAATAGTTGAAACACACACACACACGTGTGTCTGTCTGTCTGTCTGTCTATCTATCAACTATACCCATTATAAAAAGTTAAAACTGTCTCACAAAATTGCAAGAAGTACTTTTAAGCATGTAAAAATATAAGCAGCACCTTGCTGGCTCAAACTCCTGGCCCATCTAGTCCATTAAGCTGGCCAACCAACTGCACAAGGAAGCCCATTAGTCTCCCAGCAGGTGGCCTTCAGAGGCAGCCACAGTACAATATTTTTCTCATGGTGTGTTCTTTTCTTGTCAGTAATAATACCCCAAGGCAAAACTGTTACAACCATGCCAGGAGAGATTTGTTAAACCCCGCTTTAGTTACATTTGGCCTATAATTTAAGGAATTCATTTTTTTAACTAGGAGCAGCAGAATAAGTTGATAAAAGCGATGATTCTGATATTTTCTCAATCAGCAATATTTAAAACTTTAAAAATTTGATAGTTATTCGGACAGATATACACATCCACCATTCTATTCCTTTTTGGAAAAATGAAAAGAGCAGTAAAAAACAGCAAGTCAAAGAAATTAAAGGCATGAGGTACAAAGAGAAAAGTAAGTAGTTTACTCCACCACCATTTACTATACCTCTCCATGTTTGCAAATCATCCTTGTTTCGACCACATCCACAGCCTACTTTCTACATTGCCTTATTCTTTAAACTTTTCATGTTTCTCTGATAATCTCATCAGCTCCATCCAACTACAACTTTCTCAGCTTCCCTTGTCCTCTCTATCCATATATTCTTCCTTTGTATATTTTTAATGATTCCTCTTCATTCTTTATATGTCTCAACCTACCTCAACACACTGTTTCACAATGATCACTCACTTTTGTATCCAGTCCATATTCATTCACTATCTCTTCTTCTTACTACATATTCATCTTATTTTTATGTTTTATCTGATACCCAATTCTCACTTCCAGATAACAAAGTAAGCAGATGCTTACACACAACCATTTTCATTTCTTTTAATTCTTACAAAAGAACACACACTACACATTGTTTTTTCCTGGCATCTCCACATCTTAAAATGCTTCTATCCATTTAGCCATCTTTAATCAACAGATTTCAAAGTACAGAAATTAATCTACCAGTTATTTCCAAATTTCAAGGTCATATGGATTAATTCTATGTACATTATTTTTGGGGAGATGTTAAGCCTTTAATCACATTCCAGATTGCCAAATACAACTGCACAAAGCTTTTACTTAGATTTATTGTTCTACTGTTTTAAGATAATTTGTCAGTAATGAGTTGGCTAAGGCAATCTATTTTTTCCCTTATTTGTAATGCTGGTCAAACACCATAATAAAGAAATTTCATTTCATTTTCTCATAATTACACACTTTTTGAAAACATCTATAACAAATTTAGGATATAACACTCAACCTAACTTCTACCTATCATTCATGGTGAGACAGATAGAGAAAAAAAAATGCTCTTATAGCACTTCATTCAGTGTTATGTAAACTACCAGCAATCCAAGTGGCTTGATCTTTTACTTATAGTTGAATTCTCTTATAAGAATTCAGATCATGTTTTGACTCAGATGTAGCCTTTACAAGCCATCCATACCTGCTGCTGAATTGTTCCTGGTACTCTCATCATCCTTATTTTGTGGGGGTGCATGGCTGGGTGCAGACCTTCAAATTACAGGTAGTTCTTGATTTACAACCATTCATTTAATGACCGTTTGAAGTTACAATGGCACTGAAAAAAGTGACTTATGACCTGTCTTCGCACTTAAGACCGTCGCAGCATCCCCATGGTCCATGTGATCAAAATTGGGCACTTGGCAACCGGCATGTATTTATGACAGTTGCACTGTCCCAGGGTCACATGATCGCTATTTCTGACCTTCCCAGAAGGCTTCCAACAAGCCAAATCAATGGGGGAAGCCAGATTTGTTTAACAACCACGTGATTCGCTTAACAACCACAGCAGAAAAGGTCGTAAAATCAGGCACAACTCACTTAACGACCACATCACTTAGCAAAGGTATTTCCAGTCCCAATTGTAGTCGTAAGTCAAGGAGTACCTGTAGTCTTGACTCTGGAAACTACCTGGACATGTCCATGCAGTTTTCTTGGCAACATTTTCAGAAGTGGTTTGCCATTGTTTATTTCTAGGACCGAGAGAGAGTGATTGGTCCAAAGTCACCCAGTTTGGCTTTGTGTCTAAGGCAGGACTAGAATTCACAATCTCCTGTCTTCTAATCTGGTAATAGATGTAATAAGCTTATTCGAGACCAATGTCAGCAGCTGATTCGTGGTCATTTTCCCTTGCTCATTCACAATCTCCTGCTTTCTAATTGGGTGCCTTTAATCACTACACCAAACCTCTCCATCATTCTTATATCCTTCACTAATTCTCTCAATATTTCATCATAAGCAATTAAATTAATTGATTCATTCCTTCCCCTTGTGCATCCATGATTGAAAATTGTCCTAGGCTTATTCGAAGAACTTTTCAGTCTTCAATTCTTCAACATTTTTCAAGGTAATTACTTTAGGTATCATATCACACATTGTCTAAAAAACTAAATGCACAATCTTAAACTGGTTTCAGTATAGAAATGATGTCTGCATACTACATTTATTGCTCTATATGAAGATTGCAGGAGCCAATTATCATCACAAATCTTTTAAAGTTTCAAAATGGGGGGGGGGGCAGCCCTATTCCATTTTATATAATAAATGTCAGAACTCATTTAATCAATAGCATGCAGTAGCTTCTTTGTGACAGTATCAGACTATAATCCAAAATATGCTTAGTAATAAATTAGCTTTATTGACATGAATGCTTATTTCTCAAGGCGCAGACTTAAAACAGAAATTAATTATTTTGTGTTTTATTATGTATCATAGTCCTGGAATAAAAGATGGATTACAGAATTTAACTTCCATATACACTACTGCCAATTGACTTCTCCCTCCTTTAGCACCAGTGATATTCCTTACCAACACCTGCCCACCAATCCCTAGAATGGATTCCCAACATCATCATTCTTACCATCTGCTGCTATTTTCTGAACATCATTTCACCAGCAAAATGTATGCAGCTAGTGTGTAGTAGAACAGTTATAATTATCACATAAATGGCACTGCATTTTTAACACAACAGTGATTTCCTATATCCTAAGAAAGCCTAAGTCATAAAATAGCATACAAGCTCATCTAGGAAAAAAGATGGCTAGCAGTTAAAAAAAAAAAACAACAGCTGAAGCCAGTGTTCATGCTGTTAGAATTTCAAGTGATTTTTTTTCTTTTCTTTTTTTCTTTTCTGCATTTTCAAAAAGGGCAGTAGGGAGCAAGGGAAATGGCCATGAATCAGCTGCTGACATTGGTCTAGAATAAGCTTATTACATCTATTCACTTAATGTGGCATTTACCAACTATCCTCACAACTTGCACTGTTGCTCCTTCACCTTAGGATATCTCTCAGAAGTGAACACATTTCCTATTATCTCTACTTGAGAAGATGGTAGCGCAGGAAGGACAAATCTTTCTATCTTAGAAATTTTAAAGCAACATACTGGAACTGAACAGAGAACAGGCAACAAGCCACATTCCGGACCCTACAGAAGTCTCATTTGTCTGAAATCATTCAAGGAAGCAATCATTAATATCCATGGCTGAAAAATTCACTTCTCTTTCATCTCTCATTCAAAATTATCAGCTACCTGATCTCAGGAAAACTTTTTATAGTGTAGTTCTAAATACATTAAGAAAACCCAAACAGCTGCTACTATGACTTTGCTATGTTTTTCCACTGGGAGAAGGATAGAATTTAATGTACTCAAATTCTAAGACTATTTATGGAATGAAAAAGCCCTGCTCATATCTGTAACTGCAAAATACATAAACTAACAGATCTTTCAACTGACTTTTCATACCTGATAGAAACATCTAAAACAACCTTTAGTATCTGATGCAATAAAGGGACCGATACCTTAGAATACCTAGATTGTCTAAACAATTTGAATATAATTTTAATAATTTCAGAATTTCAAAATGTAGCATTTTTCTTTCTTTTATATTGTCAGAGTTGACAAAAAATGTGAATCTTGTTTTGCCTTCTCAGAAACATAAACTAAAAGGTTCTTTATTTTCTCATTTTAAATACCCACATATACCCACACACAAACACACCTGGGCACACACCTACTTTCTTGTATACTGTATTTTAAAACCATTCTTTTACAGATAATAACTTTTGCAAGCCTAGTCTTAGAATCGCTTTGGTAAAGTTTAACCATGTTTACTGATATAGACATTTCCTAAGTTTTAAGACTGCTTTGATACCATGATAACTTCCTTTAACTGAAATAGTATCTTTCTATCTGCATAAATCTTGTCTGTTCAAAACTGTTAACTTTTAGATATAAGAGATATAGATATTACATAATGTGTTGCCCCCACGTACAGGATTGTATATGATTTCCACACACCTCTCTGGGGCCGGAAGAAGGAGAAAATTTATTTATTTTTATACAATATGTATTCTATGTGATGTTTTAAGTTACACTGACCATCATCAGGAGGCAGGCACTACATGATCAGTTTTATCCTATTTGGGACTTGTCAGATGTAGGTAGTCAGATGTTATTCTATGGAGTTCAAACCCTCTACCAGGAATTGACCTCATGGACCTTTGCACAGTAGATAATTATAAAAGGCAGAATAAAAATCTAACAACAACAACAAATGGTACATTAGTTTTAGATGCTATCCAAGTCCTGGTGCTCAGCAGTTGCAGGAAGGGATATCTAAAATCTATCAGAGTGGTATATACAGTCTACTGTTCCTTAAACTCTCAGAGCAGAGAGATACAGATATTAAATTACATCATGCCCCCATATATAGGTTGTACATGACTTCCACCAGGACTGATATCTGTAACATTAGCATCTTTCTGCTGGAGAGCTTAAGGGAAAGTGGACTGTGTATACTGTTCTGAGAGATTCTATATATCTCTTCCTGCAACTGCTGAGGTGGGTATAATTTGATTCTAGAATATTGAAGTTCATTTTATGAAACATACTAAGTTAGAACTGAGTGAAACATCTCTTTGCTAAATGCCAACACATCTGACGGATCTTCATTTCAAGAAAGAACAATAACTTGGTAATTTATTCAAAAGTTATTCCAACTTCTACCACTTATACAATGACCTATTTTATGTCAAAGTTTTCTCCTGGGTGTCTGAACTGTCATAAATGAACAGACTTGGAACATCAATTTTTAATGATCTAATTAATTTATGCATTCTTACTACAATACTAGCCAAAGGTAATTTATTAATTTAAGACATTAGTTTCCACATTAAGTATATCCTAGACAACAAATACAGCTGTGATTTTTCCTTCTTATGAAATCTACTACAGGGTCAATCAACAAATATAAAGCTGAAAGAAATAATCATGTTCAGACTTTGAAACAATGATACAAATAATTCAAATTGTATCAATTCAAAATTAAAGTTAAATTTTATGTTCACTTCATATTACAAATGGACTAATAGAGAAGAATGATAAAGCCTCAGTGAAAAAGATGACAATATAGAAGAGGGGTGGGAGGATGGAATTTAAGAGTTAATACTGTATTATTGGTGTGGGTAACCCAGATGTAGATATACATAACAAGAATGTGTGTGTGTGTGAAAGAGAGAGAGAGAGATGTATGTGTGTGTATACACTCCTACCCATCCATCCCGCACACTTAAAAGAATCCATCGTCCATCAGCAATTTTATTAAAAAATTTCTTTACCAAAGTAGCAACACAAGAGTTGTAAGATTGGTTCATAGGCAAAAAGGCCTGAATCAATACAAGAACAGCCAGCCAAGAGCTGGGCAGAAGGAGATGTTGTCCTAGCAACTGCATGCTTTTATTACTCATTCTGTTGTATACACTTCCAAAGATATTACTAAATCCAAACTGCTAGTTGTTGCCTATTTGTCACACAGAGTTTAACCTGGGAAGTGGGGGCTTTATGCTGATAGGTAAATTTTGTTTCTCTGGACCTGGATTTTTGCTAAGGCTAATAAGTATCTATTGCTCCTTGAGCTCTGGACAGAGGAAGAGGGTGATACTAAAGAGCTACAGACTGAAAATGTAGTCAACTGGAATTCTAAATTCTTCAGTCTTCTCTGCAAGCTGTCTTGCTGCGTAAATGAAGAACTGGAAAATAAAGATCTTGCAGAAAATAAGTTATTTTAGAAACTACCTCAAATGCATTTAGAGAAATGCAAAATAAGTGGTGATCTGTAATTTAAAAGCTTCTTCTCCCATTCAGGTCTATGGAAATATATGCAGACCTCTGTCAAATTTCAACAGAAACACACTAAAGTAATATTTATCAGAGCTGTGCAAACCATTTGGACAGAGACACTGTCTTTTGTGCATGCATATGCAAACCAACTCAGAAAGCTGTCAAACTGATTGTACTGGGTCTTCAGAAAACCTTCGTCACTTTAATACTTCAAGGAGCAATTTGGAAAGGCATTCTCATGAGTGAAGTGTTCCTCTGAATAGTTTAAACAGCTGTAATATTTAATAGCTCATTAACATATAAATGTACTATTTGATTTGAGTAGCTATCAAGAGAGATCTCTGTCACAGCCATCAAAATGGCATTTTTTTCTTTTAAAAATGCATATTCTTTTACATTGCAGAGTGCATTCATATCGTCACTTGCCACCAAAATGGACATCTAGAATAATTTAAAAGTATTTGTTGTTGTTCTTGTTGTTCAGTTGTTAAGTCGTGTCCGACTCTTCGTGACCCCATGAACCATATTGTGCCAGGCCTTCCTATCTTTCACTGCCTCCCTGAGTTTGCTCAATTTCATGCTCATTGCTTCAGTGATGCTATCTAGCCATCTCATCCTCTGCTGTCCTCTTCTCCTTTTGCCTTCCATCTTTCCCAGCATCAGGGTCTTTTCCAAAGAGTCCTCTCTTTGCATTAGGTGACCAAAGTATCTGAGCTTGAGCTTCATTATCAATCCTTCCAATGAGCAATCAGAGTTGATTTCCTTTAAGATTGACTGGTTTGACCTCCTAGCAGTCCAGGGGACTCTTAAGAGTCTTCTCCAGCACCACAGTTCAAGGCATCAATTCTTCGGCGTTCAGCCTTCTTTATGGTCCAGCTCTCACAGCCATACATTACTACTGGAAAAACCATAGCTTTGACTATGCAGATCTTTGTTGGCAAGGTGACGTCTCTGTTTTTTAATATGCTATCTAGGTTTGCCATAGCTTTCCTCCCAAGGAGCAAGCGTCTTTTAATTTCATGGCTGCAGTCTCTGTCTGCAGTGATCTTGGAGCCCAAAGAAATGAAGTCTGCTACTGCTTCCATTTCTACCCCTTCTATTTGCCAGGGATTCATGGGTCCAGATGCCACGTTCTTAGTTTTTTTAATGTTGAGTTTCAAGCCAGCTTTCGCACTCTCCTCTTTCACCCTCATCAAGAGGCTCTTTAGTTCTTCTTCACTTTCTGCCATTAGGGTGGTATCGTCTGCATATCTGAGGTTATTGATGTTTCTCCCTGCAATCTTAATTCCGGCTTGTAATTCTTCCAGCCTGGCATTTCTCATGATGTACTCTGCATATAGGTTAAATAAGCAGGGTGACAGTATACAGCCTTGTCGTACTCCTTTCCCTATTTTGAACCAATCGGTTGTTCCATGACCGGTTCTAACTGTTGCTTATACATTTCTATTCTTCCATTACTTAAAAATCAGGGCAATGAAAATTATTCTCCCCTCTCTCCCCACTTTTTACCTCACAGGTAAATTGTAAAATACAGTATTGTGTCAAGTAATTAAGGTGATTTTCATGTTTCACACCTTTGTTTCACGCTTTTCAATCAGCATTCTATGTCACCTCCTTCTTATCTTTTACCAGAAGATAGGCTACTTGACAACTCTCAATCTTAATTAACATCTTAATTTACATCTTTAACATGTAAATTAACATCTTAATTTTCTAGGACCTGACTTCTCTGCTTCTGGACAATGCACTGACGATGTTACCTAGCTGGGGTAATGAAACATCTGCAAGCCAACCACCAAGCTCAGAGAGCACCAAGGACTCCAAAGCACCATACCTATTCCAACCTGGAAGTTATTTCCTACGTAGGACTGATTTTTTTTTTTTGTTTTGTTTTTTAATGGAGAAATTTTAGTTCAAGCACTAATCCACACTGCCATAGTATTTCACAATATTTCACCTATTGCAGCTACCTACGCAGCCATGCCGGTTGATGTCAGGCTGTTATTCAGCCATATGTGTTCTGTGTATAGGAATCTGTGGATATTTGTGTACAATGACATGATTTATGGATTGGGCTATTTAAATATAGCAATCATCTAGGCTTTCCCCCGCTCCCATTCTAAAGGATATTATTCAGAGCTTGTATTTAATTCAACCTTAAGTGAACAGAATACCATGAATATGTACAATGCCTTATTCAGGTACATTCCAGAAAGTGCAGACTTTTTAAACAATGTGTTCAATCACACCTTTTCTTTATCTGTTCCACTGGCATAGCAGGAGAAAAGTATCTCTATTCATATTTTGGGCCATACTGCACTTCAGGGATCTATGCAATAAATACTCAAGGGAAAAAAAAACTAGAAATATTGTCTTTTATGTTTTATTGGAAAGGAACAGCACAATATGGCACAAAAATACTTGCATGTATCCGCATACCTTTTTAGGCTGGAAGTAAAGACTATATTTTAGAAACTGAAATCATAACATCAAGTTAAGAGAACTACTTTGCTGCAAATTCATAGAATGAATAGGTTGTAATAACTGCAGTGTCTCATTATATGCACATATATCATGAAACAGTGGGAATTTCTGAGCTCCCAATAAGACACACATATTTTAAGACTTGTACATTATTGAAATAGATGTATTAATATATGTTGAAATCTGTACCAAAATTGTAAAAAATAACTACAGTTGAATGTAGCCAACAGTGTTTAGGCATATGTTTAACTTTTCATTATAATTAAGTGCCTCCAACGTCTGAACATTTTCCATTGGTAAAATATTAAAACAAACAGAATACAGCAGGGTCATTTTGCTAGTGGGTGTCCATGTTTTCTTTGGTCATACTTGCTCAGCTGGAAAAGAATTATTGATAATATGCAATGACATAAACTCATCCAGTTATTGTTGAGCTTATATTCTAAAATAACGTTTCCCCATTTTGTTTTCTCCAGAGGTGATACAATAGGTTCATAATTCCCATCCAGTCTGCTCAACTACTTTTTGTCTTGGAATTATGGGGGATCTACTAAATTTAGATGGCATGCAGTTGGCAGAGGATGTTCTCAGAAATCCCCCAAAATGTCATATAGTTTGATTAGAGATGCATACAGAAGAGAGAAAATGTTAATTAACCTTTATCAACAATACATTGCCAGTGGACAAAAAGGACTCATCAATGAGCCTTAAATTTCCACTTTCCCAACATATCTGCTTATTCCAGCATGGTTGTGGGGGAAAAAATTGGATATTTTCTCTTCTATATTAAATTAACCCCAGTTTATAATTAACTAAATTCTAGCTAACACATCAAGTTACACTAATGAAAATAGAAACTAGTACTTCTGAACTACTTCTCACTGCTCTCACTAGCAGCTAACCACAACTGTTAACAATGGCTTAGCATTAACATCAAACATAGCTCACTCTGTAACAGTAATTAACACAATACTACCAAGTAATTTGTTGAGTTTATGGTGCTTTAGACAGTTCCCATTGGTCATACAAACTAATTATTGGCAATCTCAGTGCTCTCCTGTGTACAATGTTAATTATAACTATTGCTAATAAAATGCACAGAAGTTATATAAGCGGTTTGAACACATACAAATATACTATCCAGTGTTTTGTTTTTCAGCATTAATTTTCAGCGCTTCCCTTTTAGTTGTAATCAGTTTTACTGGGCCATGTTTACATTATATTAATACGTTAACCATACAATGAACTAAATGAAAGGTTGTGCATTGTTTTAAATTTGATTGGAAAGCAGTGCTCTGGAATGCACGGGGGTGAAACATAGCCCATGCTTACAGCTCCTTAAGCAACTGTGGCTGGCTATATAAAGTTGACACTAATTAGGTCTGGGTCTCCAACATGGTTTCTCCCTAGAAATCTCCAGCAGAGTTTGATTTTTATATATGTATGTATGTATGTATGTAAATAAATGGCCATGACACCATGTCAGCCGTTTTAGGAATGGGCCAGGACATACAGACCCTATCATGCAGGTTTAGCTCCTCATACATGGCTCAAATGAAAAGGTTGGGAGGACCCTTGACTGAAATTATACAAGCTTCTGTTGGCATAGAGGGAAGGGACCGGTGTTACCTTCAAGAAACAACCTAACTTATTATATATATTTACATTCTAAATTAATACTTTTGTTACTGGTTTGATTTATATATTCATACACTTGGCTTTTTGTTTTTTCTTAAGTTGCCTTTGTTCCTCCTCCTCTGTGCATGGTCAGAATGAAGAATAACAATAACAACAGCACTAAAGATACATTTTTTAAAAACTATGGATAAAAATGAAGACTGAACTGTACAAATCACTTCAAAACCCAGTGATTTATACAGGTAACGACTACAGTCAGGTATGTATACACATATGTATCAGTATATTTTCATTAGTATAATTTTAAAACAAAATGGTTAAATAAAGACTTATTTAATTTTACATCATTTTTGTTATACAGATTCAGACTTCCTCCAAATATTCTTTGGAGAAAGAGATTCTACTTCAGTTGAGGTTATGCTTACAAACAGTTCTAAAAATGTCCATTCTGCCCCCACCCAGCGTACTCCGGTCATATTTAGGAAAGTCCTCCTAGCCCTGACTCCCTGAATAGGGTAAAATAACATTGCTTCCAATTTAGGGTCCGTGATGCTGTGGGGAGGTGGGGGGGAGGAAGGGGAGATAGCTGTATGGAACTTTTTCTTGTTGTTGTTAATGAGTGGGTTTAATGGCGTTAAACCTATTTTAGGCTTTATACTACTTTTTATGATTTTTCTATCCCCAATGGTTACAAAACACACTGCTAATTTTCCGTAATCACAGTTGGAATACGGGCTAATGGCTAAAAAAGAATAGGGTGGTCAACATGCAGGTCAAAGGTTGATTTTCCACTTATATCATTTTTGGCCTCAAACATTTGTGGTCCAGGTCAGAACACTGTTAAAACATTGGATTTCCTATCAATAAATATGATTTAGCTAAGCTGTGCCTATGTCCACTTTGTATGGCCCTCAGAATTGCTTCTGATCTAACTGCTGAAACTGATAGCAGTTTTCTCCATCTCGAAGTATGGAGCTGTCAGACTTCACACTGGGCTTAACTGTAAATCCTGGCTCTACAGACACTTAATCCCTTATTTAGAAACTGGCTTACTTGTTAATAAATTCTCAGCAAGAATTAAGCCACAAACCCATGGAGCATTTGCCACTGTGCTAACCAGAAGTTAAAACCTTTATAGAGGTTGATACTCCAAATTTAATTTCTGGAATTTTTTGAGTTAATAAACATTTGGCCATTCTTAATCTGTATTAACATAATGGTTTCATTTCACTGAATCTTACCGCTTCCTGCCTCATTGGATTAATTGCTTATAGAAATAACTGAAAAGTGTGCTGTAAGCTCTAAAACAATAGAGAAAAAACCCTGAATATGCCTCAAATTTCAGCCGTGTCCAAGTATTTAACATGACCCCTGACACACAACTGCTCCGAAAATGTTGTGTAGCTCCCAACCCCTAAAAATTGCTTTCCCCTGCTTTTTCCTACTCTGATACTGAAGAGAACCTTGCTTTTAAGAATTTATCAAGTATTTCTCATTATTTGCCAAATCCCCATTATTTGCAACTATGTAGCTATGAATAATACTGGTGTGTTTATCCAATTTGTGACCCCAGATGTTAATTTTAGGTCCAGCTTTACAATGCAACACAATGACTGTCATGTGGCCCTGTCTGCCATAAAGAAAAAAGTAGTCTGCCCCAAAATTTTAGTAGAAAATGTTTTAAAAGTATCAATATTCATTTTCTTCAATAGCATTTCAATTAAGAGCATTATGGGAGCTAGAACATTAACCTATATGGTTGGTCTTATCTTATTACTGTCATATTTTAGAACTGAAAAACAACAGGATTGTGATTAAGATTTTAGATAAATTACCGTTTGTTAAGTATCTATATAATATATACTTGGGTATATCCCCAGTATTTAGAATATAATTGGGCTTAACTAAAAGAAAATTACCATATAACATCGGAAGGAAAGATCTACATGATTTGCAGCAATAAATTATTAATATGCATTGTATGTCAATATTTGAAGTAAGTTTGAAAAAAGTTCTTTTTTCCCTTTTTTTGAGAAAAAAACAAGGAAAAAGACTTCTGGAATTCTATCAATATGATAAAAGCTTCTATCGATGTATAATTCTTTTTCTTTTTTAATATAATTATGATTCATTAGTTCGAAGCTATACTATTTCATTAATACTGTGGTACACGTGTGTGTGTGTGTACACATACATACATACACATATATATATATTCCTTCTGTTAATTTAGTTCAGTGAAATATATTAAAATAAATAAAAACCTGTATTTCAGTATATGGAATATTTTTTAAAAACCTTGTTCTCTACCTACCCAATTAATCCGTAATTTATATTACACAGCCTATCCATATTAGACAATATGTCAGTCTCACAGAAACAGAATAGTGACATGTAAAGGTGGGAATATTTCTGCTGTTAATAAATAGTAGACCTCCATACTTTTTCCCCCTGAAGTTAAACTCAGCTTTGCTGTTATATTGCTTCTGACAAACAAGAAATATGAAAATTTGCACTAATCTTCAGTATAGATCTTGATTTGGCAGAATCAACTTGTTAAATTAATAAACTAATAAATAAAGGAGGATTCTAGCTGCCATAGTCCCTTGCATAATGAGATATGGGATGAAAAGTCTAAATTACTTTTAAGTCACCAGACTGGAGAAGATTGCTCTGCAAAATATCCATACTAATGCGTTCAAAATTCATCCATTCTTATTATTTGACATATCATTTCATTTTAAAGTGGGACACACAATATTTTTTTGGACTTGGTATATGTTTGACCTCCTGAGTGTGGCTACATTCTGCCTTCCCGCTGCTACCCCCCAAAAAAGAATGAATCACAGACTAATCTGTAACACACGATAACATGTATTTTTTTTTCCAGCAGGTCTTGCATCAATTAAGGATAGTTTACCTCTGTGTAGTTCCCAGCATTAAAGGTAAAGGCCTTTAAGCTGTACCACAACTCCTCTGTCACCTGTATTTATAAGACTATATGGGCCTGGTCTTGCCAAAAACAAAGGATTGAAATAAGTGGATTCCGAGGTCTGTGGATTTAACAATAGTGACACACTCAACCCCCCTATTCTGCCTATGTTTGTGCAAGGCTGTAGGACGTCTTGCTGTTTTTTCATCTTTACTTTTAAAAAGTGTTATGAAGCGGCATAAAGCAGCTTTATGCCGCTTCATATAATCAAAGGAGCTTGGTTGCATGTTATGAGAAAAGCCAGGGTTAAAACAGAGATCTGATTATCAGAATTCTTCATAGGAGGATCATTTTAACATTCAATTACAAAGCCAAGCAGCTATTTATATTCCATTTCCAATGACAAAATAATTGCCTTTGTTTGAAAGTTGCGTGTAAATGGCCACTGAAATCCTTTCCTGCTTCAGTGCCATAACCAAGCATCACTGATATAGATATGTATATGTGGCAATAATCAACTTTTTCCTTGATCTGCCCTAGAAAGCTAAAGTATCACAGAAAGCCAACCAGTTGTTTGCACAGAGAAACTGAGGAAATGCTGCATCCCATTAGAATAATGAGAAATGTTATCTCCCTGTTCCCGGGTGATATTGGACATAATGTGGAAACAAGATTAAAGAAGAGAGAAATCAGATCAGAGAAGATACGAGTACCATTAGCATCAAATCTTATTCTGAAAGACAAGATTTCAGAATATTTCACTTTAAAACCTGGAAGAAGACTTGCATCCTTTGTGTCTGATATTAAAAATGTTTTTAAAAATGCACATTAAAGAAGAAACTTACTTGCTGGCAGTACTGTAAAATCCCTTCTTTTGTCGCAATGCAGGTCTTAGTTCCAGAAGGATCAGATTCCCATTTTCCATTTTGAACATTCATATGCATATTCAATTTGCCACAAAACATGGCTACTTGAGGTTCTGCCAACAGGCCAGCATTTCCATCAGTAGGCACCTGGAAGTAAATACAGATAATATTATTCCATTTTTTCAATCACAATCTTAAGTGAACACACTTAAAAGGGTATAAAATTCATGCTATTAAGATTTCAAGCAAGAGCAAATTTCAGATTATTTATTAATCCTTGCTGTGAAGTGTAGATTCCCCTTCTGAGTTACATTGCAAAGATAATTTCTTAGCAGAATTTATACAGCAGAAGCAGCTAGATTAGACTGAGAAAAAGAGTTCTGGGTTCATCATAGAGCATTTGCACATAGCCGAAGCTTTAAATGTTCTTTTTTTAAATGTGAAGACAAAATATTATTCTCTTTGTCTATACGCCACTACATGTGGCCTCTCAACCACCAGACTATTACTATTTGTCCACTCTAGTTGATAAAGGCTAGGTTCACACATGTTGACCCAACATATAGTTTGTTCTTGTTTGACTAAGCGTGTTTTAGACCAGGCTTTACCTGGTCTTTTAATGGCATATTGGAAAAAAAATGGGTAGCAAAACAAGAAAAAAAAGAGGCAGGTCAAGAAAAACATTAATTTCATTAATGATTGTCAGTTTGGCTCATATTACACCTTTCCTTCAAGAATAAAAGGTGGCTTACACCGGCTAAGAGAGAGCATCTCAGTGAGATTCTCTGGCAGGCTGTAGGCTTGTATTAGGCTTAGTCCTAATCCAACACTACATCACCCAACTGCTGTCTATATTAATTAAATTCAGTTAATATTGTTCCTCATGTAGTCAATCATTTTCACCCTTCACCTTAAAACATACAGTTCAGAAACAATTTTTATAGAGGCTCTGGAAACTGCACGCAAGACTTTAAGAGTGAAATGTGCTGCTGGGGCCTAGGATTATGGTTTAGTGTGTTGTGTAAACACAGACAGATGTGGCATATGTAACCTATCATTAATAAAGTCTTTTTTTTAGGGGTGTCCACAGGGGGAAAAAAACATGGTAGCCACACAATCATTGTGACCAAAGCCTCATTCCATCTACTACTGGTCTAGATGTACCAGTCTGCATATTCAAAGACGCTAAGAATCATGAAACTACCCTCCCACGCATGCAGTTATGACAAAGAAGCTCCTGGTTTTCCTTCTTGAAAAGTAAGTAATAAATGACTTGCTTCAAGGTATATGTAATATAAATGGGATCAAACTGGAGTATACGTATGAAAAACAAACTTTTAAAGCCTACTTTCCTTACAACTGTGATATTTTTCTCAATTTTTCAGTGTGCTTCACTAAAAAGAAAACAAGGTTAATATTATTGGATGCTGTGAGTCACTTTCTCCTTATTTTTGTTTTCAAAAGACTGATTAATCGCAAGAAGTCCAGTACATAATAATACAAGCATGTAAAAGGCATCACTTATTTAAAGTCACATTTTTTTTCTCTTTGTACACTCTATCTGATCCTGTCAGGAAACCCCCAGCAGCCCAGGGAATGTTATGAATGCTCATCCATTCACAATTCAGTAAAAGAAAACATGTTTATATACACACTGAACCAAATTGGCTCCCCAAACATCACCAATGGCTTCAGACGTTGTAGAATTTGTTGGAAGGGGCATTCTAGCAGCTAACGCAGGGCAGAAAAGTCCCAGGCTTGCTAAAGAGTACAAATTCAAGATTCTTATTCTGAAACTGGTAATATTACGATAGGAGATGGAAACAATCTTTCTGCCTTTTCAGCCATTTTCTGGAAAAATAAAACAAAAAGTATGTCCAAGCATCTCTAAATGCTTTCCTAGAGAACCATATTTTCACAGGGAATAGAATAAATATCTGGGGCTAGGCTGTTCCACAGATGGGAGACCCATCATCACTGAGCAGTCATGAGCTAGGCATATGCTGAACACATGCCTTATGAAAATGGTGATATGGGACATCAAAAGGGGAAAGTATAAATACTGCAATGTATATAAGCATCTCTTTTGGATTAGGAAGCAGTTCAACTACACCATCCCAAGAGAATGTGTGGTGTGGATGGAGGGCCTATATTCAGTGCAAGATGTCTATCTTTGTAAATTGCTCTGTCATAAGAAGGTAAATAAGTCATCAATAAGACTTATCCTGCATTATATCTAATCAAGTATATGTGTGTGTATTTGATTTAGACACAATAAAATGATTGATTTAGACACAATAAAATTGATTTAGATATGATTTAGACACAATAAAAGTAATTGTCATTGCATGAATATATCTGTATGCTCTGCTGCGTACTCTAATAGTTAGTACACATATATCGTGTTCACACCTGCATTTTTATTTATTTGCTAGATCTCCTTCTCCTTCAAAAGGTCAAGATATTGTATACAGCACTCCCTCTTCCCATTTTCCGCATTCAGCAGCCACCTTATGAGGTAGGCTAGGCTTAGAGGGCGACTGGCCCAAAGTTACGCAGTGA
Organism: Liasis olivaceus; assembly: GCA_030867105.1. Lineage (NCBI taxonomy): Eukaryota > Metazoa > Chordata > Lepidosauria > Squamata > Pythonidae > Liasis > Liasis olivaceus. Next base: position 63,179,829 of record CM061352.1, on the reverse strand, counting down.
GTCTGCATCTCCCAACTCCTAGTCTAACACCTTAATCACTACAATACATTAGACCACAGTCTAATAGCAACAGTTGCATAACTCAATTTCCTTCAACTCAGGAACAAGAGAGATTATTGCTTTCATTATATAAAAGAGGTATTTCACACATTCTCACATCTTCTAAAGCACCTTTTTAAAGGATTTTCACAGCCCAACCATTTTAATCAATAAAATCAGTAAGTCTACAAAACTTATTTCTAAAAAAACAGCTTCAACAAATGTTTGCAATGCATCCCTGAATCCTAAGAAGGGGCCATATTTATACCACCAAAGAAGACACTAAGATTGGAACTGTTGGAAAAAAGGACCTCTGATGCCTGACAATCTAATTGATCTCAAGAATGGTTCTCCAAAACTGAACTGTGGGGTGAGATTAGCCCCATCCCTGCTAGCCTTTTGGAAGACTCTGAAAACATGATTCTTCCAACAACTTTGGGGATCCATGGGGAGCCTGCACGATGGTTGTATCATGTTTAGATGGGTGTTATCCTGCAATCTTGTTTTTTATTATCTTATTAATCTTGTATTTTTTATTTATTTTTTAAAGTGTTTTAATAGTTGTGATATTGTTTTAACTGTTGGTTGTATATAAATGTGTTAAATAATTAATTAAATATCAAAGCATAAGCAGGCCATTTCAACATTATTCCTATGCTATCTAAAATTCCTAGTATGAAAAGCTGCTGAAAAAGATGTATCCCCATAGAGCAACTTGATACATTTCAGAAATTTTGGTCTCCAATTCCCATATTGCATGACTGATAGCTATACGGCTGGAGCTTACTCAGATAGTAGCTTGAAACATTCAGAAGACACCTGCCTAACAAGTCATGCCTGGTTCTGTATCCAGTAATAGAGCAGATGCACTGAAAGTAATGAATACATACCATTAGATCTGGATCTATGTCAAAAATGCAGAAAACAGGCATTAAAATATTACTTTTAAAAAAAAAAACCCACAGACATTTTTATCTTATATACACAGTGAGCACCGGAATGACACAATCACTAGTGATAACTAATTATATATCAGTGGGAGGCACTAATATACCTGATGTCACTACTTTCTCACACATACATAATGTCAAAGACTAAATTCCAGTAAATACCAAATTAACATGTACAGACACCCTAAATATACAAGGACGTGTGTGACAAATACAACTAATTCAGGATGTCTACATACGTGGTTCTGTGGGGAAATCAAATAGGAGGATGCCTGCTAAGCTATTATAAAAAATATAATAATGTGAAGAAAGGTTTACACCCACGATCACTTCAGAGTAAGGGAACAGCAAGTTCAGTATATAAATTAGAGGTGATATGCCCATGACAAAACCCTTCTGTTATCAATTTACAGAGTTAAGTTACATTCAGGCGTCCTTTAAAGACAGCAGTTAACATATTGTTTTCTCATGACACAGAAATGCTGATAGGGAAATGCTATTTCATGCTGTAACTAAATTAAAACCAAAATGTTACAGTGTTATCAACACCTGTAAATATAGAAAATTAATTAACTGGCCTACAAGAGTTACATAAGGAAATATTTGCGCATTTATTAATCAGTATTGTGATCTACACATTTTCTGCACAATTTAAAATGCTCATTAATTGCATCTAGATAACCACATGACAACAAACATTAAGCTCTATACAACTAATATGAAATACTAAATATACCAAATACTTAATTAGGGGATGCCAGCCAGTTCTTAGTACTATGAAAGCATCTCTGCCTGTTCATGACTTGTCTTAATAATTCAGTTAACCAAAATAAAAATGATACCGCTGTTATAAGAAGTAACAATTCAGCTGTCAGGTCAATGATTATTTGATGATTAACATCCAAATCAATTGAGAAATGTGTACCCTGATAATTGTTATAGCTTCCTTCCAAGATGTGTAATATTGTAGTCTGATAATCCTACACGTTTACTTGAAAGTAATTGCCAATGAGTTTAACAGCCTCATTCCTACCTGCTTAGGTTTTCAGTATAAGCGAGCTACAATACCAATTTCCTCAAGCATTACATTAACTAGAAAATACGCTTTAAAAAATCTAGCAAAAAGATAAAGCTTATTTGACTTCCTCCCAGTCTTGTACCAGAGAACAAGATACATAAATTGGAGAACAATAGTTCTATTCATCTCTCTCCTAGCTGAAGAATTATATATGAAGTAGAAATTTCGTAACTTATCCCCTTGAGCAAGATTGCTAAAGATAGCAATTCTATTAGAGAACAGACTGTTTAAATGAATTATGCAAATTTATAACTTATTTGCTAATAAAGAACTGGTTTGTATTTTCCCTGCAAACAATCTAGAACACTGCTTTAAAAAGACATTAGTTGTGTACTTCTTAACATAACCCTATTAGATTCGCAAAAGTATGTAATATCACTTGTTCTCTGTGCAGCAGCAGCAGCAGAATCAAGAACAAAGTGTTTTCCTCAAGATGACTTGTTAAAAGGATTCCACAAGAATACTTTTGCTAATTGTATATTTTAAAATCTTTTTTAAATCTTTTTAAGAAAATTGTGATGTTTTTATTCTAATAATAACTTTTATCTTTTCATAATACCTGTTTTTATTCACTTGTTATTTTATTTTAATTGTTGTACATCGCCCAGAGTCACTTTGTGAGGAGGGTAGCTATATAAATGTGATGTATAAATACATACATACAAACAAAAGAAAATAGAAATACAAGACATAAATAAATTACATAGGATGCAAATTAAGATGAACTTTGCAACCCAGATAAACGTTAAACTGAAAGCAATGTTCAAAAGAACCAAACCAAGAGTCTTTGGTATACATACAGAATAAAACAAGCTACAAATAGTTGGGTTCACACAAGTTTCTAATCCAAGACAAAACAAAACCAACTGCATTGTGACTTAGAACAATGTGTAAACAGAAACAATAACCTAGTTCATACATGGCACTAACCCAAAATATGGTTTATTTTGTTATGAAAATGCCATTCATGCTTAATACTTTTTGCAAACCAAGCAATTATGGCTTTCTCAATTAACGATAATTAAAAGACCTAGCTTAGTGTTGTGACCCATGAATGCAGCCAATACAAGTAAGCACCAATACAGGCATAAACACAAATTAGATAGATGGCCAGTAGTCCAAAGAAAGCTCCCAATATAAGCTTAAAAAGAGACCTTCAGAACAATGACCTTGTTAAAATGAACATAAATAACTCCCAAGCAGTTTAATTTTGCTTATTAGCTTATTTAGCTTTATTTAATTTATTAAAATTTTATTATAACATATTTTTTCTCCTGCTGGGATTCAAAGAAAGGAAAACACTTCTATTATACAGCAAGGAGGAAGTTAGATGCATTATCTTTTATGAAAATAGGATTTTATCAAAATTAAATGTATTTTAGGAATTACCAATTTCAGTGATAGACGATTGAAACCAGTAAAGATTAGGGGAAAACAGGATTGTTTCAAAAATTGCAAATGTGACCTCAATTTTCCTATGAAAGTGAATTCCTTGGCTGAGTATGAACTTTGTTTTACAACTCTATAGCCCAATAATGTTCCTGGGTAAAATTTAGCATGCAAAGAACAGTAAGCTTCTACAACTTGTTCTGGAGGTATCATTGAAGAGCCAGTCTTTCCAGGTACAGGAGAACTCTCTGTACTAGGAAGGCTTTGTGTATATGCAAAGGCTCCCAACCATAGGCAACTCCACTATACCCATGGATGATGAACTGTTCACTAAATACCAGCATGTCTCAGAGGGACTGAATTCTACATGGATTATGTATTATCCGAATGGGGCATCTCTCTGTTTTCTTGAGTCATTATTCTGTAGCTGGGGCTCCAGTAAACAAAAAAGGACATCCAATGAGCCTCAAGTTTCTGCAATCTATTTTGGACTTCATGTATCTCACCCTTTTTCCTGAACCACTCCCCAAAATGAAATCTTTGCAAGTAGAAATTAGCATGTGAAAACATTAAATACTTTTCTTAAAAAGAACATATTCTATAAATAAGTAATACTGGGATTCATGTAAACAAACTAATGTTAAGACTTGATGCCATTTAAAGCAAAGTGCTGATTTCATTCTTAAGAATCTGTTTTCAATTCTGGCAAGTACTCATCTAAAATACTTTTGAAGGGTTTTGATTATGCTACACTTTTTAAAATAAGAAACAGAAATAAACACTTAAAGCTAGAAAAAAAGAAAAAGATTATTTACTGTGAAAATAACTCTACAAGCCTTCTTCCTTTTTTTTGTAAGGCAGCAAAAGATACAAATATCTCTGGAGAATCTAATTAAAAAGTATCTTATATTTATTATGCTGCTGGTACAGATGCGTAAATTGTTCTATGCACAACTTCTGAGCTCAGAACAACTGTTTCAAGTTGGTGTGTACCTGAATTGTGTGCATGGAACAAAATGCTGTGATGGGGAGAGGTGATTTGAGATGAGATGGAAAGCAAGCCAAAGACATCGGCATCAGGGACTCTGGTGACAGCAATGGAAGGAAAAGCAAGTCTTGTACACAAACCTCTTCTCTCCCCAGCAGCTCCCAGCATATCGCACCACTCCCCTTGGACCTGATTCTTGCAAATCTCCCTCTTTCCTGCCTCTCTCCCTCAGCGCACCACTGCCAGTGTCCCAGCAAGCAGATCCCATTGGTCCAACCACCCCAATCTTTTGAGCATCTTTCTCCACTTTCCAGTGCTTTTCCTTCCCTCCCTCCCCTCAGCCTGCTTTTTTTTCTTGCAGCCAATTTTCTTGCTGCCTGAAGTTCAGCTCATTCTGGAACATGGCGAACCCTCTCCTATACCAATGCAGGAGGGAGAGAAGGCAGGTGGCCTGAAAGGATATGCTGCACTGGGACATCACCAGTAGGCTCTGAGGGAAAGGAGGAAAGGGATGGCACCAGAAAATCATGGAAGCAAGTGAGCTAGTGCAGTGTGTCATATTGAGAGTTGCTGAAAAAAGGAGGGAGAAAGGGTGAAAAATGCACCAGCCTTGCCATACTCACTGTGTCTGGATTTTGTTTCATCCAAAACCACCAATAACAAAAATGTTCCAAATTTCCACTCTGCAAAATCATGGTTGATCTGAAACAGTTCAGCAGGTTTCTGGAATATCACGTTTTTTCCCCCCAAGCATAAAATAAAACAGTTCTTCCATATTGTGCACATCCTCAGTGACTAGCAAAAAATCCAGCAAAAATACACTCCAATTTTAAAATACAGGGGATTAGATAGAACACTCAATAATATTTAATGCTCCTTTTAAAATATCTGTGCCACCTGCATTTTTGTAACCCTAGGAGGCATTTCTAATGTTAGGCCATTGTTTGCTTTTATTTTTTTACATATATAATTTTTATTAAAGATTTTTAAAAAGAAAGACAAAAAATAATGCAAACTATATAAAGTAAGAAAAAGAAAAGAAAAATAAATCAAAAAGAAAGCTAAAAATGCAAGAAAGGAAAAAAAGCAAAAGAAAATTAGAAAAGAAAGAAAAAAGATACAAAGAAGTAGCTTCCTATCTTCTTTACAGCAGTTGTAAGTACAATAATAAATTTACCTCTTACTCCAATTACAACATAACTCTCTTCTGTTTAATCATCAAAACTGTAAATCACAAATTCATTTTTTTTTTCTGTTTCACACAAAGTCTAAAAGGCATTTCCAGTCAGCAATAAACATAGATATGTTTTTTCTCTGATCAAGGAAGTCAATTTAGCCATCTCAGCAAGTTCCATCATCTTTACCAACCATTCCTCCATTGTGGGTAATGCCGAGTCTTTCCATCTTTATGCATACAATAATCTTGCTGCAATTATCATGTACAAACACGAAGTTCCATAACTTCTTTCCAACTGTTTGTCCATCAATCCCAAAAGCAAAACCTCTGGTCTCAATTGTATATTCATCTTTAAAATCTTCTGAATCAGTGTATTTATTTGAATCCAGAATTTTCTAGCTTTTTTACACATCCACCAAACATGACAAAATATCCCTTCTTGTTGTTCACATTTCCAACGTAAATGTGAAATGCCTTTATAAGTTCTAAAAAAATTTTCTGGTGACATATGCCAATGGCACATCATTTTATAAAAATTCTCTTTAAGTTTATAACATAGTGTAAATTTCAATCCTTTCAACCACATATTTTCCTATTGTTCCATCTGTACTTTATATCCAACATTTTTAGCATACTTTATCATATATTCTTTCATTTGTTCTTCTTTTGTTTCAAATTTCAGTAAAAGTATATACATTTTAGCAATTATATGTTCATCATTTGTACACAATTCTATTTCAAACTCAGTCTTACAATGTTCAAAACCATAAATTATTTTGTCTACTTTAATTTTTCTAATAATTGTAAATAAGAGAACCACTGACAACTATATCCCTCTGCCACTAAGTTCTTCTCTTGGTTTTATTTTACATTTCCTTTGACAAAATTCTAGTATCTCACAATTAGCCATTTGTGTTCGCCTATTATTTTTCATGTATAAAATGCTTCTTGTGCTGAGAGCCACAAAGTGTTTTCCGGCACAACCTGGGTTTGTATTTATTCCATATTCTCAATATGGTACATATAACATAATGATTTTTAAAATCCACATTAACCTTGACTTTATTGTGTTCTGTAATACAAATATCCATGCCACCCAAATCTTAAGTCATGTCCTTCTACTCCAAAAGTTTTCTATTTCAAATTTGTTCTACTGATATCCAGATATATTACTTTCTTCTCAAACTTAAAACCCATTTTATTCATCAATTCTGTTTGATCTTCTATTTTAATATATATATATATAACTTTGTCTTCTGTTTATTAATCTTGAAGCCTGCTAATGCACCAAATTCTTTTAATTTGCCCATAAATATTTCAATTCTATTTAAAGGATCTTGCAGAACCAACACCAAATCATCTGCAAAAGCCCTTTCATCTTCTCTTATATCTCTATTTGGTATTTCAAGAATCAAAATAAACAAGAGAAGAGACAGTGAGCATCCCTGTCTTGTTCTTTTTTGTATCTCACAGGGTTTTGTTAGAGCTCCATTAACAATTATTTGTGCTTTCTGTGAAGTGCAGATCGATCTTACCCACTTTATAAAGTTCTCTCCAAAATTCATATTTTCCAAAACCTTGAAGAAGAAAGCCCAGTTCAAATTGTCAAAAGCCTGTTGAAAATCAGTGCAGCCTGTTTTTCATTATGTTGCTCCAAATATTCCAAAATGTCCAACATTTCTAACATTTTCCTTTAACTGTCTTTTAGGTAAAAACCCTCATTGATCCTCATGAATAAATTCTTGCAAAAACTTGTAGTCATTATTCAATAATGAGATCGACCTATAGTTTCTTGTTCAAGTCAAATCTTGTCCCTTTTTGGGTATTAATGCTATATTGCCCTCTTTCCAATTCTCTGGCATTTTCCCTCCCTTTAGGATAGAGTTCATCGTGTTGTGTAAAGATTGTAAAGGACATCTTCAAAACGTATATAGTAAGAACCTGATAATCCATCTGGTCCAGATACCTTTCCTAGTTTAATTTTTTTTATGGCTTCAGAAACTTTCCTTATTGTTATAGGTCTGTTCATAATCTGCCTCTGTTCCTCTGTAATCCTCAGTAAATTTTGTTTCTTTAGATATTCATCTATTTTCTCTAGAGAGATGTCACTTCCTTACTGTTGTTTGCTTTTCATACTTTATCTGTCAAAACATGTAGCTACATTTCCTCAGCTTAGACGCTGAAAGGATATTGCCACACAATCATTCACATACCATGCAGAAGAAAACCCACTGAGTTCAACAGCATTTAAAGACTGCCACGTTAAGGATAAAATAGCCCAGTCTGATAAACTGCCTTTACTGAAATAGACCAATTCCAATTATAAAAGAAAAGGACAGGTGGGAAAAGAGGATACACAGAAGAAATTAAGAATGAGTTGTTATTGAAAGAGATTTATGTGTTTGCTGAAAACAGTGTAACATTCCACTGGAGCTTTTGGTAGCAAAGATATGAACAAAAAAAAAAAGCATCCCTTAGTCCCTAAGTCACCAATCATTTTTGTGATGTTCTCATTAGGATCTAATGAGAAAGCAGTCATAGTCTGAAAGGAATCACAAGGTCCAGCTATCACTGAAGGAAAAAAAAATGTCTGTTTCGGCTCCAATGGTTCAAGTCTCATTATACAGAACCCAGGTCCATTATAATACAGGTCCATGAGAAGGCATATGATACATATTGTTTAGCACAATTTCACAACTCATGGTTTAAAGAACTGAATATTTCTGTTGTAGAGACATAGTCAGACACTTCTGACTTGGATATCAGAATGTTCATATGGTGCATTTTCACACTCCACTCCCTTTAACTAATTAACTCTTAACATACTTTAATTAACTTTTTATATGGAACCAGGATTTTTTAAAAACTTTTTCTTGGTCTTTCTAACTGCATGAACAAGGCAGTTATTGTTATTCAGGAATACAACTTTACTGATTATACCTATCACAACAATGGGCATCAGCCACAATAAGGTACAATAAAATAAGACAAAGTAAAATAAGATAAAGCTAAGATAATAAAGTAAGATAAAATAAAGACCAAACAGTGAGATAAAATAGTTAAGATAAAACAGAGACATGAAATGAGTACTGAAGTACGAAACAGTATGTGTTTAGATGAATTCATCACCTTTACATGCAACCCCAATGTGTTCCATAAAACGTATTCAATGGAGAATACACATAAAAAGCAATGTGCTGGCATGAGCATGCTACACAAACAGCCTAGTGTATTCCCCATTGTGTGCCTGCTTACTTGCTTGCAATCCCTTCCTCTTCAATTTCTCCAGTCTGCGAGGGGGGAGGGAGAAAAAAACCAAGTGATTTCTGTAGGCAATCTCTCCTGTGCTTGACCTGTTCCCCCCTCTCACAGAGAGATTGGAGGGGAAGGGATTACAAGAGGGTAAGCAGGCATACAATGGGGAACACACCGGGCTCTTTGCGTAGCATGCTTGTGGCTGCCAGCACGAGCACATTGCTTTTGATGTGTATTCTCCACTGTGTGCCTGCTTACTCTCTTGTAATCCCTTCCTTTCCAATGAATGTAAATACAAACATGAATTTCACTTCTTGTTAATTACCTGAGCACTGATATGAGCATTGCAAAGGGTGGGAGAGTGGTTAGGTGGCAACAAAAGTGGAAGGTATGAAACTGATTAGTCTTGTCAGTTTCAAGTCGGCTATCCCAGTGCTGCTGGGGTGAGCATTCCAAAAGGTGGGGAAGTGGGGAAAAGGAAAGCACTGTCATGTGATTTCCCACTTAGTGACCAGTTTGCTTAGCAACAGAACTGCCAGTCCCAATTGTGGTTGATAAACAAGAACTACCTATACTTAGAAATAAATCCCCATGTATCCAATAAGGTTAGTTCCTAGGAACTCTGTTCATTATAGTAACTTTAATTAAATCAGATAAATTCTAAGATGGGTTTGTAAATAATTCTTGTTAGAACAGCTGCAGTGTCAGTTCAGTAATATAAATTTATTGTACATTGCTTAAATTTTGCACAGGTTCTGTCCAAGAATTAAACAAATGCAAGAAAAGGAAGCAGATTTATGTCTTCTATTCTTCGATAGTAGTTTTGCATCTTCAATGGACATTCTGATGGCACCTATAACTTCAGAGAGCTTACTGTTCTCTTCTGCTGATTGGATAACAGTAGAACTGGCACAACGGGAAGTTGGAAAAAGTTGGGATCCTGTTACTGATTCACAGATTAAGACATGGATAAAAGTTTAGTACTAACATTCTCATCCAACATCATTCTCATTCAACTCATTTTCAGTATTTTTCTAAGGCTACTGTACTAACATTGCACACTACTAGGCTTGCAGACTTCTTGATGACATGGATACATTCAGATCAGATGTTGAGCTGCATGATCATTTAACATTCACATCCTGTTGCTCGTGCCAAATATTTTGTTGCTCATTTGATACAACACATTTCAACAGCTGTTCTCTAGTTTTGCTTATGATAGACTAATAAAATGATGGGCAGTTTTCACAAAGATCACCTCCTGCCTAAAACCAGGCAGCATACTTTGATATACTTGATATGATCAACAGTTCTTTTGAAAAATAAAATGTTACATTCAGCATGTTAAGTTTCTAAACCAAAAATAGCCTTTTCCTTTATTAAATGTGTAGCATCCCTGATAACCACAATCGACATGCTGTCACTGGAGAAAGTTAAATTATTTTAACTCTATTTTACACAAAATGCTATCCAGGTGAGCTTATTTTGCTAAATCCATGGTTGTATTTTTATTACTCAGATTTCTGTTTAGAACACAATCAGTATATAACTCTCCATACCTCTGAGTGAAGTTTCAATTAAGTAAACCCAGGGCCAGTAAAAGAGGGGAAAATGAAATTGTGCAAACTTGGAGTTGTCATATGTTAGCCTAGAGGAGGCAGGGAAGATTGGCTCATATGTCCACAATGCATTTCACATTTCACCATTCTTCCTATTGCCTCTTAGTATTGATATTTTCATTATTCTCACAAATTACAGTTCATACTTTAAAGTGGGGAATGTAGATGGTAGGAAGAATATAATCTTGGTTTTCTGAGCTACTAACCTAAGTTCTCCAACAAGAGTTTCTAGGGATTTTAATTCAAAACCAGTATGGTAGAATTTATACCTTGATCTTTGAGCTCTGGTCCCATCTTAAATCAGTTAGCTGGAAAATGATGAGGGATAATTTATATGGGTGTTTCTGAATTCTCTTAGATACTGCTAATCAGTTAGCTAAATAGAATTTGGCTGTATTGCTGTCACCTTCCCTCAAGTCTCATGAGTTTGTCTGTACAAAGTTAGGATAATAAAGAAGCTGAAAATGATCTTACTTTCATCCTGAAATAAGCATATTATTGTGGATTATAATTAGTTTCACTTGGGCCTTTACTGAAATAATTGCTGCAATAAAAAGGAACAATTATGCATCCAAATTTTTGTGTGTGTTAGGAAAATGAAAGCTTCCCCCACCCCCCCAAATATGCTTCCTATCTGCATTAGGAAGAAAAGAGAAAATAAAGATTTTCTAGTGGACTTTTTTGTTTTGTTTTGATTTTTTTGCAATGAAAAAAGAAAAAAAATGAGTATCATTCATAAACTATTCAGCCAGGCTGGCAACTTATACTAGGCAGATAGGACATGGATCAAACAGTAAGCTAGTTCAGAAGGAATGCTAAATCTGGGCTCCCCAATCTTTAGGAGCCAATGGAGACTCTGTCACAGGGACTTAGTAAGAAATCTCTGAGATATATGTGGCATTCAAAAGCTCCCTTCAAAATAGTTATTATGGTTGAGCTTAGCCTTTTGCCTTGCAACAAACAAACTTCCCATTTAATTTCCTCATTAAAAGTATGTTTAAAGAAATCAGGGAGGTTTGAAGCCTGGTATCTTGGGAGCTGTCCATGGGTGCCATGTTAGGACCTGTAATGCTAAACCATTGTTTTGCATTATAGAAGGAAATCAAAATGAGTCTTAACTTTGTATCCTTTTGACCTTCTCCTTTGGTGTGACCACAGAGGTGAGAAGCTTTCATTTCCATTTTACATAAGCTATCGATTACTCTGCCATACAAACTGCGGTTAATCTTAATTATACTGACAGTGAAGACAGCCAACTTAAAACAATGAGTGATGAAATTAGCTTGTTTATTTTACTGGTCACAGTTATATAAAGTAGTAAATAAGAATAAGCAACCTGTTTTCTATCAAGTTATGCTGTGAGAAAATACTTGTGTATGGTGCTAAACAAGGAATGGTTAGGGATACCTATTTTCTGATACTCTCTTCTTTCTCCTTTTGGCATTTTCTGATACACTTTTCCTTCTCTTTTAAAGCTCTCCTCCACATTCTGATTCCTTTCTTAACACGTTCTTTTGTCACTCCCAAGCAGCACGTTGCAGGGAAGGGAGAAACAACTGTTGCCAGTGGTCTGAATTACTTGCTTGCGCAGACCTTGTGAAATTAGGCCAAGTCCTTAAGAAATTAATCTAAGGGCAGCAGGTAGCCTGCCCTTGTACTAAACTGTGATTAATTTAGAATGTAACACTTTCAAATCTTTTCCTCAGAAACATAGAGAAACAGAAACTTGCCTTGCTTCAGCTCGTTCTCATAACAGTGAACTATAGCTTAATATTTTCTCCTATTATTATTATTTCAAAAGAATATCTGCATTGCAGATAAACTAGCACTACTGAATACAACAATAAATGTTATGTCCAAACCATGCAAGCTTTGGGATGTTGATACCTTTGTAAGATTATATAAAAGGAAAGGTTCACAAGGAATATTAGAGGAGTTTAAATTCTGTATATGAATCCTGAGGGAGCTGGGGGCTATGTGATACTTGCAACTACCACAAGTTCAAATTTATTTATTCAAAAGACTTATATCGCTGCCCATCTCAGCATATGATTCTTGGCAGCTAACAATTATTTAAAGCACCAGCAATAATAAACAAAATTAAATAACTATAATTACCAACAAAATTTGAACCAACCAAAACTATAATCAATGCAACTTATTTTTAACTTTTCTTTTTACAGCCTTTTTATTGAATTTTGGTACTCAACAGAAGTGAGTACCAAATGAAAGGCCAATTCTACCTCTTATCAGCTGTCTTAGTCAGATAGTCAAGACAGATATCAAGATGTGATCATTGTCCTTATACTTTATCAGAAGAACACAATATTCTTTTATGTCTGCCAAGTCCTTCCAGAAGGCTATGAATTTTATTAGATATTAATCAAAGTTCAAAACTTCAGAATATTGTATACTTCTTGTCAAATTGGTTTAAAGCCATTTCACACAATTCAGTTCTTCCTAAATGTACTAAATTGTCATGTTAGAGGTCACTTTATATTGGGGATTTAATATATTATTTATATATATTGAATCCCCAATATATTAATAATATATTAATACAAATTATATTAAATATAATTTTTGTTGTTGTTGTTCAGTCGTTAAGTCGTGTCCGACTCTTCGTGACCCCATGAACCATATTGCGCCAGGCCTTCCTGTCCTTCACTGCCTCCCTGAGTTTGCTCAGTTTCATGCTCAAAATATAATTTAATAAGATGAAAATGCATGCAAATAACCTATTCCCACATTCCCTGAAAAATCCATTTTTTCTAGCACTGAAGCATACTATTCAAAAGGTTAGGTTGTACATTCTTTCCCACAATAAGGTCTGATTAAAATTTAGCAGAGAACAACCTAATAGTAGCCTGTGAAAAAGTCACATACTCTGTTCATCTGTTCCAGAGAATAAACAAGGGTGAAAAGGCTATAAGAGGACATGTATATACATTTGCATTTAATTCCAGCTCTTCTACTTCTTTTGCTATCTAGGAAGTATGGGAGTGACACTCCAACATATTTGGTAGGAATCTGATTGGTAAGACTACTGTAAATTGTACCCCATATTTTGAATGAATCAAGTTTTGTTCTAAAAACCGGTTCTCCCCATTGGTCCCTCAAATTTCTGTCCCCCCCCCCCCCCCCCCATATAAGAACTCTGAAAAATATCTTGACTAGAAACCAAGTAAAAGTTTCATATCTTTTCCTTTCTGGCCTTCAGCTTTCTGTCTGGAAATCAGGTTTATTTTCTGGTGGTCTCCTTGAATTAAAAGGATAAAAATGAAGGAAAGCAATATTATAAACCACAACCTACTGATAGCATATAGTTTCCAGTAGTACCCTATTTTTACCACCAAAACCCTCTTCAACCCCAACTATTCTAGTGGTCACTATATCACCATCCTTATCATTCATGGGCCTCCAGGCAGGGCCCCAAAACAAAGCATAATCCCCCAGATCAAAACCATATTCAAACAAGGTAGATATTGTGATTTACTTGTGAACAATGTTTAAAAAATGTTTAAGAAGCTACTTATTAGCATAAAAAGACTATAAAAAAATCAACTAGAGATGTTCAACTATTATTTATTCTTAAAATAATTTTAATTGGAAAGCGAAATAATCTAAAGCTACATTTGTAGTATCAAACGAGGACAAAAATCTAACACAATTGCTTTCAGATTCTATGGCTGCTAAAATTAATAACCAGTTAACAAGAATTACAAAATCATTAAATATTTTTCATGTACAAAGTTCCTGGAACATGACATAATAAAGTCTTCAGTAAGCTAAATAAATGGGATTATCTTTAGAATTTACCAGATCATATTACATAGATAATTTTTTACATGTCAGTTGTCTCTCTTCTACTGAAGAAGGAACACAGCATAGGAAGTATGTATAATAGGATTTCTTTTAACCAAAAGCTAGTACAGAAATGTTATCTCAATAGAGTTTTAACCATTGCATTAAATAAGTAATTAAGACATTGAGTCTTTGCAGCATGATTAAATAGATGCTAGAAATATAAATACTTAGATTGTGTTAATCTGCTTTGTTTATACAAGACTAACCAGTGACCTGTGTAATATACTGGAAGCTGTTTGCCATTTCCTTCTTCTGGGATGTTTTGTTGTTTACTTTCCATCATAGAAGATTATGCATTTTACTAAGGTAATATGAAGATATAAAAGTATGAATCCCATACATTTTCTGACAATTCTGATCAAATACCATGACCAACTAATTATAACAAATTCAAGGAAATCCAATTTTAATTTAGTCTATATCCAATCCAGAACATATACCTTCAGTCCAAAAATATCATCTTCCATAAAATAATCCTAATTATAGTACAACTATCTCCCCCATTTTAACTCCACACAACACTTTTTGCATGATTTATGCAATATGGGAATCTAAAAAATATGCATCATTTAATTCTACTTTTTAAAAAGAAGCTAAGCATTCTATAGATACTAAGATGTGAATACCAAAGCATAAGAATTGCATTAAGAAACCCCTTTGAATATAATTAGCATTACCATACAAAGTGGATTTTTTCCCTCAAGATAATGCTGTCTAATTATCAGTCTGTACCATCTGTAACAACACAGAATCCCTTTTCTTCCGGAGGAGGAATTCAGACAAAAATAGCTATTAAGACTAGGAAAGCAATAATTGTACATACAAATATTGAAGTATATTTTTGTTATGAGAATTATTTTGTACTTAAAGAGATGAGGGCGAAAGAGGGTAAGAACTAAGACACAGTGGCTTGTTTCAGATCTGCATCTGACCTGAAAATGTAAACTGAAGATGTTTACAATTATACCTGAGCAGGTGCAGAACCAGCAGGAAGGATTTTTTTCTCCCTTGAAGTGCTGTTCTCAAAACAGAATGGTTTCTTGAGGCATTACTACATACTGTAATAAAAACAACTGTGCATTTGCCTCCACTTGCAACATTCCTTTTATTTCTAAGTGGAGGACATTTATTAACAATCTATCTGCAGATTTTATCAAATAATTTGTTCAGGGCCTGAAAATCTGGGCTTAACATTTTATTGTATCTAAACAGTATATTTTCATGTATCTCAGAGATAAAAAGAGGACAAATTTTCCTACATTCAGTGAGCAAGGCTGTACAGCTATGAATTTGGAGCCAATCTTTCATTCCCCTTTCAGCAGACCAATACTTTGATAAAACTAGAATGCATTTCAAGAAAGGTTCAATGTCTGCATTATCTTCATAAATTATTTTGAAAGTATGGCATTAATATAATGAGCAATAGCAGATTTTTTAAAAAATGGCAAGCAAGGCTATGCTACATTCTTGTTTCTGTGTTCATAAAGGCATAAGTAGGTTCATTGTATTTTGCATGACTGAAGCCTACACTTGAAGAGAATCATCATTTTTTGGTTGGCCAAAAGGACTGAAGAGGTAATGCAAATCATTATCATTATACTTTTGTGATACTAAATCATATTATCCTTTATTATGGGGCAAATTTTGTTTTTCTTCATACCCTTTTAAAAATCAATCAGAAAACAGTGTCAACTAAGAAGTGATCCACATGCCAAACTATACTACTGATAAGAGGTCTGAAACTTGAAGAAATGTTCTCTCACAGACACTTAACACTATTCAAGAAGGAAATGGATATCTGATACTATACTATGAGTGGAGATGGATATAAGGTTAGGAGAGCAAACAACAGCTCACTGGTCATGCTGGGCCTTTAAAATAATATACAGTGGTACCTCGGTTCACGAACGCTTCTGTTCACGAACAATTCGGTTCACGAACAGCTCCAGTCGCAAAATTTTGCCTCCGTTCGCGAACTCCGCATCGGATTACGAACAGGATCCGTGGCCATTTTCCCTGCTGTGACACGTGGTCATGGCTTCCTGTAGGGAGGGGGACTCTCCCTCCAAGCAATAACCACCTCCCCACCCGCCTTCCTGTCCTCCACACAGAAGTCGCCTCAAGCAAGGTTAGTGTTCTCTCTCTTCGTACTGTGCTTTGTGTCATATTTTTGTGGTTTAAAAAAACAAAACATATGGTTCAGAACGGATTAACCGTATTTACATTGAACCTTATGGGGAAATTTGACTCGGGTAGCGACCAAAAATCGGTTGGCGATCAAAGTCGGAGGGGTCAGAACGGATTAACTGTATTTACATTGAACCTTATGGGAAAATTTGTTTCGGTTCACGACCAATTCGGTTCGCGACCAGAGTTGCGGAACGAATTAAGTTCGTGAACTGAGGTACCACTGTACATCTCTTCATGGGGAAAAAGGACATATGTATCCTCACTTAGTTGACCTTCCAACTTTGGCAATCATGCCTGGAGGAAGGGCAAATTGAGACAACCACTGTTATTTCTAGTAACTTTTAACAAAGCAATATGAGAAGCAAAATCTATCAGTAGATACTCTGAGACATAAAGTATTCATTTTTAAGCTATCTGGAAATAAATTAAAAACTAGGGAGAGTAAAATGCCAACACATCTGAATATACTGATCATCATTAGCTTGTAAACTATTCTCATAGGAATCTCCGACAGCAAAGACCCCTGGCCATAGCTTTGTTACAGACAGTCAGCAGCACTAGCAGAAGACCTTGGAGCCCACCTATCAGCCATGTAGTGAACTGTTTCTATTGCTAGCTCATGCTTCCTGAAATTTCAACAAACTGGCTTTGACTCCTAGCTGAATACAACACAGAAAGCTACTACAGGGAAGAGATGCAAAGAATTCCAAGCCTGATCACATCTCTTCTTAAATTCCACTGAACTACAAACATACTTCTAGGCTGAAAAAAGAGGACCAGGCAATCTTTGCCTGGTTCTTCATGTGGTCATTTTGCTTGATTACACACACACATGCACATGTACAGTTGAAAGTAGCACCTAAAGCAGCTATGCTAGCCTGGGGGGGTGGGTAGAAACTGCTGTAATAAATTAAAAAGAGGTGCTTCACCCATACTCTCATGTTCCTAACTTCCTATCTTGAAGGATATATGCTGCCCTATTCTCTAGTGTTATCCATAATATACAATAAGAGGATTCAATTGCAGCTAGATTTAAAATCAGATTTAATACAGATGCTGTGTTTGTACTGATGTTAAACCATAAAAAAAATATATGAGAACCCAACAGGAAGAAAAACTGTGCGAGTCCTCAGCATACTTCCCTTGTCCTAGCTATAACTGGGAGATCAGGAACATGCTACAAGCAGTGAAGGATATCCAGTTCTTAATATGGAACATGCATGACACTGATGTCATAGGGAGCACTATGTCCCTTTTCGCATTCAACAATCTTAGGCAGTATTTGGATTGAACAGCTTTGACACAGAAATAAATTGGGGGAAAAATAAATGGCACGGAGAGGATAAAATAGGTTATAGGATAATGTGTGACCACCAGACCATGTGGGCTTGTTATGTCAACAGATTAAGGCTGTTCTTGTGCACAGGTGATAATTGCAGGCTTCCTTGGCTAATGCAATTACTCCACTTTCATAATTTCTCTGTTCTATTTATATAACTTCTCTCTGTATCTTCAGCTAAACTAATTTTCTAATAAATAGGATGAAACAACTTTAGTAGTTTGCTGAAGAAAAGATGCCTATAACCCCCCACCTCTTTTCTTTTGTGGAAAAGAACTGCTGAACAAAAGTCTGCCTACTAGCAGAACATGAAATGTTCCATTAGAGATAGAATTATTTTCTTGAACAGGATCCAGTAATACAACAATTCTGGTTTTAATAGAAGAACCATCAGGACAATTCCAATGTATACCAATCGAATACAGTTCAGTTGAAAATGATACTGACCTAATGATAACTCCAGCATGCAAGGTGACAAAAGATTTTGGCTACTATGGAAATGGCAAGATAAAATTTCTAGGAAGAGGAGAAAATCAGACTACAAATAGTGCTTTCTGTATCACATTTCCTTATAAAAGAGTTTAAATTTTACAAGGCATTTTCTCTTTTGGCTTTCTATTCATTGGAGTAAAGTTACAGTAGTTACTCCACATTCTTCAGAAAGTACATCTTGTCCCATCTTGACCTCAGTCAGTCATCTCTGTAACAGTGAACACGTCACAGAGCTCTGTATCACACATTATGCTATGCCAGGATTTTTTAACTATAGCCTGTTGAACAAGCATAATATTCTGATGGCATACAAACCTAAGCTACGATAGCTGAATCTTTATGAGATGGGTGGCTATATAAATGTGATGTACAAAAATAAATAAATTCACTCAAGGCATTAAGCCAAAAGCAGACCACATCATATATCAATAGTTGAAGTGAAAGTTAACATGCAATCTAATTATGTGTTCATATAGAACAAGCCAAGATTCTGCAAAATCCTGGCTTATCACATAGCAGCCAAATTTATTCCAGTTTTGCTCTTCTCTGCTGGTATAACCATTTAACTAAGCAGAAAATAAAAGCTTATTACACTGTATGAACCAAAACTTGCTTCTTCCTTAACAAGCTGAAATTACAACATAAGCTTTACTCTTCATGTAGTGGCAGCAACCTAAACAACTATGATAAACTCCTATTTAAATAAATATTAAAGGAAATCGCTAAATTCTTATACCAGGCCCATTAACATAATTTAGCTTCAGATCAATTGTTTTGGAAGTTATTGACAACTGTCAAGATCAAATAAGGAACAGCCTTTCCAGCCCAACATTCTACAGTGAACATAGAAAGACTGGTCCATTTCTGTGCAATACTGAGAAACACTGTGAAAAAACTTCACGTCAGGTCAGACCTATAATTTTCCTAGAATACAAATGCATACAAAAATAATCATGCTAATAGTAAGTAGAAGTTTTGCTTTGTTATTTTGACAAGTCTGTCATCTAAATGATCCAAAAGTTTGGAAACTTCTTTATGAGGTCAAAACAGCCAATTTCCAACTGAAAACATTTGAATTTGAAAGTTTTGTGCATTTCTGCTAATCTTCTGACCCCTCCCCTTACTAAATAGTTAAGCTTGCAGCTACTGAATATATTTACTAACAAAATAGTAATATTAATAGTAACTCCAACACATCCATCCTCGGTAAGAACAGGATTCTTTTTAAAGTCACTTAAAGTTAACCTACAAATACAACAATGCATAATTATTTGGACTATACATAAGAATGAACTATTATTTCACACTTTAACCTGCAAATAGAAATATTTTTAAACCATTATCATAAATAAGAGCTGCATTCAAATGAACAACAAACCCAGAAGTTCAAGCCTTGTTCACCTTTCACTCTTCTTGATTTCTCTAGTATTTGTTGTTATTTTCGATTCTGTGATCAGCAGTCAAAAGTCATAGGTTCAGATCGACCATCATCCTGCTTTATATAAAGGCTAGTACCTGAGCCAGTGTTGCCATCAGAAAACATGGACAATGAGCAACAGTTACTAGATAAACCAATATGAACAATTTTCTAGTCAAGATCTTTTAATGAATCAAGACAATTTCATATCAGCTTAATTATGATGTAAGTGATTATGTCACAGATACATTCTGTGTAACATAGATGAGCAATAGTCCTCAAGGGTACAGTCTGGAAGCCAGATGTGTTATTTCACTGCTGTTAGTTTATAGAAATAAGATTTGGTGTCATAGGTCCACATCCTTCAAAATGCCTGAACGGTACAGTCAAACATTCCAATGAACCAGTGTTTGTCTTAGTAAGGGGTATAAGCTGGATTGTTCCTCAGGCCTCCTTCAGCAAGCCATACTTGCCATAAACACTATCCAGCTCCTGTGTATGCTTTAAGATATTCCTTAAGAACATATGGGGGCTTCAGAAGAGAGGCTTTGGACAAAGTTAGATGGGTCATTGGCAGGTCAGATTAAATCCATAGGCCAAATTGTCTTCGCTGCTACACTAACACCACTGATAAAGTAGGTCTATAACTAGAAGTATGGGAGTATGTTTTGAAGACAAAGATATCTGCCTTTCCTCAAGAAGTCCATCCACACACCCAATCTGAATGCTGTAGTATTCAACTATCACAGCTAGAACAGTGTCGTACAGTTAACTGAATATGTTATGGTTCAACTCACAAACGATATTCTGTTTCATTGGCAGGGTAATGCTTCGTTCAGCAGAACTTTATTGAGCTATAGTTTTTCTATAGTCAAGTCTTTCTCAGTGAGAAGTTGTAGAGGGAATAGGGAACAAACTTGAAGGGTAGGATGAAGAATCGCTACCAAGGCAATGGTCAGATAAGCCTGGGCCAAGAAAATAACTTGAGAAAATGTCTCAGATAAGCCCCTCCCTAAGTTCACACAAAGATAGTGAAGGAGGAGTGAAGCGCATTCAGACTTTCAAGACTCTGTTACTCTGTTACAATAAAATTAGTCCTGACAAATGGCATGTCTTAGTCTGGTCTACCTTGTAGGGCTAACAGAAGTACTCATACTGTTCTTTAAAAAATATGTTGAAGCTTTAAGTATTAATGGCAAACCTACAATTATGTAGTTAATGAAAGAAAGGCCTAGTATATGGAATACCAACCCACCAAGCAATTAGACCTCACTTGTATATAAGAGATCATGCCCACAGGTTTGATAACTTGATTTAATTGCTTGCCATTTCAATTACTTAAATTACTTCAGGTCTCACTGTGAGAGTCAGGAGAAGAGGGGCTAAGAACTTACTCTCATCACCAGAACCACGAGGAACAGATAAGAGGATGAGACTGGCCCCTCCCTAAAGAATGCAAGGGAGGTTGGGAGAGTGACCCTGGAATTTACTCTCACTCTGAGAAGGTTTCTGTAACGGGACTGAAGCCAATAAACCTTGTTGGATTGAATCTGTACTGTCTCCTGGAGTTTCCTGGGCTAATCCTGACACTCACACTCACACACAGGCAAAATCAAACTGCCAAATTTATCCCTCAGTAGCTAGAATAATCACAAAACCAGACTCAACTTGAGTGAGACAGCTGGCCAATTCAAGCTTACAACTCCTAAATATTAAAATTACACATATTTTTTCGCAATGTTGTTAGGGCAATAAAAAAAATCCTAAACACCTGTATATGCTTTAAACAAAGTGAAACACTCATTTATGCCCAACTTTTAATGTTGGTATTCAATTCATACTGACAAAAGTAACTAGTTCCCACACATACCAGATCCTCAGTTTAGCCTAAAAATCTGAAAAATCAGTACATGGAAACATGTTTGGAAAAGGCACTTCAATATTAATAAGGCTTAATATTAAGAAAGAACCAAAGGCTTGTCTATATTTGTTTTTAATCTCACTTGCAATTTTATTCTCCTTTTCCCATTTGGGAAAGAAGCATTAACCATAAATTGCTGTGGTATTCAGATCAGCAAACTATTGTCAGTATCTATCTTCTCAATGAGAATTGCAAAAACACTCTAAAGAATAGTTTGAAAGTTCAAATGGAAACTCTGGTTCTGGGATTCCCAAATTATTAACTCTGAATTGTTTTCTAACATATAAACCTGTGGGAATCAATATGGCAACTTTGAAAAGAATGACTTCATAACTGTATTACCCACATAAGTGGAAGAATCATTAGGCACATTTAGTATACTTTTAATATGGAAAAGGCATGTATTAAAACATGTTGGGAGACAGCTCAGCTATTTTGAAACACATATTAAATAACCTAAGCTTGCTCAGTTTAATTTTTAGTTATCTTAGCAATAGCTCATATGCTTCTGTTGTTCCATAAAGATGGTCCCCAAATATGGATGGATTAAATCTGATGCAGCATATCCATTCAGACACCACTTACTCTATTTCAAAATGAGTGGAGTGGCACATGTGCAGATTACTGGTGGGAAGAAGAGGCAGCTATGATCCTTGAATATGTCATGTCAATTTGCACTGCAACATGTAAAGCAAAAGACAGAATTGAATAGGAATACTTTTCCTATGAAGTATGTTAAATAAAATAAAATAAAAATAAAATAAAATGTAACTTTAACATATTTATATGGCCACACATCTATCAAAGGCACTCTGGGCAGCAAACAGATAAATACAGAACAAAATCACAATCCACAATATAAGTAGGGTTTTTTGTTTTTGTTTTGGTGCCTTCAAGGCAGTGTTGACTCCTGGCGGCTGCCTGGACTAGCCCCTGCAGTTTTCTTGGCAAGATTTCAGAAGTGGTTTGCCACTGCCTGCATCCTAGGACTGAGAGAGAGTGACTGGCCCAAGGTCACCCAGCTGGCTTTGTGCCTAAGGTAGAACTAGAACTCACAGTTTCCAGTTTCTAGCCTGATGCCTTAACCAAACTGGCTCTCAAGTAGAAAACAGAGGCCTCTAAAAAAAAGCCATCATTAACAACAGATATACCTGCGCCCACATTAGAGCTCAATTAGCACCCTGGCCCCAGTGCCTGGGGGAAGTGCAGATCTTCACAGCTTCTGGAAGGCCAGCAGTGTCAGGTTCATCCATATATTGAGGGGAGACTGTTCCATAACATAGGCATCATGTTACTGAAGGCATGCTTCCTAGGACTTATAAAGTGATACTGCTTCATCAGTGGAACCTGAAGCATGCCCACTCTACCCCTACTCTATCCTACTTATATGGTATGGACATAAACCACTGGGGAGAGGTGGTCTGCAAGTAGCCCAGCCCCATGCCAGCGAAGGCTTCAAAGGTGACAATCAGCACCTTAAATTGTATTGGGAAGCTGACTGAAAGCCTGCAGCTCAGGGAACAGCAGTGTTACTTGGGCATACCATGAAGTACCCAATATTGCCCTTACTACTGCATTCTGGACCAGCTGACCCTCCTCAATGCTCTTCAAGGACAGTCCCATGTAGACTGTGTTGCAATAAGTCAAACAGGAAGTGACTAAGGCAACCAAGGAAAAACTCATGTAATGAATGAATCAAACTGGATGGTTTACACAATATGCTAAGCCACAAACAAGTGGCTCAGAAGAAGTCAAACTTTTTGACTTCTCAATGTGTAGCATAATGGGTTACTTCTGTACCAAAACTGTCATTCAGTACCATTGTGCCCAAACTTGGGGTTTCAGGTGTGTGACAGACCCAATTTCCTGACTGTGTTGAAGGCCTTTTATGATTCTCCAGTAACTGTTTTATTTTTAAAGTTCATTTTAGTAACAGTATATATTTTTATTTGTATTAAAGTTGGGTACCGCCCAGAGTGAGATGGGTGGCCATATCAATCGAATATTTTGTTACTGTTCTATTGGCAAAAGAAGCTGCATGAAAACTCTTATGTAAGTGGAAAGGTGTATTTGGAATTAACTTCACTTTTTCCTGCAATATAGTGAGATGAAAAACTGCCCTACTAAAAGCAGAAGACAAGGAGTGACACTTGTGAATTTAAAATGGTAAAGAGTAAGTCATTTATATTCTTAAAGCATATAAATATTATGCTATATTCATACAGTATCAATCTTCTAGAAAAGAGAGCAAGAATGGATTTATTTCAAGGCAGTGAGGAAAGGTCATTTATATATTGATGGTTAAGCATTCCTGTAACCACTCTTCACTAGGCCTTATCTCAAACTTTTCAATCTTATCTCCCCATTTAAAGCAGTGGTTGCTGGCTGTGACTAGGTTAACATTTTCACTTAGTCCCTAAGAACGTCAACTTTCATCCTTTTTTAACTAATGATAGTAGAACAAACCGTATCTCCCAAAGCTCATACTTACTGTGGAAACTAGTTTTTTTGTAAAGTGAAGGAGAGGAAAGGGAGGCCCAGAACTTCACTATAACTCATGCATAGTCTATTTATGTACTCCACGGCTTAGAATGATAATTGAAACTACTTCTCTTTTAGGCATGTGTGTGCATAAATGACACAGAAAAATGTATCTTGAAAGGCAGATTAAAACAAAAATAACATGGGCTTTCTTTAGACTTATTTGCTACCTGGCTCTAATAAGAAAAAGCTATATAGTGATTTAAAAAGTGATGCATTTCATAACACTTACTTTTGTTTTACATTGTCGTATAGTATTTCAGTGCTATCATTATTAGCAAAGGGAGTCTTGAACTGAGAAATTAATATAGAACCCAATCATTTTCTAAGTTAATACAAAGTATTATCACAAATTGAATAAGTTTAATGTATCACAAAATGAAGTATTCCAGTTAAGACTAGAGTCTGGAAACTGACATGTTGTAATACTTGTATTAAAGGCATTTTCATAAAGCCAGTACATGTGGATTGACCAGCACCCTTCTTAGTAATTTTAAATCCATTCTGTTATCATAAAATGCCTACTTAACATACACCACTGCAAACTCTGTAGTCCATAAACAATCTAATTCATAGGTAGAACCTATCAAAGATGAAAAACAAAATCAGGTAATATAGAATTTACATAGGTTGACATATATTGGTGTGTGCGATACCTAAACTATAATTTATGCTTGTTCATAAACTGTATGTATTTCTGTATTTAAGTGTCTAAAGAGACAGCTCAGATGAAGATAGTAAACATATTTTTATTTTTCAACTCTTTATTTTCAAAAAGCTGAAACTTCCTTTCTCAATACCAGCCTTGGAGTAGTTTCAACATTCAACAGAAATCAAATTGTCAGTCTAGGTTGTGATTAAAATCTTTGTAATTTTTGCTTCATAAAATTAACTTGTTTGTCAAGACATTCAAAAGACAAATCAAACTGAACTGTGTTAACTGATAATTTGCAGCAACAAACATTGCAAACAGGGGCGGAAGGGGGCAGAAATGCATATCTACTGAAAGTTAAATTATGTTTTCATAGAATAGCTTTATTCATACAACTAGAAAAAGACAAATATGTATATTTGTACCCTGGCAAGAGTGCTCCTTTATAAGGTACAGCCAAACAGCCATGTCTTCATCATGAAGTAGGTATACAAACTTGGATATTATCATCTTAAACGCATTTCCAGTCATTTCCAATCTGTTGTGTTCTAGATGTTTTGACTATAACTTTATTATACTCAGCCACAGAGATGACAGACGACATACAGACCTTGTAGCTTAAAAGCTGGATTCAGACACCACAGAAAACAAAAATGAAATCAACCACATTATGGTTGAATATGATATATAAATCAACAGCTTATTCAAACCATGGTTTAATGCAACATGTAAAACTAGTCAGTCTGCTTCACGGTATGACACCTGTCAATTCCTGTAATCTTTATTATTAACATGTAAAATAGGCCTAATCATCTTCAAAGAGTTGTTAAAAAGATTAATTTGTGTGTGAGGTACAGGAGGTGGGAGGAACATCATGAATGTCAATTTAAATTCATTGGATAAAAAGGTGGGATTAAAAAAGCACCAATTTTTAAAAAGCAAACAAAAACTTAAGTCCTAGCTTTGTACAGACTTCATAGGCAGATTTGAACAAGTTATTTTCAGTGGGTATTAGATCTGTTATGTTAATAAATTTCACCACTATGGAAAAGATCGCCAAACCTCAAATACAAACAATTTGAAAGGCATTTCTATTCTACAATTGGCTTATGAAACTGTACATCTAATGCTTAACAAATAGATCATCTAGTTGGTCTTTTGAAGACTTTTTCTTTAGATTGTCTACCCACACAATATTAGTGAAGCATCCTATATCACCATTCTATGCATTGTGACTTCAAAGTGAGTCACATTCATTTAATTGGGATTCCTAAAAGAAGTGTACATAAAATAGGATTATAACCTTAATTTGCCATCCTATACTCACCTACCAAGGAATTAAACTTAATGAGACTCATTTGCATCAACAAATACAGGACCTAATGCACTGAAGGAAAGAGAAGTGAGCCTGAAAGCAAGGATGCAAAACAGGCAAAGGAGATTGGTTTTCTTCCTTCTGCCCTCCTGAGAGTTTTTTTTTTTAAATAAAGTAAATCAGCCTTCACAAATTTAGAAGTTCATATCTTATTTTTACATTCATACCCACCACACTATTCCTTTTAATGGTAACCAGCATTATGCAAAGAATAGGAAAAAAGTAATAGCATGGAAAAGAAATTTAAGGGCCTATGAATACTACTGACCTCTGCTGCCCATCGTGGATTGGGTCAATTTCACATAATGCTTTTTAATATGATAGACCCATGTGTCAATTTCATATAACAAGCAAGGAGGGAATACTGGTCAGTTTCAGCACCTATGGGGCAGTATGTCAGAAGCAGAACCAAGTTTTATTCCAAGCTCACACTATTCAGCACAAGCTAAGATCTCTAACCTACCTTGCAGGCCAACATAGTTTTCCCATCCCACCACCTTGGAGGTAATGCCTTATCCTTTAGGCTCAAGAAATTAAATCCCAAGACTCCCCACTTTCTTACAGTTCGCAAAGAGGGTGTGGCATATTTAGATCCTCTTTTGCCAGTGCCCTGCGCCCGCTGAAGGAGAAGCAAACAAGCCTACCCAGAGCGAAGCGCAGCTTCAGCCGAATAGTCTGAGTGGGACTGATTCTGCGAAATTACTGGCAAGGGGGAGGAGGAGGAAGACCGGTGGGTAAGAGAGAGAACTACATGGCAAGGCGAATCGCGGGAAAGCCGTCCCCGCACACGGGGAAAGATTTCTCTGGAGTTTCCACTCGTTCTCGCCCACCCCCTTCTTTCTACTCCGGATGCTGAGGCTGAAAAACATTCCACAGGGCATTCGCTACCTGATGGGCAGCTGGCTGAAAGGAAGGGAAGAGTTGTTAAAACACCTAGCGGTGGGAGGGCTGCTTCGGTCTGCAGCTTTCATTACAGCGCTTCCCTACTGCACTGCAGAGGCGCCATCTTCTCGCTCTTAAGCTCTGCTCCAACCCATTCCCTTTCATCTGGTTCCCCAAACACCCCTCCTTAGCGGAAAGCCTCTCGGCAGGCGAAGCGCCTTATCTCCGCAGCGAAGGAGACCTCCTGCGGGATTTCGGAAAAATTCTGCCCCCTCCCAGTCCCGCCTCCCCACACCAAGTCTGCAACGCATTCCACGGTAAACTGAACGACCTTTTTACGGAGGGACCCACCGTAATGCCCCTTTTCTGCCTTACGGGGAAGCACGGAGGGACAGAGGGGCTCCCAGCCGCAGAAAGCAAAGCCCCTCTGCTCCAAGGGCGGGAGGGGAGCTGTTCCGCAGGAGCCGCAACGCATTAACGCCTTAATCCGAAGTTGCCTGAGCCACAGGCACCTGAGCCGAGAACTTCCTCCTCATGCCCGCGCTCGGCGGGAGAGAGGGGCGATCCCCAAACGAGCGCCTCTTGTTTGCGTTCCCCGCGAGGGCGAGGAAGAGGAGGAACGAGGGGAAGCAGTGGGGAAGGGCAGACAACAATCGCCTCGCCGAAGGATCGGGTCTCCCGGCCCCACCATCACAGACGACGCCCCCTTCTCGATTTCCGCCCCCAGATCGGCCACACCAGACAACACAGAAGAGGCGTAAAGGCAACAAAAGCCGCACAGCGGCCGGCAGCAGACGTGAAACTCAAAGCATCGAATGCACTGATGCCAAGTTGGCGCATTCCAGAAAGGATGGATGTGAGGCAGAAACGGGGGCCTCGCCCTCCCTCCTCGCGCTCCCTGTTCTGCCTCATCCCAGAGCCTGCCCGCTTCCCAGGAGCAACAGAAGAGGCTAGGCTCCCTTCTCCCCACCCTTCCGAAGGCGCCCCGGACCCGGCGGGCGCTTGCTCAGCGCTGCCCAAAGAAATCCGCAAGTGAGCAGGAGGCATTTTCGGAAGCCGCCCGTCCCAGCCCGCCCTGCCTCCTCTCTCCATTGTTCAGGCTGAACAGGGATTTCTGAAGTGGCGCGGATCGAGGAACACACCCTTTCCTCTCGAGCCTCAGCAGGCCGCTTTCATCAGCTACTTTCGGGGCCGATGACCCAGCTTAAAGCTGCGGAAAGCTCTCGGCGAACAAAGACTTTCTTCTCGTAGCAACAGGGAGAGAGTAATCGGGAGACGCTTACCTCCAAAGCTCCCGCTGTCCAAGAGGCTACGAGCAGCAGAAAAGCTAAATGCGGCAGCATCGCGGGCAGAGCAGCAGCTAGGACTCTGGGGCTCAGGCACTAGTTTAAAATATATAGGGAGAGAGTAGAAAGATATCCGCCCAGCTGCCTCGCTTCGCCTCTCCGTCTCCGCTCTGCTGAGGAATGAAACGGAGCTGCAGGAACAGCAGCACTCGCCGAGCTTCGGAAAGGAGAAGGCGAGTCAGCTGATATTCCAACCCGCCCAAGGCGGCGGCGGCGGCGGCGGCGGCAGCACGCCGGGCCTTCGCAGAGACCCCTAGCGATAGAGCTGCGCAACTGCAACCTCTATAGCCGGATTCGTGCAAGCCCTGGCCGGGAAAACAAAGAGGGAGGGGCGGAAGGGTCTCTGTGTGCGGTGGAATCGGCGACAGTCTGATGTTCTGGTTTGCAGGCGAAAGATCGCGGTGTGGAGCTAGCTCTGGACGATCTCCAACATTTTTGAGTTTAATCAGAGTTTATGGCGTACAGAATTGTCCCTGTCCCAAATCAGAAGGATTGCGGAAACCGAAAATCGGTTTTAGGATGGAAGGATCCTAAAATGAACTCCGTTTAGTTCTGAGATCATAATCAATTCCTGGGATCAGGAGTTCTTTAATGTGTTTCTTTGGCCACAGGTCCAGATTGGTAACTCTTGGGTTCTAGAAAAAAGTCCAAGCAGACCCACAAGCCAAAAGTCCACGCTTTTCCTGTGCAATTCAGTGAGGTGAGTAGTAAGTATTGCTAGAAAGTACAGAGAGTGTCATATGGTTAACATAGCAGTTCCTACTGCCTTTACTTGTGCCAGTAAATCAGTTGGTGTACTTAGTGCATCTCTTGAACTTACCATCTAAGAACCTGCAAAAGTAATGCTAAAATACTAAATAGCTAAGAAACTCTCTTAAGTGCCTGAAAATATCCTCACCCACACTAATGATGGTCCAATCATACCTGAAAGCACACATTTTCCCCCTTGTTCTCATTATGTTGCCTTTCTCATGAATCAGATGGGCTTAGGCTGTAATTATTTTATTTATTTATTTATAAATCAAATTTATATCACCGCCTAACTCCCACACAAGGAGGGACTCTGGACAGTTCACAACCAAACAGTTACAACCAATAAAAACATAAATAGTACAGCATAAAATACAATTATTAAATATGCTGAATAGCATATAAATAGCATATAAATAGCTAATATAAATTAGTTGAATAGAATAAAAGTAGTATTTCCCCATTATGTCATGAGCATCCAAAGATAGTCTCACGTGTGCAAAATCTGTTATATTTTGCCATGCTTAAGACTGAAAGTGAGATCAGGTGATCAGTAATGGCCGTGATTTGGTTTTAGCCATTTTTCTGCCAATATTTCTCCTTTCCATCTGTATTTCATTGAAGTTCTTTGATACCCTTTAACTCCCCCATCCTACCCCCCACTTTCTTTTTGTGACTCCAACTTTTCTCCTGATTTCCGACAAGGAAGAAGACAGCCAATCTCACTACTTCAGTGAGTGGAAGAAGGTGCTTTGGGTTGGTGCTTATTTGCCCCCTTTCCCATATTCATCTTGTTCAACTTCTTCCACCTTTCTGACTCCACATTTATTCATTTATTTGGAACGATGTATTTCTGTTTATAAATTGTAAGTAACATAACATCTGTAGAAATAGAAGACAGCCACCCCAAACTGAACATCAACAGAATTAATAATCAGTCACCAATGCCTGCTAAAACAGGACTGTTCTGTTAACTCTATAGAACAACTGTTCTTTTGGCTATACAAAGGGGTGCCTCGTGCAAATGTGGAAATATGGTGTTTCAAAGGGGTGGGTGTGATAAAGCTGTGACAGAAAAGGATTGTTTTTGGATCCATGTCCCTTTGAGTTGCTTTAAATAGAACATTAAATGTGAGTTGCTAGTCCTTCATCCAAAATAATCAGAATGGGGCATCTTTAACACTTTAAAGTCAAAGGAAGTTAGCAATGCACTAACATCCTTACCAAGATTGAGAAAAGTATCAGAGATGTTAAAATTCCTAAGCAAAATCTGATTCCAACATAGAAAAATGCCACAAGAAAAATGCCTCAACAAATTGACTAGTAGAACCAGATGGTCAAGATATGACTGCAATTAAGCAATGGAATAAAAAATGTCAACTCAGTGCCTAGGAATTCAGAAAAACAATTGGTAACTTCTAAAAGCGAGTACAAAAATGTGCAAACCTGGTTAAATAGTAAGGCCAAACTTTTATCCCATCCTGACAGTCAAAGATCCTGTATTATTAGAAATCATTTGGGGAAAGAGCTACAAGAGACACAGTGTCATTGTGGTTTAACCAAGCTGCAGGGATAGCAGCAAACAAAACAGATTTTTCATTTAAATAATCAGAAAAGTCTTAATAATTAAGTAAGCATTTCATAATAAGCAATTGAAAGACATTTTAAATAATCATTCAGAACAAGTTTTAATTAGTGTAAAGCTTTTTGTGGAATAATGGACAGCCAAATAGTAACCTACCAACTAGATAATAATCTCCCAGACAGGGATTCCATGTTATTTTCACTAAGCTCTTCAATAAATGTAAAACAAAGCAACAGTACTAATTTTACTATAACAATATAAAACTCAAAAACTGATATAATTAAGGTCATACAGTTTGAGTTAAAAAGTATGTTAGTACAAATAAACATAACTAAGCAAGGATATGAGTGCAGAATAGATGTAATGATTAAGTCATCCGGCTAGAAACCAGGATATTATGAGTTCTACTCCTGTCTTAGGCACAAAGGTAGCTGGGTGACCTTGGGCCAGTCACTCTGTCTCAGGCCTAGGAAGCAGACAAGGACTACCTCAAAGGGCTGACACATCCATAGATCATTGCTGGAAGGATTATGGTATTGGAGGTGTTTGCTTTTGTCTTACAGTTACTCATTTGTTGGAAAATTGTTTTTATGTGATTAAAGTTAAGCCGTGCCACTGTTCTTCTATGTGATATTTCTCAGTCAATTTTGTGTATGTTACTGAGTTCTTGGCAAAGATAGATGTGTTCATCTCATCTCTCTTCTCATTTCCAAGTTTCATTTCATGGTATTGGCAGAATGGGTTGACTATATATTGGGTTTTATTTCTATTGATCCTTATACCAACTGCTTTGCTTGCCTCATTCAGCTCATTTAAGCATTTTTTCAGCTTCCTTGACACTGTGACTAACAATCACAATGTCATTGGTGAACCAAAGGTGATGAGTTTTTCATTGTCTATATTAATGCCTCTTTCTTCCCAATTATGCCCTCTGAATATCTCTTCAAGAGCTGCTGTAAAAAGCTTTTGGAAAATGGTGTTGCCTTCTTGGATACTTTGGATATTAATTGGGTGGATAAATGTTATAATATTAGTTAGGCAGCCTTCACTTATTTTCAATAATAGCCAGGTGTATTTTTCATCAATGTCTTGATTTCTTAAGGTTTTTACAACTGCATTTGACTCTATACTGTCAAATGCTTTTTCACTGTCAACAAACAGGAGACATAGGAGTTTGTGGGCTTCTTGTGCTTGTTCCATAAGCTGGTTGATCATATATAAGTGGTTGTTGGTTGAACAGTCTTTGCACAAGCCAGCTTACTCCCAAGGCTTATGCTCATCCAGTTATTTTTCCAATCTGTTAAATATCATGTGCACAAAGGGTGTAGAATGGGCAATAGTTTGTAATTTTTTTTGGAATCTTCTGTTTTGATGAGTATGATTGTTTTTGAAGATTTCCATTGTTTATGGATACCTCCTGCATCTAAACAGTAATTGAAAAGCCTTTTCAGTGGTTTTGCTAGTGTTTCTCCATATGCTCTGTAAACTTTGAGGTGATTGGGTCTGGTCCTGGGACTTTGCCTGACTTTGCTAGTCTAATTGCATCTGTTCTGATTTTTTGGCACTGATGAGTAGCCTCTGAACAGTAGTATTTTTGGATAGCTACTTTTGAGACAAAAAGGTCATTGTAGAAGTGCTGGTACTCTTTTTCAATTTATCTTTGATTGGTTGTAGTGGTGTAATCTTTCTTGAGAACTTTCAAGAGCCTTCTCTTCTGTTGCATTCTTCCAGCACTTTATGGTGCTACCTTTTGCCCCTCTGTTTTTATTAGTTATTGTAGTCTATAATTTTTATAGTCTTCCTGTAGTTGCCACTTTATTTTATGGTAAAGCTCATGGAAGTTAAAATACATATAAAATAATCTAGCAATATTCATTAATAGCATCTGAGCTCACTAATAAGTATACTGCTCTTTGCCTTAGCATATACATATTAAGTAGCAATGGGGAAAGAGTCAAATCCTGAGCATCTCATACTGTCAGTCTCCCAGGCAGACCAGAGAGGAAACATGACAAGATGAGCTAATTCTACTATATTGTAAGGCTACATTAACAAAATCTTGCAAGTCTGAAAGTAAAAATCTCCTGCCGTCTCTTTTTACCACCTGATAATTTGAGGTAGATCCTTTCTAAGTTTCTTTCTGTGCTGTTATTCAGCTGCAGGCTCCTCCCCCTTATATCTGATCATTCTCTAGGCAGCATCTCTTACCCTCACCTCTCAAGTTCATTACCACATACCATTGCACATACTGGAGTAACCAGAGGCTCCACTTCTTATCTCCAACTACTACTGATTGAAACCATGATTAGTTAAAATCACTGTTTTTCACTGCTGTCACTGTATGCAATACTTCAATTGTTTCATTTCCTGGCAATCCTCAGTAAACTAAGGGGCATGCTGGGATTGGTGACTGGAGGGAGACAGCTCAGAAACAGTCAAATCCAGTGCCCTAGTAGTCTCCTTTTTCTGGAAACTGACCAAATGGGTGGTGGAACTGCCCACAAAATTATTGCAGATATCCCCAAGCAACCTCAGGAAACCATCTAAATCCATCAAGTGCCTGGAGTGGACCATCTGAATAGTTCTGTTACTTTTGCAGAGGTTAAGAATGGCAGCAATGTATAGTTTGAATAGAAAGTGATCTAACAACAGCAAGGGACTGATGACAATGTCCTGTATCATCAGATCACATGCCATCTGCATTAAAGTGAACACCAGGTCTAATGCCTGACCATCCATATGACTTGGGGCTGAGATAAACCAGTACAGGTCCATGATTCCTTGGTGACTATTAAATTCTGAGCACTTCTGGACCTCACCCCAAGGGCATGGAGGTTAAAGCCCTTCAGTACTAGCAGCTTGAGATAATCTGCCATCAGCCACACAGTATGAGCCATGAGCTCAGCACTTCGGTAGTCTCCCTGCAACCCAGTATCATATAAAGGTACTCACACCCAGGCATCATCATCAGAGCATCATCTGGTCATCACAAACAGACCTGTCGCAGGATCAAAAATCTGGAAGGGCAACTCTCTGGCAAGCCTAGATTCCCATCATCACTGAACCAGGTTTTAGTAATACACGTGAAGTTAGAATAGCGATTGCCTATCATTTTCAGTTACTCTGCTTTTAGCATTTAGATAGTTGCACATTTATGGCATGGTCTACCTCTTATTTCTGGGCCTATTTTTGCCCTGGTGTCTTCCCAGATTGCCTTATTTCATATTATTTCATATGATCAAGTTATCTGGAGATATCCTAATGAGATGTGGGAGGAGAGCAGCCAAACCAGCAACAGAAAATAGACAGAGACTTATCTTGAATTAACTTTGTATTGCTGGAGATGCAGGATCAGACAATAGATTTCTGTATAGTTTAATTTGCTGTTCAGGAATTGACTGTAATGATTTGTATTAATATTTTATTATTTTGGTATACTAAGTAGAAAAATGTTTATTGTATTATGCATATTACTGCATTTTGTTTGTTTTCTTATTATTGTTGTCTTTCCTTTGTTCTTACATTTCTCTTTTTTTTTTCTTTTTCCATAATTTTACTATTACTAGTATAAAGGTTATTTTGAATACAGTAAGTTAGATAGAAATCTGTAATACTGTATTCAGTTATTATCATTGGTACTATTTAAATAAAACCCAGTACAAATTATGAGGAGAAAAAAGGGCAGAATCCTGAAACGAGACCCACCTGTTTCTGTTGCAATGCCAGGTTATGGAGGTTTTCTTCACTGGCTGGTGGCATGCCAAAATAGTGGAGCAGCAAATAACTGTATTATTCATTAATATGGACAATACAATTGTCAGTGTCATGGAACAGACACAATGGAGACAGGATAAGAATTGGCAATGACGTCAGCAAATTTACAGTGGCATTGTTGACTTAGGGATGTGTGGAGAGCTCTAACTTCCTACTTGGTCCACAGGCATGCATAGTGTACCTTTACTGAAAACACAACATAGGCCGGCTTTCTTCTATTTATACAAAGTAGTATCTTGTTACCAAAGTCTCTTAACCAGATGTAGAACATCTGTAACCCAAATATCTACACAGTCTCTGTTTATATAACATACTCACCCATGGTTTCCTTAACTGGGATTCGTTCAACCCGCTTTCTATGTTCACACAACATACCACAAACTAAAAGGCTAATATGACTGTCTAGTTTGTGGTTCAGTGCATTGTATGGATACAGCTCTCATCTTGTTCCCTGACTGAAAGAAAAAGAAATCAAAATCAGTTTTTTAAATACACACACACACACAGAGTTGAGTTTAGTTCCTTCATCTCTGAAGAAATATCTTTTCTTTTATTCCTGAAAAGAACTTTAACATTTGTACTCTCCTTCTGTAATATTGCAACGCAGTGGTGTTAATGGAGTAGGAGGAAAGGAGGTTGCAGAAGTTGTTTTTGCAGTGAATCCAGTGGTTTGATTCAAAGTACAAAGCACCTTGTTTGAAGGTGAAACTGTTTGTTCTTTATACTCTTTACTTCATTTGATGCATAACCAGCTCTCCTAATGAATCTCCCAATATATGTATGTCTTCTATCTTATCCTATCTGCAACTGACAGGATTAGCTGTGGAAGAAGAGCTACTGCTTGAACTTCTGGAATTGCTTTTTGAATTTAGAGGTTTCTAATGAGCCATTTTGTTTACTGCCTCCAAAGCGAGCATTCTGCAACTGAAAACCGTTGAATGTTGGTCATGCTTTTAATCAGGAAGGGTGGGTATACTCTCAGTCCCACCGATTAAAGAGTGCTATCTCATGGGCCATGGCCCCTCTGTTACTACCCCACTCTCTGGAGTACCATCCCCCTGGAAATCCATCTGGGCCCAACCTTGCTGTCCTACAGAAAAACTCTAAAAACATTGCTTTTCAAACAGGCCAGAGGCCAGGGTGAATTTGTGATTCCAACCAGTGGAGGATAGATGATTGGTATTTGAGTGCATATTTTCCCCCAGTATACTATATTTGCCTACATGGTTTTTATTTTGATTTCATTTTATGCTGTTT
Organism: Liasis olivaceus; assembly: GCA_030867105.1. Lineage (NCBI taxonomy): Eukaryota > Metazoa > Chordata > Lepidosauria > Squamata > Pythonidae > Liasis > Liasis olivaceus. Next base: position 63,143,946 of record CM061352.1, on the reverse strand, counting down.
TATTCTGTAGCACATGTATATAGAGTATTCAGGTTTGGTAGCCAATAAATTTAAATAAATATGAACATATTATAGTAACCTTACACAATCTTCTTTAACTCTCTGTTTGTTTGTGCCCCGTTCATTCTGTCGGGATATTAATCTACCTTTACTATTTCTTCATAGCAGCTATTTCAGCTGATCCAGAACTTCAAGCTAGGGATGGCTTGGCGTCCTGGCAAGTAAAGAGCCTCTTCTCATCCTTTGCCTGCCACCTTTCCAACTTGGGCATCAGCTCCCCAAACTGGGAGAAGTAGAAAGTGAAGAAGTAGCAAGATTTGACAGATAGCTAAACTTTTGATTCTAGCCATCTGTCAACAACATCAGTAATCACATCGGTGATATGACTGATGATTTTTCCCCAGCTAGTGACATTGAAAAGGTGTCAGAAGGACTACGTTATGCCCATTTGAAATGAAAGGAAAAAAAAAAAACCATCCTACAGCTGCAAACCAGAACAGAGGTTTGAAATGATGGAGACAGAAAAATCTGTACTAATTTAGTTTTCTGCTGGTTCACAACAAATAGGAAAAGAATACTTCATTGAACTGTGAAGAGCCTTGATAAAGTAAAAATGTCTTTGCCTAGCACTGAAAACACAGTAGTGTTGGCACAACACAACTAGGCAGGCCTACCACTGAAAATAATGTTGGCACTATATATAGTCAACATATATAGCCAATATAGCCTTTCACTCTGCACCTCAGCATGGGAAGTACCCAGAACGGGATCCCTGAAAATATCTTAGAATATCTATAGGAACACATGAGAAGAAACATTTTGTCGGTTACTGTATCAAAGCCAGAAGAAGCTTTACAAATGAATACCAATACTTTCAAATTAGGACACCAAAGACTTCCTGTTTATGCCTCTATGTTTGCTGATTTTCATCTTTCTGTCACAGCCATTCAAAGGTACAGGTGGGAAAAAGAAAAATAAGTGGCTGAATTTACATCTGTGTAGTAGATGTACTTGATCATCCTACCATGGATTTTTTTCCTCCTTTCCAGAGGAGAAAAAGAAACAGCAGAAAACAGTGTGGAAAAAGACAGATTTCCAAGTCCTTTGCAACAGCTGGGAAAAGTAAAAATATGTCCACTTGATAACTGCATTGACCTCATGTGCTGCTATCACATAAAGATGAGTCAATTGCCTGAGAAAGGGATTATGGCATGCAAAGAGACCTAAAATGTTCTTCACCTAGGCACAGAATTGCCTTGAGGAGACTCAGTTTGGTGGAGAAAAGCTACTACTGTGCAAGTCAAGACACCTGTTTGTGAACCTTGCAAAAACTCTTCAAGAATGAAGTCAGCTCAATTTACCAGCAGGTGACAATTTACCAGCTTTCTTTATTGGGTGCTTGCTTGACCTTACTTTCTCTTCCTTATCTAATCTTCTGTCCTTATCTAATCTTATGCAGGGTACTGTTCCTTAGGTTAATCATCCATTTATGCTCATACAATACTGGAAATTAGCACACTACACAAACTGTTGCCACTTAAGGCATACTGATTAGTTTACTTACTTATTAGCCATGCTCAGCTGCTAAACTGGCTTCTGTTAATAAATGCAAAAGGAGCAGGCAGTGAAAATGATGGGGGAAAAATATCCAAATCCAAACCAAATTGGCTGTTCAAAATAAGATGCTAGTATAGAAGCATTTCCCCCATTTAATTTTTTTTTAATATTGATGAAGAACTTGCAGAATTTATATGTTCTTGGTAGATTTTATGATAACTAGAGAAATTATGAAATTATCGTATCACAGGCTCACACTGAAAACTATCCATTGGGTAATATGAAATGGGGATTATTTTTAATTGGGGTTAGGCTTTAATATGTTTGGATCAAATTATTTTAATATGGCTAAGGAGACTGCTCAAATATTTGTCTTTATATGAGCTATATCCTGTATCAGATTCTCTCTCTCAGTTCAAACACAATTTATATATACATGCACCTCACATTTACATGCACGCTCATATGTCTTGTCAGTGGATTAAGAGAGTTCATATTGAGATTTGCAATATCTAAGAGTTAATTTTATTGGGTGTTGCAGTGAAGGACAACTCTGGCTCTAGATCTGCATGAGGACTTCATTCTCCTTCCTAAGTTCTCTATGAATGCATTGTATTTTGAAGCAAGAAATATATGAACTGTACTATCTACTACAGCCACAAACCCTCATTATGGTGCAGGGGTAGGGGTGGGCCTATTCCTGGGATGCACAAAGAATGGCTGGAGTTTATGCTGAGAATATGTAATTTCAGCAGAGTCACCCAAAGAGTGAAGGTCATCCCAGCTAAAGCAACAATATAGGAAGATACCGGAGTGGATACAGGTAGTCCTCAACTTACGACAGCAATTGGGACCGGAATATCTGTTGCTAAACAATGCAGTCATAAGTCAAGGATTGCCTGTAATCACTTTAGTAACAATGGTAATATAATCATTTCATACTGTGCAGGTGAAGACAATGGTAAACTATAATCTCTAGTTAATACTATATAAATATCCTGTATTATATTGTATTATATGCATTACTTATGTTTTATAATACTATAATAAAACTAATTAAAAAAAGGAATATTTTCACTGCCTGCTCAGATACCGTAACAGATGGAGCTATTTTTATTTCATTTTGAAGGGAATATCATAAATGGTGTTCTACACAGGGGAAAACAAAACTGTCTCACTTTCTCACCTACCAAACTATTTTTTGGTGACAGAATACATATAGCAGGGCTTCTGGAATTGGTTTCAAGTGATTGGAAAGGTCATATAGGAGCCTATTTGAGATATGTAGGCCCTAAACACATACACACACCTTTCTGGTAGCTAGGCTAACACTTTTTATTTGTTGTTTTAGGATAGATTACTCAGAATGGTTTAATGATGTCATGCAAATAGACAAGGTTATGTTTTGGGAAGATTACATCTCCTCTTTCTTATCTTTACAAAGCCATCCAAAAGCATGCACACTTTTAATGTGCAAGGCAAGACATTATCTCTGCATTTTTTTTTAATTTTTAACTTTTTGAAGGCAAAAAAATAGCTGTATATGTCTTGGACCATGGGTTATCCAATCCTGCCCTAAGGTTCTTTTTTTTAGCAATTTATCATAATTAACCCTTTGAACTGAGCCTGGAAGTGAATTGGAAGCCAGTTGAATTAATTTTATTTATTTATATTTTGAATTTAGATACTGCCCATCTCACAAGGAAGTGACTCTGGGTGGTTCACAATAAAACAACAAATAAATATTAATTAAAATACAATAAAAACAGTATAAAAATACAGTAAAACCAAACACATACACAATATCTTCCAAGATGCTTCTGAACGATAAGATATTAACATATGGGAGCATCTTCAAGGTGCTAGCCACCCTCAGGGTTGGTTGCCCCTTTTCTCACCCCATGCCAGTTGGCAGAGCCAGGTCTTGACTGCTTTCCAGAAGGACAAGAGAGTTGGGGCCTGCCTCACCTCTGGGGGAAGGGTATTCCATAGGGTGGAGGCCACATCAGAGAAGGCTCTCTTTCTGGACCCCGCCAGCTGACATTCTTTTATCAACAGGGTCTGCAGCATACCCTCTCTGCTTGACCTGGTGGGATGGGTAGATATAATGGGGGTGAGATGGTCCCTCAAGTAACCCATGCCATGTAGGGCTTTAAAGGTGATAACCAACACCTTGAATTGGACCCAGAAGCAAACTGGGACCCAATGCAGCTCACACAGCAAAGGTGTAACATGTGCCATCTTTGAGGCACCCAAAATTGCCTATGCGGCTGTATTTTGAACCAGCTGAAGCTTCTGCATACTTTTCAAGAGTAGCCCCATGTACAGCGCATTGCAGTAGTCTATATGGGAGATGACTAGGGCATGAGTGACTGACTGGAGGGATGTAATGTTCATATATGTGCTTTTTAAAAAATACAACAAGCGGGGTGCAATTTCTAAATACTTTCCAAAGATCCCTGTCTATAATGCTTACCTATACATCGGTGCTAGATCTAAGAGCATTACCAAAGGCTATGTAAGCATCTTCAAAATTGCATCTTCCTGCAGTCAAAAGTACATAAAAACATCTTCAGCAAACATAGCAGCAACCTGCTTCTAAAGGTATGTAGCAAAACAGCCACCCCACTTTACTTCAGTTGAGAAGTGTTTCTGCACATGTAGAATTGAGGTGCTTGATCAAATTAGATCAGACATATCTCAACGCTTTGCAAAACCAGAATGCTTTACTTCCATAAGGCAAACGTGCTTTCAGAAGCTGAGCACCTTATCTAAGCTAAGCAAAGTCCCTCTACAGTTTTACAACTGTAATTACAACATTTGTTGTTCACAATTACATGTAATTTTATCTTATTTAAAAGAAGGCTTACTTGCAGCAGACAAATGAAGGTGTCATTTCTTTTTAAAAGAAGTAGAAGAAGAGACTGGCTATATCCCAGGTCTGCTATATGATATTCAGGGAAAGATAAGTGCTCTCTGCCCTGCTTTATAAATGGACAAAACAGTGTATATCCATCTTCACTAATGCATTCTGAAAATGGAGAAGCATTGTAATAACACAGACTACAATCCACCTTTCAGTGATGTTAATGACAAATTCCCAGAGATCCACAATATAGTCATTATTTTCATAGTTCCAGAATAGACAAAGGATGTCTCAACATATCTCTTCACCCTTTATTTCAGTAAAGTACATAGTATTTTAAAGTAAATGCAACAACATTGTGTTTTGCTTCACTAGAATGAGGTGGTAAATTCCCCTTTGCTAGAGATCTTCCAACAGAGGGTGGATAGTCATCTGTCAGAAATCCATCTGTCTGGTGGATCCTGCACTGTCCACTGAGTTAGACTTTATGACCACTATGATAACTTCCGATAATAATGTATCAATCAAATATTGTGTCAGATTGGAGTAGTTTATTTCAGTTTAGGAAAATTAAGATGTTCCAAATAATGTTATGATAAATGGGAAAAAATGGCATGCTTTATCACATAATTTGCAACCTTCCCTCAGTGCACCAAAATAGTTTCATTAAGGATAGTTCGCAGGACAGGTATTGAGAATGCTGACCAAAGGCATTATAAAATTTGGTTCCTGGAAATCCCCCATCCCCCAAAAAACAGGTAACATAATTAGAGAGAAAGAGAGAGAAAGTGAAGGGGGGGGGGGGAACCCCTGAAAATAGTTATCATCCCCAACAATATAAAAATGCAGTTATTTATGTGTTAGTCTGACCCATTAGTAAAAGACAAAATATCAAGCTGAAATAATTTGATTTACAAGGTACTATGTAATTCCATCTGTCCTCTTTCTTTGCGGATGTATCCTCACATCTGCATAGCTAGAGCATGTCAATAATCATGAAAAGGGACAAGATGGTCAAAGGATCATCCTTTTTCCCTCCCATGTTTCCTGCATCAACAATATAACAAGGCCCTGAACAAATAAGCACCTTCTCATTTCTGCAGTCTCTTCCTGAGTTTTTCCTCTGGTTCATTAAACTTTCCTTGGCCTCGTGATTGCCTTAGTTCCAGCTTGCATGCATTGATTTTGTCAGCCTTGGCTGATAGTATCTGCTTGACACAGATTGCTGACAAGAGGGAATGGAATACCAAAACCTTGCTTTGAAGATTAACTTGCAACCAATTAGTTACATTTTATGGGAGCTGGAGTCAGTTTCAAGGTGGTCTTGTGTATTATGCAAAATGTAATGGTCCCGTTCAGTATCAGACATTCATGCTGTCTTGAAGGATGCTATACGATTCCATTGTTTAGTTCCCCATCCTCAATCTCCTCACTCTCAACCAACAGTTTACACTGGCATGTAGGTCTTTGTGCCCCCATGGTCCATCTGTCTTTCCATCATTCCTTCTGCAAACTTTGGATTTTCCAATATTATAGTAATAACTGCCTTTTGAGCTGTGACATTTCAGTGAAACAGCCCAAACGGTTCTTTCAGGAAGAAAGAAAGACAAATTACATTTAAGTGATTTTCCGCAGTACAGGTGGAGAACTTTAGACCTTGGATTTAATAATCTTATGGGTAGGCTTCCTATAGACAACATTTGAAAAAAGACACAATTCTGTTGTAGGCAAAAAGTTGTGATTATATTGTATTAGAAAAATAATAAAATTAAGATTTATAATATTAAAAAAAGTTTTAAAAATAACATGAAGAAAATGATGTTACAGTGAGCAACATGAGTCTCATTGGTCCAGCAATCCTATCTCTGTCAGTCCTTCAAGGTAGACCAGACTAGGAAACCAATGTCATGTAGACCAATTCTATCTTTATTGTAAAGTTATGGTAACAGAATCTTGAAAGTCTGAATGCGCTTTTCCCTTCCTCCTATCCCCTCAAGGCCATTCCCTCTGCCTCCTACAATGTCAGCCCAGGAATTGATCATGGTCCTGTATTAATCTGTCCTACCAACTCTGTTTCTTGCGTGCTAGTCAGGGGGACCATAAATTTTGACTTAAAGGTCTAGTTCCACCATTGATCACAATTTTTAGTTATATCAGATATTATAAATTAATTCTATTTTAAGCACCAGTTGGAAAAGTAGCCTTTTGTCTGTGTGTGGCTTCTGAACCATTGCTCTCTGTCCATGTTCCTGCCAAACAACATAAAGGTCCTGTATTGTTCTCAGGCAACAGAAAATTTAAACATCTTTGTGAATTGACTGCTATACAGCCATGTAGGTTTGGGGGAGAATAGTATGGAAGTATTTTGCCATTGCCTTCTGCCAGGATATTTTTCAATGTACCAATCTAGTCTCCAGTCATGGTAATCCCTGATGGTGTTCTTCCCAGTACTAACCAAGGCCAATCTTGCTTAGCTCCAAAGTCCACGACTTTAGACAAAGACTATCACTTACTAATATGAAAATAAATATTTAAAGTTGTCCTTCCCCAGAAGAGAGCCTGAGAAGTTTTATTTGATTTTATGATTCATTCCATAGTAATACTTCATATGTTGTAGCAATAGAAAATATAAGCTTTTTTTTTTTTTGTAAAATCCTAATTTTTTGCAATTTTTGATCTAAGCCAAATTTGAAAGTGAAAAACCAATAAGCTTTTAGCCTTCAGTAACAAAAAGTACTGAAATAAAGTATTCCTGACACAAAGAGTGTCAAGATATTAGTAGGCAACAAGGCTTATTTGGATGCCAGCTGACTATTACTAACACCTGACAAGTCATTATAAACATCACAGAGCATTTGCCTTGGCCAGGTTTGGTGCATGTCAGTAATCTGTTATGGTGGGTGCAGAAAGATTCCCCACCAAGAACATTTCTACCCATTTGCCTCTCAAATCATGGAGGATGTGCAACACAAATTATTATAATTTTTGTAGGGACTTATGTGCTATATTAATTAATCCCCTCAGAAAAAAAATGCCAATTACAGATTATGATTGGTATATTTCTTTTTCCCCGCCATACTATAGGACCATTGCTACCCAAAAACTCCAGAGTCCACTTGAGTTGGGCAGCCAATAAATTTAAATTAGTAGTAGTAGTAGTAGTAGTAGTAGTAATATAATAATAATAATAAACACCCCAGACTCAACAATTGTTGATAAAGACAAAAAAGTCTGGATAGTGGATGTTGCAATACCTGGAGACAGCAGGTAGAAGAGAAAGAACTGGACAAAATCACAAAATACAAAGACCTGCAAATAGAAGTAGGACGACTGTGGAAAAAGAAAGCAAAGATAGTACCAATAGTAATAGGTACCCTGGGTGCAATCCCAAAACATCTGGAGCACCACTTGAAGACCATCAGCATTGACAAAATCACCATAAGTCAATTGTAAAAGGTAGCTTTACTTGGAACAGCTTACATTGTGTAACAGTACCTTTAACACCATCGAACAACATCTTCCTATCCCAGGTCCTTGGGAAGGACTCAATAGGAGGATAAAAATGCCAGGTCCAGTCTAAACATCTGGCTGACTATGACCAACAATAATGACAAACTGTGACTATATTTTGCGTAGCAATTATGATAACTCATTAGCAAATATTATCCAACACACTGAACTCTTTTAAAACTTTTAAATGTTTATAATCCTCACATAGATCATTTTTTGTTGCTTCCTGGATCCTTTTCTACTGTTGCATCTATAGAATATGAGAGATTTTATATGAATATGCTGATCTAAGATTATTACTTGGCCTTCATACTATACATCCTTTCTTATCTAAGTAGTGACAAAGCTTGCTGTGACAAATATTGTAAAATTTGACCCTATAGGAATTATTTGGATAGTGTAATACATTTTTTGTGGAATTAGTTACTGTAGCAAAGTCAAATTAACATTTTAATTTGACAATACCTGGTCATGTTGATCCTTTGTGATTTAGTTATTGTGTATTGTAATGGTTACTTAGCCAAGCAATCTTTCTGAACTTTGTTTCCGTAATTGTGTCAGAAGAACTTTGTTAATAACTATTTCAGAGTAATGGAAAAGAAACATGAATATGTTGTATTTGTAATGTACCAGAACTTAAAATAACAGTTGTGACAAAAATCAGGGTATACTATAGACTACAAGTTCTTTTTTTTTTTTTTCCTGAAAACTTCCATGAATACAGAAGTGCATTTCCTAGAGACCAGTTTTATTGGTCTGTGCGCCAGCATAATACTGGAGTCGACAGATATTTTACCAATCAATATCTTCAGCAGCCTCACTGCACAGATTAAGAAAGAAATGAACTCAAGCTATTTCTCCATCAATCACCTGCATATATCAGGCTAAATGTTTCTTAAAAACTGCTTTGGAAATGGATGAAGAAGAGGGCTAAACAAGGAGCATCTGTCAGAGTAAATGGGATTAAAAATAAATCTGATTAAATGATTTGGGATGAAATTTCAGTGAGGGGATGCTGGAAGGCATATTTTAGATACTTGTATGGGAGTAATAATAGTATATTTAAGACAAATGCTATAAATGATTGTGTCCTGAAAAATAAATGAAAAAAAAGTAAAATATGCTATAAGAGTGTTAAAAATTATTAAGCTGCAGATGTAGATGGTATAACCAAAAAAATATTAAAATATGGATATGACTTTCTGGTAAGTGACTGCATGATTTGTTGAATGTTTGTGAAGACAGCAGCTACATCTTATTATTTGAAATGTGTTGCTATTCCTCTACACAAGGAAACAAATAGCAAGAGTGAATGCAGAATTTACAGGAGAATTGGTTTGTTAAGTGTGCCAGGGAAGGTGTTTCATGGAATTTAGACTGAAATGATATGAGAAGTGACAATGAGCAAAAATTGTGAAGTGCAGTGTGGCTTTATGCATGTAACTGAGGTCTGTATGAATATAACAAAGTGTACTGTATGTTCATTGGGAAAATGTCGAATAAAATCAATAGTTTTTAATTATGTACTGGTTTGTATGAATATGAAACTGATGGTTGGTTGCTGAATGTGGTAAGAGCAGTATATAATTAAAGTATCCACAAGAATAAATGTAATTATATAACATTGAGCAGGAAGTGAGAAAAGATTATGATATACCCTTTCAGTTGTTTATAGATATATATGCAAGGAATGTTTGTGGTGATATTAAAGGTATTGACTGGGATCATGGATGTACAAGTTCAATAGATTTCACAGGAAAAATTGAATGAATAGTTACAAATTCTTAATATATGGCAAAAATAGAATTGGTAGATGCATATCTTGGTAAAATGTTTACTAAAGATAAAATGAATGGAGAAATTTTGCAACATGAAAATGTTGGTAGAAAGGTGTGGATAATATATAGTGTGTTTTGATGAATGTATACTTGTTGAAATAAGTAAAAATGGCTATCTATAAGGACATATTTCTGCCTGCTTTGTTATATTGAAGGGAAATTTGGATATGTCAGGGAAAACATAAAAGTAAATTCACTGCAGTGGGAATGGAATATCTAAGAGTGTGAAGTACACTAAAACAAGATGATATAGGGCCAAGAATGAATAGTGACTGCATACAAAAATAAAAGATTAGTACAATAGAAATAGTTTGTAGTGGTTTGGTCCTAGAGAGAAAACATTGGAGGACTGAATCATAAAACAAAATATGAAGGATATATATAATATCATAAAAAATGAGTTTGAGAAAGAGTTGGCCAGATGGAGTAGAAATCCTCAAAAAAAAAAAAAAAGGCAAGAAGTTTAAAGAGCAAAAGGTGGTATAGATACATGATGGAAGCAAAGGTCATTTGCAAGGGTAGAAAATTATGGATAGACCAACTTTCACTTTCACAGAGTGTCACTGGGAAAACCATTGCTTGCACTTTTCTGATCTTTGTAGGTACAGACGGAAGAAATGGGATAGAAAAATGATTGATGCTTTTGAACTTTGGTATTGGAGAAGATTCCTGAGAATACGATAGACAGCCAAGAAAACAAACACGTAGATCATAGAGCCAATCAATTCAGAGTTTTCCCTGAAGGCACAAGTGACCATGCTCAAATTATTATATTTTGGATTTATTATGTGAAGACATAGCTCTCTTGAAAAGTTTATAATGCTGGGAAAGGTGGAGGAGAGGATGACCAGCAGTAAAGAAGACAGACTTGATTACAGTAGCAATGGGTTCACTGTTGGATGACCTGGAAGGCCAAGTTGGAGAAAAATCATTCTGGGATAGATCTATGTGGTCACTAATAGACTGGATGGTACTCAATCAATCAATCAATCAATCAATCACCTATAAAGCCCTTATAGTACCACCTGCTCCAGCCAGAATCATCCCTACCCACTAGATCTTGTAGGGACAACTGCTTGTAGTCCCATACTTCTGGGGCGTGAGGGAAGCCAAGGCTAGGAAGTACTGCTCTGCAATGTCCTCCCATGAAGATCAGACTCACCCTCTTCCCTGCTGGCTTTTAGGAAACTACTTAAAGCAGAGTTATTCCAAAGGTGATTCTCTTAACTTAATCATCATACCATGTTTTATTTTTTATTCTGTTTTTTTTTTTCCTGTCTTCATGGGGGTTTTATTATGTCATTATTTGTTTTAAATATACAATGGATGTTTTAATTGTTGTTATATTGTATAATCTATAAGCTATCAAGAATCCTTAGATTGTTGTGGGGTATAAGTTTAATAAAGAAAATAAATACATTTCCTTTGTTTTATATTCAATATTTTCTTGCTGAACTTCACATAAGGTTGCTTACCCCAAAAGGAAAAACCATGAAAGGCATGGATGGATGGATGGATGGATGGATGGATGGATGGATGGATAAGCTACTTATTGTAGTTTAATTAGATCTATCTATCAAGAACATGTGATTATGGACTATGTGACCCTTGGATATTTTATTTTAAGCATGTAACACAATGACTAAATCTACTATGTTGGTTATGAAAAACAAATATTTCAAATAATTATCTTTTTCATAAAGATGAAATTGTTCATTGTTAACTTGGCAGTGACAGAAAACCAAGATGGACATGTCAGTTTGCATAAATGCAAAGCATATAATTTATATTGTTATGAAAATGAAAGCCATGAGGATTTTGCAACAGAAATTTCTAGACAGTAGAAATTTCACTCTCTCCTCTACCATAATCCTGGCAAAAACTGCCTCTCTAAAGCCACTATTTACATTTCAAAAGAAATCCCATTGGTACCAGTGGAAGTTTCTTTTGAAAAGCAGATAGAAGTTGCAGAGAGAGATGGATTTGCATGTTGGATTAATTAATATAGTGTGGTTTACAAATCATAGTAGCTAGGTTTATCCTTAAATGTTTGCTTATTGGAAGCATATTTTTGTAGAGTTCAAGTATATTTAATTATACATTAGCTTCCAGTTGTTATGATAAATGGACAGATCAAGATGTTGGTTAGAGATATGTCATTATTATCAACATAGGCTGAAGATAAAATACTATAGCAATTACTTCTTTCTTTGAGTTCCATCATAGTTGACCAAGAGTTCCATATTAGTAATGCCAGTACCATACCAAGGTCAACAAATGTCTTCCAAGACTGCCCTCCCAATTGTGGAAACATAGAGGATGCTTCTTATCCATGTGCTGTTAGATTCTGCTAACACAGCTTTCCCCAGTCTAGCTACCATTGGGCTGCATGAGCCATGCTGGCTGGGAATGATAGGATTTGCAATCTAGCAACAACTAGATGATGCCAGGCTGGGGAAGACTGCTCTAATACCTTGCATAATAACTTTTTTTAGCTACCTCTAACAAAACAAATGGCAAAGTTTGGCAAAGAAAAGCATTCACCAGTGATAGCTCCATTCTAGAAAAGGGAATGCTGAACTTTTGCCAACAGCATTCCTTTAAACATGGGCATATTTATACTGCATGTGCAAACTTTGATTTTATTTCTGGATTTTTCAATGGAAGATGGAAAAAGTTTGATCCTCAATCAAGTATTTTTTTTTAAAGAAAACATCCTGATGTAGGCTCCATGGTATCTCCCATGGGAAGGAAGACCATGGACTGAAATCTTGCTTTGCAAAATTTACTGTGATGGCATATTCATTTTTAAAAACAGAATATCAAAACAACTGCAGACCTGGAAATTAATTCAGGATAGGAAAACAAATTAATCAATTATGTATGTGTGGCAACGCTTTCACTAGCATGTTGTTAGAACTAAAGTATGCACTTCAGGGACAAAATCAGTATACCCAATGTTTATAAATGAGCACATCTGAAAGTAGGGTAATAGAAACTATAAAGTGTATAAAATGTATTTGCCGTTTACACAGGCATTGTTCTGTACATACTTTATTGTGGAAAAAAGTTATTATGGCTTTTCAAATATAAAGATACACCTGGGATACATTTGGAAATATATAATTATTAGTGATGGTACTTTAGAATTGATCAAGGAAAGCATTATCCTCTTTTAGATGTCACAATATTAAAATATTCTTAAAAGGAAAGATCATTACTATCATGATAGAGCAGTTGGGCCTCTCTATTTTGTAATCAAATGTACAGTTTTAGGTAGCCTTCCCCAACCTAATACTCCCTGGAAGTATTGGAACTCTACATCTTGAAATTCTCCATCCAGCCTTTTAGTTGGCAATTCGAGGAGATGTAATCTGAACACACCTGGATGTCACCTGCTTGAGTCTACTGACAGGATTCTTCTGATTCTGTGATTTCATTTTCTTTTACTGACAATTGATGCAGTTTTCAGATCTGCCAGTTTCTCAGCTCAGATTGCAACACCAGTTACAACTTTTCTCCAGCCATTCTAACAGGAGAAAGCTGTTACCAGTCAGTTAAGAGAAAGAATTTCTAATAGCTGTCCTTCCTCACCCAAAATTTCTAATAAGTAATCTTCTTATCAAGGTTGTTATTGCATTCATTGCAGACGAAGTGGAAAAGTCTCCCAAATAATGGCTGCAATATGTGTTCAATGAAGCTAACTCACTAACAACAAGTTGCTTATTTGCTGCTTTTCTCTATCTTCCAGGATTGTCTGGACAGTTCAAAAATAAAAGTTAATAATTATATTGTAGTTCAGATGTGGAGGAAACCTGATTCTGTTACTGTAACAGATTTATATTTCCCTATGGTGGAAAAGATGGCTCTGATTTGTCTTGTGCTGTTTCAAAAAGCCTTGTCCTTATCTGTTGCATCAGTGCACTTCAAATACAAGAAGGAAGCCAAACATTCTTTTGATATTTGGCAATATGCCATGATAGGGAGTATTACATTCAGTCATTTTATTGCTCTGAAAATAAATATATTTGCTTTCAGTGATATGGACGAATTTCTGTGTTCTGAATCCCATATCATTAGAGGAATTAATTCACAAATATTCAAATACTGCGGCTTATTGGATCAAGCTGCCTGGCAAGTATGTGAGTTTATGTCAGAGCTGCAGGATGTTTTCATTTTTCATTTTATTTTCTTTATAGTTGCTTTAGGTTAACATAATCATTGTCACCAATTAAAAAGAAATTCAGTAAAAATAATCAACCAAAACCACATAAACATTAAAGCTAGACTAAAGACATTAATCAACTAAAGCAAAATAACAGCCTGAGAAAGAAAGAAAAGAAATAGTAAAACTGGCGCAAGGAAAGTCTTTTTGGAGAAAAAGTTAAAGCAGCTGGATAGCAATTCCAGGAACTCTCGATTAAAAAACAAGGGGGTGAGGAGGAAATGTAGCTGGTGTTTAGGCCATATATGGAATGCCCTTATTTCTAGGGGTGACATTTGTTTTGACTTTAACACCTGGATTTTGTATTTTCAAAAATGGAGAAACAATAATGATTTGCTTGTGTGTGTGTGCGTGTGTGTGTGTGTATTCCTGGAAAGCTTTGGGATAATTTTGCTGGAACCCAACATCTCTTTAGTAGGCAATGCAAAAGACACACTATAGATTTCCTGATGCCTCATCCAAATCTAAAGCCCGAGCAGACACAACCTAAATGCCAATCATATATTTTATCTTCCTTTCTTTTTTAAACAGACTTGCAGCTATTTTGTAAATTTTCCATTGGCCTCATAAAGTCCATTGATTTGGGATTTCTTTTCACTTTTGAAAATAGCATTCCACTGAAGGGGTGTGACAGCAGAAAAGCGCTTATCATAAATCATCTGCTATACTCCAAATAGCTGAGTGAGAAGCAAAAGGGCCTCCTTGAAAGAGCTTAACACCTCAGGCAAATTCCTGTGAAAGTGCTGATCCTTCAGATCCCAAACTATTCCTGCTATGGGACTGAATCTAGAAACAATTACTTAGCCTAAAAAAGTCATTCTAAGATTATATTTCCTACTACTTTGGCATATATTGTTTACATGTCTTTGATTTTCAGTGTCTCTTCATTTCCTTCTTCCGTATTATTAGTCTTTGAACTGATAATGCATTTGATTATTTGGAATGCAGATTGTAAGTCAAAGAGCAGAACATACTTGGTTATCATTTAGATTAACCTTTCTTGTTACAGAATGGCTTATATTGTCAGCTATTTTGCTAGACAGCCCTGGGGTGATTAGGTGTGAAACTGAATAAAAATCAACCAAAATTACTCATCTTGAGTAATTAAACTTACTCATCTTGAATATGACCAAGCTTTTAGGATCATATAGGAAATGATTACATCATTCTTGGCTGTGAATTGCAGAGATTCCACAGGCAAGATGCACATTTAATAGTCATTAATATGCAGCAAAGCATTAAAATCCTGAATCTTCCACCACGTCACTTCTTAGATTTGCTCTGGATTCCCAATTAGCAAAGACCGTTGTTTCAATACCACAGTGTTATAATTAACATGAAACAATTGGTTTTATGAGGAACCTTAATGATGAACTTCTATCAATAGAAACTCATGGAACAGAAACAATCAGGAGGACAGCGTAAAAAGAGATAGCCGCTACTGTGTGTGAATAAGTAACATTATTCTTCTTTGCTGGCTGACTCAGAAAATGTAATTTGATATGACAACTGAGTAGAGCCATTCCAATAATAATGACATAGTCACAATAATGAGTAGAATAACCCTAATAGTGTCATTAGTAAGGATTATAAGACGTTAAGGGGAGTTTTCCATCTTCTAAATTCTCCAGTTCATGGGAAGTTTTCCAAAGAGTTGTAACCTTACCTAAAGAATGTTAGACTTTGGTGGAACTTGAATCTGCTGGTAACAAGTCATATCAGGATTAAAATACCCATCTTAGAAAAATTCAATTCATAGGATATAATCAATATTACTTTTAAAAGTATAATATAAAAATAACTGCTGTTGGTTTTTTATAATTAATTATAATGAGCTATAGATGCTTCTGAAAAACAGTCATATATAGATAAAAGTAAAAATGAAAGTAGCAGTGACATAATTATTCCTTTTCCCATCCTAAATAATGAACTCTGGAAACTGTAGCATGTGCTATAGTTACCTATCTGGATTGAGATAATGTGTATTTTGCATTTGTGGTTGATCATTTTTGTATACCATCCAAACTAATGTTGATTTAAATAAATGAATAGTCTGCTTCAAACTAATATATCAATACTAATTAAACTAAGATATTTCTGCATCTGTCTGAACTGCCACTTCCTTCTGCCATTTGCAATGTTCCATGGAAGAAAACTGCTTGGATCAAAAAAATCACAGTTACTTGTTTTGGCCAAACTGGGAAAGAATCATTACAAACCATCATTGGATTTGATTTTGGAACATGGCTTGTTCTGAACCTGGTAATCTTATTATCCAAGTACTCAGGTAAGAGAAAACTCAAGATAGGTAATCAAGGAAACATTCAATTGTGGCATGGGGGCATGAAGTTTGTTGAATATTTTAGAGCTGTGTTTGGATATCTTGCTGATAAATGGATTAGAGATGACATACTTATTTGATTTGCCTATTGTTAAGAGATGGGTTATGGGATGAAGAGTTTTATATTAGTTAACAAAGAAGAGGTGAAGAGATTATGGAATTGTTTATACTTGTCATGTTGAGGGTGGGAAGTCATTTTCTTAGGGGGGATGGTTTTTTTGTTTTGTTTTGTTTTGTTTTGTCTTGTTTTGTTTTTTGCTTTATCCATCAGTCCCAAAAGAAATATCTCTGATTTCAATTGTATATTAGTCTTTAAGATCTTCTGAATTAACATATGTATTTGAGTCCATTTTTAAAGCTTTTTTACATGTCCACCAAACATGATAAAAAGTCACCAAACTTTTTATCAAACATGATAAAAAGTCACCAAGCATGATAAAAAGAAAACAATTTTCATCCAGTCTCCCACCTCCCCCTTTTAGGGAAGGTGGTTGAGGAAGTGGTGGCATTGCAGCTCCAGAGGATCCTGGATGAAACAGATTCTCTGGACCCTTTTCAGTCAGGTTTCAGGCCCGGATATGGGATGGAAACAGCATTGGTCACACTTTTGGATAATCTCTGGCAGAAGCAGGATGGGAGTAGTGCATCCATCCTTGTTCTTGATCTCTCAGCAGCTTTCAATACCATCGACTATAATATCCTTTTGGGTTGGCTTGGAAAGTTGGGGCTGGGTGGCACAGTCTTGTGCTGGTTCACCTCCTTCCTCCAGGGCTGGTCCCGATCAGTGTTGATAGGAAGCAAGAGGTCCAGCCCGTGACCTCTTCTTTGTGGGGTGCCTCAGGGTTTGGTGCTCTCACCGCTCCTATTTAACATCTACATGAAACCACTGGGTGAGATCATCTGCCACCATGGGATGAGGTATCATCAATATGCAGATGATACCCAGTTATACATCTCCATCCCAGGTGATTTGAGTGATGTTGTGACTACCTTTTTGTGGTGCCTGGAGGCTGTGGGGGTCTCGATGGGGAACAACAGGCTTAAGCTGAACCCTGGTAAGATGGAGTGGCTATGGTCTCCTCTCTATATGGAAATTTACCTTCTTTGGTCCTGGATGGGGTCACACTACCCCAGTCAGACCCAATGCGTAATCTGGGGGTCCTTCTGGACTCACGATTCCTGCTCGAAGAGCAGGTGGCAGTCGTGGCCAGGAGGGCCTTTGCTCAACTATGTGTTGTGCGCCAGTTATGCCCTTTCCTGGAACGGGAGGACCACTAGTCAGTCACTCATGCCCTAGTCATCTCCCGTATAGACTATTGCAATGCGCTATGCATGGGGCTACCATTGAAGAATATCTGAAAGCTACAGCTGGTTCAAAATGCAGCCACCTGGGTAATTTTGGGTGCCCTAAAGATAGCACATGTCACACCTTTGCTGCGCGAGCTGCATGGGGTCCCAGTTTGCTTCCAGGACCAATTCAAGGTGTTGGTTATCACCTTTAAAGCCCTACATGGCATGGGACCAAGTTACCTAAAGGACTGTCTCACCTCCATTATATCGACCCGTCCCATCTGGTCAAGCAGAGAAAGTATGCTGCGGACCCCATTGATGAAAGAATGTCGACAGGCAGGGCCCAGAAGCAGAGCCTTCTTTGCCGTGGCCCCTGTCCTATGGAATACCTTTCCCAGAGATTAGGCATGCCCCTACTCTCCTGACCTTCTGGAAAGCAGTCAAGACCTGGCTCTGCCAACTTGCATGGGGCAAGTAAAGGGGCAACCAACCCTGGGGATGGCTAACACATTGAAGATGCTCCCATATGTTAATATCTTTCTGATCACCAGCACCTTAGAAGATATTATTATTTATGTATGTACTTGGTTTTATTGCATTTTTATACTATTTTTATTGTATTTTAATTAATATTTATTTGTTCTTTTTATTGTGAACTGCTCAGAGTCACTTCCTCATGAGATGGGTGGTGTCCAAATTTGAAATATAAATAAATACATAAATAAATAAATAAATATGTTCATCATTTGTACATAATTGTATTTCAAAGTCAGTGTTACCATGTTCAAAACCAAAAATCTTTATTTACTTTAAATCTTTCTAGTAATTGTACATATGAAAACCACTGACATATATATCCTTCTGATATCAAATCCTATCTTGATTTTATTTTGAAGTCTCCCTGGAGGAATTCCAGTATATCACCGTAAGTTAACCATTTATGCTTAGTTATCATTTTTCTTCTATAATATGCTTCTTGTGGTAACAGCCATAAAAGTATTTTCAGATACAACCTAGATTCATATCTATTCCATATGCTCAGTGTGGCACATCTAATAAAATAATCTTTAAAATCTATATTAACCTTAGCTTTATCATACCATAAATAGCCATGCCATCCAAATCTAAAATCATGCTGTTCTAATTCCAATAACCTTCTGTTTCTCAGCGTCACCCTATCTTTCATCCAAACTAAGCAATAAGCTGCGAAGTACAATTTCAAGGCGGGTAAACCTAAATCTCTTCTTTCTTTAGCTTCTTGTAGCACCTTGTATTTAACTTGCGGTTTTTTACCTCGCCACACAAATTTAGTTACATCTTTCTGTCATTATTTAAATGATCCATCATTTATCAAAACAGGTCTTGTCTGAAACAAAAATAACATTCTAGGTAAAACATTCATCTTGATCACTGACAACTGTAATTTTTTCCATGTTAACGTATCTTTTTTAATTTCATTCCAAGTTTTAACATAATTATTTTGAAAAAAACATACAATTCATATTTGTCAGAATAACACCCAAGTGTTTTACTTTTTTTTTAATCTTAAAAATGGTTTTATTCATCAATTCCATTTGATCTTGTATATTCATATTTTTGTCAACATCTTTGTCTTCTGGTTATTAATCTTAAAACCAGATAGTGGACCAAATTCTTTTAATTTTCTCATTAATAATTCAGTCCCCTTTAAGGGATCTTCCAACACTAACCCCAAGTCATTTGCAAAAACTCTCAACTTATAAGTCTCCTTTTTAATTTTTGCACCTATTATCCTCTCATCTTGCCTTATATCTCTATTCAGAACTTCAAGAACCAAAATGAACAAAAGGGGGAATAACGGACAGCCTTATCTTGTTCCCATTTGTATCTCACAAGGTTTTGTTAAATCTCCATTAACAATAATTTGTGCTTTCTGTGAAGTATAAATCGATTTTACCCATTTTATAAAATTCTCTCCAAAATTCATATCTTCTAAAACTTTAAACAAAAAAGGCCAGTTGAAATTGTCAAAGGCTTTCTCTACACCTAAAATGATTAATGCAGCTTGTTTTTCATGATGCTCTTTTTAAAACTTTTAATAAAATTATGTGAAAAATGTAACTGGCAGTTTCTGGATCATTTAGTACTTTAAATAAAAACTTTGGAAATTTCAATGAGAATTCTAGATGTCTTTTATGATATGACTACAGAAAAAGGCTCTCAAAATGTCTAATGATAATTCAGAACATAAACTATAAATAGTAGTAGTACATTTGTGACAATCCTAGGTTGATCAATCAACTTTCCTTTTTTGTTATTAGCAAACACTGGTATATATGTTTCAGGAAAGAGGAGTAGTGGCTTACAGTAAGCATGTATGCAAGTTCTGTAGTAGGCAAGCCATATCTTGGGTACAAAGACATGTAGCCAATGAAGACAAGCACTCGGATGCAGCAAAGGTATACTGAAAAATTTCTTCCACCCTCTTAACAATCATCCTGATTTTTGCAGTCCAATTATAGTAGCCTTATCCTCTACAGAAGTATAACATGATATTTAAAATTCAAGAAAATAGAGATGGATAATGGATAATTTCAAATTCAGGGACTAAATGTTATGTAGAGATAGGCTGATTGCTCTAAGCTTCAGTTCTGCAGAATGTCCCCAGGGGTCTGTTTACAAATGTACCCATTCTTGTAATTAAGATACCACTTTATGGAGTACAGCTGTGCAATGGTTCGGAACCAATTTACATTAGGTCCTTTGGAGCATGCAACAGTGTGAATGCAGAACATGTCTGCAACCCATTAAAACACCTAGTTTGTTTTCAAGATTGCTTGGTTGCAATGGAAAGTCACAATGTTTCCCTTGAAAATGAAACATCACACTGCTCTTTTATGCAGGCTGTTTCATGTGACAAGGTGCTTGATACTTGTCTGGCAGCATTCTAGGCACCCAGCAGTTACTCAGCTTCTGCCCTTTGGAGTTCTTGGATTATGCTTACGTGGAACATAATCTGGTACTGCTTGTCTTGTTCATGCTCTTTTTGCTTGCTTACCTTTGGGCAAACTTCTAGACTGCTGTAGTGGGATGCCTCTGGGATATTCTTGTCAACCCCACCTCACTCCATGTTATCCTGCCTGAACTCCATGGGAGCAGAACAATTGTAGAGAATTGAAGCTGTTTGAGAATTAGGGTTAACCTGCAACCCATTTTTATGACTCTTAAAGTTTGTTTTGGCATAAGTGCTGAAAACCGAAGGCACACTTTCCTGATAGTATGAAGTAGAAAACAGTTGAAACAACCATGTAAGCTTATTACAATTAAAAACACACACCGGGGGGGGGGGAAAAAACACTGCAAACTGCCACCCAGCTTTCCCCCTACTGCAAACCCCTTCCCTTCTCAGATGCGTGACTGTGCAAAGTTCAGTTTTATCAACAATGCTAAGTGTGTTGTTTGGGACCCAAATGTTACTCAACCTTTAGGAAATACTTATTGTATTGGAAGAAATTTTTCAGTATACCTTTGCTGCATCCGAGTGCTTGTCTTCATTGACTACATGTCTTTGTACCCAAGATGTGGCTTGCCTACTACAGAACTTGCATACATGCTTACTGTAAGCCACTACTCCTCTTTCCTGAAACATTCCTAATGAGTTGCTTCTATGAAGTGACCAGGATGTTGACTGTTGATGCAGAACAAAAACACAAATAAAGCAAGCTGGAGTTCAGCATCCAAAAGAGATCAGCTGCCTACACATGCTGTAGTCGGCTTCCCTTAGAGAAACATTTTGCAAACAGATCCCAAAGCCACTCTCAGAGCGAAATGGAACCTGTTCACAACAGTAACTGTATTATTACTAGAACAAGCAGCCGTGTGTCAGGTAGCTAAGAATTCTTTCTGGTTCAATAATGAAATATATCCAATGAAAGTTTCAAAATATTTACCCATGATTAAAATATTAAATGGAAAAATGGTAAAAACTATTTCAGATTTACCCATGATTAACTGTGTAATGATTTCTCTATTAAATTGTGCAAGATGCACAAACATAAATTAACCACACAGGCTGAGTTCATGCCACACACTAGGTTAGTATGTAGTTGGTTTGTTTCTGGTTCACTGTATTTTATGAATAGAGTCCTCATGTTACTTTGGTCTGAATTTCAAAGTTCATGTCAATTGTCTGCTACTGCCTAACAGTCCAGAAGTTTTCCAAATGCTTCTTTTATATCTTAAGACAAGATTTCTCTCTCTCTTTCTCTTTCTCTTTCTCTTTCCCTTTCCTTGATTGTTGACGCTTCTTGTTCCTTATTAGCAGTGAAATTCCTTTTCTAGAAGAGATTGTGTTGGTGCTCTTAAAGGCTAACCCAAAACAATTTATCTAAGGGCTTCCATTTGCTCTGCAGTATTTCTTAACTCTTCTAAAACCGAACAATTTTATAGAAATAAAAACAAAAGTTGTTTGGTTTGGAGGATGGGGAGTACATGATAGGTCTGTAGAACAGATTTGAACAGATGCTTCAAAGATGTAGAAATTTGAACTCAGCACCTATTAGTGACTCATGAAAAAAGCCATATCTTTTTCCATGATTGTACACCTGTGTCTTCATTGAGAAGTGCTGAATTTTCAAATCCATGCAATCCAAAGCACATTTTTGGGATGGAATCCAAAGCATTGCACAATTTTGGGAACAGGGACATGTGTAAAGATAAAGAAAAGCAGGTGGGATATCTAGAAGTGATGGGTGGTGGGTCTTCATAGAACATCTTGTTCAAGGTGCTCTACTGCTTCTCTTACTCTTCTTGCAAATTATTAATTAGATCCAGGCTCAACTACCTGCAGTTAACTTCTACTGAAATCAATGAAACTAAATCATTACTAATTGTTCACAGTGATTGCAACTGAATCTAAATTTATTAAGATTAAATCCTGTGTATTTGAAATCTCATTCCCTAGTGATTTAAACAGGAGTGTATATTTGTTTTCCTGTTTATGATGAGCTATATTTCTTCCTGCATTTGTCTATATCTATATCTATATCTATAAATATAAAATGTGTCTCGCCAATATGCTCCCTGTTTATTATTTAACAATAATAAATACTTAAACTTCATTTTAAAAGTGTAGCAAGAGCTTCCCAACTGAAACAAACCCAGTTTGGTTTTATTTTTTTACAAACCATTCTTAGAAGGAAAGGGTTAGCTTAATGATTAATATAGTGTGTTTGCCAATCACAGCTATGATTTCTGGAAACCAGAAGAACAACATTTCCTTGATTTTGATATTGGAAAGAAGTACATATGTCTACATAACTTCTAGTCAGACAGCTGATGTCTAAGATCATGTGTCACATTTGTGAATATAATTGTTATTGCACCAAAACAAGAAACCATAGCTGGGTTAGCTCTTTCATAGAGCAATTTTAATGATTGGCTAAACTGTGATGTGGTAAACGCTTTAAGCTGAGTGTCAGCACAAATATTCCAGCACCTTGTGTGCTTAGGTTGAAGTTTTAATTGATCATCTAACAAAATACTAATAACAGAAAAGATGTAGTTTTGAAATGTTATTTTCTTGCTTTTTCTATTATTCTTATATTTCAAATTTCAAGGCACAGAGAGGTGAAAACTGAAAAGAAATGAAATTGTTGTCATTTGTAATTGAGTATTGTACCTCAGCAAATACCAATGTACAGGACATTGTGACACACTGTGACATTATTTGGTTGTGAAAAAAAAAAAATTTTCATGGGAGAAAGCTAAGGCAATAAAGAAAAGCAGAAAGTTTGTAGTACCCATCAATCACAATTCAATGGATAGATGCTACATATAAGTAGCATATCCAAACTTAATGTCTTCTTAAAGTGTTGTATTGCAGTTGGACATGATCACTGGGCATGTGTCCAACAAATCAGAATGGGAGCAGATTAATATAAACAACACAGAAAGAATACACCATATATTTCTAAAACTACATGTAAATATTCACAGAAGAGCCGAATAATTCTAATTACATTTCAGATATATTTCTAGATATTAAACTCTTTCTTCAGGCAGAAGCATATGAAGAATTTTTTCCTTCTAAACTGGAGGTTCCTCTATTTTACACTGGAAAAACAAAGTGAGCATTCGTCTACACATGTAGAAAAATGAGCTGATAAATAGAAAATGTTAGAGTAGGGAAATTCTAATTTTTTATGCTGTACCAAGTGTGTGTGACTATGTATTTATGTATAAAGCTCTACATGGTATGGGGTCTTATTATTTGAGGGACTGCCTATCTTCATGGTGTCAGCCTAGCCAGTACAAGCTGTTAGGGTTGATGTGCTCCACATCCTCCAATTAGACAAAGTCATCTTTCAGGACCCGGGAAGCGTTCCTTTTTGGTCACACCATCTGCCATCTGAAATGAGGTTCCCCTGGATGTCTGTGTGGCTCCTACCCCGTTGGCCTTCTGCGAAGGCTTGAAGACCTGACTCTTCTAGCTTTGGGCTAAGTGGAGGAGGCCTTGTGGGATGCATTTTCTTGTTGCTGAACTGTTATCTTGCTTTTGTTTCTTGTTCTTTATTTTTTAAATTTCTTTATTTTTTTGTCTGTTCTTTATTTATTTTGTCTCTGGTAGCTTATATTGTATTTTATTGTTACATTGTGAACCACCCAGAATCATCTGGAGTTGGGTGGTGCCTAAACTGAATAAATTACAGGTGAAACTCGAAAAATTAGAATATCGTGCAAATGTTCATTTATGTCAGTATGGCAACTCAAAAGGTGAAACCAATATATGAGATAGACACATTACATGCAAAGTGAGATATGTCAAGCCTTACTTTGGTATAATTGTGATGATTATGGCATACAGCTTATGAAAACCCCAAATTCACAATCTCAGAAAATTAGAATATTACATGACATCAATAACACAAGGATTGGAAATAGAACAATATCGGACCTCTGCAAAGTATAAGCATGCATATGTACTCAGTACTTGGTTTGGGCCCCTTTTGCAGCAATGACTGCCGCAGTGCGGCATGGCATGGATGCTATCAGCCTGTGGCACTGCTGAGGTGTTATGGAAGACCAGGATGCTTCAATAGCGGCCTTCAGCTCCACTGCATTGTTCGGTCTCATGTCCCTCATCTTTCTCTTGGCAATGCCCCATAGATTCTCTATGGGGTTCAGGTCAGGCGAGTTTGCTGGCCAATCAAGCACAGTAATCCCAAGGTCATTGAACCAGGTTTTGGTACTTTTGGCAGTGTGGGCAGGTGCCAAGTCCTGCTGGAAAATGAAGTCAGCATCCCTATAAAGCTCGTCTGCGGAAGGAAGCATGGAGTGCTCCAAAATCTCCTGGTAGACGGCTGCGTTGACCCTGGACTTAATGAAGCACAGTGGACCAACACCAGCAGATGACATGGCTCCCCAAATCAACACAGACTGTGGAAACGTCACACTGGACTTCAAGCATCGTGCATTGTGTGCCTCTCCATTCTTCCTCCAGACTCTGGGTCCTTGGTTCCCAAATGAGATGCAAAAGTTGCTCTCATCAGAAAAGAGGACTTTGGACCACTGGGCAACAGACCAGTTCTTTTTTTCTGTAGCCCAGGTAAGACGCTTTTGACGTTGTTTGTTGTTCAGGAGCGGCTTGACAAGAGGAATACGACATTTGAAGCCCATGTCCAGGATCTGTCTGTGTGTGGTGGCTCTTGATGTGCTAACTCCAGCCTCAGTCCACTCCTTGTGAAAGTCCCCAACGCTTTTGAATGGCCTTTTCCTGACAATCCTCTCCAGGCTGCGGTCATCCCTGCTGCTTGTGCACCTTTTTCTCCCACACTTTTCCCTTCCACATAACCTTCTATTGATGTGCTTTGATACAGCACTTTGGGAACATCCAACTTCTTTTGCAATTACCTTTTGGGGCTTTCCCTCCTTATGGAGGGTGTCAATGATGGTTTTCTGCACAACTGTCAGGTCAGCAGTGTTTCCCATGCTTGTGATTCCTACTGAACCAGCCTGAGAGACCATTGAAAGGCTCAGGAACCCTTTGCAGGTGTTATGGATTCATTAGCTGCTTAGAGTGGGACACTTTGAGCCTAGAATATTGAACCTTTTCACACTATTCTAATTTTCTGAGATTGTGAATTTGGGGTTTTCATAAGCTGTACGCCATAATCATCACAATTATACCAAAGTAAGGCTTGACATATCTCGCTTTGCATGTAATGCGTCTATCTCATATATTGGTTTCACCTTTTGAGTTGCCATACTGTCATAAATGAACATTTGCATGATATTCTAATTTTTTGAGTTTCACCTGTAGGTGATTATTCTGACAATGATAAGGTTCTGCCTGCTCCGCGGGGAAAAAATAAGGGAGCGTGATTAAACAGTTTAGCCCAGTTTCTTCCTGAAAGTTGGTGGATATGGCCACACTATGGATAATGACTGTAAAATAAGAGTTTAATAACTTCAGCCAGTTGCTGAAATAGTGGCTGTAATCACATACTACACTTAGCTATAATGAAGATTATTCTATCTGGCTTAGTTTATTGTGTCAATCCAACCATTTCTGTTTTAAGTCATAGTTTATATGTGCTTTTGATCTTAATGATGTTGAATGAATGTATATCATTTTTCATATTAATAATAAATTAATTCAGCTTTTTTGTTGTAAACTGTCAGATTTCTGTAGAACACTAAACTCGAAAACCAAATACATCTTTCTTCAGATCAATGGTGTTTAAAAGTGTGAGAAACAATAGTGGCTTAAAAATTAATATAACAGCAAAGAGTTGTGAAGAATCCTTTAATTAAAGATTGTTACATTCACATTTGATTTCTACTTTAGAGTTATATCAATAATGCAATTTTCAGTAGATTACCTTAGATTACAAATGTCATTCTGGATAGAAATGTTGAATATGGACATTTAAAATTCTGTACCAGATCAAAGATATATATTCAGTTCCAAGCTGTGACTTTTGTTTTACTTTTGTACAATTCCTATTTTTGGGGTTGGGACTGGTGGGCAGGGGATCTTATGCTTTTTAAACTTTCAACATTTTGTTGATCACTGCCTGTTTCAATTTTTTTTAATATGAAAGAGAAATTTAAAAATACATTTAATGACTCATGGCAGTTATGTACCATTAACCTCAAAAATTGATCTTTGTAATCAATAAAGTGGAATGTCAGATCCATGAACCAAGGCAAGCTGGATGTGGTCAAACATGAGATGACAAGATTGAACGTCGACATCTTGGGAATCAGCGAATTGAAATGGACGGGAATGGGTGAATTTAATTCAGGTGACCACTATATCTACTACTGTGGGCAAGAAACCCTTAGAAGAAATGGAGTTGCACTCATAGTCAATAAGAGAGTGGGAAAGGCAGTAATGGGGTACAACCTCAAAAACGACAGAATGATCTCAGTGCGTATCCAAGGAAAACCATTCAACATCACGGTAATCCAAGTCTATGCCCCAACCACTGATGCCGAAGAAGCTGAAGTTGACCGGTTCTATGAAGACCTACAAGACCTTCTAGAACTAGCACCAAAAAAAGATGTCCTTTTCATCATAGGGGATTGGAATGCTAAAGTAGGAAGTCAAGGAGTAATCGGAATAACAGGCAAGTTTGGCCTTGGAGTACAAAATGAAGCAGGGCAAAGGCTAATAGAGTTCTGTCAAGAGAACAAGCTAGTCATAGCAAATACTCTTTTCCAACAACACAAGAGACGACTCTACACATGGACATCACCAGATGGTCAATACCGAAACCAGATAGATTACATACTTTGCAGCCAAAGATGGAGAAGCTCTATACAGATGGCAAAAACAAGACCAGGAGCTGACTGTGGCTCAGATCATGAGCTTCTTACTGCAAAATTTAGGCTTAAATTGAAGAATGTAGGGAAAACCACTAGACCACTCAGGTATGACTTAGATCATATTCCATGTGAGTACACAGTGAAGGTGATGAATAGATTTAGAGGATTAGATTTGGTAGACAGAGTGCCTGAAGAACTATGGACGGAGGTCTGTAACATTGTACAAGAGGCAGCAACTAAAACCATCCCAAAGAAAAAGAAATGCAAGAAAGCAAAATGGCTGTCTGATGAGGCTTTACAAATAGCTGTGGAAAGAAGGAATGCGAAAAGCAAGGGTGAAAGGGAAAGATATAAGCAACTGAATGCAGATTTCCAGAGAATAGCAAGGAGAGATAAGAAGGCCTTCTTAAATGAACAATGCAAAGAAATTGAAGAAAACAATAGAATGGGGAAGACTAGAGATCTCTTCAAGAAAATTGGAGATATCAAAGGAACGTTTAGTGCAAAGATGGGCACGATAAAGGACAAAAAAGGCAGGGACCTAACAGAAGCAGAAGAGATTAAGAAGAGGTGGCAAGAATACACAGAAGAACTATACAAGAAAGATCTTAATGTCCCTGATGTCCATGCTGGTGTGGTCACTGACCCTGAGCCAGACATCCTAGAGAGTGAAGTCAAGTGGGCCTTAGGAAGCATTGCTAACAACAAAGCTAGTGGAGATGACAGTATTCCAGCTGAGTTATTTAAAATACTAAAAGACGATGCTGTTAAAGTGCTGCACTCAATATGCCAGCAAGTTTGGAAAACGCAACAGTGGCCACGGGATTGGAAAAGGTCAGTTTACATTCCAATTCCAAAGAAGGGCAATGCCAAAGAATGCTCAAACTATCGCACAATTGCACTCATTTCACATGCTAGCAAGGTTATGTTCAAAATCCTACAAGCTAGGCTTCAGCAGTATGTGAACCGAGAACTACCGGATGTACAAGCTGGGTTTCGAAGAGGCAGAGGAACTAGAGATCAAATTGCCAACATTCGCTGGATCATGGAGAAAGCACGAGAGTTCCAGAAAAGCATCTACTTCTGCTTCATTGACTATGCAAAAGCCTTTGATTGTGTGGATCACAACAAACTGTGGCAAATTCTTAAAGAGATGGGGATACCAGACCACCTTACCTGTCTCCTGAGAAATCTGTATGCGGGCCAAGAAGCAACAGTTAGAACCGGTCATGGAACAACCGATTGGTTCAAAATAGGGAAAGGAGTACGACAAGGCTGTATACTGTCACCCTGCTTATTTAACCTATATGCAGAGTACATCATGAGAAATGCCAGGCTGGAAGAATCACAAGCCGGAATTAAGATTGCAGGGAGAAACATCAATAACCTCAGATATGCAGACGATACCACCCTAATGGCAGAAAGTGAAGAAGAACTAAAGAGCCTCTTGATGAGGGTGAAAGAGGAGAGTGCGAAAGCTGGCTTGAAACTCAACATTAAAAAAACTAAGATCATGGCATCTGGACCCATGAATCCCTGGCAAATAGAAGGGGTAGAAATGGAAGCAGTAACAGACTTCATTTATTTGGGCTCCAAGATCACCGCAGACGGAGACTGCAGCCATGAAATTAAAAGACGCTTGCTCCTTGGGAGGAAAGCTATGGCAAACCTAGATAGCATATTAAAAAGCAGAGACGTCACCTTGCCGACAAAGATCCGCATAGTCAAAGCTATGGTTTTTCCAGTAGTAATGTATGGCTGTGAGAGCTGGACCATAAAGAAGGCTGAACGCCGAAGAATTGATACCTTTGAACTGTGGTGCTGGAGAAGACTCTTAAGAGTCCCCTGGACTGCTAGGAGGTCAAACCAGTCAATCTTAAAGGAAATCAACTCTGATTGCTCATTGGAAGGATTGATAATGAAGCTCAAGCTCAGATACTTTGGTCACCTAATGCGAAGAGAGGACTCTCTGGAAAAGACCCTGATGCTGGGAAAGATGGAAGGCAAAAGGAGAAGAGGACGGCAGAGGATGAGATGGCTAGATAGCATCACTGAAGCAATGAGCATGAAATTGAGCAAACTCAGGGAGGCAGTGAAAGATAGGAAGGCCTGGCGCAATATGGTTCATGGGGTCACGAAGAGTCGGACACGACTTAACGACTAAACAACAACAAAAAATCAATAAAGTAAAAGCTGAAAAATACATTGGTATGTCAATAACACCAATCTTTCACTATGTTAACTAAGCTATTATTTTATTACAGCCCTATGCAAGCTGATTGAATAAACAAGACATATTTTACTCATTCTTACATCATAAGGCTTTCAGCATTTCCATTACTGTGACCTCTTGGGAAACATCTAACAGTCACAATCTGTATTTATGTCTAGAGAACCTGGGGCTATACAAACATCTCCCTAAAGCACTTGTTTTCTTGGACAAACTCTTAAAAGGCAATTTAACTTATGTATGGTTTAGTAATATTAATGCAATATTTTTTAAACCTCTGGCCCTGGGTCCAATCATTATTCAGTGTGGTAATACAATGCAATTGTTAAACTGCAGCCTGTCATAATATTTAGTAATATGTCCCTCAGATATCTTATTTTTACAATATGAATGCATATATGAATACAAACATTGGAAATTTTTTTAACACAAAATGTTTCTAATATCTAATATGTCTGCGCTGAGAAGGCTATTTAAGATTTTGCTACAATAGCTGGCTGACATGCATACACACACACACACACAAACACACAATATAGACTTTTGATGCTATACTGGATTTTTAATAAGCACAAATCTGCTTATGTAACAAATTGTAGCAGGCTTTTTTTTTTTTTAATTAATGCATGCAATAGAACCCTTAGATTACAGAAGAGAAAACTTTAGAGTAAATCAACCTGTGAAGATAACATTTACTTTTGCTCTGTTCCAAATCCCTCCCACCAGTTAACTCTTTCCCTTGGTAGTGTTGGTGGATGGTCTGGGTTTGGTAGGCAATAAGCAGTTCAAAACCTTAGGTGTTTTGTGTTCAGTCACTTGTCTGCCTTAACTTATAGTCCTGAACTGCCATTTAAAATTTGGCATGAAAACCCTGATACACAAATTAGCTGCTTCTCTGGAAGCAGAGAAGTGCTTCTCCTGGAAGAAAGCAGTGTATTGTTACCAAGTCAATGACACAAATGTCCACATATACACAAGGAAACATGCTTGACTTGAAAGAGTCTTTACCTTTCACTTATTCTTTGTCTTATTCTGTGCCCAGCACAATGGATAATTGTTTAATACTCTGCACCTGGGTAATGGATGTTATTTATTATAATCATAACAAAATTGGAATGGAACAGACACTTAAAAGACATATTTTGGCTGCTATTGCAAATTTTGCGGTGCAAGTCACACAATAGCCAGAGTCAGATTTAATGACCAACCCTGCTTGTTGTCGTGAGAATGAGCTGCAATGAGCTTCTAATTTATATGTCTTCCCTTTTATGCCTAAGGGAAAGAACTGTGATGATTCAGTTAGTATATCAGAATTCAAGTTACCAACAGAGGAGGATTTATGTAGCTCAGGGTTGAACTGCAGAGTCCTTGTGGTTCTCTGAGCTTAGTTGTTTTCTTACAGATATTTCATTACCCGACTAGGTAACATCTTCAGTTTGCTCTGTTTATCCTTTTTTATTATGACGAAGGTGTTGTCTGCATACCGGATCCACACTTTTGGTTGTCCATACAACCAGTATGAATCCGGTATGTAGACAACACATTCATCATAATAAAAACGGATAAACAGAGAGCAAACCCCACTCCCTTCTAGCACTAAAGATGTTATCTAGTCATGTCTGCAAGAAAACAACCAAGTTCAGAGGACCCCTAGGACTCTACAGAGTTCAAGTTTCCTATTTTTTCCAAATAAATAAAAGAGTTGATTGGGGTAACTTTTAACTGAAACATATTTAACACGCCTTTGAGCCAAAATGTTTTACCATAGAATCATTGAGTAGGAAAGGACTTAAGAAGTTATCAAGTCCAACCCCCTGCAGGATTCACTGCACCATCCCTGGTAGAAGACTGTTCAGCCTCTATTTGAAAACCTTCATGAAGAAGAAGAAAGCACTTTATGCAGTAACCTATTGCACTGATTGACAGATCTTAATGTCAAGAATTACTTCCTAATATCTAATCTGTATCTACATCCTTGAAGTTTTATCACGTTTATATATTTATACCCAATCTTTCCTTTAGAAACTGAAGGTGCCATACATAGCATTCTCAGCTCTTCCCCACAACAACACTGGGTTGTGAGAAGTGACTAGCTCAAAGTCACCCAGTGAGTTTCATGGCAAGGATGAACCTGATCCAAGGTTACTCTGGTTCTAGCCCTACACTACGTCAGCTCCCAGAGTGTCTTGTAGACATGGGTAGTGAGTTTTTATTTCATGTGTATATACTAAATGGTGTAAGCCCAATTAAAAAAAATCATAGTTAAATTATGTATCAAAATATGAATGGCAGCTGTTATTTTTGGGAAAACTGTGGAAAAACAGTGTATTTTCATTATAAATTTGTGTGTACCATAATGTATCTTGAAAGTGATCTTTGGGGGAATTTATAATGGCCTAGCATTTTGGAAATGAGCTCTGAAGGGCTTTATAATGTACAGTACCTGATAATGTCTTAGCTTCTTATTTTGTAAAGAGCCCGAGTCAACAACTGGATTCACATATTAGGCTAAGCATAATGTTATCTGCTGGCTTGCTTGTCTGTAACTCAGAATATTGTATGAAGCAGATGTTTTGCTTTATGAATCATGGTTTAGAGTTTCCAGTTATATATGAACCAAGTAAACTAAAATTTAATCAGTAAGATATGACTAAAGAAGGCATAGCTTAGCACAGAATGTGAAGCCATCTAGTATGCCTGTCTTGGTTACAGTTGCTATGCAATGAAACTTCAAAGTGTTGCATTAGAAATGACAAGTCAACATGGAAGGAACAAGATAGTATGGTACTGAAGTATCCAGTTTGACCAGAAACACCCTTCTCTTCAGCTTATCTAGGAAGATTCTCATCATGAAATCACAATACTGCATCATTTTAGGCGTATACAGGAGGAAAAGGCTTCATAATATGGCAAGTATGGGAGAAAAAAATGGGCGACTAAAGGGCACTGCCTATGATAAATCCTCCTTCCCTTATTCCCATGTGTGCCTCTAGATGTGACCTTTTGTTCAGGTGTAATGCCAGTGCTGCCTATTGATGGAACCTTTCCACTCTGAGGGATTAAACGAACAGCTAGACTTCCCATTTGGAGATAAATGCAACAAGAAAACTTTTATAGGCATGCACAACTACAGTGATCACTGGGTTCATATCCAAAAGAATGCAAATGACCCTGAACTAGGCAAGGTTATGGGTTATATAGTCCAAGAAATGTTACTTAAGAATGTTAAGGAAAGCACTGTAAATTAAACTGACCTTTGCAACAGGAATGCAACATCTGATAATACTATGGGATGACCTATTATGGTTATCCCAGCACATCTGCAGTCCATTTCTGTCATCTGTCTCTTTTCTTTCCAGGGTCATCTGGTGGCCTGCTCCTTTGCATTTCTGTGCCTTTCCTCACGCCTATGCCATGTACAGGTCATCAAACATGACAACCCTCCACATTCCATTTCTAGCTAAAATCTCTCAAGAAGAAGTAGATTAGTCAGGCGGTTAGCTGAACTTTCTGTCTCCTTGCAAACTTTGCTTATGGAGAAACCCGTTTGAGTCATCTGGACTTCAGACCAGCCAGTATGATCACAAAGTTCCTCCCTGGAACTGTATTTGCAATTGGCCCAGCCAAAAAGCTCATGCAGGACTGTGAGTCCTGTTGTGAACATAGTTTCCCTACCAGCCAGTAGGATTTTGATATTCACAAAATTTCCTCATTTCAAACAGAATCTGCATCCATGAGAATACATGGCTTTTGGTCACATACACAGTCATATTATACCAGTTCTCCCTCTGCCGGAAATAGGATAAATTTGATCCTTTAAAAAACAAAGGACAGAAGTTACTGAACTAAGGCTGGAGAAAAGTGGGACTTAAGATCACTCCCACCGCTGGTTAAAGTTTGGGGGTTTCCAAGAAGCTTGAACAGTCTATTTAGCTGAAACAGGGGGGATATGTGTTTCAAGAATGTGTTATCTGTAGGAGAAATTAAAAACATTCAACCAGTAATTGTGCTAGGGTTAATTTCTGTTTCTTTGTGTTGTCAAATATAATCTTCTATATTTCTCTGAACAAAGTACTTTGTCATATAAGCCTTTGTCCATCCTTCAGGCTAAACATGAAGATATTAGTGGTATTTACAGTATAATCTTCACATGATCTGAACTAAGTAGAAATCCCTGCAGAATCTTTTGAGATTCTAGCACAGAATATTGTTTTGTAACGTTCTGGTCTACCTAGATCATTGCATTTTCTTTTGTCATTTTCCTTTTAAGCTGCTATTTTAGCATGATCTGAACAGCTTTTGCAGTTTATCTTTTTCATCTTTGAATGTTTGCATTTTAATGCTAAAAGTTAATGAGGGTTTATAACTTTGTTATTTTAAAGTAAAAAAATATTGCTTTTGCTTATTTCTGGCAAGATTTGTTTGTCTTTGAAAGAGGAAAGGAAGTATTGAATAATTTAGTCACACACCTCCATGCTATTGACATTATTTCACATTGCACATTTTTTTTACTTTTCATGTATCAGAAAGGCAGCTCCATATCTCTCACACACCAGGAGAGAGAACAGGATGCCAGGGGAAGTTTTTCCTGAAAGATAAATGGTAGCAATAATAGCTACTACCACTATCCCAAAGCAGGATGGAGGCCAGTGTGTGAAGACCCAAAAGTTGCCTGGAAGAAAAGGTTTGAGAACATCAGCATTCTATACCACAGGCTCATCTATCTGCTACAGACCTTCCAGTATCCTTTCCCATCTTCTGGAGGCTCTATCTGCTGCCAATTCTCAAGAAACACATATTTCCCCATTGAATTCTATTTATCCATTGATTGCTATCTTCTTCACTGTCATTTCCCTTTAACATACTGTATGTTCATTGTGTTTTTCTTCAGTAAAATCCCTCCTCTTTCTAAGATGTGTGTAATGCTGCCATTTTTGAGATCCATATTTATAGGAAGCCTAACTTTTTAAATGCTTTTTAGTTAAAAAAGCTTACTTGCATTCTTGTTCCTTCTGGACAGACCCTGTGTAACATACCAACAAGTAGATAGTAAGGGAATAGAAAAACTGGACTATGTGTGCCTACAATCCAAAGGTAAGGTTTTGAAGAATGGCTTCAAATTGCTTAACAGTTCTGCATACAAGATAGATCCAAGGAACCAATAGTCACATTTGTCTTTGGCATATAAATGAAACACTGATTTAAAAAAAACAGCCTACTAAAGATAAAAAGTGTCATTATGAATTATAACAGTTCAATGATCCTCTGAACTTTCTGTTACCTGTAATTATCTAAAGTGAGGACTCTAGACTGAGCAATTTAAATGTTTTCTGTGTGGTTTTATTTGGAGGACAGTGACTTGTCATTAGATATACCATATAAGTTTACTATCCTTGAGTAAATTCCTATTACTGTAATTTAATTAGTGAAGGTATTTTGGCAGAGCTACATGTTAAAGTAATAATTATAGTATTTTATTCGAGATAGTTTTACTAGCTTTTCAAGCCTGAGTTACTTTACCCAGAATAAAACCACAAACAGCATTGAAAGTCTGAGCCAAGGTTTTCTAGGTGCTGAAAATATAATTGAGTTCCTGTTTTAGATCAGACTACTTAATATGGTTTTGAACAACTCACAGGTTCTCTATACCTGATGTGGCAATATATGATAAATTAAATAAGTAAAGTTAGCTATTTCAGAAATAATGTAAAACAATACCATGAAATTATTTGTATAAATGCTTATTGACGAGGTTGCATTGTGGAACTCCTCACAATGTCAGCTATTATTTCTTCTGTAACTGTTATGAATAAGGAGGATTTAGAGAGATTATGAATGGATATTTGCTGTGGCAGCTTCCCAACTTGATTGTATAAATCAAAGGAGCAACCGAGAACAATAATACTATGCCTGACCTTGGCATACAGATGGGAGAATAGATGGTAAACATTTACTTAATATCTATTAATATTACTATGAAAAATCTCTTGAAATCAGCATCTCACTTCTATATAGCAAAGAAGGCAGAAGCACATTTTACATAGCCATTTTTTCCTTCTTTTAACAAATAATCATTCTTCACAATAGACCACATACTACTTACAACCTTCTACCAACATTTATATGTCTTAAACTTTCTCCATCCACACCTCCGCCTTTAATAAATATTCCATCAAGATACACAAGTTCATTTACTTGTTTTAGTTTTTCACCAGTTATGTATAACTTGCAATTGTTCACACCATTTTTCCTGTGAAACGCAACAGCCATGGTCCTTGATTCATAAAATCTGTGATCTATGCTCTTTGTTTCATCATACATCATCTATCCAGAAACTATTTTTTTCTCTGTGTCCCTTTGTTAGGTTTATCCCCACAGACTTGACAAAAGCCCCTTAGCTCTTTTTCTCTAAAATTGCTTTATCAATTTATGTTCTTACTTTTTCTACAGTCAGTCAGGGCCACTGGCCACTGTAGCCTTCAATTTCTGTGTTAGATTTTATACTCTTAACTGCTGGAGATCTCTGTGTTAATCTCTAGATTGTTAACATATAAACAGATAAAAGACAGGTTCTCCTACACCTTCCATTTCTATAGAATTTATCATATATATTATCATTATATAGAGAGAGATAGAGATAGAGATATAATTATTTAAATAAAAAATTATTCAATTCGATATATAATGCAAATTCAGTTTTAAAAAGGAAAGCATTCTGGAACAACACATTTGAAGAAGATTTCCTGAAATATGTAATCTAACTGCTTCAGTTATATTAGAATAAGCTTAATATCTAACAAATCTAACATTCACAAGAGCTGACATCAAAGTCCATAAACGTATATGACAGCTTTTATAATTTGTGCCAATGAATTTAGACAGACACAAAGTAATTTTATGAAACGTGGCACTTTTCATATGCTAAACATGTTAAAGCATTTCAAACTGAGGACAATTTGCAGTTATTTAAATAATGTTCTCCAGGGCTTTAAGAATGTTTTTTCAGTGTGTAAGAGTTGCCTAAATGGATCTCAAAACATGACATATTTCAGATAATTTATTTTCCCTAATTTCAATCCTTCATATGTTACACTGTTTTAAGAAATAAATAAAAGATTTTCTAATACAGTATCTCAAGGAATTTTAGTAAATCAAGCATCTAATGGCTATATGAAAATTTAAGGAAGAAACATGACTGATAAGTGAAGAAGTTCAGTTGTGGCACTGAGTAAGCAGAAAATTATTTTGCCCATACAATGTAATAATCCTTTTTGATTGGTAAATTTAAATACTCCATGAGATATTCCATACTACTGTAAAGGGAATGCTAATCCTCAAAAGAATGCTTGCAGGATATGTTGGCTACAGTTAATGAGGCAATTAGTAAAACCTGTTGTTTTATATAGAAATGCTTTCTGCTATAACTGAAGCAATCATCTGATCTTTTACTTTCTAAAGCATTTTCTTCCATCATTTCTTTCTGCCTATAGCAATAACAAATGCCTCAGCAGGTGACAGCATTATGACTAGAGAGTACTTACGATTCTGGTCAAAAAGTTGCTTTGAAAAGTGTGTGGGCACACATTAATCACCTGTCTGCAACTTCTTAAATTAATGAGGAATATAGGTTCTCCAACCATGAAAATATAAATGTCATTCCCCCACCCCCATTTGTCTCCTGCTGTGAACAAAGCAATCATGATGTTTAATTTTTTTACCACCAAGGCTGGAAAAGAATTTTGGCTTGTGCAGTTGGTCAGAAGTCAGTAAGCTAAACTGTATAGTATTAGCTACTTGTTGAAGGGGAATAAAAATTCAAAATATGATATGCTTCTTTAAGGTGTCAGAAACCATTTTCCTCCTTATTAACATCTTACCTGATGAAGAGTTCAGGAGAAATGAAAAGCTTCTACAGGTGAAACTCGAAAAATTAGAATATCATGCAAATGTTCATTTATGTCCGTATGGCAACTCAAAAGGTGAAACCAATATATGAGATAGACGCATTACATGCAAAGTGAGATATGTCAAGCCTTACTTTGGTATAATTGTGATGATTATGGCGTACAGCTTATGAAAACCCCAAATTCACAATCTCAGAAAATTAGAATAGTGTGAAAAT
The DNA here is from genome assembly GCA_030867105.1 of Liasis olivaceus. Lineage (NCBI taxonomy): Eukaryota > Metazoa > Chordata > Lepidosauria > Squamata > Pythonidae > Liasis > Liasis olivaceus. The sequence continues at coordinate 63,106,157 of CM061352.1, read as the reverse complement.
TTTCAATATTCTAGGCTCAAAGTGTCCCACTCTAATCAGCTAATGAATCCATAACACCTGCAAAGGGTTCCTGAGCCTTTCAATGGTCTCTCAGGCTGGTTCAGTAGGAATCATAAGCATGGGAAAGACTGCTGACCTGACAGTTGTCCAGAAAACCATCACTGACACCCTCCATAAGGAGGGAAAGCCCCAAAAGGTAATTGCAAAAGAAGTTGGATGTTCCCAAAGTGCTGTATCAAAGCACATCAATAGAAGGTTATGTGGAAGGGAAAAGTGTGGTAGAAAAGGTGTACAAGCAGCAGGGATGACCGCAGCCTGGAGAGGATTGTCAGGAAAAGGCCATTCAAAAGTGTTGGGGACTTTCACAAGGAGTGGACTGAGGCTGGAGTTAGCGCATCAAGAGCCACCACACTCAGACGGATCCTGGACATGGGCTTCAAATGTCGTATTCCTCTTGTCAAGCCACTCCTGAACAATAAACATCAGAAGCGCCTTACCTGGGCTACAGAAAAAAAGAACTGGTCTGTTGCCCAGTGGTCCAAAGTCCTCTTTTCTGATGAGAGCAACTTTTGCATCTCATTTGGGAACCAAGGACCCAGAGTCTGGAGGAAGAATGGAGAGGCACACAATGCATGATGCTTGAAGTCCAGTGTGAAGTTTCCACAGTCTGTGTTGATTTGGGGAGCCATGTCATCTGCTGGTGTTGGTCCACTGTGCTTCATTAAGTCCAGGGTCAACGCAGCCATTGAGCAGATAACATGGTCATTCTGTCATCACTTATTATAAGCTAAATTAAAGATATTAAAATAAATAAATTATATACCTTTATTATTTATTTACAACTCTTTTATGCGGTTTCTGTCATGAGAACCAAGTAACTTACAAAGGCTTTATAACAATAATATAAAATATGCACACACAACACATACATGTATATGCACATAGTCATTTAACATCAATAGCAGTAAACAAAATAAAAGAATCAGTGCCTTTACATATCAAGTACATATTTCATCATACTCTCATTTTCCAAATGTTTTATGTTCATTGTATTGTTGTCAGTAGTAATAAAAAGTTGAACATAGTCACAGTTTAAAATTTAAAAATATTTCCAATATTTTGATTCAGAATTGTTGACTGTAGAAATATATCCTTTACAGAGGGCCATAAAAAAACTCTAGCTATTGAATGATATATTGAGCAAATAGATTTCCTGCATCTTTATGGAAAACAGTGAATCCTTGTATAAAGGAATAAAAATACAAACCTTAACTTCATTATCTCAATTATGGAAATCAAATGACATTTCAAAATATTTTCCAGCTTTTCTTGACTGATTTTAAATACTACTTTTTCTTTGTAAAATAAAGATAATAAGGTCAGGTAAAGATAAGCAACATATCCCATATTTATTCCTCTGAGCTCAAGTGGAAAATCAATTATCATTTTGAAAGGTCTAGGAACTGACATTTGGGTAATGTGAACCTCAGACATACACAGAATGCATGTTTTTACACATGCTTAATAATCCTCCTGGATGGCCACCTTCAAGAAGTTATTGTGATGGAATGGTGTTATGAAGGCCACGCTCAGGGAGATAAGCGTTTCCTTATCCCCCAGCGGGAGCGTGGGAAGTTTAAGACGTTGAGACTGGCACCACCCTAAGGAATTCACGGTGTTGTGGCTTGCTGACATCATTGTCGGGTTCAGCCCAAAGAACTCCACGAGACAGTGCAATACAGTTCTGTTGCGTTTATTAGCTTCCACCTCAAGACATAAATCTCTCCAGACTGAACCTAAGTTCCCAAGCCAGCAAGCCACAACACTGTGAATTCCTTAGGGTGGTGCTAGTCTCAACTTCTTAAACTTCCCACGCTCCCGCTGGGGGCTAAGGAAACGCTTATCTCCCTGAGCGTAGCCTTCATAACACCATTCCATCACAGTTATGTGTGTGTGTTTTTATTGTTGTTTGAATATATATCCTGTCCTTATTCTCTTGGCGAGGCTAAACAGCATGCTGCACTCCAGCCCTGCTCCTCTTCGTCTCTTTTGATGTCTCCATTTAGACAGTTATCTCAAGTTGGTTTCAACTGTATTTCAGATCAATTCAATGAAATTGTTTTAAGAATAGATTTCTATTGAAGGTATGTTTCAGTTATAAAGTAAGAAATAAAAGAATTATCTTGTTGAAATTAGTAATTTTAGAATAATGTTACACATTTATATAGTTTGAAATGTATTATTTGAGACTTTTAAAAAAATAACTGTGATAAAGTTTGAGCACAAGGCCAGTGACATAGGAAACCAGGTCAGTATTTAAATCTTGAGAGTCCTCTTAGCTATAATAATCATTAAACTATCTTACTAGTTAGCAAATGAGGGCTAATGTTTGATCCAAAGAAAAGGATTGGATAGAAAAAAGTCTTATTATTAAAAGGTATTATTCAATTCATGAAAAGAAGACTTGTACTAAGGAATAGAATCCTCTCATTCACAGAAGGATATTTTCTTCCTACACAATCCACCGGATACAACCCAGAACTTCATGCAAAATTAAGAATTTTTTAAAAATGTCTCTCATTAGACAGTTCTAAGACAAAATATAATGAACTGTTCTTATAAAACACTAAGATTTTTAACTAATAGGGGAAGTTCTGACATTAGTTTATTCTTCTTTATCAACCAAATCACCAAACCTGGGATATGAAAAGTTAAATAATTTATACTGCCCCAATAAATTGATTTTATCTTGAGACTTGGAATTGTCACTGATATCAAAAGTTCTACAATTTATGATCCAATCTGAGACATAGCTGAAATATTGAACTTGTGGGTGCTTCCACAGTTAGAATATCAACCACAATTACTAGATATTAAAGCAAAAGTCTAAACTACATAACCTTTCTCAGTAAGAGGAGAATATTCTAAGTGTCATCTGACCAATGCAGAATAGAAAGGAATATCAATTCAGCATAAGATTACAACTGGGTTTTTTGCAGGTGCATCACACTGTTGGCTTATGTTCAGTTTATGTTCTACCAAGATGCTCATACCTTTTTCACATCTGCTACTACCCAGTAAGGTTTTCCCTTTTCTATGCTCATGGTTTTTTAAATTTTTTCCTATACAAATGAAGGACTTGACATTTGTCCCAGTTTAAATTCATCTTATTAGTTTCTGCCCATTGTTCCAGCTTGTCAAGAACCTCCTGAATCTTGATACTATTTCTTAAGGTGTTTGCTGTCACTCTATCCAGGTGTCATTCACACATTTAATAATCCTATTTTCTAATTCCTAAACAGCACAATCCAGCCCATGTTTTGCCATCTTCTCTACTGGTATCACATGGGAGACTTTCTCTAATGTTTTTCTGGAAATCAAATAAACGATTGGTTCCAGTAGTATCAGAAATGGCAAGCTATTGCTTTGGTTACCAGGTAACAAGATACATAAACATGTAAAACTGCTTTATGCTGATTTCAATTATTGGTCCTTTTAGTCCAGTATTTATCTGATTTGAATATCCAGAGAATATGTGGAGAATATTTTCCCAAAAAGAGAAAGAGAACAGTTTTGAGAAAGAGAACACAAATTTATTTCAGTCTTATATGTAAATGTATACTTGCTGTAATGCTTAAATATGAGATAGAAAACTAGACATGAAGACAAATATCTGGAAAAACAGAAAAGTCCTGTATCAATGTTATTCCTCAGTGCAAATGCATTGATTAGACTGGCCTCATAATTGTTTCTATTTATAGTGGAGATGTGCAAATTATTATTAGTGCAGATTTAAACAAGCACCCCCCTTCCCCTAAAAGGAAACACACTTATCATTTACTATTGTATCCCTTCCATTCCTACATCTTTGATTTGATGTTAAATTTTCATAGATAAGCAGAGACTTTTTATCTTATCTGACAAAACCTGTTTAAGCTCAAGGCATGCTTAAATAGTAAAGGTATATCCTTCTACTCTGTACCTAATATTGGCACGCATACTTCTGACCTTACTAAGAACCTATAAAACAAAAATGTATAAGAGGGGTTAAAATGAAATATTAGAATTCCCTGAAATTATGAATTATTGATCGTAGCCATGACTTAGACTGTAACTGAATGTATGTATTGGAATTAACTTGTGGATAGAGGGAAGACCACTTAAAATGCTCTCTTGGATCTGCTGTTTCTTCCATGATCACTGTGGTTTTATTTTATTTTGCTTCATGGGAGAAATACAAGCGTTAAGGAAAATATGAGAAAATAGCATAAGGGGAAGCATTTTTGTTTTATCCTCTAGTTAATTAAATAATTCAGTCTTTAATAAACTTAGTGCTTATTGATTTTTTTAAATGATTCATGTTTAGAAAGTCCCTGAGCCACTTAATAAAAAGTGTTTGGGATCATTTGCTGAAAAATTTGAAAAGGAATCTTTGTTGTGATGCCACTCAGCATTCATGACCTTAACAGCTACTTCCCAGACACAGGATACACAAACTTCTCAAGCAAGATCTTCCTGAATGTGACATGTTCTAACTCATATAGGCAGGAAGATATTCTGTCTGACTCAGAAACTGAGGAGACAGACCTGATGAACTGTCAGGCCAAAGAGCCAGTAGATAATCACACAGCCAAAGCAGCTCTCAGACACAGTGAATCAGAACATATGGGTGTGGAATCAAATAATGAAGGGACAGACACTGACAGGATGCCAAGCCCAATAGCATGCCAGCAGCTAAGGAGGGCAGAGCAGAGGTGAGGCCTGTCTCCTCAAGAGGAGAGGGCAGCAAATCCCTAATTGTCATTCTAGCCACCTTGGGTGGGTAGGTAGGTAGGTAGGTAGGTAGGTAGGTAGGTAGGTAGGTAGATAGATAGATAGATAGATAGATAGATAGATAGATAGATAGATATTTAAAAAAATCTCCAAATTCTTTTCTTTTTGCTGAAACAACCCTTCTGCTTTGGAATTTTATTTCTGTGGCATTCTGCTCAAAGTTCCTCTTGTTCCTTGCCTATGCTTGGACCCCCAGCTTGACTCTGAAACCGGTTTGTGTAACTCTAGCTATAGACCAGTCATTCTCAGCCTTGGCAACTTGAAGATGTGTGGACTTTAATTCCCAGAATTCCCCAGCCAGCATGCCAAGGTTGAGAAACACTGCTATAGATCTTTGAACTGCTTCAGACTACTCTCATGTCTCTGCCTCTGAATACCTCCTGTTAGCAGCTTGGGTACTGCTTAAGCTCAAAAGTAGCAAAAAACTCATTGAACTTACCAAGCCTTAGCTGCTCTCTGTCTATTAAGGTGTCTCATCACCAGTTACTTCAAAATATTTACTACACAGCAACCAAGATTCTCAGACTTTTAACTTTTAAATATTGTGTAAGATTGCTTTTATTCTGAGTGCATGTTTGTCTAATGTTTTGGTCTCTGGAATTTATTTTCTCTGCACTAGTTCAGTTATGGTGTGTCACCAGAAATTTCTTTATAACAGTGGTTCCTCTAAGTAGGATCAAACCACCAACATATTGCCTGCTTCCAAGCTTTAATTTTCCTTTATATTTTTCCATTGAAGATTCTTTTAAAATGTAGCTTGTGATTTTAAGAACTCCATATTTTATGAGTTTCGTATTTATTGCATGATAATACTTAAAGTTCAAAAGGAATGTTTACATTTTCTTCTCTCTTTTTTTAAATAAATTTGATTTTATTGATCTTTTATGAGATTAGTTTAATTCTCAAAAAGGGAGGGGAAGAAGGGGCTGATTTCTCTGACCACATAGCTTAATAGTATACTGCCAAGAAGTGGCTGTAGGATTTATTTCATTTTTTTCCTCTTAGTTACCATAAGGTAACTATAGATAGTAGGAAAGATGACCTTGATAGAAATATACAAAAACTGGTACCTAGGCAAAAGGTGTGGAAATATATATTTTTTTAAGTCAAGAACAATGAGATAACATTTGGAAGTGGCTCAGGCAGATGCCTCCCTAATTCACTAGTGTATAAGAAGGAGAAGGATGTACAACACAATCAGATGGGCAAGTTTCTGTTATTATAGTAATCTCAGTAAAAGTAGTTTTAACTTTATTGTGGAGTTGATTTCCTGGTTTGCTCTACCTAGCGGGAATGACAGTAATGCAGTATGCAAAGCCCTACATTTCTTATACTTTAGGATTAAAGAAAGGACACCAGGAAAGGTATTCCCTACAATGTAGCAGCAGAAAAAAATCTACTGACATGCATAACAAGACAGGAAACAGAGCTAGAACATAGATAATAGAGGGCTGCTGGGAGAGGAGGTTTAAACTTCCAACCTTTCACTCTCTGGGCAACAGCTGTGCTCCTACAGTTGCAAAGTATAAATATCCAGTAAATTTTGATTCTCAGCATATGGGATCTTGAAAACATTAATTCAGATTGATGGTAAATGGGATTCTTCAATATATGTGGTCCACCTTAATCTACTTGGTGATGCATGACTTGGCAAGACAAGTCACCATGGCCAGAATGGTTTTTCCCCCCCTCTTTATCAAGGGTTGCTGGGTTTTATGTTGTTGTTGTTTTTTTAAGTTTCCCTGCCAGATGCTTATAGTGGATCTGAAAAGAATTTAGGCACCTAAAATACCTCTGGAAAAACACATTCTTATTGAAAAGGGTTTAGCAGGCAAGGGGAAAGTTCTTGGTTATCTGATAAGGTGTTGTCTGTTTGAAGTGAGGCTGTCTGACAGAAAAGGCTGAATAAAGAAGATGACTCAGATCAAAGCCTCAGTATAGAATCCGGAAAGATGGAGCCAGCTGGACAGCTGGTAGCAGTTCTGAGGCAGCTGTAAACTCATAAGCTGGAAGAAGGATCATAATTGCCCTGAAGAAGTTCTAGCCAGCACTGAGAGTTTGAATGAGTTCAGAATACGGTGGCACTGACACTGACTAGCATAGTGACAAGCAGAAAGTAAGTGGTGGTGAAAAAAGCTATCCTGGTCCCGAGGCAGGAGAAGAACTGCAGAAAGTAGCCCGGGTACAGACTTTTGAATTAAGGAGGGGAAGTGTTGAAGCCAACTAATTTCGAAGAAGACCGAGACACCAATATTATTTTAGCACAGGCAAATAAGTTATCTTCCATTGTTTCTTTTCTCTCCCTTCTGTGTTTGGAAAAAAGAAATAGTCCTAATAAAAGTGCAAGTGTAGTGAAAAGAGAAAAGGAAAGCCTAACAGGTAAAACAACAAAAAGGAAAGTGAAAGCAAGACAGTTATTAAAGAAAGATAGTAATAAATCACAGCAATAGGTTATAGCGCTTTGAGAACTCAATGTGAGTTATTTATTTATTGGATATGGAAACTGTTCAACTCCAAAATGACTCTGGGGGGCTTACAATTTAAAACAGAAAAACAAAAGAAAGAATTTAAAGTGTCAAGGCAACACATAACAAAAGTGGCTGGGCTCCACAGGCACCCAACCCAAAGGCCTGGGAGAAGAGTCAATTTTTCAAAGACAATAAGGTAAATCCTGAGCTACAATTATTTATTACTCTTTGAAAACAAATTAGAACAATAGTACTGTTATTAGCATCATTTCTTTCTTACATTTAAATTTAAATTACTTTCTTACATTTACTTTACTTTAAATTACTTTCTTACATTTAAATTACTTTCTTATATTTAAATTTTAAAGCCCCAGCAAATCATTTCCATTCCCCAGAAAGAAGACATCAGAAGACATGTTGAGCTTGCTCAAAACTAGTCACTAATCTCTGCAGCTTTTTCTTTTTTCTCCCACAGAGCCACAGTTTGTATCCATTTAGGACCCTCATATAATGAAACAATTTTTTAAATGATCCCTACACACTGAGTGAGTGATGTCCTCTGACATCAATGTCAGCTTCATGAAATAGATTACTAGTCAGAGTATCAAACCTGCCTTTCTGTGATACTGCCATACCACCACGTGGGGTTTCATTGAGATAAATAGCTCCTTAATAACTGACAAAATCTTATAATTTTGTCACTAGGGAACAGGGAGGTCAGGTCAGGAAACAGATTGCACAGAATGCCTGAAACTCTATTGATATTGCCTGTAGTAACAGATATTTGAAAGCCCAACAGTGTTTTCATTCCCTTTCTCTTATACTCAAGGGAGTTAAAATGTAGCTTGTCTGAGTTTCTTCATAATGTGTGTGTGTGTGTGTGTGTGTGTCTTGGACTTAAATCACCTTTTTCTAATTGCCATTGCATTGTTTCTTCCAAGGTCCTCACTAAGGTTTTCCACATTAGGCTTCAGTATCTGTATAATTTGTACCATAAATAATTAGAAACATGTAAAGGTTGGAAGTGACCTTGGAGATAATCTGGTCCAACCTTCTGTACTGTGGTATCCTCAATAGATGGCCATGTAGCCTGCTTAGATACATTCAGCAAGGAGAGTCTACCTCCTTCTAAAGTAGTGTTTATTGTTAATCAGCCTTTACCAATAACATCATATTCCTCAAAATTTAAACCCATTTCTTCTTATCATTTGGAACAACTCTGAACCATTCTGCTCTGTCTTCTACATGAACCCTTCAGATACTTGAAGACAGTTATCTCAATGCATTCTTCATTTGAGCAGAATATACTCAAAGCCAATGTTATTGTCAAAAGCCATTCTTAAAAAAGTACCATGGAATAAGAATTATTAGTTTTCAGTTAAGAAAGTTTAAACAATTTATAACAAGTTGTAACAGTAGCCTAGCAGTAAAGAGATGTTAAAATACATATATTTTATATCTACAGCATATATTTAAAATATGGTACAGTAGATAATGAGCATGAATCAGTTGCAAATGGTCATGGACACTGCTTGATGGCTCTTGTGAAAAGACCAGACCCTTATACTTAAAACCAAGAAAAATCCCAGAAACTATGACTAATCAGGTATGAGTTTTGGAAGCAAAAGTTTATTTTTATATGTATATATTACATATATGTTGTGCAGAGCACAGCAAAGCTCTCAAAAACTCTGCTCTCAGGAAAACCACACATGAGCATGACAGCTTGCAAAATGCAATGTCCATATTTTGCTCTCCAAAGAAAGTCCAGTCAGAAAATATAAACTAACTGGTTTTTTTTGATAAAAATGCAAAACTCCATAAAATACAAGTTGCATATAAAATATAGGAAATAACAAAGACTTCTTCTCATCTTAGCATCCAAGACTTATCCACAACAAAGCCTCTAGCTAAAAACTCTCAGAGAAGAGGTACACTACTTGGTTATTAGTTACAACTACATAACCTATAAAACTACATGATGGATAAAACTATACACGACTGACAGGCTAGGCATCTAGCCCTCCCGTTATATTGCCAGCATGTACCCCCCCCCACTGAATAACTAGCATACACATGCCGATAGGTGGCGGTAAATAGCAAAACACAGTCACAAGATGCTTTGTTTACATTAACTCATAAGCTAGTCAAAATAAGTTTGTTGTACAGATAACGAGATGAAATTTCTTCCCATGAGAAAATCCTGACAATATATACATATTAATATGTATATATTATATGTATGCATGTATGTGTGTATATATATATATATATATATATATATATATATATATATATACACACATACATACATACTGAGACTCCGGGGGTTGGGTGATGAGCCCCTATGTGGCAAGGGGCGTCCCCTCCCCCAGAGAAGATGCAGGGGGACTCGAGCGGGTGGGTGTGTGTGAGTGGATGTTGTGGTTGGAGGAGGTGAATGGGTTGCTCTCTGCCTGGGTGGGAGACGGGCAGAGGGTAGGAGTGAATGGGGCCCTTCTCTCCCTGGCCAGTGAGAGAAGTCGGTGGAGAGAGGGTGAGTGTTTGTTGGGGGATTGGGAGTGGTGACCCCTGTTGGCGCTGAGAGCATTCAGCTGAAGTGCCACAGGGGCGTGCAGCCCCCACCCCCCTTTTTTTTGTCTCCTCTACCTTGGCTGGTGAGTGGTATGGCAGGCCCCTTAAGTGGGAGGCCTGGAGGGGGGGAGGAGGAGGATCTCGGGCAGTTTAGGGCGGGCATTCAAGTGGTAACGGGCATGGGGCGGTATGGTGGGAGCCAGAGTGCAGGCCGTTTCAGGGGAAGACGCCCCCGATGCGTTACATTGGTGGTGTGTTCCGGCCCTCAGAGCTCAAGCCCAGACCCTGGTCAGTAGGCCTACAGAGGCCCGGGTTTTCGTCTGTTGCTACTGAACACCAGGTCAGTCAATAATAAGGCCCCCCTAATTCACGACCTTATTGGGGAGGAGCAGGCTGACCTGGCGTGCATCACCGAGACCTGGCACCAGAGGGCGGAGTAGCCCTCTCGGAATTGTGTCCAGCTGGGTTTAGGGTGTGGCACCAGCCGAGACCCCAGGGCAGGGGAGGGGGAGTGGCAGTAGTCATCAGGGAATCCCTATTGGCCTTCAGGGGCCCTGCTCCACAAGTTGCTGGATGTGAGACCCTGTTCCTGAGGTTGGGCACACGGGATCAGTTGGGAGTGCTGCTAGTGTACCAGCCTCCCTGCTGCATAGCAGCCTCCCTGCCTGGGCTGCTGGAGGCCATCTCGGGGTTGGCAGTGGAGTTCCCCAACTTATGGTCCTGGGGGACTTTAATCTGCCGTCCCTGGGATTGGCCTCGGAAGCAGCTCGGGAGTTCATGGCTACCATGGCAGCCATGGGCCTATCCCAGGTCATCAATGGCCCGACCCGGGACAGTGGTCACACTCCAGACATGGTTTTCTTGTCAGAGCAGTGGCAGCGTGATCTGGTGGGGGATTTTATATTATCCCCCCTGTCATGGTCAGATCACTCCCTGGTGGCAGCAGGATTCTCCTATGCTGCCCCCCTCCGCAGGGAGGTGGGACCTATTCGAACGGTCCACCCCCGGCGCCTGATGGACCCACACGGATTCCAAAGGGAGCTGGGGGGTGTTCCTGAGGCCTTGCTGCACGGTCCAGCGGAGGCTCTGGCCACAGCCTGGAACAAGGAGGTGGCTGGGGCCTTGGACAGGATCGCGCCTGTGCGCCCTCTCTTGGCACATCACTCCCGGCGCTCCCCGTGGTTCACGGAGGAGCTGAGGGAGTTGAAAAGGGCTAAGAGACGGCTAGAGCACCGCTGGCGGAAAACTGGGGACGAATCAGACTGAACACGGGTTAGAGCTGCCATTAAGGCCTACCTAGTGGCGGTAAGGGCGGCGAAACGTCAATATTTCTCCACTCTTATTGCATCCTCAGAGTGTCGCCCTGCAGCCCTGTTTAGGGTCACCTGGGCCCTCCTGGGAAAAGGGGGGGGCGGAGGACTACTTGCAGGGTCGTGCAGAGGAATTTGCTGAACACCTGACGGATAAAATTGCTCAGATCTGTTCCCAGTTGGAAGCCAAGCGTGGAGTAGGTCCAGAGGAGTTGCCCGGGGAGCGTTCTTGCCCAGTAATCTGGGAACGATTTGATCCTGTTGTCCCTGAGGAAGTGGACAGGGTCCTCGGACCTGTCAGTGCGACCACCTGTGATTTAGATCCGTGTCCCTCCTGGTTAGTTAAATCTACCAAGGAGGTGACCTTAGGGTGGGTCCTGGTGATGGTTAATTCATCCTTGCAGGAGGGGGTGTTCCTGAAGCCTTTCAAAGAGGCTTTGGTCCACCCACTCCTCAAGAAGCCGTCGCTAGATCCCACCCTTCTGGACAACTTTCGTCCAGTCTCCCACCTCCCCTTTTTAGGGAAGGTGGTAGAAAAGTTGGTCGCGCGGCAGCTTCAGAGGATCCTGGACGAAATGGATTATCTGGACCCCTATCAGTCAGGATTCAGGCCCGGTTATGGGACAGAAACAGCATTGGTTGCACTTCTCTCTGGCGAGAGCGGGATGGGGGGAGTGCATCCATCCTTGCTCTTCTTGACCTCTCGGCAGCGTTCGATACCATCGACCATGGTATCCTTTTGGGTCAGCTGCGGGAGTTGGGGTTGGGTGGCACAATGTTGTGCTGGTTCAGCTCCTTTCTCCAAGGCCGAACCCAATCGGTGTTGATAGGGAGCGAGAGGTCCAGCCCCCGGCCCCTACTTTGTGGGGTGCCACAGGGGTCAGTGCTTTCACCGCTCCTATTTAATATCTACATGAAACCGCTGGGTGAGATCATCCGGCACCATGGGGTGAGGTATCATCAGTATGCTGATGATACCCAGCTATACATCTCCATCCCAGGTACCCTAAGTGATGCTGTGACTGCCCTCTCGCGGTGCCTGGAGGCTGTGGGGGCCTGGATTGGGGACAACAGGCTTCAGCTGAACCCTGGTAAGACGGAGTGGCTGTGGATACGGGGAACCTCAAGATCTAGGACCTTGTCATTGTTGGTTCTTGACGGGGTTGCACTACCCCAGACAGACCCGGTGCGTAATCTGGGGGTTCTCCTGGACTCACGACTCCTGCTCGAAGAGCAGGTGGCAGTCGTGGCTAGGAGGGCCTTTGCACGACTCCATGTGGTGCGCCAGTTACTCCCCTTCCTGGATCAGGGGGACCTCCGCACGGTCACTCATGCCCTGGTCACCTCTGGGTTGGACTACTGTAATGCGCTCTACATGGGGCTACCCTTGAAGAGTATCCGGAAGCTACAGCTGGTGCAGAATGCGGCAGCATGGACAGTTCTTAATGCCCCTAGGAGGGCACATATAACACCGCTGTTGCGCGAGCTGCATTGGTTACCGGTTTGTTTCCGGGTCCAATTCAAGGTGTTGGTTATTACCTTTAAAGCCCTTTATGGCACAGGACCAGGTTATCTGAGGGACCGCCTCGCCCTGGTCACTTCAGCCCGTCCCACTCCGTCCAGCAGAAGGGGCAGGTTGCAGACCCCACCAGTCAGGGAATTTCGATTGGTGGGGTCGAGGCAGAGAGCCTTTTCTGCTGTAGCACCTGCCCTATGGAACATCCTGCCTCCTGAGGTCTGGTGTGCCCCCTCCCTCATGGCCTTCAGGAAAGGTATTAAATCCTGGCTCTGCCAGAAGGCCTGGGGGCCAGAAGGGGGCCCGCACCTGTGGAGATGGCTGGTGGGATGATGGGTTGTCTCCCCCCCCCCCCCCAGCATCTTACAGGTTTTTTAAGGCCATAAACCAGAGGAGGTTTTTTAGGGTTTTTAATATGTTTTTAATTATTTATAGTTTTTAGCCATCTTGGTGAGAGCTGTGTTTTTATTGTGAGCCGCCCAGAGTCACCCGTTGGGGGAGATGGGCGGCATACAAGTTGAATAAATAAAATAAATTATATATATATATATATATATATATATATATGACAATGAAGAGTAGACCAGGTTAAGCAGATTATGCGATTGTCATCACCTACCTGCCTTTTTTTCTCTTTTCCAACTGATAGAGGCAAGGCCTGGAAGGAGAGGGGGAGAGAGAGAGAGAGAGATTGAACCCTAACTCTTCTTGAGCAAACAAGCAAATTTAGTTCGGAGGATCTCCACAGACAGGATAGACATATAAATCACTTTGCTATAGTAAAAATTATGAGGATCTTGAAAATTTTACTGTATTAGGATTCCGTAGGATATCAGAATCTCATTCGAATTTTAAAAAAGATTGTATTATGTGTTGGTGTGTTTCACTGCTGTTTCATTTTTCTTAATGTACTGTGTGAGATCATAATTTTTTCTCACTTTGCTGCTGTACACATCCCCACTGATCACATGGAGCCAGGTGTAAAGTAGCAATGATGCACTGCAAAGTCCTGGTTCCTCATATCTCTCAGAAAAATATATTCCTTCTCTCTCTCAGTTCAGAGATGTTAAACTCATCCTTAGTTCAGGCTTCTGTTTTCCAATTAGGAACTGTCTGATAGGCTTCGCATTTACTGGCTTGTTTCACTCAGTGCACCTACAGTATTTGTTTACATGCAGCTTTTACAGGATTTGCTGCCCATGAAGTGCTAAATTCTAAATTTGTTGGTATAGCACACATACTGGCTTCCTGATGTCCTATCATGGTGAACAGAAGACTTTTGTGGATTTTCCAGAAATGTACGTATGTATGTATGTATATTTGTAACTGTTAGAGGAAGAGCTGTTCATTAAGTCATATGACACTAGGAACTCTTAAGAGTTATCAACATCTGGAAAGTATGTAACAGAGATAATCAGTGCTGATTGGCTGTTCTCTGTAGTCTTCTTGTCTCTTTTGTCATCCCAGAAAAAAGCAGTTCACAGTGCAAAATAGGAGGTGCAAATGAGCCTTAGACTAGTAGGCCAGTAAGGGAATTCACCTGAAAATGATACAATGTTGACTCCAAGGTGGTAATTGCATATACAGGTAGTCCTCAGGTTACAACAGTAATTGGGATTGGAATTTCTGTCACTAAGCGAGTCATAAAACGCGACATCAAGTAAGCACATCACTTAGCGATAGAAATCCTGACAGTCCCTGTTGCCATCATTAACCAAATCTCACCAGTCATTAGGTGAGGACCCACTCTGATCCAAGCCACTCCCAGCTTGGTCCCTCCCAGCCCTGAGCCTCGGTAAGGGATTGCCTTCTCTTGATATCTCACCATCCACCTATCTTCCCCCATCTCTGCCCTTTTGGCCATGCCTGCCCCTCTCCAAATCATGTGCGTGCCTCTCCAAGCCACACCCGGCCTCACAAAACATTGCAAAAAATCAGCACATGATTTGGAGAAGTGTATGCACAATTTGCAGATGGGTGCATGTGGCCTGAGGAACAAGGCCTTACGTAGCCAGCAGCTGCCTTGAAGGAAGAAGACAGTGAAGGTCAGCTTGGGACAGCAGGGCCTGTGAAGCGCAGGGCGGCAGGAGTGGCTGGGGATTTGTGCTGTAGTGCTAGGGTGGCTGGCCACAGAGTGGGGCTTGAGGTGGCACTCCTTGGTGGCAGTGGCAGCACCAGCAGCTCTGGGGCTGAAGTAGAAGGCTGGGGGTGGCAGCAGCTAGTTGAGACTGCTGAAGGCCCCAGACCTCTACTTCAGCCCCAGTGCGACTGGTGCCATCACCGCTGTTGAGGAGTACCACTATGCAGGCTGGCCAAAAGGGCAGAGATGGAGGGGAGATAGGTGGGTGTGGGGAGTTGAAGCACCCCTGTGTTCATAAGTGCAGGTGGGCTCCCAAGTGCCTGAATTTTGATCACATGACTGCAACTTTGAGGCACAAGTACCATTCGTTCAGTGCTGCTGTAACTTTGAATGGTCGCTGAATATATGGTCATTAAACAAGGACTACCTGTATGTCTGTATGTGGCCAGGTTTATTATTTTGTGCATGCAATTTTAATGTGATGTAATAAACTCTAGCAAAATTTTTTTATCCTAGAAATCAGCTTAGAAATGTTTTAAATAAAAGTAAATATTAAATGCAGCAGCTTGATTAAACAGGAATCAGTGGTATATAGTTCAATTATATTTTGTTTGCCAAATTAGGAAAAGAATGTTGTACATAATCTATCTCAGAGCCAATTTCATGTAATGGTTAAGGCATCAGGCTAGAAATTGGGGGACCATGAGTTCTAGTTCCACCTTAGGCACTTCCCAAAATCCTTGCCAAGAAAACTGCAGGGACTTGTCTAGGCAGTTACCAGGAGTCAAGACTGACTTGAAAGCACCATACATACACACATATATATAATCTATCAGCAGGTATAAATGGGAGACTTCCAGAGACTATCAGGACTGTGATCAAGTCTTGGAAGTTGAAAGAATATCCTAGAAGAAAAACAAAGACAAACACAAACTGCTTTCATATTGTGCCAAGACACCTGTATTCAGGCTTAACCTGAATGAGACTTTATAGACCAATTTTTATTCAGAAGAAGAAAAGATGTGCAGGAGTACCATTTCATTACATAGAAATGAATGTACATGACTTTGATTTTTTTTTTTTTGGCATCATTTGAAGACATTGGCTGATTTCTAGTTTCTTTTCTCCCTGACTACATTTGCCTTAGATTTCATGTGCCCCACGGATCATAATGCATTGTTATGTTTATGTTTTCCAACACATTAGTTCTCTCAAGATGATATTCCCCAAAGAACTTATGTAAATAGAATGTTAAAAATGTAAATACTTAT
This sequence comes from Liasis olivaceus, assembly GCA_030867105.1. Taxonomy (NCBI): domain Eukaryota; kingdom Metazoa; phylum Chordata; class Lepidosauria; order Squamata; family Pythonidae; genus Liasis; species Liasis olivaceus. The sequence continues at coordinate 63,090,105 of CM061352.1, read as the reverse complement.
ATAAACTCCCAACCATGCTATGAATAGAAAGATAACTGTATATTTGAAGAGGCTTATTACTGAAAGATCAAAGAATAGAAGCAATAATATGTCTTAAGTGAACACCAGCAGGATGAATAACAGGCAAGATGAATTTAATTATGAAGTTGAATTTGAAGATATCTTCATATTTTTGTCTATGCTATTTCAAGTGAGTTTAAGTTTAGTTAAAATAACTTTCTCTGGCAGAGATATCACTTAAGATATTTACTATATAAATTACAATTACCTGTTTGTGGAGGGGGATTGATTTTTCCACTCTTCTGGGTTTATCACCTGGCATTCATTTTCATTCAGTTGTTGCTTGAAATAAGGATTATCAGAATTCACCCCCTTTTTATACTCAGTTTACATGATTTGTGGATCAAATTCAGATTCATGTTCTGAATCTAATGCCAAAAGAGACATATGGAAAGGATTAGGATGCAGACATAATTTTTATCTTCTTTCATTTTGCCATATTTTCCATTTTAAAATAGATTGTACTTTTGGTAGGTGTTATAAATTGTTGTCAACATCCAAAATATCTTAGAAGATATTCCCTACTTAGAAGAACTTCTGATACTAGATCAGCACTTTGGTTATTGCCAAGTCCAAAGTCTACAAGAATTGATGAAATATTTGCAGAAATATGACACACAACAGAAGAAGAAGCTTTAAACGTTCTAATCAAACTATGTGCATTATTATTATTTGGTTGATTGACAGAGTTATGGGCCCAAAAATGTTCCATGGAAAATTTTCCACTTTAGGTATGGCATTTTCAAAGTTGCACTGATGTTTGCTTTTTAGGTAATTACTCTAAAATGGGGAAGCTAGAAGTACATTGCAATTACTTATTATTTTATTACATGTTTCCAAAATTGTTTCCAACATTTCAATAAACATATTTTTGCTACATTTAAAGCTGATAGTTCCTTGAAATGCAAATTCAAATCTCATGAAACAGGCTGTAGTTAATTTTTTTTTCACATGAAATAAAGTAACCCAAATACTTATATAGACAATGCATAGGAGACAAATATGATAATATCAATCATAATCAACTGCAAAACATTCAGAAATTCCCAGAAAACCCACAACTCTGTTGATTGTAGGTGCTGGCCTAGCTCTGCCAAATGCAGATCTTATTTATGCATATGAAATGGATGCAAATTTCTTTTGAGAGAGAGGGAATTGCCAGTTTCTCCAAGTGAAGGAGGCCTCAACCATGTACACTTTGATATCTGAAATGACTGGATGGAGTAATATTTTTATCTGTTAGAATATAATCCTTAAAGTTATTTTAGCACTTGGGATTCCATTTGCTGAGCCACTGATTTCAAAGAGTAAAGTAAAGAAGTGAAAAATACATTATAATAACTGTAAGAAAAAGAGTCTCGAATGAATATTCTCTCCTGAGCCTTTACTGACCTCTGAAGGAATGGTAGTTAAGATAATTTTGAATTTTGGAAATAGATAAAGGTTAGTATTAATTTCTAATGAAACCAGCTGTGTTTTTGGTACCATTCTGATTTCTGGCCTGCACAATACTTGGGAATGAACAACCCAAAGAGAATTATTTGGCACCTAGATTATCTTCTTTTGCCTCCAGGCAAACATCTTTTTGTATTCTTTGACTTTAGGAACCATTTCAATGTTTTAGAACTTTAGTGTTGTGGTATAAATTGTGATTTTATATTATAGGTATTATGCTGTCATGTGTAGTTTTTTATGCCACATTAACTTATTGTGTACAATGAAGAGAACTTTTGTTACTGGGCAGTATAAAAGTCCCAGATTAAATAAGAATAAGAATATGAATATACACATGCACATATTTTTTTTTCTCTGTGAGACTGTTTAGATGTGAATTTTCTAATTAGAAAGTGTCAACTTAAAAAAATGAACAGAATTCCTGCAAACAGAGCAGGATTCTGTGAAGATGATTTTATATGCAACTAGCTTTGTAGAAGACACAGATTTAAAGAGAGGAAAAGAAATTCTGATCCTTCGCAATGGTAAATTCAATTTTTTAAGGGAAAGATTTCAGCAAGGCGCAGAAAATATTAAATGGATCATTTTCTTTCATTGCCTTTGCATAAAGTTGAGACACTGAGATAGCAGCTTTTCAAATTATTTTAGTATTTTCCACATTACAATATCATTTAGCATTACTTTAATAAAAATTTTCTTCTGTGAGTTTACACTAAATTGGGTTTAAAGTTCAACAATCATGTCATACATTTTACTGGCTCATCCTACAGTCATTTTATCCAAAGTGCCTCATGAAAATACTCTCTTACAGTCTGGTATGAAGCTTCTTCTGGGGCCATGAGTACATTTCAGCTATTTAGAGAAAGGCTGAACATTATAAACAGTTTCAAAACAACTGTGTAATAACTAATGGAAAAACAGGCACATTACTATCAGTTTATTTTACTTTCCTGCCAAGATATTACCTATTAGAACTGTCAAACTCTTATCTACTTGAGATTACTCAAAACTTTTCACCTCCATACCATCCAAATTTTTACAGTTCAAAGCTCAGCAAAGTCATATTTTCATCTGAGGTAAAAAAATCCCCATAGGACCTCTCCCACACCATGATAATAAAATATCATCATATCAAATTAAATACCTAACAATATGCTACTGTTTCATAACATCCACTTCACTCTGATGTGATAAGTGCTGTCTCTTTAGAATTCCAAGGAGCTTCATCTGATGGATTCTTCATTTCTAAATATCTGTTAAACTTCTTTCCAAGAAGAGTTTTGAACTGATTTCTTTATTAATATTTATCTATAGGTTTATCTCTTTCATCTTAATGCTTGTACTGCAGTAAGTAAAGCTGCAAAAATTTTACAAAATCTTACAAAAATTATAAGGGATCTTTGAAATGAACATATCTATTTTTCAACACCAATCACACTCTTTGAATGCATAAAAAGATGTCAATATTTTTCATTAACTCTCCCCCAACTTTAACATAACTGTTCATGAATATTTGCATCTGCATCCTCTTATTCTCTGCAAATGATGGCCCTGAATACTTATGACTAGGCAAACTTGTATAACTATATGCAGATTAGACATATGTATGCCATTTTACCACAGTATCTACTCAGCACCCAATCATGCAGTCTTATATAATGATCATACAGGGAAGTAAATATACCTAATTTAGAAAGTACCTCATAAAGAGAATGTCGTAATATGTCCTAGAATATGTGTACCAAAGGAATTAATATCTGAATACTTTAATGATCAGGGTTGTAAATCTCAAAAGCTAAACGTGAATCCTAGTTACAGCTGAGAATAAATGCTTAGGAAATATTTAATGTCAAATCCTGAATGCAAAGTTTGTATTAGTGGCTTCGTTATTATCTGCAGATGCTGGCACAAAAACAAGTCAATAACTATAATTACAACTATTTAATGAGAGGCTTTATGATCTCAGAAGATAGTTGTTTAGATTATTAAACTGATACAATACTTAGGAAGTCTGGGAGAATTTTGTTGCAATCTTTGCTTCCTCAGCAGAAGTGCAGTTTGAAGTATTAAGACAATTAAGAATTTGTTTCAGATACAGTTGCTAGATAAAGAAAGAGACAAGAAAATCTAAATATAGTTGCATAATAAGAAAAAATATTCCGTTGCCATGCATTAATGATGGCACGCATCAAACTGAGACTACAGATGGCAAGTTTCCTTTGATTTTTTTTTTTTTTTTTTTTTTTGCTTTCTCAGTGATAGGAGGTCTTTCAGGCATAAAAATATAAAATCATATCAAAGTTACAAAGCTGAAGAAGAGAAGCTGTTTAATGGAAAGCAAATAAAGAAACATGCTCTACGAACAATCCATTGCAAATTGGAAGTTTCCCTGTCAGAAATCACACAAAACCGTCGGATACTAAGTCAGTCTACTTCACCCATCTAGCCAAGTTCCAATGACAGGCAGCAGCTGCCCCCATGTCTTCAGTAGAACTATCCAATCCTTTTATTTTAAAATTGTAAACTTTGGAGATTTAGCTTGACATTTCCTGTACATAAAGTACAGTGTTCATTCAATATGCCATGGTCTTTTAAAATAATGATTAGCTTATTTCTGCTGATCGCTTCCCCCTGACCCCTGAGATTGGCAGATTAAATCCCATCTCTGACCTTGGATAAGATTGGACTTTCCCATTCAAGGATGGTGCACAACTGGGGGGACTTTCCTGGAATCACAGCTCCTGCTTAATGAGCAGGGTGGCAGCTGTGGCCATGGAGGCCTTTGCATGGCTCTATCTGATGTACCCTTTCCTAGATGGGGGGGGGGGCATCAGAGAGTCACTCACATCCTTGTCACCTCACAGCTTAACAACTGCAATGTTCTCTACATGGGGCTTCCCTTGAAGACCACACAGAAGCTTCAGCTGGTCCAGAATGCAGAGGTGTGGATAGTAACACCTTTGCTTCATGACCTGTACTGGTTGCCAGTTTGTGTCCCAGTTCAGTTTAAGGTGCTTGTTATTACCTATAAAGCTCTACCTGGCATAAAGCCTGGTTATTGAGGGACCGCCTGTCTCCCATAGAATTTGCCTGGTCAATCTGGCAGGGTTGCACACTCTGGCTTCCTTTGATGAAACAATGCCATCTATGGGGAGCCAGAAGCGTGCCTTCTCTGTAGCAGCACCTCTCTCTGGAATGAGGTTTTCCCAAAATCCAGATGGCCCCCATTCTGCCATTGCTCAGAAGGGCCATGAAGACCTGGTTCTTCACCTAGGCCTTTGGTGAAGGTGAGTGAAATCCTCTTTTGAACTATGGGGGTTTGTTTCCTTATGTTCCCATCCAGTTTTTTGTCAGCCTTTCCATCTTCACTCCTCATTTTGTCTATTGTTGAACTTACTTTCTCTGGTTTTTAGTGTTTTTATTTGTAACCACTCAGAGTTGTTAGACATTAAGTGGTATATAAATTTAAGCAGGTTATCTGGACCTATTTCAGTTGGGGTTCAGGCTGTGATATATTACAGACAGCATTGGTTGCACTTGTCAACAACCTTTGGTGAAGCCAGGATGGGGGTGATGCATCCATTCTGTCCATCCCATTTCTCTCAAAAACTTTTGATATCATCAATGCATCCTTTTGCACCGATGTATCCTTTTGCACCAATGTATCCTTTTGCACTGACTGTGGGATTTGGGGGTGAGAGGCACTGTGTTATGGTAATTTGCTTTCTTCTTCTGAAGCTGGTTCCAGTTGCTGCAGACGTATGGAGTTGGGTAGCTTCTGAATCTAAATTAATAAACAGATGAAACAAGCCCTAAAGGTCCTGACCCCAATCTCATTAGTTCCAATGTCTCAATTCCTATATTTTATATTGAATCAAAAATTTGAAAGGAGAAATGAACATCCATATTTCTTTTTCAAATATTGTGCTAAAAATGCAAGGAAAATGGGCAGAGACAGAGAGGGTGTGAAAGATGGACTGTTGTCAGATGCAGCCCATTCTCACACGCTAAGACCTTCAATATACCACTGCCTATATAACAATATTCTTGTTTACATTTCTGTTGAACTTTCTTCCAAATTATCTCCCCTTTGATATTTGGTTGGCCTGGACCCTCCTATCTTTTAGGAAGGCGTTAAAAATAAGGTTATTTCGCTAAGCATTGTGACCAGGATAGTAAATTCCCATTGGGAGAGGGTAGGAATGTGAGCCAGGTCACACATTAGTGATTACTACTGTTATTGTTTACTGTTTCATTTTGAAATAAAGTCACCTGGTTGGGGGACCATATACATTTTTTAAAATAAATGGTTGGCAGTATTTTTTCCTAGAACAAAAAGAAGTTATGGGGAAGCTTTGAGAAGAACAGTTTCCATATGAGAAAGGAATATGGATACTTATGGGGAAAAAATTCATTCTTTATTTCCAGTTTTGAGCAAATAGGAAGCCAATGTGCACCACAGAAATGCTAGTTCTGAACATAAGCGTTGTGCTAGCCCTGTAATATTACTACTGAGTCAGTAAGGTTCTAGCTCTATTCTAGCTCAGAAATGGCACCATCATGGCAGTGAAGAAAGTTGAGACTTGTTATTAGCAGTTCCTGTTGTTCACAACTAAATGTACATCTATAAAAAGTGCAGCCTACAATTATTACATCCAATATTACATAATACCCTTTCACTTTCCATTTACTCATCGATGTGTAAACAAATCATAACTGGAAATCAAGGACAAGGATAAAGCAAAGTTAGAGATGGACGCTAGAAATGTTAACATTTCAAACATTTAATCCATAACTTTTTCCTTTTTCCTTTTTGCATCTGGAGCAGAAAAAGCAAGAAGGAGCAGCAGGGAGAGAAACGATGTACAGGCTTTGATGCACAAACAACCACATCTTTCAGCTTAAGTTAAGCACATTTACATAATCCAGTAATTCAGAAGAATCAGTCTTATGGAGGAGCTGCATATGCACAGGCACCTTTCACACTAACAACAGGTGCTTAGGAAATCACAGATGCAGCCAGGACCTTTTTCTGCCTGGGACAGCATTCAAGTACACAAATTCTTTTGGCAGTTGATACCAAAATTACCTCTCCTCATCTCTAGTAGTAAGCATTTAATAATAACAACTTAGATGATGAAAAATTTGCCTCATCTTCATAACATTTAAAATGTGTTACGTGATGCACATTGGCTAATTGTAGGGCTGGATCTAGATGGAGCCATCACCACAACCCCATTTTTCTATGGATCATCTTCAAGGTCTGAGGTCAAGCTCTGTTGTCAAAAGTGAAAGTAAGTGCTGGATCTCACCTTCTATTTCATTGGCAGACTTCAAGTCTCATTTCAGAATATCTGAGTTTTGGAAAGTCTTGAAAGAAGGAGTGGGAGAAGAGATGGAGGGAAGCTCAGAAGATATGGTCCAAATTAATTTTTTCCATTGCTTCACAATAGGAATAATTAAAGATAAACAAACAAACAAAAAAACGCAGCAAAGGCAGCAAATTGCCATTTTTTATTTCTTGCTGCCAGCTTGTTGCTGCAGGGCACTGAGTTTGCAAAAGCAGTCCACTGTCACAGTGTTCCAATTCACTGATAGGATTGAGCAGTAAGTATCCAGCTGAACATCTTTCAAAAGCTGAAATTCTTATCATCTTTATTTCTAAACTTTAGATTGAAACCCTTTAATGAGGCAAGAAATTTAAGCAAAGATACCTGGGGGAAACTGGTCTTTGTCCTTTTTGCCACATGTGAAGTGAGAATATTCTGTAATGTTGAAATGTATGTTTTTAATAAACTGCTAATGCAAAATTAATTAGAAGAGTGAGTAAGGTAATAAAGAAACTTGAGGCCATATTAAGGCTTTCTTCACAGTGGAGGATCTAAAGATGGCTTCTAAGTAAACAGATTATGGTGCACAGGGCAGACCCCAACAGGCAATCTGTAATTACACCTGCCCACAAGAGTGCTGTATTGTGTTATTGTGGGCAGTCCCAAAGGGAGGGATATAGTGACATAATGATTATTACAGATGCATTATTAAATCTCCCTGTTTCTCCTCTACTATAACTAGGTGCTAACTGCATCTTCCCCTCTCTGTTCTACCATCAACATTATGTGGCAAATTAAAAAAACAACAACAACTGCAATTGGAATATCCCATTTCTTTTTAAGATTCAACAATTATTCCATGAATACAGAAATACTTTGTGTAGTATGGTTGGAAAACTAAAATTAATAAGATTTTAATACTATTTCCTAATTTTTAACCTATCAAATCTTTTTTCAGAAAACATTTTTTGGAGATTCCCTTATCTCCTTCATTGTTCTGTGCATATTTGCAAGGAATAATTTCATTTATTATGATAAATTACTTCTAAAGTTACCTAAAATTAAGTGAAGGGAAATCAATTTACTTAAACATAGTTTAATGATAGAGCACATTGCATATACATTTATTCACCCTAAAATTAGGAAAGTTTAGATGCAAAAAATGTATGAATCATTCTATAATTTCCGGAGGGCAGAAGGCAGTTATCTTTTGTAGCAGACCCCTGGCCAGCTCTAGGATGGAAGGCTTGAAGTCTGAAGCCTTTCCCAGAAGCCCTCTGGGTTTTCACATCTTCATATCCTGTCCCTAATCATACTTTGACATAGACACTTGGTAATTTCTGATATCATCATCTATCTTCCAGGGAACACCTTGTGTGATATCTTAATTCTGGAGTGCAAGAGATATAATTCTCATATCTTGTGCTGACTTTCTGGCAACTAAAACTAAAAATAGAAATAATAGAATAATTCCTATAGAGCCCACTTTCTGGTCATATCACACTGAGGCATGTTACTAGAAATTTTAGTCCTTCTATGGGAGATAGATCAAGCCCACAAGACAAATAAAATAAAAATTTATTAAAAAGAAAAGAAAATATACAGTGTAACAACTGTTTTATATTTTATATGTTAAAATGGCAACATTTAATATTGAAGGAGGTAAATATGGGGCTGTTCAAATGATAGGAAAACAGCAGTTTTTTAAAAATACATTTTTTTAAAAAGACACACACCAAAGAGTACAAATAAATAAATAAAAACTTGCTGTAAAGAAGTTGGAATAGGATTTCAAATTCATATTCTGAATCACAAAAGATTCTAAAGCTAAATATTACTTCTGCACAACCTGAGATATGCATAAAAGGCTGAAATACACACAGTTATTGAGTCTGCACAGAAAAATAAGACAGGACACTTACACAGCGTTGAGAAATAAATATCAGCATTCTAATGCAAATGCCGCCTTAGACTTGTTCCTTCAGAAATAGTAACTCAAACCTCTATTCCTCCATTTCAATTTTCCTGAGCTTCTTTTTTTCCTGGACATATCAGATCTTGATATAAGGTAGAGGATGGTGTCAATCTTGTCTTTTCTCAGCTTCAGTTCGGTAACTTCTGTCTAATAATGACAAAAACAAAACTTTATACTCCTGAATAATAGAAAAGGCTGAATCATCTATCTGTTTTTGTGGGATAGAGCTTCTATCCCAATGCCACAATTGATACTTTGCCTGTTTTGATTCTCCACAAAAATGCTGCTGGCCAAAGCAGTTGAAGGAGAAATGCTTACCTTAAAATAATTGCAGTGTAGGATTCAATCAACTGGAACAGCTGATTGATTGATTGATGTATTATTTTCTTTTCTTTTAAAAACCACCTTGAATAATAAAAGAAATATATACAGACAAAATATTAGTTGTGGCATTGATAGAAGCTGCATGGGGCTGGTGGACATTTTTATTCAATTTGTAGAGAACATAATTGCTTGTTGTTGCACTAGAATAGAAAGCAAAAGAAGAAGAATTTAGAGGCAAGTATGAAGTTAATTCTTTCTGCTTGATAGAAATGCATTCTTCTTTTTTCTATCCCTGTAAATTATATCTTAGATGGTAAATAAGCTACACAACCAGAATCTAGTTGCCTATACAATTGATCTTGCTGAATCTTGAGGCATTCTACTTCCAAGAACAAAGAGATGCTCATTCTTAAGCTTGACTTTCAAGGGAATGAAAACATAAAATATTTTTAGATCAAGAAATACAACAATCCTGCCCTTTGTTGTGTTTTTATTTCTCATCTGACAATTACAAACTTGCTATCAGACCACTGATCACAACCACAGTTTCCTTTATTATTGCTGCATTTTTATTATATGCACTTTCTGATCTTCCAAGTGTTTTTTTTTTTTTTTGTAATATTGCATGGAAAAGCAGCAAGCAATAGCTATTCAATTAATTGGCACCTAGAAGATGATGTGAGGATCAGTCTAATTCATATTGTTGATGCCATATGAATTCATTTAATATTTCATTCTGTCAAAGTTTTTTTTTTATTTTTAATTGAAATAATCTACTTGTATATAGACTGGGACTTATTAAATATATGTTCAGCTGTACGAAATTTTATTGCTAAGCATATTATGCTGGCAATATCTGTGGATTATTGCCATCTGTGCAATGACCAAGTACATATTGCCAAACCAATTCTGCTCAAAAAGAAATCTGTGGGCACATTTTTTTTTTACATCCTCCTGAGCATATCAGCATTTTCAGTATACTAAGTAATACTATTTCCCAGTCTAACCACTCTGGTAAATGTTTTGTGAGGATAATTGTGGGGAATATGGAGAGAACCATATCCTCCCTTGGGTAATGAAAAAGAACAATAAAGGCCTTAATAGCTGCGTCAAGAGATATTTTTCCCCCTGCATTTTTCTCACTGCTTCTCCATTGTTTCTTTGGCAGAAACTTTGGGGCTCATTTGCAAGAACCCTAAATGACTACAGCAAGCATGGTCATGGACTGGCCAGGGATGACAGATTTGTAGTCAACACATTTGGGTAGCAGCAAGTTTGACAATACTGATTTAAAACATCAAGGTGATTTTTCCAAGATATTCTGTGATAGGTTCAGCACTGGGTATATTTTATAGTATCTATTTACTTAGGTTTATATATAAGAGTCTCACCCCATGATGTATGCTCAAGGGCTTCTTAAAACATGATTTTTAACTCTCCTCTTGAATCACATAAGTACTGCTTAGACCCACCTTGGGGCACATAACAAAAGGGTATGTTTTCCTACTGAATTTCCCCTAATGAATAGGACCTATAAAAAGGAATTATGTTCATTGTAAATTATTCATTCTCCAGCAACTAAATGATGCATCCTCTATTTATGGCTCTAGTCCACAGCAGCCATAAAGAGCCATTTCAGTAAGATTGCAATGCATGTTTCTCACTGCCAATTAAAATATACATCATGCACAATGCAATACAGAGTGACAACTCAAAAGGGGAGATAAGACCATTGGGAGAATACAAAGCCAAGCCAAGCCAGGTTTCTGCAGAAGTCTTATCTACAAGCAGTTTGCTTTGAAACAGTGACCTCGAGGTTTAACAGAAAAATAAATCTGCTCTATCCTTCCTTGTTAAATATTCCATGGTATTTAGTTATAATTTACAGTTGAACATAGTAAAAGCACAACAATGTGCACAAAAAAATTGGCTTATGGAAAATTCCACTATAGTTTGTATTATAAGAACAAGTTGCTCTTTATTTTTGACACATTCATATCAAGGCATTTATAAAATTTATAAATTTATAAACTTTATAAGATCAAATCTATCTTTCTTCTGACCTTTCTCTTGTAATTATATTCAGCTTTCTTATGTCCACCGTACCCTGAGCTTTTTCACTTTTTTAAAAATAGAATATTTCCAATATTTTAAACAGGTAAAAAGTCAGAGATTGTTTCAACATTCTGGACATCCTTGGATTAAGGTACAAGTCTGGAACAAGCGAAGCCCAGATTCAAATTCCTACTTCACAAGAGTCCTGATTGAAGAACTTTGTCAGTGTCTTTTACAATAGCCTATCTTACAGGTTATTGTCAGAGCCCCTCCGCCCCCCATGTTTGTTACTTTGAGGTCCAAGAGAAAATATGACATACAAACAAAATATCTGCACATTTTTTCATTTGTTCATTCAAATTTTTATCCCTCCTGATCTTGGTCAAGCTAGACAATTGCTGCTATTATATATTATTAACTTATGTAGCATTCAGTTTAGGCCTTTCCTTGGTGAGTGGTGCCATTATGGCTGATTTTTTATTATGTTATATACCACTCTGAGATGGTCAGAATGGAAAACCAATAAACAAAAACATTGGCATGAGTTACAGATTAATTTGCAAAACATTTTTAGTCACTTGCCTCAGTCACTCGATCCTGTACCTTTAGTTAAGTTTTACTATTTCTTGTTTTAAATAATGTATAATGCATTTTAAAAAAGAAGTCTTTATTCCACAAGTCTTTGCAAAACATGTATTTAAATTTGTATCATCTGAGCAGTCTCCTTTTCACTAAGTACACATTGAGGTGGCTCTTTTCTTTGGTCCACTGGCTTTAAATCAGTAAAAAGAAGAACTCTACATTTGCACTGTGGAGGGAAATTGCAAAAAAAAAAAAAAAAAAAATCACTTGGCTTTTAACTGTTTTGAATCACATTTAATAGCTCTGACTTTCTAGGAATAGTAAATTTTGAATTTTTCCTTTATCACTGGAAACTTAAAGGTTTTTTCCCCCCAGTTGAACTGATTGAATATTACCAATTTCCATACCATTTTTGGTTAAGTATATTATCCATAATCCATATCAGTTCAGTCTGGCATGTCAATTAGAATTCTCAAAGCAAGAAAAATCTCATATTTTTATGCAGGTGCCCTAGAGGCAATGTACTGCATTAAAGAATGTGTTATACTCTGCATCCAGTCCCCCAGCCCTTACCAGCTTTTTGGTATTTCTTTAACCTTAAAGGATATGAAGTTCAGAATGGTATGCATGGAGTCCAACATTTTCATCACTTCTCCAGTGGAATTATTTTCCAGTTCAAGCTGTTCAGTTTGTCAAAGGAATGCAATCATGAATAAATACATGTGCAAGTGGAATAGCTCACTGAAATCATGTTTGAAAAAAATCTTGAACAAAGGAAGTGGATTGCTCTAGGAGAAAAAGACTAACTTCAAGGTTGTATACCTATGAATGGATCTTATGATGTCAGAAAATAAGGAAAGGCATCTAGTCTTGCTGAGGAATTTGAACCTGATGGTCTCAATGGCCCCTGTCAAGTTATTGTTTGTATAATTTGGTATAATAGATGATGCCAGATATGAGAGCCAGTTTGGCCTAGCAGTTAAGGCTCCAAGCTAGAAATCAGGAGACAGTGAGTTCTAGCCCTGCTTCAGGCACGAAAGCCGGCTGGGTGACTTTAGGCCAGTAACTCTCTCTTAACCCCCAATGTCAGGCTCGGGCGACAAGCTGGTCAGTCAATTCCTGTTGCAGCCAATGGATCAACAACAAAAATATGATACCAGATATATTTTTCTATAATATTTTCATAATTCTAGCAAGCGCATCAGAACAAAGAATGACTTACGTTTTGCTTATAAAAAGTGTAATCTGCCATCAAGTGCTTTGGTAGACCTGTTTCTAGGCCCAGAGTTATTGCAGGATTTTTTGTGATCCTAGTGATTAATCAGATATCAGGGTGCCATCTATTTGGCATCTGAGATTAGACTTCAGTTGGTTCTCTCATTAGTACTGCTGAAAACCATTTGTATATGAATTGTAATTTATACCAATGTTTGTGTTTTAATTTTCAATGTTAAGTGTTTTAACATAGCAGTTTATAATGATAAGGAATCATTTTTAAAGCATATTGATAGATAAAAGATGATACAAAATTTAGTATTTTATAAAGAAATATTATGTTCAATTATCATATTACAATGATCGGCTTGTACTACTATATTTGCCAAAGAACAACTTCAGAGGCATTGATGTTTGTATATATGACATGCAGTCATTGCAAAACAATATCCACCAGCACTAATTCCAGTCACCACTGGACATAATAAAATATGATAAATCCTATGACAAGCCCCAATAAATTAATTCCATACCAACAGGTCTGAATATGTGGAATTCAGCTTTTACTTCTCAAAAGAAAAGAATTCTCCCATGCAATCTCATTTATATCAAGGAAGAATGGGTGAAAAACAGACTATGGCTTTATAATTCTGTTATGGGTCATTGGGGCAGGAACTTGATTAATAAATCATTTCTGATTTGTTGGCTATATCTTGCTCTTGACTGAACAAAGCAACCATCAGTTTCCCAAAGACTCTAAATTCTACTTATCCTCCACTTTCTATAAAACTGGAAAAGCATTCAGAGAAAAGAGAAAAGGAAAGAAGAAAGAGTGAAGAAGGGCCTACCTACGACCATCCAAACAACAGGCCCAGATAATCTCTCTCCAACCATTCTCGCTGTAGTGCATGGAGAACTTATTCCAGGGTAAATGAGTAACTAAATTAGCTAGACTGACTACACTGATTTTATCTGGAATTCTTTGTGATTGTTACTTCCTATTTTCTCTATATTTCTTCATCCACCCCCCATAAAGTAATTTTTGTTTCATTGGTTTTATAAGAGAATTTCTCCTAATTATATTTTACTGGAAACCTCTTGGAAGAAGGAGTCTGCTAGAAAACTTTGAAATTATCCCTCTCCCTAGCTCTTAACAAGTTTCTCAAATAGATTATTAGCTCTTGGGCAGATACTTCTTACTAGTGTCTTATGTGCTTTGAGTATAAGAGATATATTAATAATTACAGACATACTTAGTGAATGATAATTCAATCTATCTGAATAAAACTCTTGAGAAAAACTTTGAAAGCATACAGAAAAAATGACCTATTTCACTATTATTAAAAAATTCTGAAATAATCATTTCTGAATTTTGCTGAACAAACATTTGGTGCCACCTGATTCTTGGGCAGCCCTAAGATAAAGGGCAAATCCAGGCAGCCGGTTGAATGGAGTATGCCAGTATAAATTTGCTCTTTCTACTTGTCTCATTAATGAAGCAGGAAAGTAGTGTTTTTCTAAATAATGAGGGTGAATTTAAGGTAGCAACTGGCTATTTCCCCTCTTACTAGCATTCCTCCACCCCCAAGCTTTTCCCACTGTCAGGTGGAAAAATCAAGTACCAATCACTTTCTCTTATGCAATAAAGGGCTTTTTGATTCAATGCTAAAATCAACAGCAGGATCACTACAAAGATCAGTTTCCACTGCTGCTCTGCTGCACGCAATGGGGCAGGATTGAAAAACAATCTGTGTAGCAACCCAGCAGCCAACTGCCATGCATTTTGTAAAGCACCAGCAAGAGAATACAGCATGGGTGGTGTGGCATACGGAGCTGACGGTGGGAAAAAGGATAGACAGAGACCAGGAAAGTGATGTAGTCCCTATCCTGCCAAATTATATAAAATAGCTGGAAGTAGGTTTTATAAGGACTAAGGTTGCCACTGAAGTGTCCGATATTATGCCTTTAGCAAAACTTGAGTTGGGATAAGATGGAAAATACCATTTTATTCCTTTGGAGCAAATAAATACAAGGTTAGGCAGCTATAAGAAGGAGCTCTAGGGAGAAGGGGATCATGCAAGAAATAATATTATTAAAGAATAATAGCAAAGTATCTTTGAGCCATAATTAAGGAGACATGTGGATATACACAAAGTCAACCAGGTTTCTTATAAAAATGTGGGCAAGCAAAATCATATCAGTTAAAATACTTTTTGAAGTCATTGCATTTGTTTATTTACCTCTCCATCTTTTTAAACAACCAACAGCAAGATTCATACCTTCATTGTAGATTCAGAATACCAAATTGGTCTCTGATGGCTCCTGTGTCAGGGCACCAGAAATTTCCATTGACATATGATTGATGAAGTGTAATGCATATACATTCCCTGTGGCTGGATAGCTTGAAAGAAGGGACAAAAATAAATGGAAAGTTAGCCATTAGTCAGAGGAAGCCCTATGTAAGCTCTAAAGCTAGTAGCATCATTTATACAACACTTGCAGTATGAAGTCTGAAGGTCAACAGTGAATTCATTGCAACTAAAAATAGTGGCATTGTCTACCACCAGATTTAATGGTTGAGTTGCAAGCCACAAGACATCATATTACACCTTAGCACAATAAGATCTATTAGATTACAGGTTGAAATGTAGATGTTCTTAATCTTTGCCACAATCTATTATGGCAGATTAGTTAGAACTGCTTAGAAATTATTTGTGACCAACACTTAGCAAGGATGGTAGGAGATATATCATATTTATTTTCACTATTTCCATTTTCTCTTTAGAGAAACCTATAAATCCCTAAGGAGCATTTTCATTTATCATCAGGGAAAATAATCACCCAAGTAGATAGAGCAACTGAGTATGGATAGGCAATGTGTGGCTTTTGTGTGTGTGTGTTTTGAGTACAGAAGCTACTGAAATAAACCCTATAGTGACATACAGAATAATTATGCAAAGGTAGCAGATGAGGAAGAGTTATGCTTTGATGTTAGCAAAACTGGCCACTGCATCTTACATCCATTCTAGATAGGAAAGGAGGAGAATATAAAATTAAGCAGTAAATCTTAAAATGCCATTAAAATAGCAGCCATGCTTCCACTATCCCTAGAAACTAATAGAAGAGAATATATGTAGCTCAGGGTTGAACTGTGGAGTCCTCGGGGTTCTCTGAACTTGGTTGTTTTCTTGCAAACATTTCATCACCCAGCTAGGTAACATCTTCAGTGCTTGAATGGAATGGGATTTGCTCTCTGTTTATATACGTACAGTGGCATGCTTGCCAGTGTTGGTGGGGGTGGGGTGGGTGGGTTTTGTTTTGTTTTTTCCCCTTCTGGTAGTTCCTTGATTAGGATATTGTTTACTGCTTGATTATATGTCTGGTGCTAATCTTGGTGTTAATCTCTGCTTATCTGGGTGATGATTGCTGGTGAGATGTTCTGGTCTTTTGTTTTCCTTTTTATTGTCTCTTTTGAATAGTGTGTAGATGTTGTTTATCTCTATGTGCCTGTTGATGGCTGCCTTGCAGAGGAAACAACAGCAAATTAGAAACCCAAGTCTACCAGAAGACAACCCACACTAATTAAGTACTCCATTACTAAAGTAATAACCCAACCTCCCACAAGAGGAGCTGTGTAAGAACATTATTCAAAGAAGCACAAACACACTGAAGAACCCAGAACAGCAGAAGAAGGAAATAGACCATCTATACAACATCTTCCATCAAAATGGATATCCATGCAACTTTATCAAAAAGTGCCTGGCCACTCAACCTACTACAACACAACCAACACAAGCTATGAAAAGAATCACACTGCCATACATCAGAAATGTCTCAGAAACAACCAACAGACTATTACAATCGCATGGCATCTCTGTAGCACACAAACCAACTAAAGTCCTCCAAAACATCTTAAGTAAACCAAAAGACCCAGTAACCCAAGAAGAAAAAACAGGAGTCATCTACAACATACAGTGTAAGGACTGCAACAACCACTATGTAGGACAGATGGGCAGAAGAATAGCAGAGCACATCCATGAACACCAACTAGCAGTCAGAAGACCCGATGAAAACTCCTTAATCTCATAACACATGGACAGATTTAGCCATAGTTTCAACTGGGAAACTGTCTGTATCTTAGACCAAGCTAAATCCAAAAATGCAAGGGAATTCCTGCAAGCTTGGTATTCAGACAAGGCAGCTATCAACAGGCACATAGAGATAAACAAGCATCTGTGAGTCCATCTTCAGATCCACAGCATCTTTTTCCATATCTTCCATCTTCCATCTCTTTTATAATTGTTTTAAAGTCCATTTAAAAGTCTTTATTGAAATTGTCCTCAACTTCTATTTTATCCAAAGAAATCTGTTCTTCTTCTACAACCTCTGTTAGTCCCAATTTTAGAAATAGCTCCTGGACATCCTGATTCCAAACAGCTAAAAATTCTTCTTTGACAGAAGGATATTCCTCCATTGAGTTAAAAGATATCTTTTTCTTTTTTTAATAAGAATTGTATTAAGTTTCAAACAAGAATAAAATACAGAAAAATATCAAAAGAAAAGTAGAAAAGAAAGAAATAGATAAAGAAGTGTGAGGAAGAAAGATGGGGAGAAAAAGAGACAGAAAATAAGAAAAGAACAAGTTCTGACTTTCTTCAGTACAGTTATAAGTAAAATAATACATTAACTTCTTACTCTAGTAATATCAATAAAACACAATGTTTCTATAGCAAAAACAATTCTAAATATCAAACGTCAAAGTCAAAATTTCATTTATTTCAGTTACAAGCAAAAATCCCAAGAGTAATTTCTGAATAGAAACAAAGTTAAAGAAATTTATACAGACATGTTATCCCAAGGTCCTTACCAACATTTGAAGTATCAGTTAATCTATCATTATTAAAGACCTAAGTCTATTCATTTTCTATAACAGTAAAATCCATAAACATTATCATACAATTCCAATCCAAAATTAAATTCCAGTATTACCAATCCAAAATCATAACTTGTATATTTTAACCTTGGTCTCCTAAATCCACTTTAAATTCCTTTTTCTTCTTTTCAGGGAGCTTGACATTTAATCTTTTCTTCAAGTGAAATCTCAAGTAGTAATTTCTTGTCACTTTGTCCTTTTTTACTATTAAAGATGTCTTCAAAGTTTTAATAAATCCTTCCTGCAAGTCCAAAAAAAGAAAAATCTCCAAAATACTCTTCTGCTTTATGGTCTGGATATTGTCAAAAAAAAAATCTGTTGTAAATATGGGCATTATAAAAAAACTCATTATCTCCAGGCTCAAGATAAATTAAATCATCCAGCCCTCCATCCAAATCCAGAACTTATTCTAGTTTCCTGTTCTGAAGATTGCCTTACTTCACACCGTATAACATTGTCAATATTTTTATTTTCAATATCCAATTTTGTTTACAAATCAATATCACTATCAAATCTGTCTTTTTTTTTTCTCAAAGGCTTCAAATTTAGTTTCTATCACTTGTAGAATTCTAGTAGTGGGATCTTCCAGTAAATGTGTAAGTGCCTCTTTAAATTCCCTTTGCTGAACTGCAGTCATAACAAGGTGTATGCACAGAAAGAAAAAATGGGTAAAAAGCATGGTCTCAGAGCACTTTTGTTTACAAGGCTCCTCCAATCAGCATCGTAGCAAAGTAAAAAAAAGCAGTTTTCCCACAGAAATCTTTAACCAGCAATCTCAAGCTCCAATCTCACAAGTACATATTCAACCAAATTAACTTTTTAAAGTCCAAAAAAATAATAATAATAATTTGTTTCATAAAAACACCCAATAATCCAGCCCTTCAACTCTTTGCTCAATATATACAGGTGAAACTTGAAAAATTAGAATATCGTGCAAATGTTCATTTATGTCAGTATGGCAACTCAAAAGGTGAAACCAATATATGAGATAGATGCATTATATGCAAAGTGAGATATGTCAAGCCTTACTTTGGTATAAGTGTGATGATTATGGCGTACAGCTTATGAAAACCCCAAATTCACAATCTCAGAAAATTAGAATATTACATGACATCAATAACACAAGGATTGGAAATAGAACAATATCGGACCTCTGCAAAGTATAAGCATGCATATGTACTCAGTACTTGGTTTGGGCCCCTTTTGCAGCAATGACTGCCGCAATGTGCCGTGGCATGGATGCTATTAGCCTGCGGCACTGCTGAGGTGTTATGGAAGGCCAGGATGCTTCAATAGCGGCCTTCAGCTCTGCTGCATTGTTCGGTCTCATGTCCCTCATCTTTCTCTTGGCAATGCCCATAGATTCTCTATGGGGTTCAGGTCAGGCGAGTTTGCTGGCCAATCAAGCACAGTAATCCCATGGACATTGAAGCAGGTTTTGGTACTTTTGGCAGTGTGGGCAGGTGCCAGGTCCTGCTGGAAAATGAAGTCAGCATCGCCATAAAGCTCGTCTGCGGAAGGAAGCATGAAGTGCTCCAAAATCTCCTGGTAGACGGCTGCGTTGACCCTGGACTTAATGAAGCACAGTGGACCAACTCCAGCAGATGACATGGCTCCCCAAATCAACACAGACTGTGGAAACGTCACACTGGACTTCAAGCATCGTGCATTGTGTGCCTCTCCATTCTTCCTCCAGACTCTGGGTCCTTGGTTCCCAAATGAGATGCAAAAGTTGCTCTCATCAGAAAAGAGGACTGTGGACCACTGGGCAACAGACCAGTTCTTTTTTTCTGTAGCCCAGGTAAGATGCTTCTGACGTTGTTTGTTGTTCAGGAGCGGCTTGACAAGAGGAATACGACACTTGAAGCCCATGTCCAGGATCCGTCTGTGTGTGGTGGCTCCTGATGCACTAACTCCAGCCTCAGTCCACTCCTTGTGAAAGTCCCCAACACTTTTGAATGGCCTTTTCCTGACAATCCTCTCCAGGCTGCGGTCATCCCTGCTGCTTGTGCACCTTTTTCTCCCACACTTTTCCCTTCCACATAACCTTCTATTGACGTGCTTTGATACAGCACTTTGGGAACATCCAACTTCTTTTGCAATTACCTTTTGGGGCTTTTCCTCCTTATGGAGGGTGTCAATGATGGTTTTCTGCACAACTGTCAGCTCAGCAGTCTTTCCCATGCTTGTGATTCCTACTGAACCAGCCTGAGAGACCATTGAAAGGCTCAGGAACCCTTTGCAGGTGTTATGGATTCATTAGCTGATTAGAGTGGGACACTTTGAGCCTAGAATATTGAACCTTTTCACACTATTCTAATTTTCTGAGATTGTGAATTTGGGGTTTTCATAAGCTGTACGCCATAATCATCACAATTATACCAAAGTAAGGCTTGACATATCTCGCTTTGCATGTAATGCGTCTATCTCATATATTGGTTTCACCTTTTGAGTTGCCATACGGACATAAATGAACATTTGCACGATATTCTAATTTTTCGAGTTTCACCTGTACAGTAAATCCCAAAGTCCAAATCAGTTTTTTTTAAGTAACCATTGAAAATATGAAAAACACCAAGAAGATACATTTATCTGTTGCCGAAAAAAGCCTCTCTTCATCTAAAAGAGTAATAAACCATTTAAAATGTGTTTTAGAAATGGGGAGGTCAGTTTTAGTGTCCTAAATTTCAGCTATGCCACAGCCTCAAACAGGATGGAAAAGCCCCATCTCCCAGCTGCTCACCGCAAGTTGATTACAAAGTCTTCTGCTTTGGGGTCTCCTTGCAAGAAACAGCTATCTGGAGAGCATCTGGGTTGATTTCATGGATTATCCTTTACATCTGGAGAATTCTTTGGGCTACAGGGATCCTGCCCTAGCCCCCATGACTGTGGGTCGATTCCCAGACAAAGGAATTGGTCAAGCCGCCATTAGTCCCCCACCAGAAGCTGAATCAAAAGATATCTTTTTCTATTAATTGCTCTCTGGTTCCTCTGGTTAACCTTCAAAGCTCAATCTTATCTGGTGTTTATTTTCAGAAGCAAAATTTACCCAGGACAGATATTCTTGCAGCTAAATCCAAACTCACTTACTGTATTTTCTTAAACATTTAAAACAATCTTTAAAAAAGTCCATCTAGCCTCTTAACTGTCTCCAGTGTTCATAATTCCATTTTGGTGGTTCCAAAAGTTAAAATATTTCTTTTTGATCTTTAAACTTACTTTAACATTTTTTCTCCCAGGATAGAAGGAAATTCTCCCAGTGTACAGCAACTTGCCTTTCACAAGGTTTTTAATTTCCAAGTAAATCAGAAATAGGCAATTTCCAATGTTAATTAAAAGAGGAAGTGAAAGCAAATCTAGTATCCTTTGGAAGGCTCCACACCACGGCTTGGGTTTAATGTTTCCCTTGACTCCTAGAGCACTCCACCAACTAGGAACGTCTGTAAGAAGTGCCTGTGGATGATCCTGTCATCTCCTTCAACTGGAGATGATTCCAAAGAGTCGATCTGGTTGCCAGCTCCTCTAATTACCGTGGACGTTGGCTCCACAAAAACAGAGCTGTATTCAATCCGCCATTTATCCCCCAGAAGTCAAAGACAGGAGTCTTTTCAAAGTGATATGGTTAACAATTAATCAATAAACAAAGAAACTTAATACCTCCCTCAAGAGTCTCTTCTAATGAATATACATAATGCATAAGAATAAAGGAACTGTTCAGCAAATTGTTCAGTAGTGAGCAAGGAATACGTCCAAGATGTGTGACATCCTCCTGCTTATTTAATGTATTTATGGATAAATGTAAAAAGAATTAGTGTGGTGACATTACAAATGTGTTGGGTTGAGTTATGAATATATATACACAATTGTATGTGCATGATGCCATGTTATTAGGGGGAGATGGGCGGGGACAAATCAATCAAATAAATAAATAAATAAATAAATAAATAAATAAATAAAATATTGGCTGAGAACCCAAATGATTTGCAATAAATGTTAGGCAGACTGTATGAATCAGTGAGGAGTATGAATCTGAAAATTCATTAATCAGATGCCAAGTTATTTGTGTTTGTCAGAAAAAATGGAATGAACAATGGATTGTAAATTAATTCGTAGTAACAAACACTGCATACCTTTGTGTATCTTGCTAGAATGTACCCAACTTAAGATGGAAAAATGGATGAATTTTGAAATGTCCAAATTATAGTAGAAAGGTAATGGATAGGTCATGATATGTTATGAGAACTGAACATTTTTTTAAAGAAGTAAAAATTGGCTGTTCTTAAAAGTGTGTTTCTCTCTACTTTGTTACATTAAAATAAGATTTGGGTATATCAGCAAAACATAAAAGTAAATTGGCTACAGTGGAAATGGATTATTTAAGAAGCATGTGTGGCAAAACAAGTAGAGATTGTTTTCTCTACAAGTAGAGATAGGATCAAAAATGAATGAATGCTAAATGAATATGGATTGAATACCAAAACAATTAGTATGAAGACAGATACTTTGAGGAGGTTTACTCATATACAGAGGATAAATGAGAAGTGAATTGTCACACAGATATTTAAGGAAGGTGAATAGGTTGAAAAGAAAGACCAAGAAATCTATGGTTAGATATAGTTAATGATATCTCAAAAGACAGAGGTAAGAAGAACAAAAGACAGTGAATATAGTGTTGTATGGGTATGGTGGAATGAAGGATGCTTTTCAAGGGTAGAAAAGTTTAAAAAGCTATAGTGAATGGTGTAGGTATAAACTAGTTTTAGTTATGTTTTGCTTTAGTTTTCTTATTTCATGTTTTAAATTTCTTTGGCTTCTTACTCCTTTCCTGTACTGTGCATAATGCTGCTTATCGTAACAGGCATTGTCACAAATCACTTTCTAATTAAATCTTTCTATGTTCTACAAAGCTTTTAAGAGCCGATTACAGAGTTATCTTTCCCTTTTCCTCCTCCTCCTTGCCTGGTTACATTCAGGCAACTAAAAACACAAAGTCAAAACATGTTACCAATAAACAATAGGACAAGAGGCATAGCTAAACAATCTGGGTCAAAAATCAGCCAGCGTCCAGCTTAGAACTCGTGACAGTCAAGTCCAGTGTGAGCAGTAAAGGCTTGCCTGATCCAGTTAAAGGTCTTTGCTAAAAGTTTATAGCAGGCTTGGTATCATGAAACAATGTCAGAATGTCAAATGATTCAGCAGCTGAATGAACCTAGACAAAGGCATTTATCACTAAAACACCTGGTCTCCACCTAAGTGTGATTGGTGTTGCTTTGATTGAACTGCACTTGTTAGCATACTTAGGAGCTATGGTCTACTTAGGAACAACAACCTACTTCTAATTACTCCCCACATGCTCTTCCCAGCACACTTGATGATGATGATAATTATGAGCCATCAAGTAATTTTTTATTCTTAGCAACCATATAGATACATTTTCTCCATGACAAGCTGTCCCCACCTGGTCCTCCAAGTCTTCCAATGATGCACCCTTTGCCACTGTAACTGAGTCCATCCACAATGCTGCTGGTCATTGTCTTCTCTTTTCTTCCATCTTTTCCAGCATTAGATTGTTCTCTAGCAAGCTAGGTCTTTGCATAATGTATCCAAAGTAGGGTAATTTGAGGCTGGTCATTTGTGCCTTGAGTGAGAACTCTTGGTTGATTTGTTTGATGATCCATTTGTTTGTTTGTTTGTTTGGCTATCCATGGTACTCTCAGGAGTCTTCCCCAACACCAGAGTTCAAAAGTGTCAATATTCTTCCTATCCTCCTTCTTCAACGTCCAACTTATATCTTTACCTGTTGGCTCTTGATACAGTGCCTCTAATATAGTATTACTCATCTCAGGACACATTGCAACTAGAAAGGAAGAGGAAGGGGTTATGACTGGGGGAGAGAGGTAAAATGAATAACTATCAGAGTACACTGTTAATACTGTTATGTAATAAAAAGTGTTAAGTTATGACTTTCCCTGGAATATGTGTTAAGAACCCTCCAAGCAAGAATACAGATATTGGGTATTAATCCTGGAACATCACATAAGCATGGCTAATTCTGTCCTAGTTGCTCACCAGACTCTGAATATGAATGCAGATGACCTGCATACAGGTGCTAATAGGCATTTTTACATCTATTAAATTGCTATCAAGCTGGACCCGGAAGAATATGATGTTTTAAAGACTATACCGCTGCATTGCTTGGACCTCTAGTACAATGAATTTTGTTCAAACTTACAGGAAGGAAAAACATTTTTTACACAAGCTAATTCTGGTTTGGATAAATATTTCTCTTCATGCAGAAATGTAATAGAATGGCTTAAACATGGACATCAAATACAAACACCTAATGAATCTATAGATGTATCTGTTAATGTTATTGGGGAATTAGCTAAATCATATGAGTGTATGTTTTTTATCCAACTACTGCTCTTTTCCCCAGTCCCCTTAAAAAAGACTTGTCTGAGGTAGTCATGACATACATTAATAAAAAGTCCCCTTCTAACTGCACATACCATTTATGTGTAAATGTTTGTGTGTGTGAGAGAAAGTGAGAAGATTTCCAGAAAGAACAAGGGACCATTAATAATAATGATCAAAAACAATAATTAATTCACTGCGATTTGGTTTTCCCATGGTAACTGTGTTGACTCAGAAGAGTAAATAGGTTTGATCTGTTGTAAAATAATATGTGATGTTGCTGGAGCCTTATTGTAGTTTTCATACTGAGGAAATTATTTCTGTGGCATTCCAAAGTCTGATCAGTAGTTGAAAATGGCATGTTGGCCGAAACAGAATCATCAAAACAGATGGCAGTAAATGTTTCCAGATCAAAACCTATAATCAGAGCTTCAAATATACTGTCCCTTGAGACCATCATGTTAATAGTTAATATGACATAACATAATTACTCAGTCCCATCACTGCTTTTAGTATCACGGCCTCATTGTGGATTAGCATTCATTGAACAAAAGCAACAATCATGACATTTTTAAAAGCCCCTAATAAAATAGAAATCATGGTCTTCAAGGTGGTCATTTTCTGAAATGGATTATTATTGTAAACAATAATAGCATGATAGCTGTTTGGCAATGACTTGGATGAAAATGTCCACTGCTGTGTGACAAAATTAAATTTTCCCAGACACATATGAAATAAAAACATAGCTAAATTTTACATATTAATCCATTTAACTTTTTTTAAGGCATAGGCCAGCTCCATAAGAAAATGAAACAAAAGGAAGAGCAATTATAAGGGTGGAAAAAATATAGCTAAATTTTACATATTAATCCATTTAACTTTTTTTAAGGCATAGGCCAGCTCCATAAGAAAATGAAACAAAAGGAAGAGCAATTATAAGGGTGGAAAAAATATTTGAGTATTTCTTTCTTCTACCCTTCTTTTTCTATCACATTACTTTTCCTATCAATATTACATTCTGATCTCTTATAACTAGTTCATAATAAAAAAAATTTTAACAATCAGCTTAGGATACAGCATTTAAATAATTATTATTTAGATAACAGACTATAGTTGATGTTGATAGAGATGGTGTGTGTATGTATGTATGTATGTATGTATGTATGTATCTACTCATTTCCAACTTCAGTAGCTGATCACTATGTATTACTGATCACTGGTTTTTTGAACAGGGAAGAATCAGTAAAATGTGATAATATTGGGCAATCTGGAAGAGAAGGCCTAGAATTACAAATACAGGTGCTGGACTAGAAATTGGGAGGCTGTACATTCTAATTCATCCTTAGGCACAAAGTCCAGCTGCATGACTTTGGGCCAGTCACTGTCTCTTAGCCCAACACATTTTATGGGGTGATGGTTGTGGAGAAAATAGGAGAAAGGAGCATTATGTATACTGCTTTGAGTTGTAAAAAAATAAAAATAAATAAAATAAAGGCAGTATATAAATCAATCAATCATACAAGTATCTTGTGTGTGTACTTTACCTATTACTTATATAGAAGAAATATCAAAAGAACTCTTGTTGATAACGGTTTTAGCAATAATTCTTGTGACAAAATAATATAATGCCAGCATCATCTTGGGGAAGAGAATATGTCAGGCTCATTTAATACAATTTATTTATTATTATTTAAATTTTATAACTGGCGTTCCATGAGTAGATGTATTAATGAAGAACTAGTTCAAATAAGGAATGCAGAAAGTAACTCATGGAGACTCTATTGGATTAGAACAGTGTTTTTCAAATTGGCAACTTTAAGATGTGTGCATTTCAATTCCCAGAATTCCCTAGTCAGCATACTGGCTGGGGTATTCTGGGAGTTGAAGTCCACACACCTTAAAGTTGCTAAGTTTGAAAAACACTGGATTAGAATGTACTCCTTATATTGTCTGTAACTTGATATACTTACCTCTAGCAAAGAAAGCCAGGAGAGACATTTGGGGATATTCTTGGGTATTGTAAGCACATTTCATATTCCCCACTAGAAGGTAATTAGCCAGGAAAGAGTTTGCTAGAAGTTTTTGTCTAAGAATCTAATTGAGGGCAGGATGAGATACAGCAAGTCTCCAGGTGATATAGAGTAAGATTTTTTCAAAAATTTAGTAGAGAATTAAGTACATGCCAACTTCTAGACCTAGTAAGTAATTAATTGTACAACATTAGAGTTTTGATTTTAGTTTGAATTGTGCTCCAAGCCATTTCTGATTCCTTTCACCACTACTTCCCATGAAACTCAAGTCTTCAATCTGGTTTAGTTATTTGTTGTTCCTTGTGTACATTTGAATCCATCCCTCTTTGAATCCATCCTTTTTCTCTAAGCCTACACCCATCCATATCTCTCTTGCTGCTATGTGTTTTCTCATAAAGTAAATTGTATTTTAGTGCCAGTTTGGAGGTTATAATCTGGTGATATATCTCAGAAAGCCACATCCTCTGCAAATTGACCACCAGTTACTGGGTTTAAATTGCCCATGCATTTTTCTTTCATTTAGCATTTCCTTTCTTTTAGTACATTTCTGATATCCCTGATTGAGGGGAGGAAATGAAGGTGGTGCTAGTCATTGTTGCATATTCTTTGGGCTATCATGGTTGGTTGGTGTAGGACCACAGAGTGAAAGAAAGGGGTGACCCAATTTCCATTGTAGTACTACATTTATTGAAATAATTTTATTGCCATCAAAATATCCTAAACATCTGTGGAAAAAATCATATACATGTATTTGTATTAAATCAGGAGCAAGCAAATATTTTGCAATTGGGGGAGCAAACTTTTAATTTTCTTTTTTCTTTTTTCCAGTGCCAGAAAGCCATAGGGATGTGCCTGGGGCATAACGACATCATTAGAAGTGTCAAGGATAGAATGCTTAGCCCTTTTTCTATGTTGGGAAGATATGTTACATTTACTGGAGTTTGACTTCTTACTTAACACATACACTGACATAATCCACAGAAGATCACAGTGCCATTATCTGGTGGCCTAACACAAAAAGTCAATGATGGAATTGCAAGAATTTTCAGGAGACTGCTATAAAAGGAACCAGGGGCTATATGCAGACCATAGAGTGTCTAATCTTCTGTATACAGAGCTGAACAAGTATTTTCCCTTTTCTTCTTCATACTTCCTAAAAAGCCCCTACAATAAGCTTAGGACAGCCTCTCCCAAATATAGTGGACTAGGCCTTGGAGGGCTGCAATGAAGTCCTCTTGCTCTGTTCAAGGAATACCCTACAGATGAAAAGCAGCTTTCTAAAGAGCGTTTTCTGATGTGTTGAAGTTTTCTCCAATGGTCCAGCTAATGGATACAATTAGTGCACTAGATTACACTGTTTCAAGAACAAATCCACAAAAATATTCCATTTTATTATATAATTAGAGCCTTATATAATAATCTACTTAAAGGGATTTCCATTCAGTGCAGCTGAAGATACTAATCCATTGGTGGATTAGTTACTTTGGAACCCTATTAGTCTGTAGGATGCAATGGAAATGTTTGAAACAAGTTTTGCTTAGATACATATTTGCTCCATTTTCCTTTCTCTATCATAGTGAGATTCCACCTGTCTTACTAAAGTCTAAAATAAGAGAAGGAATCTCTTTATATGAGTGATCAATTTAATATCCATGCATTTGTTAATGTGCTTTAAAGATATGAATGTACAAAAATCTTCATATTACCAAGAACGGGTATTGATCACTATATGAAAAATGGATTTACTAAGAAAAAAAATACTTTTCAATATTGGAAGGACAGTTGATCCCTGTCTTACTATCTTGGATCAACACTGTCTTGGAATAAATGAGTTCTCTACTGATGTAATGGAAAGACTAATCAATACTATTTCACGTGGTCAAGATTTTATTATGTGTTTAAAAATTAGGCTGAATAATTTCTCTTTATGCAATAGTTGTTTTTTGTTGTTTCTTGTTTTCTTTTCTCTGTTTGGTTGTGTCTGTTTTAATATTTTTTTTCTTTTTTTCCTTTCTTCTATTTGTATATTAATGCAATAATTTTAAAAGATTTGAGAAAGAAATGGAAGAAAATTACAAACAAAGTACACAACTGCACTTTGCTGAGTGCATATGTGAGCTCATCTATCAGTATAGATAAAACTAAAGTATGAACTGGGAAATGTCTGTAAAAACTCAGTCCAGCAGTGGCTCTACTCCTAAGCCTTTCACATTTCTTTCTCAAGACTATGACATAGTGATAATAATTCTGTTACAGATTCAGTCATGATTAGAATACATTATTATCACCTGATATGATATTTAAAAATAAGTTTAATTAAAAACAAACTATAAAATAACTACATACTGTTAATCTTGCGAGGTTGTCCAGACAAGAAGCACAACTAGGAGTACTAGCTCTATCTTTAGTGGAAAGTTACATTAACAGAATCTTGCAAGTCTGAAAGTACCCTTTTCATCCCAAATTTCCCCAAAAACTAGAGATGCTTTTGCTACCCCTCCTTCTTCGGATTAAAATTTCATGTATTAGTCCATTGTCTAGGCTGCGGCTCTTCCTCCTGTCTCCCAAGGTCATTCTCATATATCATTACACCTACAGCTACTAGATCTATACTGTCCTGTCTCAGGCCACATACCCACCCCCACACATAGAGGTGGCTCCAAACTTTACTGAGGAGGTTGTGAAGCAAATAAACAAGTAGCAAAGAAAATGTGAGTGGAAATGTACATGTGCACACACTAGAGAAATCAAGTCCAGCAAACTTGCCCTGAGAGAGTTCCAAATCCAAAACAGCAGGCACAAGAGTGGTCAAGCGAAGTCCAAGGGTCCAAACGTTGTAGAAGGATCATCAGTCAGTCCAGGTCCTGAGTAAAAATCATGAGGTTTCAAGTTAGGAGTCCAGGCACACAGAGCCTGGTAAACAAGTGGTTGTTGCCAATGGAGAGGCTTGAGCTCACTGCTCTTCTTAAATAGAAGCACCCCCAGTGTTGCTCACTTGGAAAGGAAAGGCCCCTTTCTTGCTAGAAGCCTTACAGAGCACTTTTGCTTTGCTCTCCTCTCTGCACAGCAAGCCCTTGCACTGGGAGGGGGGTGGCCACTCAGACTCCTCATTTTCAGAGACCGGCAGCAGCTGTGTCTCCTGGTTACCAGGTGGTGCAGCCTCCTCTGCCTGCAGCTGCTCAGGCAGCAGTTCCTCCGGCAGCTCTGGAATGGGCTGCTTATTGTTGGTCTCCTTGTCAGAGTCTGACCTGGCCATGAAATATGCTGCAAAAAGCCAGGCAACCAGCAAAACAAGATGCAGCAAGCATGTGAATTTTCTCTATCTTTTTGCTGCTATCTACTAGCTCTCTGGATTTTTGAAGCCTGGACATAGTAACCTGAGATTAAGAAACTAGTGAAATGGTTGTACTCCGGCTATTGAAAAATGTGCCATAGTTTTCTAATGGAAGAGAAAATTAAATACAGAAAAGGTAATCTAAATATGGTAGACATGATTATTTTTATATATAGAATAGAATTTTTAAGTTTAATAATGTCTATTCTTTAATTCATGGCAAGAGAGTAAAACTTGAACTTGTACTTCTAAGTAACTTCTTTTTAAATATGGTGGAAACAGAATCATATTGCTCTCAGATCATCCCAATGAGAGTCAGAACTTTCACATGTTATTTGTACAAGGCACATTTACCTCCATTCTATATTTCATCCTAGAATCTGTATTAAGAGGAAACACTTCTTTCTGTAAGGCTTATCTCCCTGATTTTTTTCCAGAATCCCTGTTTTATTCTTCAGTGCTCAACTACTGGTGATTCTTGGATGCTAAAGAGGCCTCTTCAGCAGTTTTATGGTTGTAAATCCTAATGATGCCTCTCTTTAGTGTTCATTTCAGTTGGACAAAGTAATGTTCCTATCACCAGGGTGATTATAACCAGGTTTACCAGTGTTGCACTGTAGAACTAGAAGAAGAAAAGGTAAAGCACATATGCAAGAATCTGCAGTGAGATGAAAAGTGGAAATGCTGGCTGCATAATTGAATGTGAAGCTTGCCCCAAAAGTGTAACATTGATTGGGACTGTAGTAATCAGCTTTAGGGTATCAATGGGCAAACTTTCCATGAGTCAGATTGGATGACATATTAAAACTGGATATGGTTTTAGCTATTTTAATTTAAAAATAAGAATTGTGATGCCATGTGAGGAAGGGAGATAAGCATTTGCCATGAAATGTAGTCCCAATAAATTTGTCCCTCACCTGGAGCAGGGAGGTGATTTCACCAAGACTACAGAGCAGGAAGAAAAGTTAAGTCCTTCTCTCTCTTTGCAAAAGTCCCAATTATAATGTGGAATCTGATATTCCTATGGCTGGATGTTTAAGTAATAAAGTTTTATTACACTTTATGAATATATTTAATATATCATCTTATTTGGTTTTAGTAGCGTGAATGAGAACACAAATATTCAAAGGCAGCAAGCAAGTTCTATCATATTTAGAGAGAGCCAATTTGGTGTAGTGGTTAAGACACCAGGCTAAAAACTGGGAGGCCATGAGTTCTAGTCCTGATTTAAGCACAAAGCCAGCTGGGTGACCTTAGGCCAGTCACTCTCCCTCAGCCCTAGGAAGGAGACAATGGCAAGCCACTTCTGAAATCTTGCCAAGAAAACTGCAGGGAC
This sequence comes from Liasis olivaceus, assembly GCA_030867105.1. NCBI lineage: Eukaryota > Metazoa > Chordata > Lepidosauria > Squamata > Pythonidae > Liasis > Liasis olivaceus. The sequence continues at coordinate 63,059,062 of CM061352.1, read as the reverse complement.
TAGTCCATTCAGTCGCTAGGAGTCAACATGACTTGAAGGCAACCCCCCTGCCCCATCATCATACTTATACCTCCTCTCTTGAATATACTCCATCTCTATTAGATTTGGTAGCAGAGGTTGGATTTGATGTCTTAATTGGGGATGCAAAATATATATCCCAGTAATTACTTGTGTTCTGTGGTTTCCAGAAGCCATCCCCCTCCAAGTAACTGGGGATAAATTTTGGCTTATTTTTGTATTTGTTAGAGTTGTGAGATGATTAAAGGGTAACAACAGTATTTTAAGCCTTAAACCTCTGAGCCCTTCTGTCAAATGTCTTCTTATCTAAACCACTTTGGAATGTGGCAGTCAACTTGCCCTGGAAAGTCTGGCGCAGTGCTCAGATTGATGCAAGGTGTGCAGACTGGACTTAAATGGACACCCTAATTCTATTATTCTATGGTATTTGTAACGCAAACACTGATATTTCCTTTGGGAGAAAAAGCTGCTACATTATAATGCATGAATGCTAGATTGAATTTCTCCTATGTTCCTTTTTTTTTTTTTGGTATATTTACTTAGCCTCCTGACCGGGGAATTGATAAGACTGATGTGCATCATTCTGTTTTAAGCAATTCAATTCTCATGGTGCTCTTCACAAGGTAGGATATAACCCTACTAACTCCAATTACAACATAACACTAAATATAATTCCAGCTATTGCTATACTATAATGTATTGTTCAAAATGAATTATTCATAAAATACAAGTTCATCCCTGTTAAACATGGTTGTACTTCAAAATAAAAATGTGTAAGACTGCACAGTTAGTATTGCTAGCTATAGCTGAAGAAGGAATACTCTCTATATGTTTCAGCTTTTCTCTGGCTTACATAATCTTTGCAAGATGCTTTGGGAGAGATGCTGCACTACAGAATTTAGCTTAGAAAACTACCCAAGTGGATATGGCATTAGGGGTTATTTTGTTTTTTTTAATCTGGCAGAATCATTATGCATGTTATAAATAGTATGATTTACTGGCTTGAATGCAAATTAAGTGAGAAAGATTTTTTTTTAAATTCTCTTTTCTCTATGCAGCTCTTTGGGTCCTTGGAATATGTGTTCTGTAATGTTGTACACTATGTGGAATAGAGAGGGATATGATTTTCTAGACTGGTGGTAAGAGAAGGAAGAAATCCACAAAAAGTGTATGATTCCTTCAATCAGAACAATCCCTATGTTTCATTAAAATGCCTTCCATGGAGAAAGGAAGCCTTCTGCTGATGGAGAGTAAATATGCACCTAATCTAGTGTGATTGTAGCTGTCAGATTATATGGCAACAGAAAATAATGGGTTGTGTCTGGTGGTTATAAAACAGAAGATCAATCTCACAATTCATATCTCCCTCACACTCTCATTGGATATTTCCCCCAGCAAAAACCAGATTCTGAAAGGCTGGAAAACTTCCTGAATACCATAGGCTGATTTACAAAGATACAAGAGGTTAAAGGCATTGTCATAATAAGCAGAGGTATGCCATTCTACAGAAAGTGAAAAATAAGTTGAATAGGCAGCCTTCTATCTATGGCCTTCTTTGAAAATATTTCAGTGCCTTCTTATTTTTCATTTTTTCTCTGTTGTAACTAATTTGTCTTATTTTTTCCACTATTTTAGGTTGCCTTTGTATGTTTGTTGCTAATTTATTTTAAATTTGCATTGAATGTAGTACTTAATGTAAGCCACTTACATGAAAAGGCATATATAACCAGATCATATAGTTCTGTTCCTTCATGGACAATGCTGAATAATAATAGTTTTAACCAAAATTTGGCACAAACGTGACATATCTGCTCACATGTCCAATTTCTAGTACTTTTTACTTGTTTTTCTTGAAACAAGAAGATACACTAAGTAAATACATTAAAATATATAGATTTTTGTACAATTGTTCTATCTTGCTTTGTTTCTAGCATTTTTATTCCAGATTATCTTGAAATAAAGCATAATTATAGATACTATGTTTCAACCTCTGTCATTCCAACAAGCAATACAATTTTGAGACTTACAGTTGTGGAAATCTTTATAACTGTATTTTGGCTTAGTGAAGTGTATTGTTCATTTGAGTACAATAAAGTAATCAAAGAATTAATAGCAACAAGTACATCTACTTTGTGTGATTATTTTAAATACCATACCATTATTTTAAATATAACATACTTTTCAGCAATTTGAAAGGACTAACTTTACAATTGTTTAATGCTAAAATTGCTGCATTGTAGACTATCTGAAGAAAAATTAATACATTATTAATTTAAATTAATATAATATAAATGATGATAACTAGTAACATTTCTAACTCAAGCAAATGTGATGGATGAAGAAGTCATTTAGAGTGACCACAATATACCTGTCCTGCTTGAGAAAAACAAGTTAAATTCAAGCTATTCTATTCTGTATGAACCACTTATGAACCAACAAATACTGCAATCAGTCTTCATTGTCTAGTTAGACAGCTTTCAACTGTGTTGTACAGATACAAATGCTAGAAGTAAATGATCCATAAGGAATCTCTATCAAACTATTCATAAATATTTATAGAATAGAAAACTTTATTTTTAGATTTCAGAAATATAATTAAGAACATGGTAAGATGAATTCAAAAGGTTCAATATCAGTTGTCATAGCCAGAATGGTTAAGCACAAGAATCAGAACAGAACTGCTACTGATTTTAGAATCTACCAGCCAGAAGTCCAGTTTTCAGTTAAGTCTTCCACTGTGTTGCAATTAGAAGGGAACAAACTGCTAGTTACACTCAGACTACATTTGAACAACTGATTTTCTGGGTTTGTGCAACTTGCTAAGCTGCACAAAAACCTAACCAAAGGACATATTAACTAAGCTTAGTATGTTTGTTACCTATTTCCTTAAGTATGTTGTGTGAACACAGCTACAGTCCTTTAAAGAAAGGGCCACTGATTGCTCCTGCAATCCCAGTCCTGGAGAAGCCAGGTGGATAAACCTATACATCTTGTAGTGAATCACGAGTCACTACTTGTGTACAGTAGGCTTTTGGAAGGATCAAATTTATTCTGATACTGTATTAACTGTCTATATATAAATAAAAGCTTGTTCCATTTATACAGGTAAACTAGACAACACGTGATCCATTGGGACATCATTTCAGAGATATTTGCTTACTTAAACAGAGAAAGAGAATGGGCCAAAAAGCAGTGGGAGTGGGAGTGATTTGTGGCTTGCTGCTGGCTTCCCCATTGACTTTGCTAGTGGGAAGCTGGCAGAAGTCTTCCTTCCTTCCGTCCCTCCCTTCATTTCCACATATAATATAGGCTTGTGCTATTTGCCCTCCACTCATGACTCTCAGAAAAGCCGCAGTGAAACTGCTTTCTCCTCCTCTTCCTCCTTGGCCTGCCACTTTGCTGGGGGGAGGTGGAACTAAGGAGCTGTGATCTGTGATGAAAACTGCACCACTCCCCATTGCAGCATGTCCCAAAGGGCCCCCTTCTTCAAGGGAGGAAGGGGGCTTACCCATTGACCACCAGTACCCCCCCCCCAGCCAGTCCTACCTTGCCAGCAGGCATTCAAGTCACTCCCTTGTCCTTCTTTCACTGCCAACTGCTGTTAAGAGGTTTCAGATTTCTGCCTCGTTTCCATAGCAGCCAATCACCGCTTGCCTATCAGGCCTTGCCACCAGCTGATTGGGCTCAGGGGACAGAAGGTGGTGGGAAAGAGGTCAGGAATACACCCATGATGATCATGTAACCTGGGCTGATTGCTGCAGTGCAGTAGCAGCCACAAATTCCCCAAATTTCAATCTCACAGGAGTAATGGGTCCCGGAATTTGGATATTTTCTGTAAGTTAGCCATTTAAGGTACCTTGGTTCAAAAATTGTTGCCCTATGACATACTGTTTCACCCAGTTGAATGTTATAGTATATAGATGAAGAAATTCATGTCTGGAGTGAAAAATCCAATTGAGATAGGAAGTTTAAGTGTTTAAAGAAAAAGTAGTATTTCTGGCTCCTTTTGTTATAACCACATCTAATGGATTTAAGCCCTTTAGAAAAGAAAACAATGGTTTGTAATTGTACCTAGGTCTGTTTTGCCATCACTTCAGTGCTGCCTATATCCCAATCCAGCAACCAACAAGCAAAATCTTCCAAGGAATAGAAGCTATTTCCTTTACCATGTAGTGGATCATTTATCCCATTCATAATTTGTGTCACACACTGGATTATTGTTACTACTGGTTTATTAAGCAAGTCTGTGATCCAGCATTATTGCTTGATTACTTTGACCTGCTATGATCCTTTTTAGGATCTGTTAATTATTATTCAGATTACAGCCAATTTTAACCACTGTGATCTACCACTGAACACTTTGTTAGAAATAGGGAGAGCATGGCAATGAACAAAACATGGGGACACACTTTCACAGAAGGAAAGAAAACAGTGACATGGTGGTCACACATTATAATCCACACTTATCAGTGAAATTGGCTTGTGATGACTCATCATATAGCATTGGTGCAGTTGTGTCAATCATGGAAAATGGCAAGTGTGAACATCTGATAGCTTTCCCACCCTATCACAGCTGTAAATATATATCTATATCTATATATCTCCATGAATAGAAAGGGAAACATTGAATTTGGTTTAGGGGATTAAACATTTCTGCCAGTACTTCTATAGAAGGAATTTATCCTCATCACTGACTAACAGCCACTACTGCCAATCCTCAGTCCACAAAAAGAAATCCTGATTAGAGCAGCTGCTTGAATTAAACATAGGGCTTTGTTCCCTGGAAGGCAGAAATACAAAATAGAATTCAGACAGGATAACAATCATGCAGATATAGACTGACTGTCTTTTATTTCTAGAGGATAAACAATCCCAAAAAACCACATCAGGGATTCCTTTGATGTGTTTTCTTTCACAAAGGTTGAATCTTCCCATCACAACTTTTATCTAGTCTCTAATCTTCTCTTTATAGGGAAAGATATTTTAAATGGGGTAGCATGCTTTGGATAGTACTAATGTGCAACTTAGGGATCCTCCTGGATTCACAACTCCTACTTGAAAAGCAGTGGCAGTTCTGGCCATGGGGGCTTTGTCCAGTGCACCTCTTTTACCCTTTCCTGGACCAGGAATCCTTTCTGACAGTCACTGTCATGCCTTAGTCACCTCACATATGAAGTACTGTAATGCATTTTACATGGAGCTGCCCCTTGAAGTTGTAGCTGGTCCAGAACACCCTTGTAACATCTCTGTTATGCAAGTTGTGCTGGTTACTAGAATGCTTCCAGGTGAAATTTAAGGTTCTGCTTGTGATGTATAAAGCCCGTAATGGCATAGGGTTCTAAGAACATGGCATAAGGGATCACAGGTCTCCATTGTTTCTGCCCATCCAGTAAAATCAAACAGTGTCACGGTCCCTGCCTCCTGGAATAGAATGTCCCCAAGAGGTCCTTGCCATCCTTTAAATGGGCCTTGAAGACTAAAGATTTGCTCAGGGGCTAAGTTAGGAAGTGTATTGGATTTTTACTGTGTTTCGAACATTATTCTCCAATGATCTTCTTTTGTTTGGATTGGATTGGATTGGTTTTATCTTGTACACTGCCTTGAGTTGCTGTGAGTTCAGTGACTTATACATTTGATTTGTAAATGAATGAATTTTAATCTGAACAGTTTCAGACATCCTTAGAAAGAATAGAATCAAGCATGTATCTTCAGCATCATATTATCCGGCAACAACCAGAGTGGCTGAAAAGTTTGTTTAAAGATTTAAGAATGCTCCCATCCATGACAGGCTCTGTCTTTGTGGCAGCCCAGATACAATCTATCATATCATTTTCGATTGTCATTTATTTGTGTCTCTTCGGCATGATTTGCTCTCAAGACCCTTGCAGGGTAAATACCCACTGAATGACTTAAGAATGCTTTGTGAGTGATACCCTATAGAAAACATCCACTGAATCAATAGCTTGCCTTTTTTTCTGTCTGCATATCACAACACAGTGCACACAATAACAGATCAATTACAAGCAATTTTGCTGTTGGATCACCCCTTAAATTCAGGGCTGAACCTTCTCTAAATAAGAAGTGTTCAGGGCAAACAGCTGAACAAGCTGATCAAGCTGAAATATGACACACTGATCAGCTGAAGAGAAACAAAAAGAAGTTGTAATTGGTGTGCTTAGGGACTCAATAGTAATTCCTGAGTTCACTATCAGTAGTACCTTCCCCCAAAGTAGACACAGAACTGTTGGTTGCTCTATAGTTGCCAGTACTACTGGGCATGCAGGTGTCCCCATTTGTGGAGCAAACATCCTATTCTCATATAATATAGTGCATAAATCTAAAAATGTAACAGGTTCTGTACCTTTGAAAAGAGTGCTGTAGTTATTGAGTTATTCTTCTTATTGAATGATTAGGCATGCCTATGAATCTAGTACTGTTGCTCAATTATCTTGATTTGCCTCTTATGTTATAATTCTTGCAGGCCCACTAAGCTGATTCTTTTAGAAGTATCAGTAAAGAAAGCAGCAAAACTTTAAAACTGCTGACTCAAGTGTCTTTTTGTGAATTCAGGAGGCACAACTAGGAAAAATATGTTGAACCTGAAGTATTTTGGGGTTTGCATCATGCTTAATAGGTTAGTGAGTATGCAAATCTGAGTATCTAACTGTTTGTGTCTGATTTCAAATTATACACAACCAAATTAAGTAGCAGCACTTTCAGTTTTGATATGCAAAAAGAGAAAAAGAAATAGGTGCCAATGTTTCACTGTCATATTGTAACTACCTACTTATCCCAAGAATGAAATAAATGGATTTCTTTCTCATGAATATTTCCAAATAGATTTACATTTCACAACCATACGTACATGCAAGGTTTGGTTTCCCACTAAATCTGAGACCACTTTTAAAAAATGAAAATAAATCCATATAATAGAAGTGTTGAAATTCAATATTCCTGTTAATAATGTTGCCTGATCCATTTTTTTTAGAACATTATTTTTAGTCCTTTAGAAAGATTAACTTGGATGTTCTGGTTGCCCTTAAAAAAATAATAAAAAAGCAATCTAACTCAAATCTAAAAGCACAAGATGACTTGTATTTGTACAATAACCTAAACTACTAAAAATGCAAGGCATGATTAACAGCAATTACAGTTTATTTAGCTATCCAGCTTTTTTATTGGGTGCAAAATTTTCAATCCATAAAACAAACAGTGTAAAAAGTAAGCTGCCGGTGTAATGGGAAACACACAAATGTAACTCTCTCTTACCATGTTGAGGTTTCTTTTGACATTTCTACAATAGCAGTACAGTATAATAAATGCTTCATTTATTATAAATTATTGGAGAACACATGATACTTCTCCCTTACAATTCAAGAATAAATCATGGTGACCTTTCTCAGGGTAAACCAGTGGAAAATTGTAGAAAATCACCTGGTAGAAAACTATCTGCTATATATCTTAGCACCAGAAACTGTGCTAAGATAGATAGCAGATATCTGTATCTAACACATTTAAAATAACATATTAATTTGAATTTTGCAAATAATTTGCATCTCTCTTACTGTATAAGCAATCAGTGGCTCAAACTCAACTCCACTAGAAAAAGAATTTTGAGTGGATCTCCATTAAGGAATGTTTCTATCTGTAGAAAAAAGCTGTGTCCAAACCAATTATTGTTATATTCCAGGAATGGATTACTATGCTCCTTTTTTTCCTTTTCCAGGTTTGTTTTCAGTGAAATCTCTGTTCCTTTGTTTTGTGCTGTTTTTGTGTTTTGTATTGTTCCTTGTTTTAAATGATTGTAACAATTTGTAAACTGCCCAGAGTCACTGGGAGTCAGGCTATTATTATTATTGTTGTTGTTGTTGTTGTTGGTCATAGTCAGCTAGATGTTTATACTTGATTTCACATTTTTATCCACCTATCGAGTCCTTCCCAGGGACTTGGGATAGGCAGATGTTGTTGTTTGATAGTGTTAAAGGTATCATCACAAGATGTGAGTTGTTCCAAGTAAAGCTGCCTTTTGCAACTGACTGATGGTGATTTTGTCAATGCCAATGGTGTTTGAATGGTGCTCCAGTTGTTTTGGGATTGCTCTGAAGGCACCTATTACTATTGGTACTATCTTTGCTTTCTTTTGCCACAGTCGTTCTATTTCTATTTGCAGATCTTTGTATCTTGTGATTTTCTCCAGTTCTTTCTCTTCATTCCTGCTGTCTCCAGGCATTGCAATGTCCATTCTCCAGACTTTTTTGTCTTTCTCATCAACAATTGTTAAGTCTGGGGTGTTATGTGGCAAGTGCTTGTCTGTTTGAATTCTAAAGTCCCAGAGCACTTTAGCTTCTTCATTTTCTATTACTTTGTCTGTTTTGTGGTCCCACCAGTTCTTGCTTGCAGGCAAATGATATTTCTTGCAGATATTCCAATGCACCATTGTCGCTACTTTGTGATGCCATTGTTCGCAACCAGTCTGTGTGATCTTCTTGCAGCAGCTAGCTAGATGGTCCACTGTTTCTTCAACTTCTTTGCAGAGGTGGCATTTGCTGTCTGTTTCTGTTTTCTCAATTCTGGCTTTATATGCATTTGTTCTTAAGGCTTGGTCTTGTGTAGCCAGAATTAGCCCCTCTGTCTCTTTCTTCAACTTTCCTGCTCTTAGCCATTGCCAGGTCTTGTTGTTATCTGCTTTACCTGCTAGCTATTTTATGTACTGGCCATGTAATACTTTTCCTTGCCATGTCTATTTTCTATTCTTCATTTGGTATTTCTTGTAGGCCAGTTTGGTTTCTTTGGTATTCAGTAAGTCTTCTTGCTATACTAGCTTCAGTGCATCTTCTTCACTATCCTTCAGATATTCTTCCAATTTTGTTTTTTTTCTTTTTCAACTGTCTGGTGTACTTATAACATTCCATGACCACTTATGCTCCTTGGTAAGTAGAGTCAGTCAATGCCACTGTGTGGATGAAGGTCATGATTTATTGTCATTATTTTTCTTCTTCCTACCTAGGGCTTTTAGTTCAGCTTGAGTCCAGTTCCCCTATTCCAGCTATATATTGAATTACTGGAATTGCCTGAGTGTTAATCACCTTGATGGTATTTCTGCCACTGAGTTTGGACTTTAAGATCTTCTTTACTCTTCTGATATATTCATTACTAACTTCTTGACTTCAGTGTGCTTGATGTTGTCAGCCTGAAGGATGCCCAGGTATTTGTAGTAATCTTCTTCATCCAGACGCTTGATGTTATTTCCATGGGGCATTTTGATTCCTTCAGTTTTCACTATTTTCCCCTTGTTGATGGTAAGGGTGGCATATTTGTCCAGTCCAAACTCCATTGCAATATCTTGGCTGTATATTTGGACAGCATTGAGCAGCAATTCTATTTCAGTTGGTGTTTTTCCATACAGCTTCAGATCATCCATGTAAAGGAGATGGGATAAACTGGCAGATGTTTTTGATGTTTGATAGCCATAGTCAGACTTGTTTGGTATTGTTGACAGAGGAATCAATGCAATAACAAACAGTAGTGGTGATAGTAAGTCTCCTTGAAAGATTCTGTTGATGTTAACCTCTCCCAGTCTATCACCACTGACCAGCAACTGTGTCTTCCATTGTGCCATTGATCTTTGCACAAAGCTCCTGATGTTTCTACTGACCCTGTTATTTCTAGGCACTTCATTATCCTATCATATGGCAGGGAGTCGAATGCCTTCTTGTAATCAATCCAAGCTATATTCGTCTTCATTCTCTTGCAGTTTTCCAAAATCATCTTGTCAATTAGGAGTTGATCTTTTGTTCCTGTGCTGTTTGGGCAGTTTCCTTTCTGCTCAGATGGAAAGAGCTTGTTTTCAACTAGATGCTGTTGGACTGCATCAGCTATCACTCCAGTTAGCTATTTGAAAGTTGTTGGTAAACAGGTCATTGGCCTGTAGTTGCCTGGTGCTCCCCATTTTGCTGGATCTTTTATTATTAGGTAGGTTTTTTCAGATGTTAACCAATCTTTAATTTCACCTCCTTGCAGTATGTTGTTAAACTGCTTGGCAATGAGTGGGTGCAGACCAATCAGATATTTCAGCCAAAAACCTTGTAGTTCTTTACCTGGTGCTGACCAATTCTTGATCATCCTTGCCCTTTTCTTTACCATTTCTGCTGTTATTACAATTTCTTTCATTTCAGCTTCTTTTGTATTCTTATCCATCTCCTTTATCCAAGCTGCATTTCTTTGCATTGTCCCATAGCTGCTCCAAGAACTGCACTGTTTTTTCATTGTCAGGTGTTGACTAGTTCATTGCAGTCTCTCCATTGAAGGATTGGTAGAAACTTTTCTGATTCAACTGAAATTGGAGATTCTGCTTGTAGTGTGCAATTCGAGCTTCATATCTACTGATCTTCTTGGCTATGGCAGTTATTTCCTGCTTTGTTATTTCCAGTGCTTCCTTAATCTTCCTTGTTCTTAGGTGATATTTCTTGATCAGGTATTCTTCTCCTTCTCCTTCTCCTTCTCCTTCTCCTTCTCCTTCTCCTTCTCCTTCTCCTTCTCCTTCTCCTTCTACTTCTCCTTCTCCTTCTCCTTATTATTACTGTTGTTGTTGTTGTTGTTGTTATTATTCTTCTAAGAAAACTAATTTAATGGAGAACAATGTGAAAATGACCCATAAATATCCTGAGATTATTGTCCAATTCCTCTTTTCTTCTGGGCTTCTGAACTGCATCTAAGCGGGATGGGGTGGCATTAAAAGGCAGAATGATGAGAGCAGTGTCATGGTGCAAGTTTCTCTCCTTTTGTGTATTGTGTTTTGCCTGCATGTTCTAAATTGGCAGAGGTTGTGGTGCAACACTGCAGCGCTGCTTTTCTCATTCTAACGAAGCCAAGCCCCTGCAATGCCCTTAGTGCTTCATGAAAATTGGTTTTGAAAGATGGAAGTGCACAATAGGTCAACGTGAGAAGATTCAGGAAAACACTGCCTCCTTTAACCCTTCTCTTTGTACAAAACCTATTCTGGATGTAAACCATTAAAAATAAGTTTTAAAAATGCATTACTCTGTTAATTGGGGATGACTTTTATTTGATATATTTAAGCAAATTAACCTAATTACAAGTTACAGCCTATATGCTTACTCATACACACTTCCTGGTGTCCATATTTCCAAAGCAGCAACTGTTGAAGATTGTATCAAAGCAAGATTGCAGCATGTCTGTCAACTAAAGATAGACAAAACGTATAATAAAATTGAACAATAATTATATTTCAGTTTTTGTCATTGGCATTTCATGCAATTTTACTTTTTGGGATCATGAAGACCCACAGTTGTTATTTCCAAACAAACTGCAAATATGAGCAGATAACAGTGCTCATGGATAGAATACTCAAACAGAGAAGAAACAAAAGTAAGCTGTTATTACAGTGAATCAGAAGTGCACAAAAGCACACCTTTTATCTGAATTATTTGTAACTATTGTGCTTCAGAGGATGGCAACACTATTAGGATCTACTTTACAGAAAAAAAATGAAAAGTTGCTGATGAAAACACTTAATGGTAGTCTGAGGCCAGGCACAATTTTAAAAGAAAAGAATGTTTTGGGAGAGATTTAGTCAAAATGAGAAAGTGGAATATTTAGCCATTTCCCCATCTGAATTCTTCAGAGCTACTAACAGCTCCTGCTCTAGATTTCAGCAGTGGACTATAATGTACAGACGCAGCGATCCTTAATTATCCATTGTTAGAATTGGGCTATAATTCCAACAGTTTGCCAGGCACATAGTCCCAACATCTTCTGAGGCTGAAGACTGGGAAAGGCAGATTGTGACATACATAGAGGAAATAAAGGTTGCTTGCCCATTTTCAAATTACAGTTTCAAAGCATATGTATTAAATTATTAAGGCCAAGTTAGGGTAACCTTCCAAAAGTTATCATTTGCAGAGGAATCTCATAATCAGTGGGCCAAATACAATTCAGGCAGAAGGACCTCAAATACTCCTAATTGTAAAGGGCTTGGCTATTCATATGCTGAAGATAATTCTTATCATTAAGTGGAGACAGAACATGCTCCTGCAGGGATATACATTCTTATATCAAAGGATATTCTTTCTATAATTACTACTATCAAAATACCCTGCTTCTACTCTGAACTGAGAAGCTAAATTTGAATTCCACAGGCCACCTCAACCTACAAATAAACTGCCTTCCCACTCCTCTTTCATTATTCCATTTTCTTCTCCTATCAGTCCAGCTCCCTGTCCTTTTAGCTTGTTTGTTTCTGTTTACCTTTATAAATCATCTAATGTAACTTCTTGGACTATGGCAATACACAAGAACTTGATGGAATCCTGTGTGATCAACCTGAGTGGATGATGACCTTTGAATGTAGTAGCTGAGCAATTTTGGATCAGTGCTGTTATAACAACATTAATTACACAATATAAAATACAAAAAATTATTAAAAACTAAAATAACATTAAATTTAAACTATAAAGGGCTTATGAACCCATTCACTTGCCATGCAAAGCTCAGTCTGGACTTTATGCTGAGGGAAGATATGCCTCCCTGTTGATAGTTGTTTACTTTCCATCCCAGTTAAATTACAATTACAAAGAGATTAGCTTCATCTATTTCCATAGGTTTTTAGTAGCTGCATTTCATTCTCTAATCTGCTTAATTCCTCTATTTTCTTGTAGTCAACTTCCCTGTAATTCACCTGATTTAATTGTATTTATCCTATTAAAGTTTTGGGTCTAGTTGCAAATACACATGCAATGGAATGTCTACTTTTTGAAAAACTATATGTTTGTGTGATTTTATTTGATGAGGCAGCAGGACCTCAGTTCTGAATTTAGAATATGGACCATACAATATTTTACTTCTAGTAAAAAATACTTTAGGTTAACTGGTATTATACTATAGTGAAAAGATTTCTTAGCTTTGTTAGATAAAGCAGAATATATAATAATTACCCATAGACCGCCCAAAAAGAGGCTTAAACATCAGTTTATATCAAACTTCAATCACTGAAACCATGAAGTTGTTTGTTATGACCTGTGGTTGAAACATTAAACAGATTGAACTGAATTGAAACTCTGTTTCTGACTTATAAATTATTGGAAATAAACTTAAGTATGACTTGAAGGATTGATTTAAAACAAATAAAAAATACTGTCCATATTAGCCTTGTAGTTTTTCTTTAGTACTTGCAAGTCTTGCATACTGTGGAAAAGCAGTATAGTTTTTTGCAATTCAGTTCTCACTAATTCTGTCTATATGACCAAGCCACCTAACCCACTTCATTCATACTTAATGTTTTTATTCAAACCACATTCATTTAGTACTCACTCATTTGACTATATTTTGTTTTGTTTTACTACATACTTGTCTAGTTACCCACTCTAACAGCATTCTCCTTACTTTTTATGTTCCTTATGATATATCTAACTGTTACAACAGAAGCATGTTGTCATGCACAGCCATTTCAGTTTTTTTTCAAAAAAAGATACAAAAGGCCACATATGATACACTATCTTTGCACCAGCATTTTTACACCTTAAGCTTTCTCTAAAAGCTTTTCCCTTCTTTAATGAATATATTACCTAGGCAATTAAAACTAAACTACATGGACTTATTTCCTTTATTTATGTATATCTTGAAATTGTTCTCTCCATTTTCCCTATTAAACACAGCTTCTGTAGTCACTGATATATTGATTTTCAGATTCCAACTCCTACTTGTATTCTTAATACAGTCTATGAAACATGTGCTGCAATCACTGGATTCTCAACTAACACCACGCTATTATCTGTACACAAAAGTATTTGCATATGTATAATATCTTCTGTTGACTGAAACTCTTTGCTATGTTTTGAAAAAGCTATAATGCTCCATGGAATATATTTTCCTTCTCCATCGCATATTTTTAAACAAGAATTCCCTAAGAAAAATATCCAGCAAATATAAGTCTTTTTGTTTTTTTCCAACAAGATTTTTATAATGCATAATATTACTAACGGAAGAATTGTGTGCCTCTCACTAGAAATTTATGAGCTACAACTGCCAAAGGCACATAACAAATATTACAAATTACAAATATGTAAGGTAGATTTCAAGAAAGGGATATATATTGGAATGATTAAAAATAAAACACAGAAATCAATCAACACATTTATCTAGTTCCTTATCTTATCAGGCAAGTAATTTTATCCTTTATATCTCAACTTTATAATTATCAAAATGAAAAGATGGGGGCATGTATAAAATTGCTGGTCAGAAAGAAAAAGTACAAAATGTGGTCTGAATGTATGAACACAGGAAGTAAATTATTGTCCAAATAATAGCTGAAACCAAATACAGAAACATAGCCAAGAAGGTAATCAATGTTTAATCAGTAGAGTTATAGATAAGCGTAATGTAAGAGCTTTTGCTGCTATGCATCTACATACGTTGCCTAGTGTGGTAGTAGGCAATCAGTAAAGACAATTACCAAGTATCTGCTAGAAAGGACATTATGTCCATTCTCTTGTTCAATGTAAGGTTAGCATCTGCTCAATGACAAGTGAAATATTGCCCATTTAATAGTTATCTAGACTACTCTGTAAACATTTGAAAATGTGTAAAAAATGTTTGCTGCCAGAGTTGTTGTTTATGCTCAAGATTTATCAGTAACTTCTGCTTTATCTCCAGTTTAATTTATCTTTGTTTTAAGTTCTTTCTTTTTAAATTAGACTGTGCAAAATTTAGATTGTTGCTGCTGGTCTAAAAGCGATTCATAGCTAGAAATCATTCAGTGGATAATTTAAAATGTCTCCCCCCATAATTACTAACTTTATTAAAGCTAAATTATCACTTATGTTGCACTACTACTAAATAACTGAACAAATCCATGCAGATTTCTTGACAGCAATATGGAGTAGCTTACTATTGCCTTCTTAAGGATGATGATGATGATGATTCCTGCTTGTCCACAGTCCTGGGAATTACTGGTAGTCTCACAGTCAAATACTACCCAGATATGATCTTACGGGTAGTCCTCAAGTTACAATGGTAACTGGGACTGGAATTTCTGTCGCTAAGCGATGCAGTCATAAGCCCAATATCATGTGACCACATCATTTACCAACGGCAATCCCAGCACTCCCAGTTGCCATTGTTAACTGAATCCCACTGGTTGTTAGGTGAGGACCCACCCCGATCCAAGCCACTCCCGGCTTGGACTATCCCAGCCTCGAGCCTCAGTAAGGTAAGGGACTGCCTCCTCTTCAACTCCCTCCATCTGCCTATCTCCTCCCACATCTCCGCCCTTTTACTGCCTTCTACTCTACCACCTCTGTTGGCCTTGCTGCTCTGCGCTCCGCTGGCCCTGCTGACCTGCCAGACCTGCTTTCCAAAGCATTGTGGGAATAGCACATGCTATTTGGAGAACGGCATGAGCAGCCTCAGGAAGAAGGCCTGGCACAGACAGCAGCTGCCTTGCATAGGGCCAGGCTGGGCACACCTTATCAGCAGTGGGAGGAAGATGGTGAAGGTTAGCTGTGGGATGCAGGGCAGTAGCGCCAGCTAGCACAGGGCAGCAAGGCCAGTAGGGCTGGCAGGCTGGCAGAGTGAGCAGAGCACAGGGTGAGGTGGTACTCCTTGGCACAGTGGCACTGGGCCTGAAGTAGAGGCCCAGGGGTGGTGGTAAAGCAAGATGCAAATTTTTTAAATAAGCAAACTTTATGAAGTCTAACACTGGTGTTTTGAAGAATGATTAATAATCTATGTTTGTCATTCTAATATATTAGGCTATAGCTCCCATCTTTCCCAGTCAGAGACCACTCTGGTTATGAACAAATAGAGTTATAGCCCAATTCATTGGGAAAGGGTCAGGTTGGGACTGACTATCACTGAGTATCACTCATCCTCTAAAACAGCAGTTTATGCCCAGGGCAATATTATGATACAGGCTTTCCTTATATAGCAAATTTATCCCAAGCCAGAAGAAGGAAATTCACTAGGCTCTGAGCTGAGGTTGCATTTTTAAAAGTGCTTTTAAAAGATGATTTCAAGAGATGTGCACATAACCTTCCTTTTGTGTCAAGGGAGACTGGGAAAACATGTTGCTTACTGCCCTGTAGACTATTTCCTTCAAGGCTAGCTGCAAACATCCACTTTAAAGGATTGATCTACAGTATCAACTAAGTTTGGCAAGCATTAGGCAATTTAAAGGAAACAAATGGATTCAGCATGCTGTTTTGCAATAGCAGCTCTTCTTTTTCTAAGCTTAGCTTTTACAATTAATTCTGAAAAATGCTCTGAGAATCTACTTGTGCCTTCTTGAGGCTGAAGAATTTCATTATAATGTTAAGGGAATAACAAATTCTCCAGTGCTGGTGATATTCTAAACCTGAGCTCCAGATTTAGGTCCTCTGTCTCCAAGACTCTGATACTTTATACAACTATGAAGCATATTATTACCCATTAGGAGAAAGCTTAACCCAAATTGCAAATATATTGGTCATCATCTTGCATACTATTGCAAATATAAATTTTGCTTGAAATTAAAAAGATTTATTTGCATATAACATAGTGGCTAGTACTGGCATAATTGTTTTCAGTACTGAAGTTACAGTATTTTAAAATTGTCATACTGGAGATAAATTTAAAATTTGGTAGGAAAGGGCCATGAGTGTTTTCCTAGAAGAATCTTCTCACACAGTTTTTGTAAATATGCACTAAAAGAACCGAGTCCCAAATATCAATCTGTCCAGATTTGTTGGGAAACAGTTTTTGATACTAAACAAACCAAATGAAAGTGTGTAAGCTATGTGATAGGTTTCACAGACCTAAAAACGCAAAACCAAAAGACCCTTCCCAAACATTCTAAAAATATCCCACACTCAAAAATGATCACAAATTATATATTTTTGAAATTATTGCATCATTATATTATCCTCCTCACTTGTGCCAAGGCTGCTTTTTCAAAAGAGTATTGCCAGCTGCCAAAATATATTCTGTTTACTGATACAGGATGAATCACAGAGTTTCCAAATGATGCATATGAAATTCTCAGATGAGTAGATATTTAGATGGAAGAGTTTTATCAGTGAATTAAGGTAAGTTATGGTATGGAGGAAAGAAAAGAAAAAAAGTTGGTGGAGAAAGAAGGTGAACCTTGTGAAGCCCAAATGGTTGTAAGAAGGCAGGCAGGAACTGTGGAATTTGGGCTTTACTGAAGGCAGGTGGGTTGGTGTTTCAGCCCGGAACGTTATGCTATAACTTTGAAAATGAGAAAATTTAAGTCTTTAAAAAAATAATAAGAACAAGAGCCACACCTATCTTGGTGAAATACAGTTTACTGAGGCTAAACATCCAAAGGTATAATTCAACATATACTTACATATAAGGAAATGTCATTGTAATCACTAAGGTTTAAACAGGTGAGTATTTATAGCTTGGATTCCAAGCAGACGGATTGTTTCTGTTTCTGTTTTGTTTTGTTTTTGCTGAAGTTAATAGAAGGCATATAACATTTTCTTAAATCTGAATGGAGTCCTGTACCCACTCTTTTTATATAACCCATAACGCCATTCTTTCAGAAATTTGTACACTAAGTAAAGTTCCTAAATATGCCAATAATGGCATATGTTAAAGCACAGTGCATTGAAATTTCTTTTTATGTCGCATATATTTTAAACAGTGCATGTTTTATGTATTGTCAAAGGCAATGAGTGCATGCTTTATTCAGGATTGGCATTAGCAGCTTAAATCTCTTCTTTGTCTGTTAATTATTGGATAGCAGTTAGCTTCATGTAGTAGAAACAAAGCATGGAGAAACACTGAGAATAAGACTCTAACTTTTATAACAAAGTATTCCTGAGGCTGGTGTTTGCATGAAAGATATTTTATTTAGGAAATAACATGGCAGTAGGAATGCCAGAGTTACTTAAGTCTTTATAACTTGTGGTTAGGAGCGCTATTCTGAAATATGTTGATGGTGCATCATTTCAAGCTGAATGGGAGATGCAGTGAAGTCTTGACCTCGGTCCTGGAAACTATCGGGGTCTGGATAAGGAAAATACCCTCAGATTCAACTCAAACAAAATGAAGTCGGTAGTAATTCAGAAGCCTCCTGATTCTGGCATGAAATCAATTTTAGCTGTGTGCCTCAGAAAAGAGAAGAGAAGAGAAGAGAAGAGAAGAGAAGAGAAGAGAAGAGGAAGAGAAGAGAAGAGAAGAGAAGAGAAGAGAAGAGAAGAGAAGAGAAGAGAAGAGAAGAGAAGAGAAGAGAAGAGAAGAGAAAAAAGAAAAAAGAAAAGCTGCAATTTGAGAGATTTAAACTCAGGCATATCTATAAGCTGCAAAATTGTCTGTTAGGAAATGAATGGTATTGCAGGTGCTATAAAGATGGGCCTCTATGCTTAGATTTAACTTTGTCACTGTCACTTATATCCCAGCCTTGGAATTATCTTTGCTGTTTGTGCCTGTTAGGTGTTATTTTTCCCTTGCAAATTTTTGATCTTTGATTGAATTAAATAAACCAAATCTACAACTTATTAATGTAAATTCTTGGTTTACTGTATCTAGATAGTCAAAACTATTTGATCTGCTAACTACATTTAGTCTTTTTGCTTTTGTTGTCTTCATTTCAGTTACTTGGCTTTGTTGCATATAATGTATAGCCATATCATAGCTTTTAATAGTCTTAATATTAGTAGTACTCTAAGTACTATTCTTATGGTTAAAGTCTTAGTTTTTCTGTTAATAACCCCTACAACATTGATATTAATCTGTTATTTTATACCTTAAATTCTTATCCCTGTAATTTCATGTAGCCTATTTATGGTACCAGTGAGTTCCTTATGTCATGAAATCTATGAGGAGATCACAATACAGCTTATCTATACATTTTTCTATAGCTTAGATTAGAACTGCTGATTATTTTTAGTATATTTTTATTTATTTTATTTTATGCTACTCTGTTTTACCATTTGTATTATTGTATAATAATAGAACATAGAGTTTTTATATAAATTCTTATAGTTAGATCTTAGTGTTCTAAAGTTTTACTATTCTATATTAATAATTCTAATAATTATGTTATTAATATGTTATTCTATACCTTAAATTTTGGCTCTTCATTCAGTTCTATATATTTTATACTGGTCTATGACCAAAACAAAGGTAGTTTGACTCACCTGGAGTCCTCCTGGATTGCTGGCTCCTGCTGGATTAAGATGCCTGTGGCAAGAGGGCTTTTGCTCAGCTTTGGCTAGGACACCAATTGTGTCCTTTCCTATCTTAGGCACACTGATAAGGATCATTCCCTTATTACCCCTCACTTGAGTTGCTGTAATTCACTCTATATGGGCTGCCTTTGACTACCATTCTGAAACTTCAGCCGGTGCTAGGTATAGCCACTTATGTGCTTAAAAACACGGCTGCCTGAATTGGTTTCCCATTTGTTTCCAAATGCAATCCAGGTTCTGCTTATTGTTTATAAACCTTAAATGGCTTTGGGCCTGAGTATCTTTGAGGCTTCCATCCCACAAAGTTTATGCTTGTCCAATCTGAGTGAACATAAGGTGCCAGCTGAAAGTTCACACTTATCAAGAAATGCAATGGGACAGAGCATGGGTGCAGGTATTGCCAATGGGGGTCCTCTTCGGGAATAGCTTGCCCACTCAGGGGAGAGTCGCTGTCCCACTGTTGGGCTTTCAGGAGATTCATCAAACTTGGCTTTTCCAGATGGCCTTTGGAGACTGATGAGGCTGGCACCAGCATGTGACAAGACATTTCTTATTATTTATTGTAGTATTACTGTATTCTTAACTATTATTTCTATTTTACTGTACATTGCTTAGTGTCTCACAGAAATGAAGCAGTATAAAAATATTATACTTAAATAAATAAATTTGCAAACTGTAATGGAAATATTTTTATTTTTAATACAATGATGTCCTTGTGTGTCATAGGTAAATCAAAACTCACCATGAAATAACACTCAGTAAAGAATTTTTAATGAACTGTAGATGTTCATCTAAAATGTAGATAAGATGTACATTTTAATATAGTCTGAATGTGAAATTCAAATCAAACATAGATCTAGGACAGCACTACAAATCTTTTATATTCCAAGTATAAAATCTAAAAGAAGACTCACAGATATTTTCACAGTGAAAATGAATCCAAAGCAGTAAGTATTCTTTTTATTAATCTTGGGAATAAAGCATGGTTTCTCTAAAATGATAGGAACATAATATAATATTGGTGAGGCAGAAAAAGATGTATGATAAAGAAGCGAACACCACTTATCGCAATAGCAGAAAGCTTCTTCCATTTTCTAAAAAGTCAGTTAGAAAGAAGATGGTAGGTGAGACAAGGGTTTGTCTAAATATTTGATTTTCTATTTTTATGCTTTTAAGACAACACTCTGATCCCTGATTAGTCATCACTCTAGAAAAGCTGGAGAAAAAAAGCCTTGAAAATGTTTTTAGACTATCCCTGTTTAGCCTGATTCTTCATGCAGCAATTTATCATCATCTACAGATCTTGTGATGTTCTCAAACCCGATCATATTTTAATTGAATCCTAGCTGGTATTTGCATATATTTGGAGACAATCTCAAGTATTCAGGTAAACCAAATATAGCATAGAAAAAAATGAGCCATCAATGGTAGCTAATACTGTCAGACTTTATTTTGTCATTGGGAGTTAATGTTTTGCTTGAATAAGCTGCTAGACAGCTGGAAAAGAGTTATGATTACTTGTGTAGAAGTAATCCAATACAAAGAAGTCTAATACAAATTTTTCAGAACATAGATCCATTTTTTTCTCTATTTCCAAATGCAATTTCAGGAACAAATTGTGTCCTAAATCCAACACCTGGTCAGATTTGTAAGAGTAATTCCATCTGCAGGTTTTTGTATCCAAGATTCTCATAAAAACAAAAGCCAGATATGGTGTTGGAAAAAGCTACAACACTGTGATTTTTCATACTTCAGCTTAAGGAGAGGATCAAATGTCCTTTAAGTAGTTTCCAATAAATGGTCCATTATATATGTTCTATTTCATCTGCTTTTATAAAATAAATACATCTTTACTTTGAGAAGCAGCATTTGGTTAAGGCACCAGGCTAGAAAGCTGGAGACTGTGAGTTCTAGTCCTGCCTAAGGCACAAAGCCAGCTGGATGATTTTATGCCAGTCACCCTCTCTCAGCCCTAGAAAGCAGGCAGTGGCAAACCATTTCTGAAATCTTCCCAACAAAATGCAGGAACTTGTCCAGGCAGTTGCCAGAAGTCAACACTGACTTGAAGGCAGAAATAAATAAATAAATAAATAAAGCCAATAGTGTTTTCTGAATGCATTAGGAGGAATCAAGGAAAATAATGCATTTATTTATTTATTTGCTTATTTATCAATTTATATAGCCCCCCCCCCCATTGCACAATCACAACTCTGGGTGGCATACGCAATAATGAAGACCAGTAGAACAAGAATAAACAATAACAAAACAATAATAAGATGTCTCTATGAATGGGGAGACAAGCATCATTCAATATACTGTATCTCAAAGTGAGTTTTCAAAAGTAATATATGTACACTCAGTCTATCAGTCTAGCCATTCTCACTTTCTCAATAAGGGAAATCCATTTCAATTTCCTTGCTCTCTCTCATTTTAACCCTCTGAAGTGTAATTCTAAAAATGGCTGCTCAAAGATAAGCCAAACAACAGCTTTTCCCAGTCTTCAGATGGGTTAAGTTTTAAATTTCATCATCTTGGACCAGGATTGCCAAAACCTGGAGGGTAACATATGAGGGGAGATGCAAAAAAACCCTGGAATTTACAGGTGAAACTCGAAAAATTAGAATATCGTGCAAATGTTCATTTATGTCAGTATGGCAACTCAAAAGGTGAAACCAATATATGAGATAGACGCATTACATGCAAAGCGAGATATGTCAAGCCTTACTTTGCTATAATTGTGATGATTATGGCGTACAGCTTACGAACACCCCAAATTCACAATCTCAGAAAATTAGAATAGTGTGAAAAGGTTCAATATTCTAGGCTCAAAGTGTCCCACTCTAATCAGCTAATGAATCCATAACACCTGCAAAGGGTTCCTGAGCCTTTCAATGGTCTCTCAGGCTGGTTCAGTAGGAATCACAAGCATGGGAAAGACTGCTGACCTGACAGTTGTGCAGAAAACCATCATTGACACCCTCCATAAGGAGGGAAAGCCCCAAAAGGTAATTGCAAAAGAAGTTGGATGTTCCCAAAGTGCTGTATCAATAGAAGGTTATGTGGAAGGGAAAAGTGTGGTAGAAAAAGGTGCACAAGCAGCAGGGATGACCGCAGCCTGGAGAGGATTGTCAGGAAAAGGCCATTCAAAAGTGTTGGGGACTTTCACAAGGAGTGGACTGAGGCTGGAGTTAGTGCATCAGGAGCCACCACACACAGACGGATCCTGGACATGGGCTTCAAATGTCGTATTCCTCTTGTCAAGCCACTCCTGAACAACAAACAATGTCAGAAGCGTCTTACCTGGGCTACAGAAAAAAAGAACTGGTCTGTTGCCCAGTGGTCCAAAGTCCTCTTTTCTGATGAGAACAACTTTTGCATCTCATTTGGGAACCAAGGACCCAGAGTCTGGAGGAAGAATGGAGAGGCACACAATGCACGATGCTTGAAGTCCAGTGTGAAGTTTCCACAGTCTGTGTTGATTTGGGGAGCCATGTCATCTGCTGGTGTTTGTCCACTGTGCTTCATTAAGTCCAGGGTCAACGCAGCCGTCTACCAGGAGATTTTGGAGCACTTCATGCTTCCTTCCGCAGACGAGCTTTATGGGAATGCTGACTTCATTTCCAGCAGGACCTGGCACCTGCCCACACTGCCAAAAGTACCAAAACCTGCTTCAATGACCATGGGATTACTGTGCTTGATTGGCCAGCAAACTCGCCTGGCCTGAACCCCATAGAGAATCTATGGGGCATTGCCAAGAGAAAGATGAGGGACATGAGACCGAACAATGCAGCGGAGCTGAAGGCCGCTATTGAAGCATCCTGGTCTTCCATAACACCTCAGCAGTGCCACAGGCTGATAGCATCCATGCCACGCCGCATTGCGACAGTCATTGCTGCAAAAGGGGCCCAAACCAAGTACTGAGTACATATGCATGCTTCTACTTTGCAGAGGTCCGATATTGTTCTATTTCCAATCCTTGTGTTATTGATGTCATGTAATATTCTAATTTTCTGAGATTGTGAATTTGGGGTTTTCATAAGCTGTACGCCATAATCATCACAATTATACCAAAGTAAGGCTTGACATATCTCGCTTTGCATGTAATGCGTCTATCTTATATATATTGGTTTTACCTTTTGAGTTGCCATACTGACATAAATGAAGATTTGCACGATATTCTAATTTTTCGACTTTCACCTGTATTTATTAAAAAATGGTGTATTTATTTTTACATGTTCAAACTTCAAGTCCCCTTCAAAGTACTCTCCATTTGATGCAATACACCTATCGAGATGTTTTTTCCACTGCTCAAAACAGGTTTTGAACTCGTCAATTTTGATGCCTTTTAGTGCTTCTGCCGTTTTTTGTTTCACCTCCTTCACACTGGGGAAAACACTTCCCTTTGAGGGCTTTTTTCATCCGGGGAAACAAGAAAAAGTCGCACGGGCTGAGATTGGGCGAATAGGGAGGGTGGGGCACAAGGGTCACACCGTTTTTGATCAAAAACCACTGAACACTCAGCACGGTGTGTGCAGGTGCATTGTTTTGGTGGAAGAACCAGTCACCTGTTTGCCACAACTCGGGACGTTTCTTCTGCAAATCGTGATGCAACCTTCTCAAAATGTCCAGATAAAAACTTTGGTTGACTGTTTCACCTGGAGGAACAAATTCCGAGTGCACAATCCCTCTCACGTAAAAGAAACAGATGGTCATTGTTTTCACATTCAGCTTCACTTGTGTTTTTTTGGGTCGTAGGGATGTGGCAGTTTTCCATTGGCTGGATTGCTGTTTTGTTTCAGGGTCGTAGGTGTAGCACCAAGATTTATCTCCAGTTATGACTTTTGGAAAAAAATCAGGGTCAGCCTCCAATTGCTCCTTCAAAGCATGGCACGCAGTCAAGAGATTGTCCCTTGTTCAGGCGTGAGCAAGCAAGGCACAAATCACCCATCAGGAAATAGGCAAACGCATTGAAAGAGTCTCTAAAAATAAAAACCTCACTGAAGCCGAATGCGGCCTCTCATAACAACCCAGCTGGCACACTGATGCAGATGGGTCCTAGAACACCCACCTAGTGGGGGAAGCCTGTACTACAAGGGGCCCGCCCTCCAGAAGGTAATTCTGGGTTTTTTTGGGTCTCCCCTTGTATACATAGTTAGATACTTAGCATGATGGCCTTAAATATTTCTCTTTCGGTGTCAGGGCAACATATATTGCTCTTGCCATTACTGTGAACAAGAAAAAAACTCTTGCAATTGCCTTGTTTGGTTTGCATCCAGCAAATACAGGAAATATCCTCCTTTGTTTGGCTGGTCCTATCACTGTTAGGGGAGCTCTCACCTGAAGTCACTACAACAGCTGTGACTACATTTCCAAATTCAATTCAAAATACTGGTATGACCTACAAAGTCTTATATAGTGTAGCTCTGGTTTACATCAGGCACCTCCTTGTCAGGCAATAACTTCTTGGGAAGGTCTGTTAAGAGTTCCCACTCTGTCTACAGTCAGAGAACATGGATGAAGTCTTCTGTATGGTAGTCCCAACATTTTGGAACTGTTTAGTTCCAGAGAGTCATAATCTGTCCTTCTGTAGTAGGAATTTTTATTTCAGTGCCACCATTCTGAAGAAAACAGGGTAAACTCTTTCTTTTTAAAGCTGTGGCAACTCTTTTTTTTTTTTTTGCTTTTGAGCAATGAATCAGAGTTGCTTATTAGATCAGACATTGCAGCCTTCTGCAAATTCTAAGGAAAATCTAAATTTGCAATAGAATTCTGAACAAAAGAAATTTCACATCATCTCTCCTTGACAGAAATATGTTGGCAATCATAGAATTAATACCTACATATTTCTTCATGATAAAATAGCAAAAATCAAGCAATCTTAGCTCTCTAAGCAACCAATTTCCTCTTGAGCTTGTATGGGAATTTGTTTCACCAGTATTGCAGTATATTAAATTAATTCAGTTACAGTCATGGCCCTGATCTTGGGAGCCCGGCAAATATAGTAGTAGAATAATTAACTTCTAATTTCATTAAACTTTAAAATGGGGAAAAAAAACATGCTTAACAGAACTGAACAAATACATAGCTGAGTTCTATCTCCTTGTAGAGAAAGCCCATTTGTATTAACCTTCTGTGTGATTCATATTTTCCATTTCACTAAGTCATGAAGAATTTAGTAGATAGCTGAATAAATTGTTTAAATATGTAAATCTTCAGGGTATTCAGTAATATTTCTCCAAGGATTCCATCACAGTTCTTCTTGCCTGATTACTCAAAAGGGCATGAATCAGAAGAGGAGGTATACTGCATTTTAATTTACTACACATTTATTTTAGTGGCAATGCAAACAGCATACTTTCTTTGTCTCAGATATACTCAGGAAGCTCTACAGTTTCTGAATAAAAAGGCAAACCAGAGATTATTTGGTTATGCTGACATGATTAGAAGACAAAATTAATATGGCACATCAATATCATTTAGTTAAGAGTTATTTGTGATTTAATTTGGAAAACACCACAGCAGTTACCAATTGCACTTTTGGCAATGGGATCTGGAAATACTTAAAACAGTAATCACCATTAAAACCTTCATAAAACAGTAAAAACCATTAAAACCTTCATAAAACTACACCTAATTTATAGATATATACATTGGGTTTAGTTTTATGTTATCAGTTATGTATTTTGTTGTTGTTGTTGTCATTTCTGTGTTTTAAATTTTTAGATCTTGGGATGCACAAAAAAATGTGGCATGCCAGTGAAATATGCCAATGAAAGCCATTTAAAATAGTATGATTCACAATAGATTGTTCTACTAAAGAAACTAGGCTTTGTTTATAGTTTATTAATTGCCATTTTGTAATACAGAATAGAAGTTTACAACTGAAAAGAAACAAAAGATCTGGCAGTGGATTGTCCCATTATTTAAGAACTTTTGCAGTGGTAGCTGTTTGAGTGTTGTAGTTTTACTGGGGATGCGATCAAATACACACCCCGACATATAATTCTGTGATTTTTGTCACCACAGTAAAAAAAAAGGAGTAAAAGCAAAAGGAAAGAAGACTGCAGAAGCTAAGACTTAGGCCTGGTAAAGTCTTAACACAGCTGTCTTACTCTTATTTCTGTAACAACAACACCAGAACCCAACATTGCAGTACTGATAGGGTATTCAGATTCCCAAAACAGGCTGGGACTGCGTTTAGCACATGGGTTGTTCTTCATTTCAGAAACTCCTTCTTTTCATAAAAGGCCAGAATAGCAAATATATATGAGAGATAGGAATAAATACCTTGTGGCAAGTCCCACTTGTTTAAGTCAAATAGTATGAACTACATATTACTGATTGTCCTCTGAAAAGTACCAATTAAAACCACCAATCCATTTTCCACTGGTCAGATCCTGAAGAAAATAATGTCTTAGATTCGAAGTCATTCAGTGTAATCCTAAACCATGTAGGTGCTTTTTGCTAAAGAGAAATTTGCACATTCAAGTTTAAAGTACCTGCACTGAGTATTTTCCTCTTATAAAATTCAGAAATGAACTGATTCTGAATTGATATCTTTAGCTTTTCTCCAGTTTCAGATCTGATTTAATATTCCTTTTTAGGTAAGGGTTCGAAAAAGAAAGGTTTTTTTCAGGTTCTATATTCAGATTCAGGTTGCTATTCTGCCTATTGATGTCCAATAATTTGATAGCAAAGATAAACTAATATCTTAAAGCACAATAAGATATTGTAGTACTGTTCTAGGCGTATTTATTTGGGAATGCATTCTATTTAGTTCAACAAGTCTTTCTTAAATGTGCTTGGGATTTCAGTCTAGAGCAATCCTATGTATACCTGCTTTAGAATAAGAGAGTGCAACTTCATGTTAGTCAGTATTTTTCAGCCTAATCCCTATTCCTGTATGCATATACTGGGTGGGAGAATCAAATATAGTATGCCTACTTGATCTCCTGCAGAAGAGACAGAATAGTATGTAAATGTTGATCTCACATCAGTACTTATTGCATATCTGTTATACAAGATGTGTTTAGTATTAATTACAGTTAATTGGACTACATAACTGTAATATTCTAACCATTGGTAGTTTCATTACTCATTGTAGTATAACAGGGAAAAATAACATTATCTACTTCTTTTAGGTTTCTTATGATTAGAGAATATTTCTTCAGACAAACTGTTGTTTGTCCTAGAGACCAAATGTATGTTTTCTGAAAATATTTTAAATAATTTATATCTGTATTACAGTCATAAAACAACCTACAGCTAGGGCGTGATTTTCTCAAGCTAGCAACAAAAAGACTCAAATGCTGCAGGAAAAAAAAAAAAAAAACAGGCAGGCACATGAGCAACAAATTGATTATCAATTTAGGTTTGTTGAGAATCTATACTTTCATATAGAAGGAAAGAAAATGTAAAAAATGGTTATGTGCCTGCTATTATTAGAACAGGCAAGTGATATTAATATAGCTTTATATGCTGGTCCAGTTTTGGATAATGAATCCTGCGTTAACCTGGAATCTGAAATTAATTTTAAAATTGGCTTCCAAATTTTAGCTTGTTTAGAAACTATTTATCTTAATCCTAATCAACATAATGGGAAGCTATGATTATTTAGGTAAGGGGCAGCACACAAAAGCATTAAAGAAGCAGCCTACTGATGTACCAAGCTTGAGCACACCCACAGTTATTAAGACAACATAGACATTAAGTCCAATAATGTAGTCTACACATATTGCAACCTCACTTCTCAAGTTTAATTATGACATTTCATTCTAAAAGTGGAAGCATGAATAATATTCATAAAGAGGAAGGATTCGAGTGCAGACATCAATTAACCAGATATATGTATCTTGTGATATATCTAGCTACTTCAGAATGCTAGACAATGCAGTTTACAATTTTGTAAGCTTGATAATATAAGGAATGTAGCTCATTGGAAGGATTGATAATGAAGCTCAAGCTCAGATACTTTGGTCACCTAATGTGAAGAGAGGACTCTTTGGAAAAGACCCTGATGCTGGGAAAGATGGAAGGCAAAAGGAGAAGAGGTTGGCAGAGGATGAGATGGCTAGATAGCATCACTGAAGCAATGAGCATGAAATTGAGCAAACTCAGGGAGGCAGTGAAAGATAGGAAGGCCTGGCGCAATATGGTTCATGGGGTCACGAAGAGTCGGACACGACTTAACGACTGAACAACAAATAAGGGATATAAGCCATATTGTCAATCCTTTGGAGATTTCTAATTTATTGAAAAGTCTTCATTACCTTAGTGAGACAGATATATTTGGTATACAGTTAAGAGAACAGTATAGTATACTTCTGTTATTCAGGGGTGTTTTTGTAGTGACATTTATTCCATGTGACTGCTGTCAAGTGTTCAGTCCAGTAATATTTGTCTGACTTCAGTTCTGGCACAATCTTTAGTTTGATTCCAGTAACTGTATGACCTCATTTTGAAGTTTTTTTTTTTGAAATGTAATGATTTCTTGGAAGGTGACTATCCTGGATGTTTCTGGATAACAGCTTCGAAATCCAATCCATAATCTTAAGGAAGTTTCCATTGTTTCATGCATGCAGCAGATTTAAAGTGCCATGCAGTGCTGGCATTCCTTTTCAAAATATTTTGCCAGTTTAGAGAGTCTGATGCAATCTTCTTTTGATGGTGATCTTCTCTGATGGCTTTTAAACTGCAGTCTCACTTCAAGCTTTTTCCACTATAGAATGCTCTTACATGATTTGCTTCTTCTGTATGGCAAGTCAGATGGCCATATTTTTCCAGTCCTGGGACATTATATTGGAAGACTACAGCATTCTGGGTTTTTTAATGCATAAATCATGGCCTCTTCATTTTGTTACCACTGAGGATTTCCTTTCTGTTACCCTTCTGTCTAGTGAATGGCTCACTTTCAGTACGTACAGATTGCAGGTAGCTTTTGAGAGCATCCAAATCATCTTCCCATCTCAGGCATTGAACATCTATAACCTTCCTGAATAAAAACCAGGAGCAATTATTTTTTAAAAATCTGTCATAGTAGTGAAACAATAATAGTTGTATTTTAGAAGCAACAGCTGAAGTTGTAAATACTGCATACTGTCTTCTTCCAAAGCTCCTCTTTTCATATGGTGGTAAGCAAATGTTTTATGAGGATGAAATATGAAACTGCATGATTGACAACATAGTATTCCAAAAATAATATACTTTGTTTGTTGTTTTGGTGGTCAAGTCCTAATATTTTTTTTATCTAATGCTCCATAGATTTGTGGCTTTCATATTGCACACAAACATCCTGGAGGAAGAGCATTGTAAATTGCATTTAAGATTCAGAACAATGCCAACACAAGAGAGTAATATGAAAAAAATGTTACTTGATAGAAAATAGCACACGCTATCTGATAGCAGATGCTGAGATGCCAATTCTTATGAGTTTATTACAAACTATTCAATAACTTGTGTTTTGTTAAAACCCCAGGGACTCTGTGCCTAGGTGAAAAGCTTGTCTTTCATTTCAGAAAACTTATTTCTAGATTACAGAAAAAGCAATGTCTGTCCCTCTAGGCATTAAACTTTAAAAAAGCTTTAAGGGCAAAAGTAAAAAAAGACAAAAACAAAAAAACCCCACAATGAAACATATTTAACATTGTGTGGCTTATAGTCATACTTTTCATTTTGGACATTTGAGTCATACATTTTGATAGACATCCAAGCTATAAAATTATGCCACAAAGATGTCATTCTAATTCTTGCCAGTTTATTTTCATCTTAAAAATTTAATGATTTGCATCCCATCTCTAGAGATAAAAGATAGTTGCCATCACTTTTTATAAGCATAATAGTGTAGAAGCAATCCAAATAAACTTGTGAACAATTTACCACTCTTAGTTGTTTTTAAGGGGTATAATAACATTTTTAATTTTAATTCTTACTGAAAATAGGTTTGTGAGCAGGTAGTTGCTATGAGATACATTTTCTACATTCATAAATAAATAAAATATTGGTATAGCATTTGGAAGTGTGGCATAGTAGAAGTGTCAGTTGTCTATGTCAGACATCATCTTTGTATGTCAGAGTATGTCAGAGTTCCAGCAAGCGGCTAGAAAAGAGCCATTTACAGAAGAGAAACTGTTAATTTAATAAGGCTTATGTGACTAAGCATCTTTTTTTCTTTTCTGTCAATTGCAGTTCACATAGAAATTACATTTTATTGTTTCTATGTCTACAGAAACAGAAATCAGGAAAAAAATTCAGATTTGCAAGGCAACAGAAAATATTTTATTTCCTGGTAAAGACATAGCATCATGTAAAGTGCTTCAAGAATTTACTTACAGGGATAAAAGAATCCATATAAAACAGAATTTGTTGTCTAACATTTTTTCCTTAAAGCAGGGGTGACAAAGAGCCTGCAGGTCCTTTTTGAACAACCAAAACACCAAATGTAACTTACATATTTCTTGGATGGATCCCCTATTATTTGATCACCTTTCAGTCTTCTGAAATATGGTTATTCTTGTGGATTATTGCTTTTCTTAATGAAACATTTGTTAATTAAAAATAATAATCAGTGGTGGTTGTTAAAATGAAAAACAACATCTGGGATAATGTTCCAGATTGTCTCAGGAGTTAACTTTCTCACTGACATTTTTGCTGACAGACAGACAGACAGACAAACAGACAAAACTCGGTGTATACTGATGTTTTCTGATACTGGTCTGTGGGCCATACATATGGAAGAAAATGCTTCTCAGCTTATTTTTCCAAGGAATTTGAAACTGTTAAAACCCTTTTAAATTCAGAAGTGCACATGCTTCTGGAACATTGGAAGCGGCAGAATGAGAGTATAGAAAATGAGCAAGGGTTATCAGAATTCAAACTTTGAATTATACTGCTTGGTTTAAAATCCGAAAGTCTATTGCTAGTATCTGTAGTTTATTGCTCTGGAAAAAGATCCATACATTTGATTTGGTATGTTTAGATATCCACGTAGTTTTCTTGGTAAAAATACAGGAGTAGTTTACCATTGCCTTCTCCAGCACAGTATGAATTGATGTCTTTGCCATTGTCATTAAAGTGATAATCTGCCACTGGCATCTTCCTGTATCACTGATGCCCAACATAGGTGCCTGCTTGCTTTAGCTAGGCAGCTGGGATGATCTTTACAACTTGGGTGACACTGTTGGAAATATGCACTCTTGGCACACATTCCCAATGTTCTTTTCTCATTCCTGTCAGGAACATCCCCACCACCACCATGATGAGGCAGCACAGCAAGACTTGGGGGTGAGACTCTAATGCTGGGAAAGGTAGAAGGAAAAAGAAGAGGATAACCAGCAGCATAACTCAGTTATAGTGGTGATGAGTGAACCATTGGAAGACCTGAAATACCAAGTTAGGGGTAGATCATCATGGAGAAAATCTACTTATCAGCTTCTGGTGAGGATTCATGGTGAACTAGGTATCCCTGAGGGCGCAGGAATGGAGTGCAGTGGAGATTGGCAGCCAGATGGTGAATTCTGACCAGCGAAGTCTCTCTAGAAAAAGGAGAGATTATGAGATTGCCCATTTGCACTCCAGACAGGTGCTGTTTGTGAGTAGACTACAGGGACTGAGGTTTTGGGTTTTGTGGTCTGCTCATGAGTTGAGCAGCTGGGAATTGAGGGATTTAGATTAAGCTCACAGCTGTAATGCAGCCTATATGGACTTAAGGTTCGCATGAGCCTCATTTCTTAGCCATTCTCAGATGTAACTAATTTATAGCTAAAGAGAGATTTTCTGAGTAGTAGGATAAAAATTCCATTTGGTGAGTTATTATTTTTTCTGAATTACAAAGGAAAAAAGAAAAAAAAAGATTTTAAAGATTTAAAATATTTTGATATAAAGTTTAATAAGGAGTTGATATAAGATAGTTTAAACAGTTAAAGGTGATACTTATTTTGAAATATAATTTTTTTGGTGAAAATGTTTTTGAATAATTTGGAATTAAAATAGACAAACAAACAGAAAGAAGCAATAGTGGAGGATTGTAAAAAGAAATTAAAAGACTTTTTTGAAAATAATTTAGGTAAAGCCACTGATTTAAGAATAGTTTAGGATGCAAGGAAAGCTTTTATTAGAGGTTATTTTATACAACATAATAGTGAACTTAAAAAGAAGAGAAAAAACAAGCTGTTTTTGGGAGAAAAGAAGAATTAAAGAAATTTCAGAGAAGTATTTCTCAACAAATTAAGCTTTTATGATGACAATTATCTATGTTAACAGTAAGAGAAATGGAAATAAAATTGAATTATGTGAAGCAAAAAATAAAAATAAAAATTGAGTTTGCAAATAAACCAGGGAAGTGGCTAGCATATAAATTACAAAAGAAAAGAAAAAGAAAAGAAAATGATATTGAAATTACAAGAGGGAGATACTGTATTAATGGAAATGTGGCCATATGAAAAGCATTTCATCAATATTATTCCAACATGTATAAAGGAAGTGACATCTCTCTAGAGAAAATGGATGACTATCTAAAGAAACAAAATTTACCAAGGATTACCGAGGAACAGAGACAGATTATGAATGGACCTATAACAGTAAGGGAAGTTTCTGAAGCTATAAAAAATATCAAACTAGGAAAGGTGCCTGGACCAGATGGATTGTCAGGTTCTTATTGTAAAGTTTGGGAATGAACTTCTACAACCTTTACAAAACAGGATGAACTCTACCCTACAGGGAAGAATGATGACAGAGAATTGGAAAGAGGCCAATATAGCATTAATACCTAAAGAGGGACAAGATTTGACTTTAACAAGAAACTATAGGCTGATATCATTATTGAATAACGACTACAAGTTGTTCACAACAATTCTAGCTGATAGACTGAAAATAATTTTGAAATAATTTATTCATGAGGATCAATGTGGATTTTTATCTAAAAGATAGTTAAAGGACAATGTTAGAAATGCGTTGGACATTTTGGAATATTTGGAGCAACATAATGAAAAACAAGCTGTATTGATTTTCTTAGATGCAGAGAAGGCCTTTGACAATTTGAACTGGGATTTCTTGTTCAAGGTTTTGGAAGATATGAATTTTGGAGAGAACTTTATAAAGTGGGTAAGATTGATTTACACTTCACAGAAAGCATTGTTAATTGTTAATGTATATCTAACAAAACCCTGTGAAATACACAAAGGAACAAGGCAGGGATGCCCACTGTCTTCTCTCTTGTTTATTTTGGTTCTTGCTATACTGAATAGAGATATAAGACAAGATGAAAGGATTGTGGGAGTAAAGATTGAAAAGAAACTTATAAGTTAAGGGCTTTTGCAGATGACTTGGTGTTGGTTCTGGAAGATCCTTTAAATAGAATTGAAATATTAATGGGCAAATTAAAAGTATTTGGTGCATTAGCAGGCTTCAAGATTAATAAATAGAAGATGAAGATGTTAACAAAATACATGAAAATAGAATATCAAACAGAACTGATGAATAAAATGGGTTTTAAGATTGAGAAAAAAGTAAAATATTTGGGAATTGTATGTTATTTTAAAATAATTATGTTAAGACATGGAATGATGTTAAAAAAGACATGTCAAGATGGCAGAAACTACAACTGTCATTGCAGGGGAGAATTTCTGTGATAAAAATGAATCAAGAAAATTTATCTGTATGGTTGCTAGGAGTCAGAAACGACTTAACGGCACATAATCAAAAAGACATACAGTACATCATGTGGAACACCATTTGGTTCAGGGATGTATTTATTTACTCAAATTATATCCCACGTTTCCTACAGCTTATGGGCAGGTGCATTTCTTTTATTTAGGCAATTTATACACCACCTATGTCCTTCTCTGTCCATTTTGTCCTCAAAACAACCTTGTGAAGCAGGTGGGGCTCATAGAGAATTACTGGCCCAAAGTCACTCAGTGAAGTTTCCATAGCTGAGGGAAAGACTGGTTTGGCTCTCCCAGCTTTGAGCCTAACTTCTTTAACACAATAACACACTGCAGTAATAAGAGGTAAGAATTTACAATAGTTTGCTGTAAGGATTTTGTGGGCAATTAATATCTCAGCTTCAGATAAGAACCACTGGTGAAGGCAATGAGCTCTACTAGGCTACAGGCTTTGTACTTTACCTACTGCTAACACTATCTGACTTTCAGAAGACTTCCTGTGTACTTTGCAGACTGAGGTGGCACAGCAATACCCTTTCTTGTCTGTGAACACAATCATTGGTGCCTGAATTAGAAAATTCTGCAATCTACTTTCTCTACGTTAGCAATAAAACACCGACAAACCTTAAAGGATTGACAATTTGCAGTCACTTCCTTCTTCTTAAACATTAAGCTCTATTGTGACTTGCAGGACAAGAACATACGTGAAACAGAATAAAACTAAGTATAAAAATAGTTCCAGTAGAATTCTTTATATTGTCTGAGTCCTGAATGGGTATAATCTTCAAAAAATCAGCAAGAAAAAGGTTTGGAAAATAAGACAGTTTTATTTTCAGCTAAAGTTTTTGCACCTTGAATAGCACCTGGAAGGAAACAGGCAACCAGAGCAGTTTGTGAAACCAGGGTGTTATATGGGCATAGCAAGGTATGCCCATTACTGCTTGTTTCCCCACATTCTGGAACAGTTGAAGCTGCTGTTCTTGAAGAACAGTTGAAGAACTGTCTTCAAGGGCAGCCCCATGTAGGCTGCATTGCAGTAATCAAGCTGTAAGGTGACCAGGGCATGAGTGACTGTCTGAAGAGTCCCCTGGCTTAGGAGAGGGTGCAACTGGTGTACCAGATAGTTGTGCAAAAGCCTTCCTGGCCACAGCTGACACCTGCTCTTCAATCAGGAGCTGCCAGTTTAGGAAGACCTCCAGACTGCGTACCAACCTTGAAGGGGAAAGTGCTACCTCATCCAAAGTCAAAAATGGAAGATTCCCAGATCTGGGTGGCCAAACACCCAGAGCCATTTGGTCTTGGTAGGACTGAATCAAAGATGGTTTCTCCCCATCCAAACCCACACAGTCTCCAGGCACTGGGAGACAACCCTGACAACCTTACTTGGCTAACTTGGGTTTGAAAGGTATAATTGAACTGAACCTCAAACTGGTGGATGACCTCACCTAGCAGTTTCATGTATTAAAGTATTGTCAATTAAAATGTTATTAATTAAAAATAGCTGGTGCAATAAGGTATCTGGGAACGGGGGCAGTGGTCAGTGTGGCAGTACCTAATGTATCAATGTGGTAGTACAATATCTAATATATTATTTTGCTACTTTTAACAAGTTATAAGAGACAATGGGTGATAGAATCATTCTTAGAACTGTAGATGTCTCAACACTTTATCTGTACATTGGATGCAGACATAATCATATTTGAATCCAATCTCCAGAAATTTATCCAAGATGCAGCATTATATTCCCAAAATGTCTGTTTCCTTGCTTTACATGAATTAAAGCCATGAATTAAAAGAACATAACAACTTACTTGTAACTCCTCCTATGTTTATGAGTACAGTTGAAAAAAATACTGATATAAAATAGAATTCTTGATAATTTCAAACATAGCTTTCAGTATTAAAATCTATGGTTTTAATGCAATTTTATTATGGAATATTTAAATTATTGTTATAACCCCCTTTTGCTGAAAAGTATATATATAAAAAAATGGTAACTCAGTAGGTGACAACGGAAATTAATATTGTCTATACATCTTTTTGAAAATGCATACATGAAAACTACATACTGATCAAGCAAAACTTGTCTTTTTATTTCATAATAAAGCATCTAAGAAAGACATAGGGGTCTTTCACTCTAGTTTACCTGGGGAGAGCTTCAACATGTTTGATACAGTCACACACTTTTTCTGTACTTGCAGAAGTGGCTGTCAATCAGTATTACCGCAACTTCAAGAAATTACTTGCAAAGATCCAATCTGAGTATATTAGCTTTGCAATCTGATTAACAATTAGTTTTTTTTTTTTAATTGCCAGTGTAATATTCATATTATCTAAGACTAAAGGCCATTTGTGTAATAAATAATAATAATAATAATAATAATAATAATAATAATAATAATAATAATTTAGAGTTGCTTCATACAATATTTCTTTAATTTATTATTAATTTATCCCCAGACTTTCTGCATATATAAGCACTCCAGTGGCATTAAAATAAACAAAATACAAATGGTAAAATATTCTAAAATATAATTAATAATATTAATTTTAAAATGTAAAATCAAGATACTTAAAATCAAAATTAAAATCATGTTCATTAAAATCAATAAATAGTTAAAAGCTTGATTAATGAGATCATTTTTGCATTTTCCTAAATATTGGTCGAGTAGAAGCCAAACACATCTCCCTGGAGGAGCATTACCCAGCCTGGGAGCCACAGCGAAGGTTCCCTCTCAGATACAAGATAAACAAAGTTCCGTTATATGCCTTGCATTGGTTAGCAGACCGGCCACCATATTTTGCACCAATTGCATTGCAACACTTTTAGAGGGTAACCAGTGCAGAGCTCATTGCTGTTGTCAATGAATTGTAACCAAGGCATAGATAACTGTGTTCCAATTCTGACTTGTTTGGGAATGGTTACAGGTGGCACACTAATACAGTTTGTGCAGACATGATCCTCACCACAGGTGTCTGTGAATCTAATTACAGCTCAGGATCAAGGAAAAAACTGTACTGCACACCTTTTTCTGGGGGAGTGCAGCTCTACCCAAAGTCCCTGAGTCCAGGTATCACATTACCAACAGCATCTCTGCTTTGTCTGGAATAATTTCAGCTTGTTCTCCCTCTTTCAGCCAATTACTGAGATTAGGTAACATTCAAAGGTGCCTATTGCTTCCTTAAATTTAGCCGATAAGGATGCATTTTGCTGTTTTATGTGTTTTATCCAAGAGTGAGTCATTTTGAAATACGATGAATGAATGCTAGAGATTTTAGCTTCGCTATTATGAAATAAAAGAGTATGCTTGCTACCCCTTCAGAACAGCATAAAATGTAACTTATGGTTTCTTTCACCATAGAAAGAAAAAATGGAAAATGGAAAATTCAGTTTGGACAGTTATCTTGCTTGGTTTTTAAAATAAATTGTGTGTGCTGTCTGACAATGGAGTTGCTATGGAGACCACTCACTCTTGGATTCTGCTATATTTAATGTAGAAGAATTTGGATTGTGAGCTTTTAATAGTCTTTTATGTTGTTAAAAAAGTAAACATTTTTATACTATGAAGCAATATACTTGGAAACAGTGTTCATTGTAGCAACAATGTGTGAAGAATAATGCAATCTTCATCTTATCCTATAGCCCACACACCCAATATTGCACCATATTGTTGAAATAGGGTTATCTATGCATGCTACTTTGTAATTTCTTTCTGATTAATTTCTTTGGTTATGCTAGGATAATTGTCTAACTGAATTATATATTTCTCTTGATTTGAATTGAATGTGGAAACATGAATTATTTTCTTTACATGTGCAGGCAAATCTGTTGCTGTATGACATAGCCAATTACTGTTTCTAGTCTCAGAAAGACTAGTTGGCAATTTTAAATACAAAGCAGAAAATAATTATGGAGTCCTTGGTGCTCCACAGTTCAACATAGTTCAAGGACTCCACAGTTCAATCCTAAACTACAGATATGCTCTTTTATTAGAAAATAATTAATCTATCTCCTTAAATTTTCCCAGTAATAGTCAGTGAAATGAATATCTAATTCCAGCTATTGAAATATTATTGGTTATTGGTTTTCCATCACTTTGTTTGAATCTACAAGTTTTTTCCAGATACTTTTCAGAAATAGGAGACCTCAGTTAGCTTATCAGAGATTCTTGACTTTTAGCTGATAGATTAATTCAGAAAAACTACCATCAACAATAATATTATTTAGCAACATGGTTATAAAGTAAGCAGCATAACAAACTGTGTTAGATTTTTCAGTGACTTATCAAAGTATTTGGAAATCTATAAGATTATTCTCAGTTGTACAAACATCTGTTACTAATACAACTGTAAAAAAATTAGGTAAAATTATAGGCAAATGGTAAATCGTCTTCTATACTGTTCAAGATTAGAATGATTACTTTCCAAAGGCCAAATATTATTTCTTCTTGCAAAATTCACAAAGAGGAGTATGGTGTATTTATATATACATATTAATACAGATAAATACAAATACAGCAATGAATTCTAGTCTATGTCTATTCAAGATCTGATTTTTTTTTTAAGTTTCTCTAAAGAAACCTTCAGGATGGTAAGCACTATCTTCCACCTAATTTATTTAAGTAATAAAATGTGAAGCAGGTTAGGATAATAATTGGTTATCTATGCAAATTCACTGAGTAGTGATATGATAGCATCTTCAAATATCTGAAAGAATGTCACATAAGTTGTCAGCTCAAGGCCCATTCACTATCATTCCAGAGAACAAGACATGGAGTAGTGAATGTCAGTTGTAGGATGGCAGGTTCTGACTGAATGTCAGTGAAAAAACAGCTTGATAATGGAACCAATTATAAAAATTAATGGGGAGCTTCCTTTCCCTGGAAGTGCTCAAACAGAGGCTAGAGAGCCATCTGATGGCAGTGCTTTATTTTGGATTCCTGTACCAACTGGAGTTGGACTCATTTGTATAAATGGCCCTTTGCAACACTATAATTCTAGTTACTGGCCAATAGCTGTATTTTCATGTTATTAATATGATATTTCAGAAGTATTGCTTATTCATTGATATAATTTATGGTAGAGGACTTAGTGTAGTATCAACAGCAATAACTGATCTGTGGAAGGCAGGAATAATTTGTAGCATATAGAGTTAAGAGAAATAAAAGCTATAGGAAGATAGAAAATGTGAATAGGTGAAAATTGTGTATTAGGAATTGCATGTGAAAGATTTTGTAACTGAGAAGATTGTGGAACTGTTTTGGGTATAATAACAATGGCAAAAATAGAAATTGCCAGAAGAAAGAAAATAACAGATGGCCCTACAAAAATAGAAATTCTATGG
Organism: Liasis olivaceus; assembly: GCA_030867105.1. Classification (NCBI taxonomy): domain Eukaryota; kingdom Metazoa; phylum Chordata; class Lepidosauria; order Squamata; family Pythonidae; genus Liasis; species Liasis olivaceus. The sequence continues at coordinate 63,019,829 of CM061352.1, read as the reverse complement.
AGAGTAAGGACTGTGTCAAACTGAACAAAAATAACAATGTTGACTTGGTCAGAAATGAAAGAAAAATGAATAATAAAGGAATGAGCTCCATCATATGAGAGTTACATGGACTATTTTGTATTTCCTTTTATGGCACTTTTTGGATTCATCTGATTTTTTAAAAAATGTGGTCTGTATATATTACATACTTGTTCTAATATTGAGTACTATTTATGTGACAAGTACATTCTAACAATAAAACATTTTGGAAAGAAGAAATGGGAAAGGCAAAGATTCCATACAGAAAGTTGAAAAGGGAGAAATGAAGTATGCATGAAACATAATCCTTTTCTTACCCCTTTTTATCTTATCTCAATATTTTGCCATTACTGTCCGCTGAGAATTTTTTGACTTGCTTTGAACATAGGATACTAATAAGGATTTTTGCACAATTTAACTGTTGGTATCATTGATATCATTTGGACACAATTCACAAATGTTTCATAATAAATAATAATGAATAATAATTATGAATGGAAAATTATACCACATTTTGACAATCTGGGGTGCACAGAAGCGAGTGTTGTTCTTTTTATGCAGAAAGAAAAGGTAATCAGGAACAATCAGTCAAATCTGGGCAGGGAAAGCAAGTAAATCAGACAGGGCAGGCAAACTCAAGGAAGGCCCAATAGGAAAGAAAGTAGCAGGAACTCTAGATAACCCTGTTAAGCCAGTCCTGCTAGCTGCCATTGTTCCCTATTGCCTCCAACTGAAATCTTTATATACATAGTTTGTCTGTGGTGTGAACAGCTTATCTGGAGGTGCTACCTGAACTTTTAAATGGCATACTTGACTAATTTTGCAGTTTCACATCTGGGCAGAGAGAAGTTCTTGGCAGGAATTCATCCCCTGATTCAGGGAGGAATGGTAACAAAGGCATGTGCTATAACTGAGAAGATCCAGTTACAGACACTCTCTTGAGAAATCCATTTTCTGCAGCTTTGTGAAAAGGGTTGATGCTTGAAAGCATGCAACCATCTCAGAACTGCCAACTCTCACTAAAGGTACTTCATATGAAGAATCTGTCTTACGTGCATGTGCATGCACACGTGCAGACACACACACACACACACACACACACACACTCATATGAATTCTGTACCAACCTCCAATTAAGGAATAACAATACAGGAAGCGTTTAACCTTAAAATAGTAAAAGGTAACATTTCCCTCAAGTTTGACTTTGACTGGTGGCCACTTGGATACAACTTTGCTTGGGGGGCGGGGGTGGTGGTGCAACAATATGAAAGTGACTATCACTGCTTCCTTCTGGGTTGTTTTTCCATACTCCCAGTCTAGTCTACAGTCCTAGAATTCCCTAGTGCTCTCCAAGTACTAGCCAAATCTAACTCATCTCAGTAGTTTTTGAGTAGTCAAGGTTAATGATGTCAGAATGATGCAATACTATTGTGACTGGCTTCCCAAAACATACCAATATTTGGGTGTCTGCAGGGCATGACCTACCTAAAAAAGGGGTACATAGTTGCAATTGCATGGTTGTGGCCACCATCTTGATATTTTAATATCCTGCAGTCACCTCTATACTACTTCAATGCAGCAAAATAACCAACATTAATTTAGACTGTGCAAACGTTCCACAGATTGTTTTTCTTAGTCACATTTAATTATTTGGATCATCCCTCCATATATTTATTGGATATAACCAAAAACATATCAGCTGCAGTCCTATTCTTTCTCACAAATGGAAACTTTCTGTAGGCTGGATCCTACAGAATGACAAGTGGCTTCTCTGATAGAAAGTGCTCTAATCACCCTACCAGAATTATTTCTTCTGTCAGGGAAAACACCTTTCCTTCACAGATGGGAAATTTTGGAATCAACTGACTGATGATTTCTTTACTGTAGAGTTCTGTATTTCAGGTAGACACTTGAGTGGTTTGTTTTTGAACAATTAGTAAATGCAAAACACTAATAATGACAAACCAATAATCAGATGTTGCTGCTAAATGAGTCTTATGGTATTGTACTCATTTGTGTTTCAGACTGTCTAAATGCAGGTTGCTCAGTGCTCTTAAGACTGTTCAGGCTTATCTGCAGAATGCAGAAAGAGTAGAGCTTTATATCTAATATCAACAGAATAAAAAGTGACATCACTCCTTTGCTTTTTCCTGTTAATCTATTTATTGATAATGATGCTTTTAAAACTTTACTTCCAAATAGAATATTTGGCTGTTTGTTTGTTTTTTTAACATTGTAATTTGAATAGTACATTGTTCTTATCTTCCCTTGGACCTTTTTGTTAAATTTTATGAGCTAGAGAGAGTTTTAAAAAGAAAAAATAACATACAAATTGCTGTGGTTAACATAATTAGGTTATTATACCATAACATTCTTGCATTATGTATGGGTTACATAAGCTTTATATAAATGGTGATCTTTCATAAAATAATATGTTGGTCAAGTTGTATGGAATGATAATTCTTGAAGTTTTGGAGGACTGAAATAAATAACTAGAAATACTAAAACTACAATTTCCAGTGATAATTTTGTACAACTGTTATTATATAAATATTATTTTGCCACCACATATATCTATTTTCTTTTATCACTCTCAATCCTTTATTGAATTTAATGTAGTGCTGAAGGCACCAGGCTAGAAACTGGGAGAATGTGGGTTCTACTCCTGCCTTGGGCACAAAACCCAGTGGGGTGTCCTTGGGCCAGTCACTCTCTCTCAGCCCTAGGAAGCAGGCAATGGCATACCTCTTCTGAAAAGTCTTGCCAAGAAAACTTCAGGGACTAGTCCAGGCAGTCGCCAGGAGTCAACACTGACTTGAAGGCACACACACACAAACCCTTTATTATTTTATCTTAATTTGTTATAATTGTTTCAGACTAAAAAGAAAATAGGGGAATATATCAATTCATGAATCCATACTATAGAAACAAAATTGTACAACTTGTCACCAGCAGTATGTGAATGGGTTTTGTCATATTTTCCATTTTATTGATTCACAACCTGGGTTACATACATTACATCTGCCTTTAAATGTTTTAAGTCATCAGGATATGAGATACCTATAGCTTGCTAGCAGCTTTGCCCTGTACCCAACTCCCATCAGCTATAATAAGTGGGATTCAAGGTAGATATAACAGCTGGAAAGATGTGTGAATAAGACCATTGAATGAACTGGTACAGAATCTTCTCAGTGCCTTAGGGAATTTTACAGTATATTTTTGGTTTATATTTTGTAATCCTGCAGATTATTCTTAATCAGTTGCAGTATAAAGAATTGTAGACATTAAGCTGGTGATAAATGGGCTGATGAAGAATATCTAAAGGCCTACAGATAAAAGGGTTTCCTTCTTTAAAATGTAGCATATTCCTTAAGTTTTGGTTGTTTTGGGTATTCTGGATGGTTCTATGGCTCTAGATTTTTGGATCATGTTTTCATAGGAATTGCTTTTTTATGTTTGTAATTGCTATATACTGCCAAGAATCCTTTTGATTGCAATGTGTATACATTTGTTAAATAAATAAACAAAATCAAAGTTTTAAAAATGTCCTCCTTGACCTACACAAACTATATGTGTTTTACTCTAATGCCTTATGAGTAGTCAGACTAGTGTTCAAGCATTAAATAAATATACCTCATGCTCATATAATTCACATTTTGGTCCCATCCTGGTAACCCAACTTCACTTTGTTGAGTAGCCAAGTCTCAAGAAGAATCTATCAACTTTTGCTTCAACTTGGAACTTTACATATAAAGATTGTGGATCATGCAGAGACTGCTACTCAGCTTTGGGCATGTTCAGCTGGGGAATGTGGAAGGGAGGACATACTTCACTAGATTCATATTTTTCTGCTCAGTATGGTCAAATCAGAAATGGGCAGGACGGGGATGGGATATGCAATCTTGTCCTCCTTATGCACAGGTAAATAGACTGTTATTGCTTAATAACTAATTAGGTCTCTGGTTCTTCATTAACATTCTACAACTTGTATTTATTACACAACATAATGAGGTTGGACACTGCATTTCTGTGGCATCTTTACTTAGTTTTCTATGAAACAGGCCATTTCTGCTCCTATTCAAGAGCATACCTGAGGCAGCAAAGGGAAATATTTGATGCAAGCAAGCAGAAGTTGAACCGCTCACTCTCAAGGTAGAAATGATGCATTCAAGAATTTTAAAAAAACAAAAACAAAACTGCAATAACATTTGCTTTTCAGTGGATAATCCAATTTTTATTGGAAGAAGGTAAATATGCCATATTGCACACTTCAATCAGAATTAGTGAAAATAACAGTTTCTGTCTCTGAATCTAGCATTTATTTCAAAAGTGAAATGTAACATCAAACTTTATCCCAGGTCAAATAAACAAGTAATGTACTGGTTAATTGCATTACTTATTTATTTGACCTGGAATATAATTTAACAAAGAAATATGGCTGTATAGTTATATGAATGTGCTGCTGCTTCAGACTTTGCAGCTGGGTGTGTACTAGGGATTTCAGTAGAAAATGAAAATAGAAAACACTAATAGATGGCAATTCAGTAGATCTTACAATATTTTGCTTGTTGCCTTTGGAATGCCTAGACTGTTGAAAGAGAAAGCAAAGATTGATTGCACTATTTCATTTGTGGGTCTGTTTGACATTTTTGTAACAGCCCATTTGGATCTCAGGGTGGAAAGCTGGGGGCATAATCAATCTAAATTCTAATATACCTTAAAATATATCATAACTAGATCCAGACCTCAGCAAAAATTTGCAATTGATTTTGTTTTACTGCAGACATGAGTGCCCTTGATTCTAGTTCCTGATGCTCAAGTGCTCAGTACAATTAGATATAGCACAATAATGTTTGTGTCATCAGGTTTTACCATTCTGTTGCCACCATCTGTTGTCCATAACCATCAAGACATCCAGCATGTCTCACGTGAGTAATCAGGAACATATGCCACATCACACCCATAAATTAGAGAGTTTTAGGGGGAAGAAGCACTCTGTTCACCAAGAGTTGACCTAGTATTCCAGTTTAATTTTTTTTAATGGACAATTGCTACTTTATACGTGCACCAGAAGCAAATAATAGATCCTTTTTGAGACATCCACAAATTCAACAATGTCATCAAAATGTGCAAACTCCACCTCTTTTGTACATGTGTGTGATGTTATGATAAATGCACAAAAGGTGCTGAGTTTGTGTTGTGTTAGCATGACACTTGTTTTGGCATTTGACACCACCTCCAAAATCCTCTGAGTTTACTTACCATGAGGAATAGCATAATTGTGAAGCTATAGCCATGCATGACTCTTATCATTAAGTAATTTCTGCTCCTGTTTTTTAGAGTGTCTTTAATCTTGCACCTGCTACAAAGGCATAATCCTCACTTCAACATTTATAAATTTATATGAATACTTCAAAACAAATTGCAACCTTGTAAGCCTATCATTAATGTTGATGAAACCTTGCCAGACAACCTTATCACAAGCTCTTTCAAGCTTTGGGGGGAAGTTTGTGTTCTGTTCAAATTACACCTTTGTTTTGACACTTGCCAACAACATATTTTCCAACGGTAAAACCCTTGGAAAACTTGCAGCAAGACCTACAATTGAATCAATTATAACTCCAAATGCCAACCAGCCTCCAAATACACAGATGTGAAGAAAGACTCTACTGTTAGCCTATGGACAAGAGTCTGAGTTCATTTTGGCCCTTTGCCTGAGGCAGTAAATTGTCTTGACCTGGTCTGGCATGGAAGATTTTTCTCCCCCTCCCAAGTCCAGAAATGCATCCAAGTAAATTTCAGGGAAAAGTAAATTTACCCCACATATGAGTGTGTAGGGCAGCAATCCCCAATAAGGTGAGATTTTAACAGGGATTTTCACAGCTTGGGGTCTAAACATTGCACCAGCACATTCCCACTGAGAACTTAACCAGAAAAATAATAGAAACAAGAGCTTGATTAAAGTCATTCATGCCTTTTAAATAGCATGTTTTAATGAGTACTTTGAAATAAGAATATACCAAGCTTGATTACACTTTGTGGAATGAGAATTAGGTACTTGCACAAAGTTTGGCGTTTCCTACTTTCTTTGGGAACTGTTTCTGCAGATTTTCTCCAGATAGTAACTCAGACCATTCAGCACAAATGCTAACATCTTGGTATAACTTTTTGTTGCACAGCAAATGGTTCAGTTCAACAGTATTGGTTCCACAGATATGAATGTTTCTGTGGTGATTTCCTTATCTGCAATTAATATTTGTTTATTCATTTATTCATTCATGCATTCATTTGGAAGAGTTGTATATTCCTTATTCACATACAGTTTTTAGTGGCTTACAAATATGCAATAAAGGCACCCATAAAAGCAGCATTAAAAGTAGCACATATATAGTCAATATGTGAGATGTGCAGCTATATAAATTGAATGAATGAATGAATGAATGAATGAGACTCAAAGTAGATTTAAAAGACCTATAAATGAAATACTGTGTGGGTTGAGCCTCTCCTGAACTGTACGAAGGGACTTACTTCAATTCCAGTGGTAGCTTCTTCCATAACACCCTGCAATTGCTATATTCCCCGTTTTTACATAACACTGGTCTAATCTTGTCCCCAGACCAAGATTTTAAGAGATTTATGATAAATCTTTACATTCCATATAACTGTTTACGTACTGCTTATGATACCACGTAACAGTGATATGTAAACTTGGTGCTTAAGTTATGTTCATAAGTTCAGATAAGTCTTGCTCAGGTATTAATCAATTTCTGGGAGACACCTGCATCTTAGAAGGGAGGAACAGCATAAACCAAAATATTCTCCCTATCTCTTACCAGTCAATATAAGATATATTGCCATACAGTTGACAATATATATTAGTGTTGACCTTAGGTATGAGAGAACTGTTAAGGAGGCCATTGAGAAGAGACTTGGTCATGAGACTGCATAGTCTAGAGATAGAAGAAAGCTTGAGGAAAAAGAAAAAACAAACTTAAAACATTTGTGATTTTGTTTTTGTTTAGTATAAGATGGGACAGAGAAACTTGGACAGGCTTTCAAGATATATGTTGCTATTTGGGGTAGGCCAAGGCAAGAAACAGACACCACAAGGATTTCAGGAATGCTTCTTTATTGTTGTAAGGTATATTAACATAATCATGAAAGTCTGCCAGAGTTGCTGCCTGCTCCCTCTTATACCTAACAGAATCAAGGTAAGACTGTTTTGAGTTTCTTTCTCAGGCTCCCTTCTATCTCTGGACTGTGTAATCTCTTTTCCACATCCTTCCTTAATATCTTGCTCCTTCCTTTCCTTCCTCTTCAAAGCCTGTCTAATACCTTCCCCAAGGTCAGCTTTCAAGTTTGCAGCCAGACAAGAGAGCAACCAGAGTAAGAAAAGCTTATCACTGTCTTGTCAAACCATTATTTAAATACAGCAAGGATATTTTGTGAGCAAATGCCCTGGAAATGAATTAAAAAGAATATATCAAATCATACTGACATCAGAAATTCTTAGAAAGAAACAGCTCCCTTCTGCCACCGCTTCCTTGTGTTAGTGCTACCAGATATGGGCTGTTAGATGCAAACAAAGATTTGGAGCTTTCTGTGTCTATGTATAGCCCTGGCCTTAAGTTAAAATTATGACAATGAACATAATCCTAACATCTGGTGCTGCCAGCTATAAGAAGCAAGAAAATTCTGTTTGTACTTTGCAATGCTGGAGCTCCACAGGGCTAGTAGGATGGCTATTTTCTAATTTGCAGGATAGCTTTCATTTGTTTTGAATTTTATTGTAAATTGTTCAACCTTTGTTTTTTAAATGTGAAGTGGCAAAGAAACAGGGGAGACCTGCTTTGAATTACATAACCCACCCCCATAACACATACACACCTTTTTCATAGTTCTAAAACTATGTGGAGGGATTGCTTTGGTGCCATATCTGCATAAAACAAAAAGTGTACGGGAGCTAGGAAAAATTCAACAGAATTCTTTGATAACCCAGTTCCTAAGCTCAAGAGCCTCTACTTAATAGGGAAACTACATTTGTAAAACGAGAGACACAAAGCAAAGGTGTAAGCATCGTACTAACCTATTCTAAATTTAGGGTAGCCATGATAAAAATCTAAAATCATGTGCATATCTGTTGCCTGCAGAAAAGACTTTATGATTCATTCTGAAGCAGTGTATTGACCTTTCCTGTACAGATGTAATGAGGAATCATATAAACCTTTTAGAAATTGATCAGCAGGGGTCTGCGTTCAGAAATAAATTTGTGTCTATTGGTATTTGTGTGTTTCTGAAGGAGGGTAGTTCAGAAAGATTACATTGCATTGAATTCAGTGTTGGTACCTCTTCCCAAAGGGGAAGGAAGATAAGTGTTACATATGGGAAATTTGCAGTATTGTATAGAATTTTTACCAATTTCTTAGTGGGCTGATTCTATTTAAATGAATTACAGGTAGTCCTTGCTCAATGATGGTAATTCAGACCAGAATTTCTGTAGCTAAGCAGCACAGTCACAGGACATCATGCTTTATGGCCACGTCGCTTAGCGGCAGCAATTCTGGCAGTCCTTGGTTACTGTCATTAAGCGAATCACTGCAGATCTTTAAGCACGGACCTCACATGATTGTGACGTCTGACTTCCTGCTGGCTTCCCTATTGCCTTTGCTTGTGGGAAGGTGGCAGGGAAAGTCACAAATGGTGATCACATGACTGCAGGATGCTGCAATGGTTGGAAATGCAGACTGGTTGCCGAGTGCCCAGATTGCGGTCACGTGACTGGGGGGGGTGACACTGTGATACTTGGAACTTCAAGGATTGGTTGTAAATACCACTCATTCAGCACTGTTGTAAGTTTGAATGGGTACTGAATGAATGGTTTTTAACTGAGAACCACCTGTACAGTTGTGAGAATTGAATGGATTATCATTGCAACTTGGAGGAAGAAAGTAAATAATTACTTTCTAGCAAGGAGAAAAAAATAAAAACATTTCTGTGAGTGGTGAGTTAGTGCTGCAGGTATAAACAGCTATATGGTTATAGTTATTAACTTGTAAAATCTTTTTTGTTCAAAAGATAGAAATAGTAAAAGTTTGATCTAGGTTTACAGCTTTAATATAATTATTCTGAAGCATAATAATGAGGTACAAGGTATAAATATACAGTTGCTTTTAGAACACACTGCTTTCATTTCAACAGTGTAACTGTACATTTATTTGTCAAACATTTAAGGCTTGTTTGCTGTAAATTTTGTACCTCTTTTGATAACAGACAATGACAATACCATATCACTGAATAGGTATAGTTTACTTAAAATAAATGAATGACAAACATATATATGCAATAACACATCAATAGGTCATTAATCAATTATTTGCTTGACTGAAACTGAGAAAAGAGTTACATGGCAAATGGTGATTTGAAAAGTTAAGCCAAAGGATTACTTGTCCCAGTGAGTAATGCAGAATTCCATTTCCTTTGGCACCAGAAGACATATAGTTTCAGTGACTCCCGTATACAGGCTAAATACAAGATTTAAAACTTCACATTTAAAGCTTACATCGAGTGCCTCACCTTGCTGTAGTATTCTTGTAAAAAGGATCCTAGCTGTTTATTATTTTCTAGAGGTACTTTAATACTGTAGGTTTAGATATATCCAGATCCATACTCACTTTCTTGTTTGTTTCATTTCCAAATATAGCAATTGTCAAGGTATTTAATCATTACCTGACCAAGTTAGAATTTTTTAAAATTAAATAACTCCCCCATCTGCTGTAAGAAATCTTTGAAAAGTTATTTTGCATGTCCCATCTGTCTGTCTATCTCCATCCTGCATATCTCCAATTAGATCTGCTTGTCCCATGAGATCCAGCAGACTAGGCATGTTTCAGATCATTTCTATGAAACAATGCCATCTGGGGAGACCTATGAGATCTCCCTTCTCTGTTGTAGTGCCTACCTAAAGGAACAGCATTGTTCCCAAGGTTCCAATAGCCATGGCTCTGCTGACCTTCCTTAAGGCCCTGGAAATCTAGCCTTTCCCCCAATTCCCCCAGTTAGGTCGGAGCATGGCAAGAACTCATCCAGAACTGAAAGGCCTTGAATGGAATAAGCTGCAGTTGACCTCGTTTATTCCGTTTTGGATGTTTGTTGGGTTCTGTTTTTGGGTTCTTTTGTTTTTTATTTTTATAGTTCTAACCATTTGTAAGCCATTTAAAGTCACTTTTGCAATATAAATGAAATGAAATAAAACCACTCAATCAATACAATCTATCATTTGTTCCCAACTGTAGTAAATGTCCAAAAATGCTTACATTTCAGAAACAGTTATTTGGGTAAATGCTTTTAGTCATTATTGAAAACATGCGCTAAGATTTTGAAATGAGAATGTTTCTAAATTATTTTCTCCCTCCAAATATTCATGAAACTAAGTTTTTGTTTGTTGTCAGCATAAATTAACATGGTAATATCAGTATTAGTGAACAGTATTTGATTTTGCAAAAAATAGTAGCATTAATGTTTATTTATTTTTACAGTGTTTTGTGTACTTTAGCCCCAGTGAATTAATAAGAACTTAAAGTTCTGCTGAGGACACCATCATAAACCTTAGTCTTCCAGCACAGAGGGGTGGCAAAATTATGATACTTCATTTCATATTGGGCTTATATTCTCAACACTTAATAACCATCAGTCTTTCCCAAAATTAATCTGAATACCAGTCAAACTACTGCTGAGCTTGCAGTTGATTTTAATTTTAATTTTCTATTTATAGAAAAATATATTCTACAGTTTGCCTTACATAAACAGGCATAAATTAAACTAGGGAAATAATTCTGTAGCTGTCAGCATAGAACCAGTTCAGCCATTTAGAAAGGATGCGTTACGAATTCTCGTTCTATGAGTATTCTCATGGGAACCATACATCCACAGTCACCAAAATATATGATGCATAAGCCCATTGAAAAGATCAGCTGGTATTACTATAAGAAGAAGAGAGATACCCATATAATCTTTATGGAAATATGCAAGCTACAGGCAAGGCAAAATAGAAAAAGAATCAGCAGATCATGAGCAGCTAAACATGGGCTCCTGTTTACAAACACAAGCTATAGAATGCAAGGGATTTATGGCTGACTGTGATGGAGATTATTAGATTCTTTTATTACCTGAAAGCTGTCACCAGAGCAAATAGACCATTATCTGATGCATTTTAAGACCATTCCAGACTTCAGTGGAATAGTCTCACATATACATTGATCTTTCTTTCTTTCTTTCTTTCTTTCTTTCTTTCTTTCTTTCTTTCTTTCTTTCTTTCTTTCTTTCTTTCTTTCTTTCTTTCTTTCTTTCCCTACCTTTCAACTTACATAAGCACTCAAGGTGGCTTGCTATATCCCTTTCTCTCTCTCTCTCTCTCTCTCTCTCACACACACACACACACACACACAGCCTTATTTATGTCTCCTTCTTGTTTTTATATTTAATGATTCCTGCTTTCCTTACATAAAATGAAATTCATCCATTCATTAGCCTTTACTTACAAAACTATTAACTGAAACCCCAATGCTGTGTTATGTGTGCTTCCTTGGAACCCAGATGACAAAGTGAGCTCAGAAAAAATATGCATTACAAATACTTTCAACAGCCTTCCACTCAGTTTTGGAATTTGAACAGGGCTTAAACACAGTTCTCAGAGCAAATATTTCAGATTTACCCTCCACAGTAAAATGGCTTAGGTGCCCAACACCAGCCCCCACCTGTACCTCAAAGTCCCTTAGTTTATTTTTGATTTCCTAGAATTCTTGTTCCCTAGCTTAATTGTCTTATTACATGTTGCCCTGTTGAAGTTAAAGCTTCCATCTTCTCTTGGGAGACTTTTCTTTTCATGTAGTTGAGTTGGGGAGTTGGGAAGACAAATTAATGACAAATTAATGGCAAATAGCTGGGAAGCAAGAAAAAAAGTAGTCAGGGATTCCCATTTTGTGCCTAAGACTAAATCTGGAAGCCATAAATGGAGAAACTCTCATAGACTGGGACAAAACAAAAACCAGTAACAACAACAACAGCAACAATAATGCTAAAGCATCTATAAAAAAGAGTATTTGTAAGACATATGATCATTACACATAATTTGATTTTGATTTTTTTTTTAAAGAAGAAAGTCCTGATTTAATTATACCTTGTAAACATAAGATAAGAAAGACTTATCTTCTCTGGTGTATGAGGATGCTCCGAGTCCCTCCTCCGTAGAAGAATTAGTGCTGCAGTGAAATCTCAGAAAGAAGCTGTCTTGCAGCTTCGATTCTTGATATTTAGCTGGAAAAGTCTGCTATGACTTCTGATACAATACAGGCTGAGGTTGGGGCTTCTTCTAAGGGAGAGCCTGTTCTACAGCTTATGTCTAAGTTACAATCATGTGTAATCTTATGACATCTAACCATGAAAAATTACATTCTGAGATGTAACTGAATCATAACAAAATATGCTCAGAAATTAGTTCTATTTAGAGAGAGATGGCAACTATCCATAAAGATATCTGTACATTGGATAAGAATATAAGTACTTTGTATAGTAACATGAAATCTCTACATGATGAAATGAAAACTATGCAGCCACAATTTGGAAAGGTTAATCAAGACTTGGATAATCTAAAAACAATAATTGCATTGGTGGCAGGCATTCTTCTAAGTGCAATAGGTGAAAAAAGCAAAGTTGCAGGTGAAACATGGTGCTACAGAGACGAACGCAAATATGCCATCTGTTTGGAACCCTTTGGCCCTGCAAACATTGGTCTACAATTTCCGTAATACCTTATCACTAGCCGTGCTAGCTGACATAGTGGCAATGCAATTACTTCTGGAGGACTGTAAGATCTACATCCTAATGTAGCATATACAATCCATAGCCATGCAGACTTCCAGACCTGGAACTTTTAACTATTTCTCAACCCGTTCCAAATAATTTTCTTCCAACTGAAGGGAATATATATACATACATACATACATACATATATATATGCATGTGTGTGTGTATGTGTGTGTGTGTGTATAAACAAGGCACAGGATGTGATGTAATCACAATACACTTTCACAGCCACTATTGTATGAAATCCATACAATGTTTTCTCTTAGGCTACAGAGTTTAGAGATTCCAAGGAAGAATTTTGATGTGAAAAAAATGGACTGAACTAATTGTAACTTGATTTCAAAATGCATATCAGAACTTGGAAACTTTACCAATATTTCTAACTTTTCATAGCCTAAATGTTAAATCCTTAATGGTACCTTGCCTTGTAACTTCTGTTATAAGCAACAAGCTCCAGTCTACTTGGTCTTCCTTTGCTCTCCCTATCTATTAACCATTGTAATGGCATGGTTAAGAGATTAGAAATTTCAAACTTCCTGTGCCAGAAGCCTGCCGGATCTAGTTATTGCCACCACTACCTGTCTTCCTGGGAATTCCTTACCTGGCATTCTGCCCCTAACCTCAGAGGCATAGGGCTCCTATAACCTGTGCTGCCTTAGTGATGTATTAAATGGGAAAGAAGAAGGAGAAGGAGGAGGAGGAGGAGGAGGAGGAGGAGGAGGAGGAGGAGGAGGAGGAGGAGGAGGAAAAAAATTATTATTCTGCAACTTCCGGGCCATGTGACATAAAGGTGTGTGACTAGATATTTCAGTCCATCCTTGGATGATCGTTCAATCTTGTAAGAAACAGACAAAATCAAATTTAATTTTTAAAAAGAGGTAATATAAAAACCCTTCTTTAAAATGCACACATGTCATAAAATCTAAAAGTAAATGTAATATTTGTTGATTGTCCCAAGCTCTCCATAAAAGAAGAGATGGGGTGAAGAGTACCAAATTAAAATTATAGAACACAATAGATTTAAAAGAATGAAACCTGAGAAGATACATAAAAGGCTTAAAGTATGTAGAATTCCTGAGTTTAGAGAAGAATAATATGAGAAAATAAAGCTTAACTAGCATTACACAGGGGAAAAAAAAAATTCTAGTGTAAGATTCTGCTTAAATGTTGACTTATTTCTACAGAGATCTGAAGACCTTTGAAACTATTGTTAAGTCTTCTTCAGTTTATTTGGTTTTCCTTTTTTCATGGAAATTCTAGTATGTTAGTTTGGAGGCTATAGGAAGTTATTAAATCCAACTCATTTCTGACTTGGTCCAGCAGCTTCTCTTCTGTTTCCACCTGAAGTTCTGCCCTAGTTTTAAAAGAAGGCAGCTTTCTACCTTGCCCCTATCCAGGAGAGACAGGAGTTTTGTGTCTATTTCCCAAAAATCAAGTCTAATTTGCGCAAAAGTGGATTCAGTTTTGGACACTATCCATCTGTCTGGAAATGCCAGCTGGCTGACAGGCATTGCACAACAGTCATGCAATTTTCTATGCTGACCATGCAGAAAACCTATTCTGTGACAGCAGTAGCAGCCAGGATGCTTCTGTGCCATATTGAGGTAATTTTTCCATTCCAGTTATAAGTACCATCATTGTAAGCACCATGGCAGATAATTTTTCAATAAATGGAAGTATTCCCTTTCAAGATCTTTTCCATGTCACTTGCTAGCCAGTAAATATTTTGTCATTACCACATGTACAGTGGTAAATAGGTCTATCTTTTCACTTCCCTGGGTAGCTGAAATCTGCCTTAATATGCAGAAATTCAGAAAGTGATACATGAAATATAAGGAGCATTAAGTCCTGCATAGTCCCACCTGCAATCTGAAATGATATATTTCAGCATCATTTGTACCATTTCAGTCTTCAAACTAATTGTATATTTCAATTCTGGAATGAGGGGACCCAAAGTCATATATTGGTAATTCCTATACAGTATTGTGCATATTACGGCTTCCCCATAAGATATTTTCTGTTTTTGTCCTGTCTAATTCAGAGGTTAATTAGACTCCAGATAACAATTTATAGCAGCTGTGGCATAACATGCCATCACACAACTTATTCCTGTTCAAGCTGTTTGTTCCTTCTCCCCAAAATAGATTCATAATTACTTTTATCTCATTCTCATAATTTTGTATTGAACTACATTTTCACTCTGAGACTTTAAAACAATTTTTCAAGTGTATCAGGACAACCAGATATGTAAAACAACTTTGCTGATTGTGATGTGCTAGTGAAGAATCTACTTTATTCATACTTGTGCTTTGTGTAGCATTTTATGCAGCTGAAAATGGTGGGGGAGTAAAAAACAAAGGAAAGGCTACTTTTCTTTGCATGTGCTTAGAACAGTGGCTGGTCTGAAAGTATTTCAATTTTAATTGACTGCTGACTGTCAGTTACACTGATGTGCCTGAGACTGGATGGAACCCTTTCGTCTGTGATGGAAGATATGAGCGGGGAGGATCCTGGAATGGAACTTCAAGGTTGCCGGGAGTGGGGAGAGAAGTTCCAGGGAAAGCACCTCCTCAGCCCCCAGCTGGAGTGTGGGAAAGTCAAGAGAAGGAAACTGTCCCCTCCCTAAGGGCATCATGGTTATAATTGCTGTTATTAGGGATTACAGGTGAAACTCGAAAAATTAGAATATCGTGCAAATGTTCATTTATGTCAGTATGGCAACTCAGAAGGTGAAACCAATATATGAGATAGACGCATTACATGCAAAGCGAGATATGTCAAGCCTTACTTTGGTATGATTGTGATGATTATGGCGTACAGCTTATGAAAACCCCAAATTCACAATCTCAGAAAATTAGAGTATTACATGACATCAATAACACAAGGATTGGAAATAGAACAATATCGGACCTCTGCAAAGTAGAAGCATGCATATGTACTCAGTACTTGGTTTGGGCCCCTTTTGCAGCAATGACTGCCGCAATGCGGCGTGGCATGGATGCTATCAGCCTGTGGCACTGCTGAGGTGTTATGGAAGACCAGGATGCTTCAATAGCGGCCTTCAGCTCTGCTGCATTGTTTGGTCTCATGTCCCTCATCTTTCTCTTGGCAATGCCCCATAGATTCTCTATGGGGTTCAGGTCAGGTGAGTTTGCTGGCCAATCAAGCACAGTAATCCCATGTTCATTGAAGCAGGTTTTGGTACTTTTGGCAGTGTGGGTAGGTGCCAAGTCCTGCTGGAAAATGAAGTCAGCATCCCCATAAAGCTCGTCTGTGGAAGGAAGCATGAAGTGCTCCAAAATCTCCTGGTAGATGGCTGCATTGACCCTGGACTTAATGAAGCACAATGGACAAACACCAGCAGATGACATGGCTCCCCAAATCAACACAGACTGTGGAAACTTCACACTGGACTTCAAGCATCGTGCATTGTGTGCCTCTCCATTCTTCCTCCAGACTCTGGGTCCTTGGTTCCCAAATGAGATGCAAAAGTTGCTCTCATCAGAAAAGAGGACTTTGGACCACTGGGCAACAGACCAGTTCTCTTTTTCTGTAGCCCAGGTAAGACGCTTCTGCCGTTGTTTGTTGTTCAGGAGCGGCACTTTGGGAACATCCAATTTCTTTTGCAGTTACCTTTTGGGGCTTTACCTCCTTATGGAGGGTGTCAATGATGGTTTTCTGCACAACTGTCAGGTCAGCAGTCTTTCCCATGCTTGTGATTCCTACTGAACCAGCCTGAGAGACCATTGAAAGGCTCAGGAACCCTTTGCAGGTGTTATGGATTCATTAGCTGATTAGAGTGGGACACTTTGAGCCTAGAATATTGAACCTTTTCACACTATTCTAATTTTCTGAGATTGTGAATTTGGGGTTTTCATAAGCTGTACGCCATAATTATCACAATTATACCAAAGTAAGGCTTGACATATCTCGCTTTGCATGTAATGCGTCTATCTCATATATTGGTTTCACCTTTTGAGTTGCCATACTGACATAAATGAACATTTGCACGATATTCTAATTTTTCGAGTTTCACCTGTATTTGCTGAAATGTTTAGTCCTATACCATATATTTATTCATTCATTTTACAAAGCTAATATGCCACTCCAATCATGTTTAACTCTAACAGCTTACAGACCTCCAGTTCTTACCAAGTTTCTCCTTAGGAAGCCAGCGCTCCAACTGATTCCTGTTTCCCTTTAAGTTTCTATCCTTACAGCATTTTGTACAGAGAACAAAGTCATCTGTCTGACTTTGTTTCAGACCCAGTTCCAACACTGAATTCCTATCACATTCCTTTTTCTTGTCTGGTGAATGGAAGGGAAAAAAAAGATGTAATTCTCATTAATTTTCTATAACTTTTCCTTGGGCTTTTCAAATCCAATCACAACTGCCAACTGACTTTCTCAAATCTCAGCAAGGATGGCTAAGGAAGATTCATGAATCCTGAAATCATAAAAATCTGTAGAACCCAAGTTAAAACTATTTTGCCAAGGAATAGATTCTTCAGATAGGAAGAAATGACTTCTAATAAGTACTTCCCAAATCTAGATATTATTTAGGATGCAAATAGAATACAGTAATTGCATTTGTTTAAAATGGGTGACACTCATTAATTATTATTTAAACATCAACACAGACTATTCTGTCAATGGCTATGGTTCTACATACAATATTTAATACATGGAATCCTTGAGACCATGGCTTCTGTCATTTAAGTTCTCAGAAAAGAGCACATCATCTGCATATAAATATATGCACATAATCATCCCTAGCCCACCTTTAATACAAATATTCCTTATACATTTATCCATAAATAAATTAAACAACCAAGGCAACACTTTACCTGAATGCTCTTATGACATTCAGAAAAACAACTCCATATCTGTGTAAAACATTCTGTAATTTAAGCTTATTCACATATTATATGCTTTATCTAAATCAACAAACTTAGAGAAAGCTTTCTTTCTTACATCAATATATTTCTTGCTATGGAGCAAAAATCTGGTCTGCACACCTCTTGTTGGTCATAGAGGCATATTGTACATCCCAAATATTGCTTAAAGACACTTTTCATACCATTTCAAACAGGGTTCTATAACTTCCCCGGCACAGTTAACATGCCCCCCCACCCCCCCTGCCTCCACCTTGCTACCTTTTTCTTTGTATATTGGAGCAATAACAGCATTCTTTTAAGTGTCAGACACCTATATAGTCTTCATGCTCATGTTAAATAAGTTGCACAGCCACTTCATAAGCAGATCACATGCATATTTAATTTTCCAGTTGTACTATACTCATCTGGAGCCTTTCCATTTTTCAACATTCTCACAGCCTTTATGATGTCCTTTTAACATTTTTTTTTCTTGCCCATGAACATTTACAGCATTTATTTAAGTTCCATTTTTGACATCTCAATGTCATTCCCATGCAGTTCTCTAAAACATTTGTTCCAGCTTTCCTTTACTTCAGTTTCATCTCAAATAATTTCATCACTTTTATTTTTAATTCCACCACTTTATTGGAAGCTCAGTTTCATCCATTTTCAAAACAATTCTTTATTTCCATCAAAATCACTCTTCATTTTCTCTGCCCATTTTAAACTTAATCCCTCCTTTCTCTCTCTTAATACATTATTTGCAATAAATTATTTTTCCTTTCTCTTATTTCACAGACAGATGAAGTAACTATTTTTTTTCTTTCATTATGTTTGTGAGTTCATATTCCATCATTTAATGCTGTTACATTCTAAGGCACAGTTTTCCATATACTTTGATCATTACCAGATTGGGTCATAGATATTGACCTTCACCACCTATCATAGCTTTGATCAATCAAAAATTGTATGTAATAATTTTTAGTAGGATATGAGTTGACAAGGTTACTAGCCTTAGTTGAACCTGTGCCATTTACAGCATTCCCTGCTAATTGCAAGGACAGTACTAGTTAGTTTTGACATATTTTGGTCAGTATGCCACAAGTATTACCAAAGCTCACTTTTGTCTGATGCATATTCATGTTATTCAATGCAAGCTAGGATCTCTAATCTAGAGCCTACTTTGTGATCAAACATATTGTTGTACTAATTCTGTTAACTATGAGGTATATGAAGTACACTGGCAGACATTGAGGGTGAACATGCCATCTACAGTTCATTATTGTATGAAAAGATAAACTCAGTATGCATATTTTTAAACTGAATTTTAAACCAGTACTGAAACGAAAATTGACTAATGAACTTCTCTCTCTCCCTCCCTCCCCCCTCTCTCTCTTAGATATAAAATACATTTTATATACTTTCTGTCAGCAATGTGAATCATGCAGATTTAATTATAAAATGTAAAAGACTATATAACATTCCTGCCTTTATGACTGCAGTCTCATTCTGTAGTTATTGCATATTTTTAAAAATTACAAATAGATTATTGCATAATATGTCTTAGATTATTTCCCAAAGTGCCCTATAATCTCAGTAGTTATTTGAAACCTACTGGTGATACTTAATGCTCTATTGATTACTAATAGACTAACAAATATCTTTTTAAGTCCAGGGATTCATTCAATTTTGAATACTTTTAGCTTTAAGTGGAAATTGATTCATCATTTTGTACATGAATAAGACATAAACATCTTTCAGTGGAATAACTGAATTAATAAAGCTAGGAAAAACATCATACTTAGGGGTGATCTTGTAGACAATAACATCTGAGATTTTATCCCTGGCTAATCCAAATTAGTTCACTGCTGGAGATAAAAAGTATTCTGTGTACAATTCCTATGTCTGCCGCTGTATCTAAGAAAGCAGGCTATCTTAGGAGGTGCAAGTCGGATTGGGTACACAGCACTCTCCTATACCTTGCTTGTGCATATGGGCACAAATGTAGAAATAATTACCTTAATTTAAACAGCAAAACATATTTAAAGAGACTATGACTAGTCTCCACTGAGCTGTCCAGAAGATAATTGTTAGATGCTCATTTCTTGCTACTCTTTTGCCCTCTTACATTTCTTTGTCTTGAACCTGGATAGGCTTAGATAGCAGAGCCTGCCTTAAAATAAGAGAATTATACCCTGTCAGCTTTCCAATATTTCTTTCCAAAGGAAGTAGGAATGATAATAAGCTCTCTGGGGAGATTGGGCAGCAGGATAATTCTGAGTTACAGCTGGGGAGCAGAGGGTAAGGAAGTATCCAGTTGATAGCTGGGTGCAGATGCTTCTGCAAGAGTAATGCTCTCATTTACCCCAGAACCAGAACATAATCAGGTTGTCAATGCCACAATTTTTGAGGACTAAATTTCCTTATACTTTTTAAGTTTTGTTATGATCCTCCCTTCTTTCATTGTCATGAAACAGTGAAGAAAGGGAAGCTATAGCTTTGTCCAAGTGACATCTTAAGGCCAACTAAAAAAAGGATACTATAGAATTCCATGTCTGTAATTAGAACTATATTTGAAGCCTACATTTATGTTTTCATTATATTCATAACCCATCTTCCAGCAGTTACATTCTGGCACTGAGAAACAGATACTGGAGCTAGTGGAATATCCTCTTTTTATTTACTGCAGCCTCCATGCACAACTTCCATGTACTTCCAGAGAGTACTTCAACAAGCAACTTTTGCTGAGGTGAAATAGTTGGGAGAGATTCCTAAAAACCAAATGTCCCATGGATGAGTTCAAGTTTTTTCTTTCTACTAGCACAACTCTAGTATATTACACTAGGAATACTTGAGAGTTTGTGTGATAGTTACTCTGGCTTTGGGAAGCTAATAATATAAACCAGGGTTCCTAGTGATTCTCTTATGATGGCTAGACAGAGGGACCTGCAGGTGGGCACAAAGGGCAGCTGATGCTGTATGTGCCAACCCCAATGGGAAGTGGCCTCTTCTTGACGAGCAGACTTCTCTTTACCTTGGCAATGCACCCATATTTTGAATTGTAGTAACATGTGAAATGTGACTCCTTTTTGACAAACGAAACCTCAGACAGGGTTTGCTTTAAAATTCAATGCACCATTCATTTAATGTGATCTAATATGCTACTCTTCTATGCCTTAAAGATGTTATTATTAATCATTGTTAGCAAATGACAATGATTAGTGACAGGAGCCTGAGGATAGACTGCCACCCACTGGATAGTCTGGGCAGTGCAGCTTTAAGTAATTCAAGAACAGTTCATAATATAGAAGTTGCTTCTTTTTCATTTCATAATGGAATGTAATATACATTATTAATACAATAATAATAAATAACACGTTACTTCGTGACATAATATATTACTTTTTATAGCTTCTTAATCTGTATTTCAAATATTCAATTTCTACTGAGTCTTGAAATAATCTTTTTGTTATGTTATTCCCAATACTTCATAGTTTTGTAATCAATGTTATTATGTCTCTGGTTTCTCTGGGAAACAAAAGATATGTTTCAGACAGAGAGAGAAAGGAGATGAAATATTTAAAAGAAACACTACACTACAATACAATACAAATACAATACAAATACTTTAATGGCCAAGTATAAAATATACAAGGAATTTGTCTTCGGTGACGAACAGCAAGATCAACGGTGCATTTGGATAACAACAGAAAATTAATAAACAGTAACAATAACACTACCCAATAAAATAACTTTTCCAAAAGAAGAGGCCACTGTCCAGTACTTATCAGATCATACAGTATTTAACAGAGCAATGGCACAAGGGAAAAAACTATTCCGATGTCTAGATGTTTTAACATTTGGAGCTCTATAGCACCATCCTGAAGGGAGAAGTTGGAGCAGATTATATCCAGGATGAGAAGAGTCTGCAGATATCCTCTCTGCCCTCCTTTTAACCCTCACAGTATATAGTTCTTCTATAGAAGGCAGGCGGGTTGCAATTATCCTTTCTGCAGACTTAACTATCCGTTGGAGTCTGAGTCTGTCCTGTTTAGTTGCGGAATCAAACCAGACAGTTATAGAGGAGCAGATAACAGACTCAATGATTCCCGTGTAAAACTGTACCAAGAGCTCCTGGGATAATTTAAACTTCCTAAGTTGCCGAAGGAAAAACATCCTTTGCTGTGCCTTTTTAATAATGGCTGTAATGTTAAACGTCCATTTCAGGTCTTGGGAAAGTATAGAACCCAGGAACTTGAAGGACTCTACCACTGATACTAGGCTGTTGAGTATGGTAAGGGGAGGAGTATTAGAAGGATTCTTCCTAAAGTCCACAATCATCTCCACGGTTTTCAGTGTATTCAATTCCAAGTTATTACAACCACACCACGAGACTAGTTGTTGAACCTCCCGTCTATATGCTGACTCATTTCCATTTCGAATTAGACCAATGACAGTTGTATCATCTGCGTATTTCAAGATTTTAACAGAAGAGTCTTTTGAAATACAGTCATTGGTATAAAGGGAGAAAAGCAGTGGGGAAAGCACACATCCCTGAGGGGCACCAGTACTGATTAACCGGGTACTGGATGTAATTTTGCCTAACCTCACGTGTTGTTTCCTACCTGTTAGAAAACTGATTATCCACCTACAGGTATGCTCAGGCACAGTAAGCTGGATCAATTTGTTATAAAGAATTTCTGGCACAATAGTATTAAATGCTGAACTGAAGTCCACAAAAAGAACTCTTGCATAAGACCCTGGAAATTCAAGGTGTTGCAGAATATAGTGCAAGGCCATATTAACAGCATCATCCACTGACCTGTTTCCACGGTAAGCAAACTGCAGTGGGTCTAACAGGGGATCCGTGATGGCTTTCAAGTGAGCCAGCACTAACCTCTCAAAGGTCTTCATGACCACAGATGTCAGTGCAACCAGTCTGTAGTCATTCAGCTCACTAATGGGGGATTTCTTAGGAACTGGGATGATTGTAGAGCTCTTAAAACAAGAAGGGACATAACCCGTCTCCAGCGATTTATTAAAAATATGCGTGAAAATGGGGGCCAGTTGTTCTGCACGAACTTTCAGACATGAGGTGGTCACACCGTCTGGACCTGGAGCTTTTCCAATATTTTGCTTTTGAAACAAACCTTGCACTTCTTTTTCTAGGATCACCAGAGGTAAGGGACCCGGGGGATTGGGGACAGGTATAGAGGAATGTAATGCTGATGATGTATCTGAGATACAATTGGCAGCAGCAGATAACAGTTGTTCATTCTCAAACCTGCAATAAAACCTGTTGATATCGTCTGCCAGTTGATGACTCTCTTCAATCAGGAGAGGTGGGTTGTTATAGCCGATGATGTTCTTCAGGCTTCTCCACACAGTCACAGGATCATTTGCTGAAAACTGACTTTTCAGCTTTACTGAGTAGTTTCTCTTTGCCGCCTTAATCTCCCTCATGAGTACATTTCTAGTCCAATTATACATAATCCTGTCCCCATTCCTATGGGCCTCCTCCTTTTCATGATGCACCTGTTTAAGCTTTGCTGTGAACCATGGCTTGTTGTTATTATAAATACGTATGTTTTTGGTGGGCACACATATGCCCTCACAAAAGCTAATATATGAAGTCACAGCATCAGTGTACTCATCCAGATCTGCAGACGCAGCTTCAAAAACGTTCCAGTCTGTGCACTCCAAGCAGGCCTATAGATTTAACTTAGCATCATCAGACCATATCTTCACTGGTTTGATCACAGGCTTTGCAGTTTTAAATCTCTGCCTGTAGGTGGGAATGAGATGAATCATGCAATTATCAGATAATCCAATTGCTGCACGTGATATAGAACGGTAGGCTTCTTTTAATGTGGTGTAGCAATGATCCAATATATTCTTGCCCCTGGTAGGACATGTTGTATATATCTACCTACTTCTATAAGATTTAATTCTGCTTATTGCTTTAGAAAATCCTTTTACTTATACATTGTAGTACAGTGTTTCTCAACCCTGGAAACTTTAAGATGGGTGGACTTCAACTCCCAGAATTCCCCAGCCATCCAGTCCCCATGTTGGCTAGGGAATTCTGGGAGCCAAAGTCCACCCATCTTAAAGTTGTCAAGGTAGAGAAACACTGTTCTAGTGATTAAACTAGACAATAAAATACAACAGTTTAGCATTTATAATATAATGGGTGTTGAACATCTGCCTTACTCATTTTATACACACACACACACATAATGAGTAAAGGATAATAGTTATAATCCACTGTTCAGATACATGTGGGCTCATTCAAATATTTTTCGGCTTTATTGAACTGGGCCATTTTCCCATACCATTTTTAAAAACCTAAAATGATCCATTCCACTGAAATAGTGATTGAATTTTCAGGCCAAATGGCCATGGTCTAATTTTCTTTTGTCCTGATGTTGAAAGCCTACACTAGTATAATCCATTCCACTTTTTGGAGTGGAGATGAGACATTAATGTAGCAGCCATTTCTTACTTTAAGTAGATGTATAAAATGATGTTCTTTGACAAATAATCAGATAAAAAATACATAATTTCTAATGGATCTACAAGCATTTTGATACTCTAGACAATGAATTAAAGTCTTTTATCAGATGCTGAATCATTGGGCTCGACAGGTATTTTTGGTTATCTAGCTTCTTTCATTGTGTACCTGATGGTTTTATACATATATCTCTGTTACTGTTTATCTTTGCTCTTTTTCTAAGATGCCTTTAACATTTAGACATCAATATTGCATATACATTGTACAAATGGAATTATATACATTCATCAGAAACAAGGCAAGCAATCATTTTTTAAAAGTTCATTTACACACTCAAATATCTGTATAGTGCGTTCATTTCAGCAAACAGTGGAAATGAAAATGGATTATCTGTTCTGTTTCTGTAACTGTCATTAAAAAAAAATTGGAAGTCTATTCCAGCAAAGATAAGACAGATCACTGATTTGATATAGTACAATAAATTTGTACATTATATGGTTGATGTGTATATGTGTATGCCATATACAATTTACCTCAGAGCTAAGCAATTTGATGCCTTCCAGATGTTTGAACTTTAACCCCCATTAGTTCCAACCACCAGCTTTCCTATTACTATCCTATTTTTATATTTTATGCAAAATGTGTGGTTGATATATGTTTTAAAAGAATATTTCATAACACCCCACCCTAAGACTTCTGAATTTGAAAAGAGGCACAAGTAACTTGCCTTCAAATTCTGAGTATATCTCCAGAAGGTCTGATTATTCCTCTTATTAACACCTTGGCAAGCCAATGAAGGAAGCAATTTATCATACAAGAATTGCCAGAATTAGGGTTATTATGTAAATGATGTTTTGTTGCTCATGTATCCTTGGTGAAAGGGCTACTTGGCAAATACAGTTGAACTGAATGTTTGGGTGAGAATCTTATATCCTATTAGTGTTAAATTAAACAAAAGAACCTGGTTGGTTGTCATGCTATCGTAAGCTCAAGTATCCAGTTTGAACAACAGTCAAACTGTATGATGTAAGTTGTGCTTTATTCGGTATGCATGCTCTGTAACACCCTGTGGTGAATGTTAACTGTGATCTACTGATCTATCACTATCCAGGGCTCAACATTCTTTCATCTGAAGTGCATATTTTCTGAACCAGACCATCTCTTCCACCATCTTCTCCAGGTAAATATGTCAGCTAACCTTTGTGAAGATCTACCTATAAAATCTGCCTTTTCTTACAAACAGCTTTTGAGATGATCATGATTATTATATTGTTGAATTTAGATTTTTCAGAACAAGCTTGGCTCATGAAAGAAATACAGACATTCAGATCCCTTCTTTGAAAGCTCGTAAAACCGCTTCATTGCCAGACTCCTCTACCTCAACAAAGCATCACAAATGTTATGCATGACAGAAAAATCTTCCCTTGCTGGTTCTTCTTGATCCCACTGTGCAATGAAATAATAAGCTCAAAAGCTCAAAAGCCTTGATTTGACCTTTTCCTCATGACAGAAATTGGCCTTCTTTCCTGATTGTATTGTAGCCTCATTGGTCATTTAAGATTGGGAATGTTAGAAGAAACAGTGTGAATGCCTTGAGAGCAAACATCCCAAAAGGAAAAGGAGGGAGTCATTACTTTGTAAATGCCAGGTGCATCTTTGACTGCCATCTAGCTGTTTAATAAACCATGAGATATTGAGGCAATAGTTATTGTCAAAGCTGAACCACCTAAACCAGTACAGTTGAAAAGTGGGTCTTTTTCCAAAATAAAATTCCTAGGATGTCTGCCATTCTGTAGCATCAATAAATGACTGGCCTAAAGGGAAAAAAAAGTCCAGTCACCTGTTTCAAGAAGGCAAGCAATATTGGATGTGCTGGCACAATCCTCTAGCAGAATGAGAAATGGGAACAGGTGGAGATTGCCTGCAATCTTGTAGAATTTTTTTAAAGGGTAAAGGCTTAGCCTCTTTTCTTAAGCAGAAAGTTTGAAGTACATGATGTTAAAAGGAGCCAAGATAAACAGAATACTCAGCAACTTCTGAAACCACATTTTCTTTTTATCAAATTGCATTTTTTAAAGAACTCATTTGATTCTCATCTTTTCCTTCTTAAGTGTAGTGTAGAAGGAAGTGTAGTGGCACTGTGAAAGAAAAAGCAAGACAGCATAATGAATATGCATCCTTTCCTTAGTTATACATTAAAACATAGTATTTCTCTTTTTTCTATCTTCTTTATTTACAAATAATTGATTATTAAATTAAAATGGTCTTTTAGTCTAAGATGTTCTTTGGCTGGTCTTTAAGCTAATTTTATTTTAAGTTTAAAATGTCCTTGGCTAACTAACCACTTGAAAAATATAGGTTAAAATATTACTGCCATTTTTGTTTTGGTGAGGTGGTTAGTATTCGACCTTAGTATATTTCAGTAATTAGCAACTATGATATCTTCAAGCATGATTAATAATAAGGATGTATAAGTCTCTGACAGCCAGTTTGGTGGTTAAAGGTTTCAGGCTAGAAACTGGGAGACCATGAGTCTCGTGAAGCGTGGCAGGTGAATAGGCCCTAGGAAGAATGCAGGGGCAAGCCACTCTTGAAAATGTTGCCAAGAAAACTGTATGGTCTTCCCCAGGCAGTCACCAGGAGTCATGACTGACTTGAAGGCAATATACGTACATAAATATAGTTGTTGTTGTTGTTGTTGTTTAGTCGTTAAGTCGTGTCCGACTCTTCGTGACCCCATGAACCATATTGCGCCAGGCCTTCCTGTCTTTCACTGCCTCCCTGAGTTTGCTCAATTTCATGCTCAACATAAATATAGAGAGTGCTCTAAATCACTTCTGGAAAATGAACTTCAGCATAGACCAAAGTCTTGGGAAGGTGCTACACGTATGATGGCTCCAGAGATCCATCTGCTCAAATCATATCATATTCATGACTAGCAGCAAGGATGTAAGATTGCACTTATGCTAGATTTGATTTTAAATATCAATAAACCTTTGTAGCACTTGCCCTAGTTGTGTATGCCTTATCTCTGAATATTAAACAAAAAGTATTGGAACCTATTGCTGCTTTGACAACACAGTGTTTATGTTGTTATGTTATGTTATGTTATGGCCCAAGAGACATCCCCAGATTCTAGTCTACCTTTAGCCACAGAAGCTCACTGGATGACTTTGGGTCAATCACTGTCTTGCAACCCAACTAATCTGCCAGAATTTTTGCTATGGGGAAAAACAGGAGCAGGGAGTACTACATGTGTTGCTTCAGCTCCTGAATAAAAAGCAGAATATAAATCTAACAGACAAATAAATATTATTAAGTGGCTAGCCAGCTCTTTAGAAATCTTACTTCCCTGGTGACTAGCAAGGACAGTTTTTCAGCCACATAAGGCCTGTCCTCTATGTGTGCCCCAACAGGAAGTATTTAGCATGAAGTAACAGAGATAGTGCTATGCCAGTGCCAAAATAATTGTGGCATAAAACATTTTTGACAACAGAATTGACCATCATAGCATACCTTGTTATGGTTTACTGCAAATCCCTAGTCTTCACATAACACCTGAAAAGACTTAGAACAATTGATCATCAAAAGTGCCATCCACAATAATACAACAATCATTCCTCAACATATCACAGGGATCATCTGATATTGTTATGGATACAGTTACTACAAAGACATTAAGTGAGAAGCATCACTCACCTTTTGTGGCCATTAAACTGGAATGGACCATAGATCAGTGATAGGGTACACTTATTGTCTCTCAAAATGTTCCAGATTTAATCACTGGCACCTCTAGTTTAAGGCTGCTGCTTAGATCTATTTCTTTATTTATTTGCAACAATAGGTGGCTCTCAGCTGTTCATAGGAACAGCATTATAGCATTAATGGAGGCTTAATGAAGCATGTGATAATGAAAGCAACAAGTTGATTCATCTGACCTTAATACATTCCTTCTGCTCTAGGAAGGCAAGGGCAGGGCTTTATACTATACTTTTTGTAGTTGTGTTACTTCATTACTTGGATTCCCTTTCATACCATTCCATTATTTCATTATTTTGTCCTGATGCTAAACCAGAACCTAAAGCAGCTGCAGTACTTCTGGCTAAGCAGTCTAACCATCTTGCACAATTCAACCAGGGGTACTGCCTGTCTGCCTATGGGACCAAAATAGTCTGCACATCTATGAATAAAGCCCTGTCCCTCAAAGCTGTTGTTGATAGCTCTGGGCATAGCCCTGCTGTATCTCATTCTTTAGGAAAACTGCTGCAGAATGATGGCAAAAGGGAATAACTAGGGACTGGTTGGGAAGGGCAAGCCCGTTTCAGTCAGAAATGGCCAATAAGTACCTTTCTGATTCCATTTTGTACTGGTCAGCTGACTTTACCTTTGAGTCATTGGTAGTTTTAGATGCTCTGTAGCTGCCATTGAATGCTGTCAACTTACAGAGTTGTAATTATGATTTATGACTATCTCACTTATGGACTGGGAATGAATGGAACATCATGGGGACATTGCAGAAAAAATGTGTTTCCAAGGCTTTTTAATTGTTGTTAGATTTTTCTTTGCTAATAACCACAGAAATACCCACAATGTATACTGAAAACATGGATGCAAAAGAAGAGTGTCTAGCAATTTATTTTTGTTGGAGATGGATGAGAAGGGAGTTTTTAGTCTTCTAGAACTGATAGTAGTTTGGGAAGGGCACCATGTGATTTATGGGGTTGTTTTACACATTTCTATTGCTTAGCAAGTGGGAGAGCAGTGTTTATAATAGTATTATATTTTCTGTATTTATATTACATTTATTTATAAATACTACAGGTGGTCCTCACTTATGGACCACAATTGGGACCAACAGCTCCATCACTAAGTGATGCAGTTGTTAAGTGAAACATCATGTGACCACGCCAGACTTATGATGTCAGTTCCATTGTGGTCGTTAAGCGAATCACCTTGGGTCATTAAGTGCAACCTCATGTGACCGTGACTTCCTGCCAGCTTCCTCACTGACTTTGCTTCTTGGAAGCTGGCTGTAAAATTTTCAAATTGCAATCACATGATTGTGGGATATGCGACAGCCACAAGTTTGAGGACCAGTCGTAAACCTACTTTTTCAGCACTGTTGTAAGTTTGAATGGTTGCTGAATGAGGCAGTCGGTGAATGAGGACTACCTGTATATTTATTTCTTATTTATATTACACTTATTTATAATCTATACAGTCCAAGGCTGGCAAGGTTTTTAATTGTTCTGCAGGGACTGGAGAATGGAAATACTGCCATGTGGAAGTGCCTTGAGATTCAGAAAGCACTGAATTCTAAAATCTCAGAATAAGGTTATAGACTGCACAAGATTATTGCTGTCAACTAGCCAAACATTAGCAAGCAATGTCCTTTCAAGTAATATCAGTGATCTTGGTCAGGTCTGGTAAAATTCTCTTTGGTATTTCCAGAACTCATCTTGTGTCTCTCAATATTATGCTGAAAAGTTTCTTCTTGATACGTAAGCTATTATTTTCATAGGCTCATTTTTCTTCATAATAATTTTCAATAACTTTTCAGCAAATTATCTTTAGATTATGGATAATTGCTGGAAAATACCTTGTGGTAATTATCTGGCTAATGAAATGTAGTGTTTACAGAACCTCTAATATATGATGAACAGTCAGATTGGGATTTGCAGATTTGAATGTACGCTATGTAATGCAATCAGTTATGATGATGATGTTCAGGGCATACAACTGTAACGTTTCTGTCATTTGTAGTTAAGTACTATTTCCATGAATGATTGATTGAACAATCTGGACAGTTATGTTTCTGCAATTTTGTTTTTCTCTTCATTCATGTTTACCATACACTTGAACAGGAGTAGGGATACATTGTTGCCCATTGATTATTACTATTTTATTGAATGTATAGGTGCCATGGTTATTGTTGTTTACTTATTCAGTTGCTTCTGATTGTGATCCGATGAACATCATATGCCAGGATTGTCTGTGAGTTTATTTCGTCATATTTATAGAGCCGTCCATCACACAAAACTTGACTCCGGGCAGTGTACAATAAGAAACAGACCATAAAATATGCTTATTCTTGTGTCATTAGTGATTCTGTCTAGCATCCTTGTCTTCTGTTGGCTTCTTTTGATGGTTTTTGATTTTCTAAACATCACGGTCCAAATGTACATTCACATCCAGAAAAATATTGTTACCTAGAATAGACTAAAATGAGAGATCTAGTTTTCTACTTTTTTATTTTATTTTATTTTATTTTATTTTATTATTTATTTATTTATTTTGCATAGTATAAAATGAAGTGTATTATGATGCCATAGTATCTTATAAGAAATATACCATCTATATACAGGATGTCCAGAGAAACATAGGAATCTGTTCTGGCCAGTAGTTTCTGCTCTACTGACAGGCACAGTTGGATACATCCCAGAGTTAGGCTCATATAGGCTTTAAAACTACAATCAGAATCTATTATTGGTAACAGGATAATACGCCTGAGTGTGTGGAAAAGCTGAAAGAGATTCATGTATGAAGAGGAAATGGGTGTTACAATATCCTCTTAAAAATAAAGGAATTATTCTTGTATCGAAAGATCAAGGGGACATTCATTGTGATAATTATTAAGAATTTTAAAGTTCATTCTCTTTCTTATGCTAGGACAGTTCATCCTGTCATCAAACTCCACACCCATCCTTTGAGGTAACTGCTATTCTGGATTTTACATATAAGGAAGTGAGGCAGAGGTACTTGTATGCTCAAGGACAGCTGTTGAGACCGGCTGGCTATGCTGCATTTGTTTAATCTAATATGTTACATATAGGCCCTGAAATGAACTCTAAATGTTATTTTTGTAACATCCACTACTTGCCTTAACATGTTATTACTTAGGGCCTTGATGAAAGCAAAGTATTTTGAAATGCAATCTTCTTGACTTTCTTAAATACTTCCTAGACCTTTAGATGATAATGCTTTCCAGAAATAGCTTGTGGAATTATTGATAGCAGCAAGACCCTGCCAGATCACCTTTTAGTCTCCTTATATCTTTAGAATTCAAAGAGTTTAGTTATGAAGTCAAAGTTGCTGGATCAAAAGTGATTCCTCAGCCCTGACCTCTCTCACAATGTGTTCAAAACAGCTTGGGCAACTTCCTCTGAGTTTTATTTAGCAAGTATGAGGCCAGCCTTGGAAAAACTTTTCCTACCAATGTTGAGTATAAAAGAAGCTATTTATGAGTGGAAGCTATACATGCAGATTATAATCAGAATACAGCAGGGTTATTTTTACAGCATACAACACAGGAATTGTTCTGCTAAAGCTCTAAATGCTGATAGCTAACCCTGAAGATAGTTTATACCCAAAGATTATATTCTTCAGTTTCACCTGGCAGTCCTCATTTATGATTCAATGCTTGGAAAGACTCCAGCTATGAGACTCCAGATATCTCTGCACTCAAACTGATTGCTGATTTAATAGACAAATGCCAACTATAATTTGCCATTTTAGTATTAACATACTCATGTTAATTATTGCCACTTATTACCAACTTGAATAAGAAAAAATATGGAGAACTTGTAATTCTTTTTTCTAACATTGATTGTAAAATCATGATAATGTCATTTTTCTCCCAGGATGGCCAATTCACATCTTACTGTTTTTGATTCAGAAATTAATCCTGCATACAGTGCTGTGTTTAGATTTTCTCTTGAAAGTGCATTATTTTCGTGCTTTTCAGGTATTTATATTTAAAGTATTGCATAGTTCAGCAGTCAGTGATATGGATATAAACTTTGACCAAAGCTGTTTCTGAATTGTACTGTTGTGGAATAAGAATTCTACACCCAATGAGTAGCTGAGGCAAGCAAAGAAAAAAGTTTATTCAATCATGATTGATGGATCTATCTCCCTGAATTGGGATAGTTACTGTACATATAAGCATGCATAGCACAATAATCCATTTCTTATTGATTTAATGTGTGGTTTTGATTTATATAGATCAATTTTACATTTTTGGACATTGAAAGGTGTTTTGTTCCCTGTATGATCTGTTAAAATGCTGCCTAGTCAGTTCCCTCTCTCAGAATAACCTGGTGTGAGGGAATGTTTCTATGAGGAGGAGAGTGATGTGGGAGATCAAGGCTATCAGGAAGGAAGGGGTGCATTCTGGGAGTGGGGAGGAGGCAAGAGGCAACACAGTCTGCAAGGGAAGCATGAGAAGAGAAAGAAATTCAGGATAGCCACTCCCTAGAATCTCACAGGGTATACCCACTAGTTGCTGTAGTATAGATTTAGTTTGGCAAGATTCTGTCTTTAGGGTGTAAGCAAATAAGGAACTGTACTAGATTGGACTGTTTCATCATTCTTGGGCTGGGCCTGATAGCTGGTATGCATACTAATTTATTACCTTGGTTTCATTCAACACTATCTGTCTGTTTAGAGGTAATGGAGAGGAATGGATTTTGTTTGACCCTACAGTACTTTACATTTATTTCTGATTATGTGTTGTGTTTATAAAGCAAGATGTATATTATAAAATAAATTTATAAAATGCTGTAACAGATAACTAAGGCCGAGGATGGAAGATTGGGGTTCCCTTCCTCTCCTCCCAGAAGCCTGCCAGGTCTTCACATCCTGGCCCCACCTTCTTCTTTGGTGTAGTGGCTAGTAATTCCAGCTGTTATCACCAATCATCATTTTACAGATACATCTTCACATAGATACAGCTCTCACAATATGTGCTAAGTTTGTGTTGATTAATCAGTCAAAATACAAAAGGGGAAATTCTATATACCACTTTCTGGCCATACATTGTAGGGGTGTGTAGCTAGCTGTTCCTTCACTCCTAGGGGAGAGGAACCTTTCCAGTCTCACAAGAGATGATCAGTATCAAATTTTAATTAAAAAACAGATAAAATATAAACATATTTTAACTTTGTTAAAATGTATTCAAGGCTCAATAAAGAGCTTCCAGATCATGGGAAAACAGCAACTTAAATAAAATTACAAAAGAAAATAATATGCTCTGGGTAAGTCACAAGATGGTGCTGGTCTGCTACAAATAGCATAACCCTTCTAATGTTTCAGAGGAGATACTGGCAGGATTCCAGATTAAATTTCAGATCACAAGGAATTTGTAAAGAAAAATATATTTTCATGCAAATAACTTGAAGTGTGAAAGCTGCTATCAATCACGATACACCAACTGATAGAAAGTTAGAAACAATGAGACTTTAACATTACACTGAAACTGTCAGGTTTAGCCCAGGAAACTCCAGGAGACAATACAGATTCAATCCAGCAAGGTTTAATTGGCTTCACACCATTACAGAATCTTCTCAGACTGAGAGCCGTTCCCAGGGTCAAACTACAAACATCACTAGCATTCCTCAGGGAGGGGCCAGTCTCATCCTCTTATCTCTTCTTTGCTCCTCTGGGGATGAGAGTCCATGTTTCACACCCCTGCTCCACACTCCCACAGAAACAGAAATCAAGAATCTAGCGGAAATTTCTGTGTAGTCCTTGGTGCTCTCTGAACTTGGTTGTTTCATTGCAGATGTTTCATTACCCAACTAGATAACATAATCAGTGCTTGTGAGTATGAGGTTTGCTCCCTGTTTATAGCTTGTCCTGCCAGTGTTGGTGGGGACATGGTTTTCTCCTTGGTAGTTCCTTAATTAGGGTATTGTTTTCTGCTTGACCGTTTGTCTGCTTGATTATTTGTCTCCGTGGAGGTTCATTGATTAAAGTATTGTTTTTTACTTGATTGTTTGTCTGGTGTTAATCTCCACTTATCTGGGTGTAAGCTCAGAGGATGTGTTCTAGTCTTTTTGTTTCTTTTTTAGCTTTCTAATTGTCTCTTTTAAATGGTGTGTAAATGTGATTTATCTCTATGTGTCTCTTGATGGCTGATGTGTCTAAGTGGTGAGCTTCCAGGAATTCTCTAGCATTTCTGGATTTAGCTTGGTCTAGGATGCTCACAGTTTGCCTGTTGAAACTATGGTTGAGTCTGTCCATGTGTTGTGAGATAAGAAGTTTTCATCGTGTCTTCTGACTGCTAGTTGGTGTTCATGGATGCATCTGCCTGTTTGTCCTACATAGTGGCTGTTACAGTCCTTACACTGTATGTTGTAGATGATTCCTGTTTTTTCTTCTTGGGCTACTGGGTCTTTTGGTTTACTTAAGATGTTTTTGAGGGCTTTGGTTGGTTTGTGTGCTACGGTGATGCTGTGTGGTTGTAATAGTCTATTGGTTGTTTCTGAGATGTTTCTGATGTATGGCAGTGTTACTCTTTTCATAGTTTGTGTTGGTTGCGCTGTAGTGGGCTGAGTGTTGAGGCAGTTTTTGATAAAGTTGCATGGGTATCCTTTTTGTTGGAAGATGTACAGGTAATTTGTTTCCTTTTTCTGGTGTTCTGGGTTACTGCAGTGTGTTTGTGCTCATTTGAATAATGTTCTTACACAGCTCCTCTTGTGGGAGGTTGAGTTGTTACTTTGATAATGGAACACTTGGTTAGTGTGGGTTGGTTTTTGATAGGCTTGTGTTTCTAATTTGCCATCATTTCCTTTGCTATAAATTGCTGTCTCCATCCTTTTCTAAACATAGCAGTGATCCACTAAATCTTAGGTTAGGATACAAAGACAGTTAGGATAGGAGAGTATTTCATGCAAACTCTATACATAACTGTTTTTTTTTTAATGTTCCAGGTACAATTAATCTGTTTTCATAAATCAGCTAAGCCTTATAAACTGTGTATGTGTCTTTCTAAGTTAATGTTACTGTGCTTCCTCACTTCTTGATTCTATTTAAAATAAATAAATAAAAAACAGATATATCAAAATACAGGGAGCAAAGGAGGAAGACTTTTTCTTTTTTTGTGTGAAATTTCTGGCTTGGCCATATCCATGAAATACTGAGAAAGTGTCTGAGTTATCATCTCTGCTGTACACATAGTCTGGAAAATATTATAGGCTTCCAAACTTTTAAAAACTGAACTCAGTCGAACCTTGGAAGAGAACATTCCCACATCAGAATTTAATACCTCATTTTAGCAGAAAGTATAAGCATCTTCTGCATCCAAAACTACCAGCTCAATTTTTAAATGGAATCTAATGTTCAATTACTTTCTATGAACCATAGGAGATTATACCATTTTTAATAGCCTACTTTACAACTCCATGTGCTGAGCGTATGTTGGCAAGTTCCATATTGAGAAAAGCAGTGTTTGAAACGTGCAGTCCCTGAAGTTCTCACTTTAACCAGATTTGGAACATTTTAAGCAATCAGCTTGAGAAGAGTATCATATAGACCCATTAACTGATTGTAATAAAATCTGTTAAATCTGTTTTGAATTACATTCAGAATTATTCAGACAGCAATCAAGTTATGATACATTTTAGTGCAGAAGTAGAGAACTGCTAAGAAAAAAATGGAAGTGAAATATCATGTAGTATACAAATGTACCTGTGTGTAGAATTGTTTGGGCCAAATTAGATTAGTATTT
Source organism: Liasis olivaceus (assembly GCA_030867105.1). Taxonomy (NCBI): domain Eukaryota; kingdom Metazoa; phylum Chordata; class Lepidosauria; order Squamata; family Pythonidae; genus Liasis; species Liasis olivaceus. The sequence goes on along the minus strand of CM061352.1, from coordinate 62,984,050 downwards.
ATCACTTACAAAAGGGCAGGGTTTAGGAAGAGATACCAAAAAGAGGAAAACCACAGATTAAGAAAGGGTGCTTACATCCCACTCATGGCTTTGGGTCTTCATGTCTTATATGAAAGTGGAAGATTGCTTCCACTGTTTCAGACTGCTTCCTTCTGGGAAGCCCAACTAGTATTATTACTACTCAGGGCCACTAACCTCTGAGTCAGGATGAGTCTCCAACAATACTTCCAATTCTCCAAGCTTGCAGTTCTTGTTAATTTATACAGAGATTTCATTTGGCTTTATCTCCCTGGGTAAATGACCTCTGCCTATACCTTTTCTGGCAGGAGAGAGTTTGTACCTGAAAGGTTCATTTGGAATTTTTCAAGGTCCTCTGTATCCCTTTTATTTTGAAACTTTATATTAGCTTCTATTAGCTTTACCTGAAAGCTTCAAGTAGCATCAAATGGGACCCCGTATGTGTTCATTATATTGATAATAAGATCATCATACCATTCTAATAATATTTTATTTCTAACAGTTCCGTTTTAGTGGTGTTATAACAATGTGGATTTTACCCTGTTTTACCCTTCACATTGCTTAGAGATTATTTGGAAATGGAATGAAAAAAAAAATTGGCCCAGAATGAATGACAAAAGGATAATAGTTTTACACTTTCAGAGTTCTTAAGCTTCCTTTGACCTATACCAACTTCATTTGACTAGCTAAGCAATCAAAAAAGTCTACTATTGGCACATTATAATTCATCTTCTGTTTCTGCTCTTCTCCTTTGCTTTAGGGGACACTGTTGATTAATAAAACCTTAAATCTGCCATGGGTTTGCAGGAATTAATTTCAGTTGCCATTGAGCATACTTCCTTTATGACCTAACTTGGCTAAGCATACCAGTTTGATCAATTAAGAATAAAAGATAAAAATGTTAAACAAATGCCAAATGCTGCTTTCTTAACCATACTCACAGAACTTGTTGGGAGGGCAGGTTTGTGCAACTTTCTGTGTTAAAGCAGATATACAATATATAAAATGATATATTTTGCACCCTTATTCTAGACTGTTCTAATGTCAAATGATGGATCTAGATTTGTGATCAGCAATGGCTTTTACAGAAAAATATTTTGGAGATTAGAGTGAAGAAAGCCTGTTCAGAATCCCAACGCAACTGTAGTCTGCTACCTTGGAACTTCCATTGCCATAGTGTAGATTCTATGGGTTTGGCAATTATTAGTGTTTTCTGCAGACCTTTTCTTAGTGATAAATTCAATAATAATGTTAATAGTATAGATCAAGAGATTGTAATGTGTATCCCTTATTTTGATGATAGTTAAGGTTAAAATACACTGATTTGTCAAATAGGAATTCCCCTTTTCCACCATGAAAAAAGCAACAATTTTCCATTGATCAGCAATTGTTCTGGTCTTCTAATTTTTAGTTAAAAACTTTATTCCAGCCAACCAAATATAACTTCAGTATGTTTTCATTTAAGATATGCAACAGACATAATAAAAATATACAGCAATCGTGAGGAAGTAAAAATGACATCTACAATACAGTTAGGGTGGAACATTAACTACCTAATCTGCCATATTACAATTACATCACAAAGTTACTCATTGTGCCTAGATTACCATAACTTACAGGCCATTTTTTAAAAAATTAAAGCCTTTGTTATTTATTGTTTTATAATACCACGAACTCTATAAATAGTTGTAGATGAGCTAGATCAATTGTTTCCTTTGTATATGTCACCAAAAGATGGTGAAAATTATATTTGTGGTTTTGTATGCATTTTTGCAATTTATATCTTGACTAGCATACATTTTTTTCAGTTTATTTTCAATAGCTTTTTTATGAGATCATCTGAAATGCATCTTAAATCTATAAGTTACATCACTGATTTAAGTTAAGTTCCTCAGTATGCTTTATTTGAGTCCTACAGAAAACGAAATACGATATGTAACAGATTTTTAAACAAAACTTAATTAGAAATATATTCTTTCATTTGTCATATCTCCAGTTCAAATTTCATTATTTTGCTGTTGGTTACTGTTGCTAAGAATTAGCATCACAAAAAGAGAAGATTAAAAATCATAACCTATTGATTCCAATAATATCAGTAGTATTTCCCTGCAGCAAATGGACTCTGGGGAAAACTATAAGCCTTAAACCACTTATTTTGCAATACCATTACTGATATTCACAGAAGTGTACGTACTTGGATTGTAACTACTTTAACTTTTTTTTTTTTTTTTTTTGCTACCACAGTAATAGGAAGGTCAGAAGCAGAACTGTGAACTGTCCTCCTTGCCTTTTTTTTTTTTTTTAGAAGGAAAGTTCAGGCTCCAAAGATAGTCCAACTCTGGTCAGTAAGATCTGAAACAGCATAATAGCTTTGAAAGTTATTTTCCATATCTCAAAGACATTTGGTATGACTTTAATTTAGGATTAGTAGTTCTAATATTTGTGTTAGTTGCATGCTTCTATTCTAGTTAAGTACAGTATTATCCCTGAATAATTGGATGCAACCCAAAGCTTGTAGGGTTTCAGCCAGAAAACTGATGAGTAAGAAGTACTGTCCAGAATATTCTTGTTCCTTGATGAATAATTTCCATTTGGCTTTTGCCCATGGTTTTATTTCCATCAAGAATTTTGTTTATGGTTTTGTTTCCAGGGCACCAGTTCTGTTTTAAAATGTCTTCTTTCATTCTGTGATGAATGCGGAGTCAGGATAGAGTGGAGAGAGGAAAAACAGATTTGAATTCATGTGTGGAAGTTCAAAAGATCTTCCTTAACAAGGGACCAATATTTTCCCAATAATATATTTAGAATTTCCAACGTTTTTGATGTTCCAATTCCATTTTATGTATTTTATTTTTTATCCTCTTCACAGTTTCTGCTGATGCTACTGAATAAACTATCTGGTGAGAATGAGAGGTAGGTTATCCATTCTTTTTACCACACATAATGAGTTAAGCTGTGTAATAAGCTTGATTATGTGTCAGGGGAAGCGAAGGATGATGGCTCTAGTAGGCACCACTATCAGAGAGCCCAAGCAGCAGTAGGTAATGGAGGATAGGACACTGAAGATAGCTTTCTCAGAGCTTCTCAAAAACGGAGCCTTTGCCCAATAGAAATGCAATACAGTACGAAGTTAACATCACAGAATTCCTTCAGTTCATAATGATGATACTTCCTAGCAAGAAAGAATGGTAAGCACATACTTCAAGAGCACAGAATTGAGAATGTCATGCAAGAATCACAGAGTATTTACAAAAGAAAGTAATTATTGTCCTAGATATTGCTTTAACACTAGGTAAATAGTTTCTTAGGGTTATTAAAGCTCAATCTACCAATCTGTCTAGGAAGTATCAGTTAAATATTGTTTGGCTCTGGTGTCAGAATCCTCGCAATCAATTAACCAACTTGCTAGCTTGCTTGCTTCCTTTCTGCCATTGTAGATGGGGGGGGGGGGTGCCATGCTGGGAAGGAGCCATTAGAAGCAGATGGGCTGTTATTGGATTCTCAATAATGCTCAAGGTCATACCAATGGGCGACGGACAAGAGGACTGGGAAAGTTGGCAAGGAGGGGGGTGCAACAGAAATGGGTAAAAGTTACTTTTTGGCACATGCAGGCTTAGTCTTAGCAATGCTTTGGACCTGTACCCTACTTCTCAATAAATGAACTTTTCTTTTAACCCATATTGGTTTCATGGAGAGTTTCTGGTATTGGGATTTGAGAGTGACAGATTGTTACATTTTGCTAAGACTGTCCTGTCAGATTTTACCCAGAGCAAAAGCTCGACAAGGAAAGTCCATCGGATTGTGTTGGCAGGAGTTGAACCGAGCAACAGGATGGCGGATGATGTCATCGAAGAGTTGGGATGAGGGCGAGGAGACTAAAGAGTCCAATTGTTTCCACCCAATTGGACAGGTGCTGGCAGGAGGTGGCCTCATAGAATGTTGTACCAAAAAACTCGAAATGAGGATTGGGACTCACCGAGAGACTATAAGGTTCCTCGTGACTCCAATGGCTAACCATCAATTAATTTTGGGACTTACCTGGTTGAAGCGGTGGAATCGCAAGGTGGACTGGGTTGGTGGCAGCCTAATGTTTGGCGATGGGGCTCACACAGTACAAAAGGGGACCGGTGCTGTGATGCCAGGGGCAGCAATGGTGGCTATGAGTGTGGAGAATCCTGGACTGAGTAATTTCAAAGAGACCTGTTTAATTCCAGAGCAGTACAGAGGCTTGGAAGCACTGTTTAGCAAGGCAGAGTCAGACCAACTGCGTTCGCACCGGCCAACTGACAGATTGTTACATCTGGTCTACACGCTCTGGCATTGTCTTGAAAGATCCATTGCTAACGATGGGTATGGCATTATGATGAAGATGGAATGGCACAAGGATTTTGTAAAGCAAAATCATTGTTATCTGAAAATTCTAGAGTAGTGGTTCTGGCAGGTAATGTACACAGAACTAGAAGAAGGGAGGAAGGAAGGAAGGAAGGAAGGAAGGAAGGAAGGAAGGAAGGAAGGAAGGAAGGAAGGAAGGAAGGAAGGTTAATTTCTTGTTTAACACAAGAAAAGACTTGCCTTATCAATTTTGATCTTTGTCCTATTACTATTTGGGAACGTTCTCTGACATCTCTTGGGCTTCCTGCTTCTGATGCACTGATGTCATAAGAATTCTTTCCTGATGAATTTGTTTCATGGAAACTGAATACTTTTCACATGGATAATGGAAGCAATGTTCAGTAAAATGGGAAACATTACATGACTATGGACTAACATAATAGACATGTGACTACACACCAACTTAACAGGCAATACGAAGGGAAACAAAACTGATCTCTTCACTATTAGTTCAGCAAGTTCCTTGATTGGACTTTCTGCGCTCATATAATTTCTCCTGCAGTTGGGAAAACAGCTGAGAAGGATATTTTGACTTTTTTTTTTTCTTTTAAAGAACCCCTATAGGAAAGTTTACCTCTGTTTTCATCTTTCTGCAATGGATAAGTCATTTATACCATTCTTGTAAGAAAGTAGGAAGGAAAAAATATGAGAGTCATTCTTCATAATACATATTCTTGAATAGCATTATCCTTCCTGTTTGAATACTTTAGTTTGAATGTGGGGAAGAGACAGACTTTACATCCTTCTCACATTTCTTGTTTTGAATACCTCATTAGCATTTGGTAAAGGAATTGCTTATGAATGGTGCTACTAAGATAAATGCTTAATAATTCTAGATTCTGATTTAGGATATTTTATTAAGGATCTAAGACAAAGAAATAAGAAAAATAAGAAGCAACTTTCCAAATAACCAAGCTATATTGTCTAATTTAGGGATGTGGCTCAGTCTAAATTTGGTTCAAATGTGCTTATTAATCCAGTATAATTTTCATGTGAATTAAACAATTATATATGTATGTATGTATGCATGCATATATGTATGTATTTGCTTTCATGTATAAGATTTATACTATCTTGAAGAATAATAGTAGTAAACACTTTGTACTACTGCTTTGAGTAGGGGCACTTCACACTATTTGTCTCTAAAACTGACTGCTGATTAAATTATTTTAGTTCCTAGTTGAACTGGTTGTTTATATTTAGAAATCCTAACCAAGTTCCTATAAATTTTATGTGACATCTCTGTCTGCATACCAAAACATACTTCAGGGAAGTTTGAATGTCCCCTAGCAGAATTGGGGGGGGGGGGGGAACACCCTTAAGTCTCAGGAAAGAAGAGGTGAAAGGGCAGTAGATAAGGACAATGATTGTTATTACTTTCTGAGTCTGAGATTTAATGGATTTTTCTTGTCAGATACTCTTCATGCATTCAAGAAGGGAATTATGATGTCTGTTAGATGGTATGCTTTGGAGCATACGGCTGAAGAAGATATTTGGGATAGATACAGGAAAGTCGTTTATAATATCATCCTTCTAATCAATTCACAGCTTTCTTCAGTGAAACACAAAACCCACCACCATTTGTGGAGATTCATGAAGGGTCTTCTACAATACTCTACCTTGGTTTTGAATCAAAACATACATGATTTTCAGTGAGTAAAATATTTAAACAGATGTAAGCACCCTGACATTCCTTTTCTTTCTTCTGATTCTAAGAATCAGTTTAATATGCTGATAAGGAACATAACTTAATTTAAACTGAATGTATTGGTGTATCAGAGAATACCGAATGTGATGAAAATGATTTCAACTTCTTGCAGGCACTGGCATGGAGGAAACTATGCAATTGTCCTGATGCAGATGTTTAGAGTTGTAACTTTTGATATCCTTAAGAAATATGAAAAAGGGGACACTATTTCTTCAGTTTATGATACAGAATTCAGGCTATGCAACTAAAATTAAATTCCTGTGACAAGGAAATTGCTTAAATCAAGGAATAAGATTCTCTAAGTCCAAAATGAATGAATTATTTATTTATTTGTTTGTCATATTCATATAGCTGTGCATCTCACAATTAAATTACTCTGTATATATATTATGTGTACATATATATATTAGGAAGGTTACTAATAATAAAAACAGTTAAGGTAAACTTGAAGCAAGTTTACATTTGAATATTGACTGACTATACTGAATTTGACTGCCATAAGAGCATTTTTCACCCACTAGTTAAACAATAAGCCAATTTCAGTGTCCCTTTGAAAAATTCTGAGTGGAATTCTTGTAGGCTGAGAGCCATTCCAAAAGTTGTTGCAGAATTACAATGTTTAATTTAAATGATGGGGAAATTATAATTATTGCAGCATAGCCAAAATAACTGCACTCAGTTGATTTAATTTTAACTCTCATCTGAATGTATTTTATATCCACTTCTTTGTCCCACCCCCATTCTGTTTTTGCAGTGTGGCTTCTGATATGTTCATGTTGTGACTAAGCAGTTTAATAATCTTTTAAATTGCATATTATTTGGTATTGTCAATTACTTCATAATTCACAATCCTGTCACCATCCTGCCAGTCTAAATGCCACACAGCTGTGTTTTAATCAACATTTGGAGAGAGGCTGTTTCTATCATCTGTGCAAAAGGCAGATTCTTTCAACCCTTTTCCTCTTAGATGGAGAAAAAAATGTCATTCTTTTAAAGGAGAAATGCAGATGTCTGGGAAAACTGAGGAAACATTTCTGTGTCTCAGCTGGAAAACAAGAGTTGTATTATCTCCCAACATCTTTGATGAACAGCTGGGTAAAAAACAAGAACAAAGAAGCAGAAGACTTTGCTTCAAGATTCAGGTTATCGCTAACAATTTTAGTCAGACATTGTGTTAGGTATTAATCCACTTTTTCTGTCTGTAGTAGAAGCCTTATTCTATCATTTTCTTTTTTCTGCACAAATAGAACATTCTGTGTAATTTCAGGCTCAGTTCAACATTTACTGTTCTTATTATTTATTTCTGGGAGATTATATCGAACTTGAAAGCCATCTGCCGAAAGCACTGCATGCATTTTTTTTTTCTAAAGCTGCCTTTTTAAATCATATCTGCTATATCTTTGCATGTCATATCTGTTTTTGCAAGATTAGTTTGTTTCTAAAGGGAGAAAGAAGGGCTAAAACCTCTAGCCACATGCCTTTATGCCACAAGGCCAGGAGGTTACATTATGGAAATTGTGGGAGCCCTCTCTCTCTCACAGACTGGCATAAACAGCAAGGTGCCACTTAAGGTCCTTCATGGAAGATAGGTGGTGATAGCAAGAACTAGCAGTCATGGTAGTAGGGCCATGATATGTAGGCTGAGAGGAATTCTGTGAATGGCAATTTGAAGCCTGTACCTATATCTTATGGATTCAGTTGTTAAATTATAACTATCAAATCGCACGTCTAATTTTAAGCTCAAAAAAGTTTGAAACACCTTGGTTGTGGGCTGTGTGCAATGGATGCAAGAAAAGTGGTGCATCTAGGCTTATCAGCTAGCTCTTACTTCTAGAAACGGTTCTGCTTGGATAAGCTTATTTGTGAAATGTACTATGGCTAACAAAAAAAAAAAAAAAAACCTCCCGATTTTAAGGGATATTATGTAGGCAATATATAACTTTTAATCTTATTTATGGAAACAGGGTATGTAAGATGCTTAAAGTCAATAATTATTGGATTAGAATATAAACCAGTTTAAATTAACCAATCAATTGTATTATGTTGACAATGGAGATAATATGCCTTTTTCCTGCAGTCTCTAATTATGTTCCATATTTCGGAACTTTTCAGGTGACAGCCTAGGAAGAGGTTCTGAGAGCACAAATATGATGGAGAAGAGCCAATAAGCTATCTAGACAGTACAAAGGAGGGGAAAAGAAGAAATCAGGAACATCATATCCCACCTTTGTTCTCTGAATTGACAGGATGGGAGGAATTCTCTTGGATTTGCCAGGAAGCCTGGATACTATGAACAGACAAGCTAGAATGATTTCTAAGTGTTGATGAAATTACATCACAGGAAATGTTGTTTGAATTTTACAAATGTGTTTCTTTTTCTTTATTCTAATTTTACTGATATACCAATCATTGATACAGTATGGGATAGCATCACTATCAGTATTATCAAGTTGTTATTACAAATGTGGATTAATTCTTATTATAATTTATCAGACCAACTCCTGTACTACCATTGACCCTTCTCTGAAAATAGCTATAGAAATATGAAATTGGAATCTAAAAATAGATTGGTGTTCCACAAAAGAATGAGTAATGTTTGCTAAAATATTACTCAGGTTCAATAGCTTGTGGGAAGGAATGTACAGGATGGAATTTCAGCTAAAGGAAAAAATGGATTATATTGCACTTTGTGAAGGTTATAGGTGCATGTAATGTATGTTAAATTCTCAAAGCACTGTGTGTTCTTTGATGCTGGCTTTTGATCGTGGTTATTGTTTGGACTGTGATCCCACTTTGTGTTTACTAGAGAAGTATGCTTCTAGCTCTCATAAGGTTAAGTTTAAAAATAAACCATATGTGCCATTTAACTCCTTGTTACAATTTGCAAATTTTGTCTTCTACATAACAACTCCTCAGATACCTGAAGACAATTATCATGTCTCCCTACAGTCCTTTCTTCTCCAAATCCATATCTAAATGTACCTAACACTTCCAACATTTTCCTATATATATTTTCAGACATCTTATCATATTCTTCCCATCCTCTCTGGGCACACTCCAGTTTGTCAATGTCATTCCTAAAGTGAAATGACTGAAACTATACACAATATTCTAGGTGCAGTTTGATCTACACAGAATAGAGAGAAAATATTTCTCTTGATCTTGACACTATAGTTCTGTGGATACTTGAAGGAAAGTATGGAAGTTGACCTTGATAGAGAGATGCAGGAACCATTATTTAGGTGAAAGGGGCTGAAGCATTTTTTAAGTGCAGAACCAGATAACTTTCAAGTGGTCAGGCAGATGCCTCCCTAATTCACTGAAATATGAGGAGGAGGAGGAGGAGGAGGAGGAGGTACAGCACAATCAGACTTGCAAAATTCTGTTATTATAGTTAAAAGTAGTTTTAGCCTTCCTTGGAGATAGGACTGGTCTACCTAGTGTCCTGACAATACTGCCTAGCATTGCATTCACACTGTTAGTTCATATTCAGCTTGTCAACTACCAAGAAATCCAGATCCTTTTCACATATATTGCTGCTCAATATGGTCCCTGCCATCCTACATTCATGTCTTAGTTTTTGTCTACCTAAATGTTTTATGTCATTGGAAACTTGTTTCACTTGATTTAGAGTCATTGACATATATTCACTGATTATATTTGTTCAAACAGTTTTGTCTCCATCTAATGATAGCATAGTCCAGCCCACATCTTACATTTTCTCTAACAGAATGTCATGGGAAGCTTTGATAAATCTTTCTTGAATTCAAGGTACACCATGTTCACTGCATTTTTGTGGTTAACTAAACTGATTATTCTATCAAAAAAGGAGATCAGTTTGGTTTGGCATGTTTTATTCTTGATAAACCCATGCAATGTTCTGCCAAACAATACATTCTTTTCTAAATGTTTATAAACTATTTTATAATCTGTTCCAGAATTTGGTCCCATACTGAAGTCAAGCTGACCAGTCTGTAGTTACCCAGGTCATATTTTCCCAATTTTTGAAAATGGGAACATCATTTGTCCTTCTCCAATCTTATCCAACACTTATCTTCCATAATTTCTTAAAAATCACAAAAAGAACACCAGGATGTCCTACAGATTTTTCTTCCAGACTCTCAGATGTAATTGATCTGTTCCTGGAAATTTAAACTGGTCCTATGTAGGATAACCATGTGTTTCCTAATCATTTCTTTACTTCCTTGGATTGCCTCTTTCTCCTCTTCCTTCTTTCTGGATGAATTTGAAGATGAATTAAAAACTATTTTTGTTTTGTTTTGCTTTTCTTTTTTCTTTTTTGGCATTTGAGATATTGAACTGAAGAGTAGTTTGAAAGTAAAATCAACTGAAAGTCAACTTAAAGGTCTTAAGTGGGTATTGATACAAATGAAAAAAAATGAATGAGCACATACCATAATTACATAAGCCTGGGAAGAGTGATCTTCCTACACAAGTTCATGACACAAATGGAGAAGCATGCCCATTTTGTCTGGATAGAAAAAATATAACACATGAAGCTGCCTCATCCTTGCTTGTTGTTTAATCTATTTTCCTTTCAGCAAAGCATTCTTTTTTTTTTTAACTTCCTCAGACAACTTGAAATGATTTAGAAGACATAAGGCCAAGATTGCTAAGCTCTTTGTATGCAAACAGTGGAACAATAGAGAGAAAAACAGGAAACTGTGTGTAGACTTTAAAAAGAAACTAAAGGAGACAGAATGAATATGCTTTTATTTCATGTATATATAATTTTTATGGGTCAAAAGTACAATAAATTGTCATAGGAAGAATCTTACTGGAAGTACTTATTTTTCTTACTAATAAATATATTGAAAACATCATAGAATTAATTCCTAGTTCAAATGACAATGAAATGTTGACCCCCACTGTTGTCTCTTCCTTTTATATTGCATTTCTCTTATCCTCATTCTGGAAAGTTAGTAATCAGCAGATATTAACAGGAGAACTGAGACAGCAAAGTGTATACTTATGTAATAACTTTCAGTTCTTGTGTCCCTAGATATCAACAATATAATTATTTTAAAAAAAAATTTACTGACTGGACCTAAAGCAGATTTTCCCATCCTGGTTCCTTCCAGATTACTGCCAGATTATCTTGAAAGCTGCAGTCCAAGTCTTCTAGATTATGCTGTTTTAGGGAAAGATTGTAATTGTAGTTTGTTTTAAAAAGTAAAGTTTGATTTTATTTATCTCTTGTGAGGAGTGGGAAAAGGAGGAGCTGATTGCTCTAGTCAAATGTATTAACCCTACAGGGTCAGGAAGTGCATTATAGGATTTATTTCTTTTTATTATTTTTTCTTGCCAGTAAGGAACACAAACTGTAGGACTCCTCTGTCTCACACACACAAGAGCTAGGGGTGCGAACACCATGTAAGGGCACTTCCCTGGAAGATAGGAGGTGATGTTAGCATTAACTACCAAAGTGCATACCAAGGTAGAAACCAGAGCTAGGGCGTGTAGCCCCAGAGAACTTCTGGAACAAAGGGATGAATTCTCAAGCCTTTGTCCTTAAGGTTGGAATACTACCACTACATGTATATAGAAAACAACTGAAGAACCATACACTTCCAGATGTTATAGGTGTGAAAGACTGTGCAGAGATGGAGTCAGGGAAGAAGAGTTCAGTTTATTTAAGAAGAGGAGACTTTTTATGAGAGGTGTGGGAATAAAATATTTCAAAGAAACTCCACCATAGTTACCTCACTATAACTTTGGTTTTCAGGATTCTGATTTTTTTTTTTTTAAAGTTGAGACTAGCATTAAGGATACCTTCCTGAAATTTATGTAGTTCTTGCTTCCTTGGTTTATGTGGGGCTTGATAAGAGTAAAAAAATGAGGGATATTGAAAGCTATAGTTCAGCAACATCTAGATGACCACCAATGATTTAGAAGAATGCAGATTTAATCGAACAAAATTATCATTTTCAGTATTTTCAGTTATAAATTAGTTTGGACTGATGGTATTAACTGTAAAAATGATTTTTTATTCTAAAATAAAGGCAGTATTGAGAACCAATATAAATAATGTGCTATTTTTTTTGTATCAGAGGCAATATGCCATGGACTTCAAAGAAAAGAAAGAAGACAAGGTTTAAAGACTAGGGAGTGGCCATTTAAAATAACAGAATAAATGAAATGTGTAAAGCTATGAAACACCTACTGTTTTAAAAATGGTTCTTTAAGAAATGCTAAAATTTATCTATTTGCTAATTGACAGTGGCAATGAATAAGTATAACTGATAAAATAGTACAGTCACTACTCATATAGCGACTACCTCAGTTAGTGACCATTTGCAAATACAACGGTAATAAACAGTAATAAACAAAATCATTTTCTAATCAATTTGTGCATTTGCTACCAATTTCCTGTGCCTGAAGACAAAAGCCTTCAGTGTGAAACTGATTAAGGTCTGGTCAGTTTCAGGCAGCAGTGCAAGCCAGTGGGAGGGTTCTTAATCAACTAATAAGTTCACATTGCTGAGCTTGTTAACTTGCGGTTAGCACTTTTTAGGGTCACATTGCGCTGCAGAGAAAAGCAGCTCAGGAAGAGATATCATATTTAAGCTTTCTCTCTGCCCTGTGAGAGGGCAAAAAAAAAAAAGTGGGGGGGAAACAGCTCAGGCACAGGACACCAGTGATCTTCACAGCTTCTCTCTCTCAGTCACATGTTCACTTACTGACCATTTAGCTTAATGACCAAGTTGTTGGAACAGAATGCAGTTGCTAAATGAGGAAAGGGTGTATAGAGAAAACAGCATCACATGAATGGCATCAGAAAGAGCCTGGGCTTGTGCACTATTCATCCTCGGTCCTCATTTCCTTTGTCCTCCAAGGCTTTTGATGATGTTTAGCAGCAAAACCAGGGTTTTCTGATTCATCTGAATGGACAGGCTATGAGAACAAGTCTTAATTGCCATCTGCACTTGCGGTAAAAAAAAATTGTGCATTGTAAATTTACAGTACATAATTTGGTGAATTAAGGTCTGTATTATATAAGCTGTCCTTAAGATTTCTGTTTGAAAAAGGTAGAATATAATCATCAAGCAAATAAATACTTTTTGTGACTTTCTAGCTAGTTTGATACAGGAAAAATGTCTGTACTGGTATTCTGTTTTTGCTTTGGGTTGCTCTTTGAAACTGCCAATTTAACAAATTAATCTTGGGTGGTGGTAGGAGAATGGAAATTGCCTAATTAATAAAATGCCATATTCATAAGAGATGCAACATATTAAGAAAAGGATCTCTGTGTTTAAGAACAGTAAATAAAATAAAATAAAATAAAATAATAATAATAATAATAATAATAATAATAATAATAATAATTGATTTAGAAGTCACCTGATTGTGGTGATCTTCAAAGATATTGGGCTATAAATTCTATCACCTCCCATCAATAGGAGGTGATGCCACAACTCTAAAGACATAATTTGGAGAAAAATATTTTAAAGTCATGTTGTCTGAAGATTGGTGAATATTTGATAGAAGTAGCAGTGGAAATTGTAGAGAATATGTTGTCAGGAGAGATAAATTGATGACTTTTGATCAGGTCAGGCTTATAGGCTTGCCTGAACTATGCATTTTACTTTTCACATTGCTATCAGACACTTTTTACATCAACTAACAAAATACAATTTTTCATGTCTTGGATTTTTTTAACAACATAAATGCATTGATATTAGAAGATAAGTATGTTCCAGCTTTAATTTCCAAAATAAGAACAGATCTAAACTTTCTAGAAGAAGGACAAAATAAATATCATAATAAAGAAAATCACTTTTCACAAGGATTGAAAAATTAGATGTACATACAATAACCCAGTTGAAATGCAGTCATCTTTCTCTGTCCACTAAAGGACTGTATGTAATATATAAAACTGCAGCAGCCTGAACAATTATTAGAAAACAGGGTTGCTTTTATTGTTTATTTCATACAGCCCCAGTGGGGTGTTTTGTTTTGTTTTTGGCTTTGAAATTGTTGCACTCTAAAAAATGCAGATACCAGCTGCTATGGAAAAAAAAATCTATTTGCAAGACTGTGTGACGTTGCTTAAAATAAAGAAGAAAAGTCAATAACTTACTTTCTGCAAGAGAAGAATTTCCTGCACATTTGTTTCCCAAAGACTTAACATTGTCTGAAATAGCATGGAACAGTTTATTATCCTCAAGAAAAAATACTGACGCCCTCTTAAAATGCAATGCTGTTTGACTGAACTGGTGCCTCTTATTTAAGTTTCATCACCCTTTCCATCATAAATTCTATGAAAGAAAGGAGTGGGTGTAGTATTTATGACTTCACTAGACCGAATCCATCACATCAGTTTTAGGAAAGTTTTATTTTTTTATATAAACTATTAGAAGGCAAAGGGACAAAAATCAATATAGAACCATTTTATTACTTCCAGATGAGAGAAAATAAGACAACACTGTGATGTCCTCCAATTTTTCCCATATGTAATCAGAACTGAAAATATTTTTCCCATCTTTAGTTTCAGTGTAGTGGGACTGATTTCAATTCTGACACCATAGGATTGTTGAAAACCCTCTACTATCCAAGCCTCAGCAGATGCCTCCCTTAATGACTGGAAAACAAAACACCAGCCTCAGACATCATCTTTATTAATAAGAATATGTCAATCCCCACATAGGACACAATAAGTTTCTTACAAAAATAACAGGCAGCAGTCCATCTCTTCGCTTGCCCAGAAAAAAGACAAAGGCAAGTTGAAGTGATAGAAAGCACTCAGAAGGGCTAGGCTGGGGTTAAACAGAGTTGTTTCGGGAAGCAACCATAATTTGCCTTCTGCTAAACGGATGTTTTGAGACTGTCCATGCTAGCAATGGTAGCCATTTTGTGATAATGCCCATGTCATGCTCTCAAAATTTCAAATGTTACTCACCAGCCAAAGAATCTATAGAGAACCACAGAGATGACCTTGGAGAAGGATTGTGGCAGTTAATAAAACATGAATTAAGTCTGGGAAAGGAAGAAGAAAGAAACTTAAAGTGACTCCACCT
Organism: Liasis olivaceus; assembly: GCA_030867105.1. Classification (NCBI taxonomy): domain Eukaryota; kingdom Metazoa; phylum Chordata; class Lepidosauria; order Squamata; family Pythonidae; genus Liasis; species Liasis olivaceus. The sequence continues at coordinate 62,968,894 of CM061352.1, read as the reverse complement.
TGACTCTCTTTGGAATAAAAGGAAGGAAAGGGAAAGTGCGGTCAAGCTTTCAAGATTCTGTTACTATAGCTTGTATCAATAAAATAGAGTTCCAGTATGTTTTGTGGGGTCTGTTTTCTGAACTGGCCTGCCTTGAAGGGCTGACTGAACCTGAGTATCCCTGCTGTATTAGTATAGGAGTGCCATACACCCAGGAACACACTTGTCCCATTTCCCAGACAAAAAAAATGTCTCCTGTAACCAGTGTGGAACTTAGTCAAAGTCTGCTGGTGGACAATCATTACACTCTGATTGCAGCCTTTCTGTCTGTGGGATTTTATGACTGTTAGACCTGTAGGCTTTCTGCAATTGTACTTCTAATTATAGGTTTTCACTGCTGTAGTGTCTAATGAGGTTTCATTCTATGTCCAGATTTGGCTAATCCACTTGTCATAACTGTTTCTAAACTAGGATAACTTTTGATTCATATCCTAATAAACTCCTCACTGGATTTTGCAGCGCTTCTTTTGGAAACTAACGTTAATCACTTGTCCAGAAGCTGCAACTGATGCAGAATACAGATACCAGGTTTTTATGTGCACAGCTATTATCATGTAACCTCAGTCCTACAGCAAAGCATTTGCTGCCCATAAGTCACCAAGTAAAGGAGTTATGATTTATTTTCAAAAATCTTTATGATGTAGGCCCAAGTAAGAGATTCTCTCCCAGTAGTTTCCCAAAAGCTCCTGCTTGTAGTTCTACCTGCATATTCAGCCTATTCAGTGATCATTAAACCTAGAGCGTCCTAGGCATTAGCACCCCAGTTCTGAAATTCCCCATGGGGAAATGTGGTTAACCTCCTATCACGGTATAGACAACAACTAGAAATATATCTTCCCCCAGCTCTATAATATGGTTTGAGAGCTATACTTTTCTATATTTGTCTAGAAAAACTTTTTTTTTAATTAATTTTTTTTTAAAATATGATGCCGCTCACATGAGGTTCCTACAAATATAAGGTCTTTCCTAATCCCTGTCCCTGAGCAAGTCCTGGTGCAAGTCTTAAGATGTAGAAGCCCAGCCATGTCAGGTGTGTCTGACAGAACTTCATCAAGCTATAGATTACCAAAGTTGGAAAGAAACATGCCTTCTCCAGATCTTGATCAGTTTACAGTGGTAGATGAGGACTATCATGGTGTACTATGATTTACCTTATCAAGAAACAATTTGCCATCAAGGCTAGAAGTCTATATTAACAGGCAATGCTGATGTCAGGTTGAGAAAGAAAGTAGGAAAGGCAACTTTAGTAGAGTTCCCTTTCCATCACCACCATAATCCAGTTATGAGTTTTTTTCCTCTAGACCCAGATCCCACTGTCACACAACAGGAAAGCAAACAGGTGTTCATGATTTTCATTCACTGTCACTGACCAGAAAATACATATAACAGATACTGTAGTAAGTGGGTAATAGGATAAAAATTCTGTCAGCCAGCAATGTATCACTTAGTAGGTACTTCGTGCTTCTGACCATTGATGCTGGCTCTCTTCAATTCTGTGTTCCAGATGCTAGGAATTAACAGCATTGGATGAAAACTGCAATCCTGACCTGCTTGTGAACTTTCCCTGTAACATTTGGCAGGGTTCCTTGAAAAAGTATAAAGCTGAGTTGAATAAACTGAAGAATGAAGCTTTATTCTATTTCTCTTATTCTTGTTATGAATTTCCTGTTAAATTTATGCCAGAATTGGTTACCCTGAGGTTACCTGACCATTTTTTCAGATCTGACAAAAGTGATGTCCCACCTGGTGATGAGTCTTCATGAGACTTGAGATAGTTTCAGAAAGATAGATGATGATCAGTAGAGAACAACAGATTTCAGTTTGAGCTAACCGGAGATGCAGAAATACACACATACACATACACACACACACACTATATATATAGAGAGAGTGTCTGGATAGCATAGTGGTTAGAACACTGCCTTTGATACAGGAGACCGGGGTTCAAATCCTGGCTGGTACCTACCTTACCAGTAGGGGTCCTTGGGCAAAGACCCCCTAACGCTTCACCTGCCTACCTCATATATGAGAGCGATATGAACTAAGAGAGTCATGATGGCTGAGACGTCGCCCAGATTAACAAGGTCTGCATCAGATGTTGGGGAACCAGGACAATCTGACGATAAGTGGGCTACTGGAACAAACCATACATGGACAAGACAAGAGAACTTGGAATTGATGGAATGCTACTACAACAGCAGACCTAATGAGAGGGGATATATGAAATGTATAAGGGAACTATGGATAGACAGAAGGCCTACATCCACACTAACTGAGAAACAACTAGTTACCCAGTGCTTCAACATAGTGAAAAGGAAGCTGCTCTCACAACTTGAGATAGACCAACTCCACATTACAACCTGGACTCAAGCAGACCTAGAAGAACAACTGGATGTGCAGCCAACACCTGAAGCTGAAATGTCACCGCCACTCCCTCCATTACAAAGCACAGCAGCTGATATGAGGCATAAGATCATGAATAAACTAGCTACAGTCAACCCTCAAGACTGGTTACCAAGGTTCAGTGGAGAAGTACCATCAGATAGTATGCTAGAAGATACCAATAGAGCCCTCCAGACAATCCCTACTACCACCATAACTGAAACCAATGAATTGGTATACACTATAGCCACTGTAATCCTGGAAATGCTTGGCTACACAATCAAGAAGAACAGCAGTACATAACCCCCCTGGAAAATGATATTGGAGGCTAAGATCACGGCAACTCATGAAGATAGGCCAGAGGAACAAATAATGGGCTGCTGTGATGTATACTTTGCAGATAAAATCACTTGCATCCACTCAGAGATCCTGTAACAATGTTGACAGAATAGACAGAAGGGCAGAACTGATAGCTATGTCTGTTTCAGGGCTTAGTTCCATCTGTCTGTATCACCATACTGTGGTCTGTAGTTGCTGGTTAGCAACTATTTTATAGAATCATTTGATCATACAGTAGGCCCTTTAGGCCATAGGTCCCTGGTCACTACAGGAGTCCAAAGTAAAGCATCCAAGACAGACAGTTAAGCCTTTGCCTGAACACATCCTATGAAAAGGAGACATCAGTGTTAAGAGACTGGCCTTGGACCCAACTATATTGGACAACTATCATCTAGTCTCCAGACTTTCATTTTGAGGAAAAGTAGTTGAGAAGGTGGTAGGGCAGCAGTTACAAAATATTCTCAAATAAGTTTCCTATCAAGGTTCATGCCTGGGTATGTGTTGAAAAGGGCACTGATTGCTCACATCAAAGCCTAGTGACAGGATTGGATTGGGAAAGTGCAATGCTACTCGTTCTATTAGATCTTTTGGTGACTTTCAATACTATCAACCAAGGTTTCCTTATAGTCTATCCATGAGTTAGGAGTTGAAGGAATCATTTTACATGGTTCTGGTCATTTCTGTGAACAGAGAATGTATGGGGTATGGCAGGATGAGCTACCATGATATGGGAGGACATGAGGGAGGAGGAATGGGGTACCACAAGATTTGACCCTCTTCCTTATATTATTTAAAAGCTACATGAAGCTTATGGGAGAGGTTGCTTCATGATTTGGGAAATGGTATTATCAACATCCATACAATCCCCAATTAAATATACCCCCAAGCAAATGAAAGATGTGATAGAAATTTGAGTTGGTGTCTGGAGGAAATAAAGGTCTGGATTGGAGAACCATGCCAAGACTCAATTGAGATGGAATGGCTGTTGATTCAGAAGCCAATAGTCCAGGACAGTATCAACAGCTGTAGATGGGCTGTTATTCTCCAGAAAGAGCTGGGCTCCTCATGGACTCACAGCTTCTGCTGAAATAGCAGGTGGAAGCTGTAGCCAAGAGAGCCTTTGACAAGCTCCCAACATCACTTATGACCTTTCCTGAAACAGAAAGCACTAACAATGGACACTCATGGTCTTACCATCTCATCCTTGGATGACTGTAATTTACCTGCATGACTGCCCAGAAGCTGCAGCTGCCACAAAGTGCAACTTCCTGCATGCTAACAACAATACAATGTTGTCATATTATACAAGAACTGCTGGATTGTTTGTTGGTGTTACGCAAGATCCTGCTTTTAACCTACAAAACCCTTCATGTCTTTGGGCCTGGTTATTCTGTGACCACTGACTTTAAATGGAATCTGATTATCCTCTGACAAAAACTGCCACTTGAACAATGATTGTACTTTGCAGTTTTACAAGCAGATGATTTTTTATTCCAAGCTTATAGTCTAAAATAGGTTTATTTATTACACTAAGATATGGTTTATTTAACCTTGAATTACTGAATGAAGCATAATGGCTGGGTTCATGCATCATGCAACACCAATCATTGTTTATAAACATCAATAATTTGGTTTGTGCTATGCACCAAGCTAAAACAAGCCATATTATAGGTTAATGTGATGTGTGAACTCAACCACAATGTGAAAGATGGTAGGATTCAGGACAGGAGAAACAAGAGCAATCGAAGGACTTTCTCCATTGCCAATTTGCCTGAAATGTAAATTGGAAAAAAAAAAAAAAAGGAAGGGATGTCCTTGGGAAGTTACAAAGTGTTCTCCTTAATACTATGGAATATAAAGTAGACTTCAAATATTTACATTTAGGAGAATGATCACAGCAATGCTCTGTCTTCCAGCAGGAGTGGAAAAAGGTGATCCCTTGTGAGCCTTAACATGCTTTCTCTAATAATATTTACCTAGGGATTCTCCTACACTGTATTTCAAGGGAATTTAGTTGCAGACATCTAGGTATTCAGGTAACGAAATGTCTACAAGCAAACACCAAGTTCAGAGAGCACCAAGGACTCCACAGTTCAACCCTGAGATACATATATTCTCTTCTATTTCAGATTTATTTTTCAACAGCAGTGTAATAAAGATTAAAATCCAGCCGCACAGACACTTTTTACAGCATCAATCAAATGAACTATTTCACCATACGGTTCTAATAATTTTCATAATTCCACAGCAAGACTTTCAGACTTCAGTGTATGGGGTAAACAGATGAACTTGCATTCTAAAATGGCTTAACTAAATGGCTTACCATGCAATTAAATTTCAAACGGTTGCCTAGTACAAGTCAGATTTAACACGAAATTCAAAGGAATGTAAATGTGACTAGGACTAGATCAATTACCTTCAATTTGAATATATATTAAATCCAGATAAGCATGAAAAGTGGATTATGATAGCATTTGTTCCGATTAATAGGCCAGCTGGTATACAACATACATTCCACCGGGACAAGAAAATATCTAGATCTTAATTCATTCCCTGCTGATTCTGTTGCATGGCACTGGCAGGCACAAAGATTATATCTTAACATATGCCCTTTGATAAATTTAAGACTAGCTATTCTTATGAACACGTGATGAAAAAAAAAACATAAAACGTCTCAAACAATTTCAAAAATTCATAGTTTATTACCTCTAGTTACATATTATATTGCATAAATACTCTATCTTGTTATATGTCTTTTTTTTTAAAGATAACTTAAGAGATTTTTTAGACAAGAAATATAAAAATAAATATTCATTACAGTATATGCATTTGTTATCAATTATAATCCTTCTCAGAAGGGAAAGAATTTAAATACTTATAAAGTATGTATACATTTTAGTAATATATTTTACTATATACATATGAAGAGACATATTCTCTCATAGTCAATAGCCTAGCACATAGTTTTAAATATGCAGATATTGGCAAACTGCTGTGGATGGACCTGCCTATCCCCCAGCTTAATCTTCCCTGCTTTACAAATGATTTGAGCAGTGTAAAGTTGTTGTATGCAATGAGACAACTTAGGGCCTTCCAGATATTTTGTGACTGTTAACTCTTGTAATTCCCAACCAGCATAGTATTTGGCTATGCTGGCTAAGCACATCTGGAATTCATCAGGTTATGGAAAGCTGTAATAAGAGATGTTCCATTTATAGTGGAATTTTATATGTTTGCAAAAGGTCATATGTAAGCATGTTACTGCTGACCACCATGGTAACTGTATGTGAAATGGCAGCTTGTCAGAATTTACTTCATGAAGAAGCCAGCTTTCATATAGAAACTATGCATGTGCTCCAAAGCTGTTTGATTTTGCCAATCTTTTGGAGCAAAGGTGGCATAAATACAGATACCAAAAAAAAAAAAAAACCCCTATCTAAACCATTCCAACTGATATGTGGCTTTGAAGGTGTTGTCACTGTAACTCTACAGAATAAACATACTGACTGCAAGATATCTCTTAAGAGAATTAAATACTTTCTAATGTTTGGAGCTTCAAGCATCCAGTACTACTTGTTTTGCCTGTCTGTGAACAATATAGTTGAAAACTTTGTATAAATAATGTGGTTTTGTTGCTTGTTAAGTAGGCAAGACCTGACCAATAATTAAAGAACTGGCTTTTCTTCCCCACTTTGATTAAGAAAGGAATTTTATCAGTACCACAGTATAATTTCCAGAAGTAAAAAAAAGGCAAACGTGTTTAAGTTTGTTTTGGCCATTGCCTATGTTCTGTTTAACTGGTAACAAACTAATATGAGGAAATGTGTGTTTCTGAGTTTGCTAGCAACTAATCTGGCATTTTCATCTACTGTTCATTGACAGGATTCCTTCCCACTCCACTGTGATTTAACACCATCTAATAATATTTGCACCGTCCCATCTCAGTGAATCTACTGTGAATTTCCACATACAAATTATAGTTGCTACCTCTCACTTCAATTTCAGTGCTTTGGTCTGAATATACATACATACATACATCTTTAGATTTGTTATACTTTAGCTGCAATGTATATCATTACAAAAGTCTATTAAATGTTTTGGCTTTTTTGAAAGGTCACAGCTTTCGTATGTCAAAATAGTACCATCAAAGGAAATGCACTTTAATAATCTCTTTTTGAAACCCTTCCCACATGTCTTAGAACATGGTGACCAGTCTCCCAGCTGCCATCGCGGGCATGGTGTGTCTGCACATGGTCGAATATCACTTGGTTTGAGTTCTTTCGCACAGTCTGAGGCAGGTTGTCCACTAAGGTCTCTGCATTCTACAGATCTTCTCTGCCAGCCAGTACCACATGACTTAGAACATTCTCCCCATTCTTCAATAATCCATTCTGATAAAATTGTCTCCTTGATTGCATTGAAAGATTCAGTCTTACTGAAAGGCTCCTCAGACCCCAATTGTATTGATTTCTTTATAAAATAGGTATATTTGATTTTAGATCGAAATGAATTGCCCACAGTAAGGACCTGTATTGTTAATGATTCCTTCAGTGGACTGAAGCTCCGAATTCTTTCCAGAGAAGCAGATGAACCACTATATCGCAAAACACTGCCTTTGTAGGTAATATCTTGCTCCACTGTTGACAGTGTATAGTCACCATTGAGAATATAAATACCATCAGCAGCTTTGATTGCAAGGAAGCTACCATCTTGCCGTGTACCCCTATTATTTCGTTGCTTCACTTCTATGTTTGTTGCCCCAGCAGGAATCACAGCAACATCATGGTAACCAGGTCTACAGGGAAGAAGAAGAGCTATAGTTGAATACCAGCACTTCTTAATTATTAAGGACTCCTATTACATGCAAGAACTTAGGTTGAATCTGAAAATAATCTATCTTGATAACCTTGTAACTAAAAGAATATACTAACATAAAATTTATAAGTAGTTGATCTACAATATTGGTTCTTAAACTGATTTGGTTAAACAATTCAAATGAAAAAAGTATTTCATGATAATGAGAAGGGTGACAAACTCCCAAAGTCTGAAAACACACCTGGCATTAGAAAACGTTCCAGATACTTTCTTGCAGGTAGATCCATTGCCTCCACAGATACCACATTTATCAAACTTCTTACTGGATCCTATGATGCGATCACATCCTGCTTTTATACATTGTCCTTGGACACAGACTGAAGTGGAATCTGGACTACATAAAGTTCCGTCCACCACCTTTAAAACAAGGAAGACTTGATTAGAAGTTTATCTTAGTATTACAAAGTTTATCATTAAGCTTTTAAAGTACTGAGCACAATCCAGTCAGAGTTAATCACTTTTAAGTTTCAGTTCAAATCAGACTGTCCCTGGGGTTCATATATCATGTTACTGTGTGTTATGATACAGTGCCATTATGATTTATAAATCTGGTTTACAGTCCATTATTTTGTATGAACATGACCAAGTGTTTAATCAATAAATTATAACCAAGAAAGTGATGGTTTAGCTTAATGTATGAACAAAGACAAAAAGTGCACAACTGTACTACACTCTGACAATGTAATACTGCAATCTTTTTCTGCAATTATCTTGTGTCTGAAATGTAAATAAAATCAAAATGGCAGTTCGTGAGCATATAAGGTGCCAGGAGACATCAAGTCAAAAAATGCCTTTGAAACACATTAGACAAAAACCCAGCATGACAGATATATTATCAATATGTAAATACTTATGCAAGCCCTAAAGAAGATTGGTTATGGAAAAACTTTTTCTGACATTGGAGTAGGAATAGGATGCATGCATAATTCGGCAATCCAATTCTGAAATAAAAATAATCTGTGTGAACTTGTTGGGGAGTGAGGAGGAAGATGAATTTTCACTCTAAAGTTAGAGTTCTCCATATCGTTGGGCAGGCATTGTCAGAACAAGCAGCAAAATCCCTATTTTGGGCAGCCAGTTGCACACAGATGTGCATGAAAAGAGTATAAAGGGCAGTTAATTGTTTTTCGTCTCTCTCTCTAGATCAACCTTTCCCAGGCTGATGGGAAATGGTGGGAATTGTACTAGGCTGGGGAAAAAAATATAAGTAAATGTATTTATATTCCCTAATGACAAAATTAAGACCTTCATCTTTTAGCGTTTCTGTCACCAAAAGCTTACATTTATATATATATTGATTGATTGATTGATTTGGCCACCTAACTTGCAACAGCAACTCCTTAAAACTGGATAGAAGCATAAAAAACAAAAGAACTAAAAACAGAACACCGTGAACCATACACCCCCCCCCCCCCAGTAACCTGTTTTTAATTAATTCCTTAAGAATAGTGGCTTACATTTTTTTTAAACCAAATCATCTTAATATTGAAAATATGCAATTTCAAATTCAAAATAGCATATTGAGAGAAAAACAACCCATCTAGCATCTAAAATGGGCTGTCTCAATTATTTCAGAAGTGCTTCAAGCTAGAAACACTGTCATGAAACAACTACAGGTGAAACTCGAAAAATTAGAATATCGTGCAAATGTTCATTTATGTCAGTATGGCAACTCAAAAGGTGAAACCAATATATAAGATAGACGCATTACATGCAAAGCGAGATATGTCAAGCCTTACTTTGGTATAATTGTGATGATTATGGCGTACAGCTTATGAAAACCCCAAATTCACAATCTCAGAAAATTAGAATATTACATGACATCAATAACACAAGGATTGGAAATAGAACAATATCGGACCTCTGCAAAGTATAAGCATGCATATGTACTCAGTACTTGGTTTGGGCCCCTTTTGTAGCAATGACTGCCGCAATGCGGCGTGGCATGGATGCTATCAGCCTGTGGCACTGCTGAGGTGTTATGGAAGACCAGGATGCTTCAATAGCGGCCTTCAGCTCCGCTGCATTGTTCGGTCTCATGTCCCTCATCTCTCTCTTGGCAATGCCCCATAGATTCTCTATGGGGTTCAGGTCAGGCGAGTTTGCTGGCCAATCAAGCACAGTAATCCCATGATCATTGAACCAGGTTTTGGTACTTTTGGCAGTGTGGGCAGGGGCCAAGTCCTGCTGGAAAATGAAGTCAGCATCCCCATAAAGCTCGTCTGAGGAAGGAAGCATGAAGTGCTCCAAAATCTCCTGGTAGACGGCTGCATTGACCCTGGACTTAATGGAGCACAGTGGACCAACACCAGCAGATGACATGGCTCCCCAAATCAACACAGACTGTGGAAACTTCACACTGCACTTCAAGTATCGTGCATTGTGTGCCTCTCCATTCTTCCTCCAGACTCTGGGTCCTTGGTTCCCAAATGAGATGCAAAAGTTGCTCTCATCAGAAAAGAGGACTGTGGACCACTGGGCAACAGACCAGTTCTTTTTTTCTGTAGCCCAGGTAAGACGCTTCTGACGTTGTTTGTTGTTCAGGAGCGGCTTGACAAGAAGAATACGACATTTGAAGCCCATGTCCAGGATCCGTCTGTGTGTGGTGGCTCTTGATGCACTAACTCCAGCCTCAGTCCACTCCTTGTGAAAGTCCCCAACACTTTTGAATGGCCTTTTCCTGACAATCCTCTCCAGACTGCGGTCATCCCTGCTGCTTGTGCACCTTTTTCTACCGCACGTTTCCCTTCCACATAACCTTCTATTGATGTGCTTTGATACAGCACTTTGGGAACATCCAACTTCTTTTGCAATTACCTTTTGGGGCTTTCCCTCCTTATGGAGGGTGTCAATGATGGTTTTCTGCACAACTGTCAGGTCAGCAGTCTTTCCCATGCTTATGATTTCTACTGAACCAGCCTGAGAGACCATTGAAAGGCTCAGGAACCCTTTGCAGGTGTTATGGATTCATTAGCTGATTAGAGTGGGACACTTTTTGCCTAGAATATTAAACCTTTTCACACTATTCTAATTTTCTGAGATTGTGAATTTGGGGTTTTCATAAGCTGTACACCATAATCATCACAATTATACCAAAGTACGGCTTGACATATCTCGCTTTGCATGTAATGCGTCTATCTCATATATTGGTTTCACGTTTTGAGTTGCCATACTGACATAAATGAACATTTGCACGATATTCTAATTTTTTGAGTTTCACCTGTATTTGGAACTTGAAATAGGATACTTTTATATTCAAAACAAATTGAATTAAAAACACTTTGTACCACCACTTCAGAGATTATAAAACAAACTAAGATTTTCTGTTATGAAAAATATCTCTCTTCAGGCCTTTAAGCTTTATATTATACTTTTTTCTTAGTAACTTCATAATGGAAACCAAATCAGAGGCATTTGAGTGTTTTTTAGAGGTGAAATGTTTAGTAATTATACTGTATATTGCTAAGATATCAAGTATGATCTTAGCAGATGGCAGCAGGTGGCCAACCTTGTCTGGATTAAAAAGCAAAAGGTCAGGCCAGGTACTTGGATGGGAGGAAGCAAGACAGACTGTGGAGTTGAAAAACATCAAAATAAATCAATGGCAAATCACTTATGTGCTATTGCAAGAAAACAGCATGGTTGTTTCAACAAAGTCACCATAGCTCTAGCTTGATTTGAAGGTCTCTTTACCCTTAGGACATTGACAAAGAGAACTGATGGATCTTAGGGCAGCATAGATATCATTTTTAATACATTTGGTATAAGAACAGGTAAACTACTAAGTAATTATTATTTGGGTAAATCTTGAATAGTAGAGTATAGGAATTTCAGTAAAATGTTAACTTGCCTATTAGAGAATGTGCCATTCGTCAGTTTTAGCAGTGGTCAAAGTTAATTAACACATATAAAACTCCTGATATGTATGATATGCACTCGTACCCACCTTTGGTTGAAGAACAAAAAAATAGCCGGTGCCTTTTGCAAGGCAAACAAGCTTGCATCTGTCTTTGGGAGAGACTCCAGCAAACTTAGGTGTCCATTCCACTAAAAGGCCAGTTCCAAAAGATTTGGAAATATCATTGTGAGCCTCACACTGTTCCTCCCTGAAAGTTTTGCCTGTAAATAGAAAAGACACTGATCAGGCTTGGGAAACTCATGTTTTATTTCATAACTGCATTGATAAAATAACTGTAAAACTTACTATTCTCTGGACAGTCTTCAATATTACAGGATCTATACCGCACACGCTTGCCTTCACAATACTTTCCTCCATTCTTTGGAACTGGGCTATCACACTCTCGCACAGAATATTGCACTCCTCCACCACATGTTCTTGAACACTCTCCCCAGGATCCCCATGAGCCCCAGCCTCCATGAACAGGGGTCTACAATTTGAAACGCAGAAACAAATTTGCATGTTAAACAAACTGAAAAACATTCATTTTAGGAGAAATAAGAGGATGGTAGCATAAAATTTAGAAACCGTTGAGGTTATGATCCTATTATTTATATAGTGTATTATGACTGTAGTGTTTTAAAAAAAAACAGGTAAGGCAACACCTTATCAGGCTATTTAAAACAGGTGAAAGGAAATAAATCCTATGCACATTTACTTATAACTAACACCTACTGAATCTAATGAATTTTGTTCTGAATGCTCCTACACTGGGTATTCTGATAAACTAAATTTGAGATACAAGATGTTTTATCTTTTGTAGATTACTCCAGTGTTGATTGCTAAAATATATAATTGTTTATTCTGACTTATTTGCTATTTTTATTAATTATTGTTAATTACTGAATAGTAACTTCATTTTAATCATGGTTTTGATAACTTTTATATGCAACACTAAATAAATAGTACTTCAAATTTTTTATCCAATTTTATATAGCTTATAAATCTCTTTCCTATCTTATTTTGTTTTAATTATTTTTTCTGATTTGTGTTTTTAAATATTAAAAGGAAAAAAGGAAAAATTAAAAAATTATTCTTTAAATGAAAAATTAAACCTGAGTAACTGAGAATGTTTTTCATCTACTCAACCACAAGCAAATAATGACTTACATCATATATCTTCTTGTCTGTTTTATTAACACACTTGCCATTCATGCACCATTTTCCCTCTTCACAAGTGGTACCATCTGCCCAAGGAAAATGTTTGGTTTGGCACAAAAGCAGTCCACCAGAGGTACCGGAACACCACAAAGTTGAACATGTGCTAGCTGCATCAGGACAATGTTTGGAATCCTCCCCAAATGTGAACTGGCACTGTCTATTAGCATCATACATTATGCCAGGTAGATCAGAAGGGAATGGCATTGGCTTGTGAGGTTTGTCCAGCAGACACTCGCCTGAAAAGAGCAAAGAAAAGCCATATTGTGACATCTGACTATTTTTCCTTTAAATATTGTAGCATCATCCATTGAAAGACGATAGAAACTAGAAGATATCTGTTCAAATGTCTGACCCATGAATTCACAAGAGAAATTCCAGTCTGTTGTCAACTTTACTGGTTTAAATTTCCATCTGTTAGCTTAAGCATGCTTACAAATATAAGAAGGTTATATGAAGCAAGATCAGTGGGCCACATATTTCAGCACTGAGTATTATTACTGAGAGCATTTCTTCAGAGTTAAGACATGGTATTCCCACCTTGTATTCTATCACTAAGATCCTGGCAACTTATGTCCTTTGCCACTTTAGAAGTACTAGAAACAAACACTGATATTAGTAGGCATTTAACCTATTAATGTTTACCAGGAAGATTTTGATAGTTCATTACAAAACTTTAAATGGGAACTTATGTTTAAACATAAGCAGGTAACAAGATCTATCACCTAGACATTTTATTTCCATTCTGTTAGACCAATGCTTCCAGGAAACAGGTCATTATAATATTAGGTAAATCAAATCAGAGCCTTCTGATATTTGGTAAGTTTGGGCACCCATTTATATTTAAGTTTTTGTTATGGCTAGGTATATCAGCTATATTAATCTTTCCCCTGAACCTATGATTCTCATCTTCTGGACTAACAGGGGCCCATGATATCCTATTTGTTTGGCTATAATTTAATGTTCTTCTAGCTGATTTGATACCTAAAAAAATACTTGAAAGCAACTAATTCTAATATTACAATGTGTTATCTCAAATAGAATTCAGCTAGAAATATAAGCAGGATATTTAAAACTTACCATGACCATTATCCAAAAAGGTAGTTATCATGTAAGCACTGCATGGAGACCAGGGATGGCTTCGATCCAAGTTGGAAAGCATAGATGCCATCATGTGAGAATTGCTATTTATACCATTAATACTGGCACACTGCTTTGCATCATCATGCGGCATATTAAACACATGGCCTTTAAGAAGAAAAAAAAAAGGGATGAACTCATCATGCATCAAAACTTGCAGTATGGTGTGTGCTTACTGGTTAGATTCATTACTGTTATGTGATACCACCACTGGCTAATGGTTTGTTCTGAGTTAGGTTCAAGGCATTGTCTGTCACCTATAAAGCTTTATATGGTTTGAGGCCTAGCTACCTTTGATGACTTCTATCGCAGATAGATTACGCTTGTCAAAAATGGATAAGCAAGGAATGCCTGCTGAAGGTCCCCATTCATCATGTTGATGATATAACGGGGGAGAGAACAGAAGTAGACCTTATTTTTGGAGGTTTCCCTCCTATGGAATAGCTTGTCCATAATACCCTTTACTTTCATGGTCTTTTGACCATGACTCTTGACAAACTTACTTTCAAGTTTGTCAAGAGTGGCTTTTCTCGAGAGCTGTTGGATACTGATCTTGGTTTGAGTGTGACATGACAATAGGAATGTTGTGTTTTGTTTTGTGTTCTTGTCCTATTGCTGATCGTTATACTATATAATTGGATAGTAAATACCATGTAATTTATTGTATTATTGTGCAACTTTTAATTCTACATTTCTTGGAGTCTGATGGATCAGATAAGTATTGAAATCCTATAGACCCATTTTAATGGTATTATGTTGTATATTTAATTTTATCTTAAGTGTTCAGTTTTCATTATGGCATGTAAGAACTGATATCAAAAGTGAAAGCCAATGTTCATCTCCTCTTTTACTGTATATGATAATTTAAAGATTTTTAAAAATGTTTTTCTGAAATCAAACTTTTTACAAATCCTATGCACAGATAACACCCAACTTTTATGTGAGTGTATTTTAAAACTCTCAGCCACTTTCCTCTATGAAAATTGAATTTACTTTTCATCATTGATAATGTTTACAATATTCAGTAGTTATTTTCACATACTGAGAAACAATTGGGCTCAGAGTTTTGTCCCAATGTTGGCAAACCTGGACTTCCATTGGTTTATATTACAAATGAAATAAACCTGCAGGATCGTGCATGAAAAGAAATCTCTCACCCTCTAGGATAGTGTTTTTCAATCTCAGCAACTTTAAGATATGTGGACTTCAATTCCCAGAAATCCCCAGCCAGCTCTTGGTGTTGAAGTCCACACATGTTCAAGTTGTTGAGGTTGAGAAACATTGTTCTAGGAAGCTAACTGTCCAGGAGAAAGGTTATGGATTTCATACACACGAATTATTTTTTATTGGACAATGACTGAAGCCAACACTTTTATCTAATGTGGCAGAGCCTAGGCACCATGGTGAGAACTAGACCAGAGTAACTGAAAGAACTACACTGATTTAAAGCCTTAAATACAGACCAATATGCATAATGCATGTTTTTAAAACAAATAAGCTTGCCACAAATTTCCCCTGAATCTCAATTACCTAATTCGTGAGCGGTTGTAAAAGCAGCTTGCAAGCCATCATCTTCTATGACAGAGCAACTGCGGTTTGGATCACAAGCAGTTCCCACATCAGCCATCCCAAGAGTGTCACATGTTTTGGCACCACAGAGATCCTATGAAAAGAAAATATGTACTTTCATTATTAATTAGGCCAGGAGCTTAAACCTGACAAATGATATTATTTTGGCAATGTGCCTTTTCATTATGGAAAGAACATTACGCTCAGCCTTTCAACAAATAAAAATGTCATTCAGTCTGGAAGATATACCAGGGCTAGCAGAAAACAGTAAGATGACTCACAACACCATTACAATCATGCTACAACAGATATTTACTCAGTAATGTGCTGTTTTTATTAATTAAGTAAACCATTTGATCATCTCACATTTTAAACTATGATAATGTCTCTACTCAATGTTTAGAAGTATTTGGCAGTGAAGAGACCTGGAACATCTTCTGAAAGGATTCAAAAGAAATTGGATGTTCATGGTCATGTAACAATAACGTTTCCTAATCAAACACTCAATAAATATTTTTGTTCATTACTCCATGGGGAAAACTATTAAAAATGTAACAAATTTATGGCATTAGCTCACTCTAAGTAACGACATTTTTGACATACTCTTTGAAATGTTTCAAATGAAAAAAAAAGTATTTTTGAATGCATCGACTGAAGAAAGTTCAGATTATATTAACTGGAATCTATAAATTCCCAATCTTTCTTGTATTTCTCCTTACCTGTCTGGTAAAGAGAACTGCAGTATCATAGTGTTCGGCATGCCGGTCACTGGGAGGATTATGCTGCTTTTGCCAGCTACAAAAATTCCTTAAAGTGAGAGCAGCATTTGAAGACACATCAGGGCCCTTCTGCTCATCATAGATGACTATTATTTTCACCACCACCAAACTAACAGGGTTCCGGATACTGGGATGCTTGTATATTCTACTAGCCACAGACAGGAGTGTGAGAAGGTAGTGCTTCAGTCCATTTCCGTGGAACTCTGCCATAGACTGGTCAGCTACAAGCAAAGTTTCCACATAGCGGGGGCTCGACACAAATCTTTTCTTCCTTATATGTCTATTTTCTGCATTTCAAAAAATAAAAGTAAAATATAAGTACTATATATTATCAACATTTCTCAACAGTATTTATACAACTGGCAAATCATAATCATAATAATCAGCCACTGCCAAGACAGAATGGGAGTCCCAAAGATGACCTAAATAGCCCGTTCTTTTTGATCCATTTTAAATAACTTTAAAAAACTAAGGAATGTTAATGAAGTATCTACTACAAAGGGTTAAATCCTCTGACTGCATATTAAGAAATATTTCCATTGGGGGTTTGCAACATAAATCTTTGCTGCTGCCAATAAATTTTCATAGCCATCCTCCTCAAAGACCAAAATTATTGAAATGGAAGACTTTGCCTGGATCTGATCCAAAACTTCCCAAGGGCATGGAAAGGGAAATACTCCTACTCTCTTTCACCAGTTCCTAGTTCCTCTTCAGTAATCAAATAGAGAAGAGTTTCAACTTTCTGCAGCTAAATGTACTGCAGTTATGCAGGTATCCCATTCTCTGCCTTCCTTTCAGTGGGATGGGATAGAACAGAACAGAACAGATCAGAAAAATCCCTACACGAGAAATTAGTCTTCTTTGAGAACAGATAGTTGTTTTCCATGTGAGCTTTATCAACTGAAGGCAAACATTACTATTAACCCACTTTTAAACTAGAAGTTCATTTGTCATGTGAACAATTGTATATTGTGCATACAAAAGTATAATATTAGTTTTGCAGCTAACAGCAGCTGGTTGAATTGTTCAGGTCTGAGCTCAAGCTCAGCAAGGTTATGCCTCGCCAAAAGTCAGATGGGAGACCTTCAAGGAATATCATTTGATTGGGAAGTTAAAAAAAAAAACCCTGGAAGTGGTGCAGTGGTAGACCTGCAGTGGCAGACCACTACTATATAGCTACTACTACATAAAATGAAGTATATTCATTTATGAAATTATCAGGAGCACAGCTCAACTTGAAGGAAACTTCACTTTTTAAAAGAAATTACTTGAAAGATATCCTTTCCCTTCCCATACTAAAACCAAGTTCGTTATCATATACAGACACTGCATTTTAATGTTTGTGGGGTTATACATGGAAAGCCAAGTACAATAATAAACAGGTTATTTCAAGGGGATCTGAGGGTGGGCTATCCCTGGATCAGCACCAGTCAGCATCCCAGAACAGCACAGTCTGGATGAGGTTCAGCATGAAGCTCCTCAGAATGGTCTGTTCCCAGATTGGCAAATATTGCACATCCCTAATTGCAGATATTCCTCAAGCTGGTATCGTCCAAATATTTTAATTACAATTCCAAGACAGAAGGGCCAAGGGCTATAGATTCTGGAAGCTGGAATCCAATACATACAGAAAGCATCAGATTAGAGGAAACTGTCATATAACAAAGTTTAGGATACTTTTATGTGAACAGAACCTAAAGCTTTAAAGTCCTCTTTGAGTTGAACTTGCCTCCTAATGACTGCATGAACACATCTGTGTAGTTTCTTGCCAAAAATATGGAAGTACTTTGTCATTGCCTTCTAGGATTTTTTTTTTTTTAAACTTCTTGGTCTGGCCTATATATACTAACTAGGTCCAACCTTGTTTAGCTTTCTGAGATCAGCTATAGTGAATATTATTCAATAGATAGATAGTGGAATGTAGTGGAAATTACAATGTAAAATAGTAGAAAAAGTAACTGCCTTGGGGCATTCAGCTAGGACCTAGATTCTAGGTACTGAGTCTCACTGGTGGAACTGAAAGCAACTCAAGAGAATAGATTAACCCCATACTTATTGGGACTATTTCCCAGTTAAGATACAAGCCTAAATTTTAATGATACAATCCACAAAACTGAGCAGAAATAGCATACTTAATATATTTGATGTATTTTTATTTACAAGCGACAGCTTAATCCTAAAAAAGCTTGCTTGAAAATGTTAAGTCCCAGGCAATTCCACAGAATGTACTCCAACTAACATGAATATGTTAAATTAAAGGAAAAAAAATAACATTGCATTAAGAATGTGTGCAATTCTTATTTTATCCTATTTACTCAGGAGGTCAGTAGGACATTGGTAAACCAAGAAACACAAACCAAGTTTTAACTGAATTGCTATTTTACCTTTGGCCTGACAATGTTATAGTAAAAGTAGAATCTTATGTATTCTTTCTTTTGGTGCATTTAACTCAGTGGAATTTAATTCCAAACAGACATTAAAGTATGTTCAGCCAGACAACATATCCTTTTGATTGCAAGGATGTTTCACTTGTTACCTTTAAATAGCTATATGCTACAGTATTCACACTATCTGTGTTTTACTTGAGAAACAAGCATAAATCAGGTAATCACATTTTAGCTTAATATGAATCCCTAGACCATATGAATTGTATATACACTGCACTGTTTGAATCCAGAAAACTGGGTAAATTCAGTAAACTATGGGTAAAACATGTCATGCAAATTTAGACACAGATTTTTCATTTAGGGCATTCTTGCAAGGATGTTTGGTGGCTGTATTTTCCTTACCACATTAAGTATGGACAACTATAAACTAACATATTAAGTGTCACCCACAGAATGCAAGTTTAGAAGGACCACTCTGGATTCACGAGCTGTCATCAACTAACCTGTAATGCCTGAAATGTTTTATACCAAAATGTGTTATATTAATCATTGTATTGTCAAATACTACTTAGCCTAAGGCAGCCCCACACCCAAGACTTCTCCATTTTACATACCCTACGTGTGTTTATATGAAAGTTAATCCTACATATTTAACCAGATTTGTTCCCATTCATAAGACTGTAACCGGAAACTACTGGGAAATTCTGTTTATTGCAATCAAAATACTTTCCCACCAAGTAGCTGGGACCCAAGAGTTAAAGTAACTCCTTTAAATTAATTTAGATATCCCGAATCAATAGTGTCTCTCACCCTAATCCCTCCACTTTTCAACATGATACAAGCCACAAACTACTGAAATTCAACTTCAACTAGTACTGCTTCTTCTTACCCCTCCACTTATGACCTCAGCTTCAGAGTGACCAATGGCAGCATGCCGTAATGTGGTTTTTGGACCACTGAACGCATTGAAAACTGCGCGCCTAGGGCGCATGCGTACCCCATAGCATCGTCACTGACGTTCCCAAAGCTAAGCTCCCTGTTTGGACAAGGGCGACGAAGAGAGGTGCGGTGCAGGGAGATTAATACCTGCACGGGTCGCGTCCTCCGCATGTTGCTTTTCCTCTTGGCGTCGCCGCCCCCGCCGCCCTTCTGAGGCCGAAGTTTCGTTGGAGTCAGGCACCTCGCACTTAGTGCCGCCGCCACGGGGGCCACGGCTCTGCCGAGGGCGGCTCAGGACGTGGAGCTGAAGCCGCTCCTCTGCTGGACCGCGGGAGTCGTTGGCTGGCTGAATGAGATACTCTGAGCCGCGCAGGTAGAACGCGCCGTGGATTCCTCCGCAGAGGCTGAGGGCTGCGGCAGAGGCCGGATCTCTATTGACTGTGCCGGAATAGAAGCAGCTGGCTAAGTTCGCGCCGAGCAACTGGTGGGACTCCTCTTCTTCCCTCCGGTCTTGGGGGCGGCTGCCAATATACTGGAACGTCAGACTCGGAGCTAAAAAGCTGTTGTCGGGCTTCAGCTCCAAACTGAAGTGCTCCCCGAAGGCGTCCAGGTGGTAGAACTGCTCGTCGGCCGCTTGCTGCAGCCCGACAGAATCCACTTTCACGGGCACCACCAACTCCTCCTCTTGTAGCGACGAAGGGCTGCCTCGAGCGGCCAGCGAGAGCAACAGCGTGCTCAGCGCCAGACATGCCTTAGCTCCCTTCATGCTGCACGCAGCGCGCGAGGTTATAGAAAGGAAATTAATAGTAATTACGATGCTGTGAGTTTAAAAAAAAACGTGAAAATGGCAAATGGCGCCTTCGGACCACCGGGCAGAGAATGTCTTTCGAACCGCTTAGAGCCGAGCCGATGCTTGTAATGGCCCAGGCGAACACGAGCGCTGTAAGGGCTTCTTCTGCGCGCTGAATTCACTTGCAACGTCCTGAGGGAGAGTTAGAGAGGAGCAAGGCCTGGCTTTGGAGATCACCTCGGCTGTTCGCCTTGAGTATGGGAGCGAAGGCAGCGCGCGCTTGCACTTATATGTAGTCACTTTCAGCTCCCCCCTCTGCCCCTTCTGGGAGGCGGGAACCTCCTAGACAAGGCTTGAGCTCATATGTGCGTACAGTCATGGCAACAGCTGGTTGGACGCCTGCCCGGCTCTGGCGACTTGCTATAGCCTGCACGAAGAGAGACGGCAGATAGTTTGAGGAGGGGGAAGATACCTGCTCAGCCTTGCTCCTCGCGCTACCCTTCCCAAAAGACTATCCGGCCTACCCGTCCTTCACCCTCCCTCGGGACTGCTCAGTCTCCTCTGCAACTCAGGTTTTCCGCGTAGGAGGCGCCCACTGCGGTTTTTTCTTGTTCCAGGAGGGGGAGGGGAGTTTTCCTTGAATCCTTTCCACCCAGTTCTGTGCCAGATCCTTTTCCTCCCACTACCCTGGCTATTCCAAGCCCTTTTGAGAGCCAAGGCTTTTAGGACAGCAGAACACAAATGAAAGGGTACAAGATATTTTACATGTTACACGGACATTGTAAGTTTCTGGAAAGATTTCTAAAAATAAGGCCACAGTAGCACAATTGCTCAAGCTCCATCAATGATAGAACAGGTGAATTTGAGGGCATTGCATGTCTTGCATTCATAGGTATCCTCCAAATGAAGTAACTTTCTGTTGTGTTTATCTCACTTATTGAAACGTTGGATGATAAATGTTTCAAAGAAGGAAACACTGGGGAAGCAAGGCACAATAGTTACACCTTTCTGTTTGGGACCTAAAAATAATCAGTCCTTATTTGGTTCCAAGAAACTTATTAGTTTAAAGGAATACCGTGTACTCAAGAGAACTTGATTAGTTGTAAGCAGAGAGGTTATCTGTAGGTTATTATTTTCCTTTATAGCTCTAGGGGTGCCTACAGTACTATTATAGGCTGTATGTATAGTCTGTTGTATACCTATATAATTGGGAAGTGTATATTCTTTTTAGATAAACATTTGTGTAGGTACAGCTTTCCAAATGAGCTCTAGCAGTACAGCTAATCCACTTAATTCTTTATATGCATCGTGCTTGGGATTTCTGTTTTGCCTGCATGCTTTCTACACCCCCAATCCAGTTAAGATAGGCCTCTTCTAGAGACTTAGGATGAAGACTGTTCCCCCCCCCCCCAACATGTCTGGAATAAGTAATGCTTCTGAGTCCAAAGTTTTCTATTGCATCATCTGTACATGAGAGTAATGTTTAGAGGATTTCTTTTTCATTTGGCCTTTGTACAAAGACCACGTTTCACTGTTGCCATCTGCCTTGTAGGGATTTGCTCCCTAATCCAAAGGCCGCGGCTATTCTTGCATCACAGTTGAATATATATCTGGGCATGTTGTATAATTAGTATTTCCTGCATGGGTATTTTTTTTATAAATCAGGCTTTTTTCATGCAATAATAATTCATTTATCTTTTATTCTTTCTTTATATCTTTTTCTTTTTCCACCATTTTTATAGTGTTTTTCTTTCACCCAGAAAATCTGCACTGTATTAAAAATCCTTTGACTAAAGCATCTCAATTGTCAAGCTTTCTTTCAGTGTTTATCTGATTAGATATAATATCACAAAATTTTGTCCACCTGTTATTTTTGCTTAATAATTGTTGGGCAAGGATAATGTATTTTAAACAAGGTCTAGAGGATTATTAAATTTTTCTCCAGTGAGCCAAGCAATATTAATGGAAGAAACTAGAATTATTTCATAAGGTATATTTGTATCAGCATAAAAAATTAGAATACTAGTGCATTAAATTTTTCAGTTTCAAAAATGTTAATATAGAGTATTAGCAAACAGATTAAAAATTCTGTGTAAAGTCTAAGAAAAGGGAAATATAAATTTTATTTAAAATATGGTTATCTCATTTTTATTTTCCTGAAACCATCAATAAATTTGTGAGTTTGGGTTAGAACAAGTATTTTCTGTGTTAATTTATTAATTTGGAAAAATGGTGAAACCCACTCCTGCACGGTTGCTTTAAAGTAAGTGCATCTGAATTCTGTCATCCAAAATGAAGACAGATTGTTTTAGCTGGTTTCATAAGCATACTTAATAGCAAACAAGTTTTCAAGCTTAGTGTCCAGCTTCTAGTAAATATTCTACAAAATGAACAGAATGTGTATTGATTTTCTTAAAAAAAGATAATTTATAACTTAAAATTATCAGTCATTAGTATAACTGAGGCACTAGTATAACTGGTTTCAATCTAATTATCTCACTCCCTATTGAAAATTCAGCAACCTATCTATTTATCAAATAGTTTATTTCTGATGTTGATCACATTTACCCTATACAACCTCAGTACAATCCTGATAATTTTGAAAAAAATACAGACTACCTTAAGACTATTTTGATATTAAAATCTGTTTTTCCACCAGGTGGCACTCTGCTATTAAAAACCAGTTTTCCAATATTTTTGCAAGTGTATGAACTTCTGTTGGAAGCCTTAATATTTTACTTATGCTCAGTATTTTGCTACAAAAATGTTTGTGAATATGTGAATATTATCTGAGAAATAGTTTTTATAAAGTGAATGAAATTACCTTGATTGATAGTTTTAGGTATTAAAAGACTAAATGTTATATAAACATGAAATTAAGATCCAATGAAATCTGTATGTACTTGTATGTGTATAGGCATGGATTGTGGTATAAATTGCCTCATATATATGAGGTATATTATTATATGCAGTACAGAACTTTACATTTCAATAATCAAGTAATCTGATAACCAGCCTATGGCTTGGCTGTCTAATAAAGTGAAATTGTGCTGTTAATGGTGCTTTCTTCCTCATAATTAAACTAGTTAGAAATGAAGCCATGCTTAAGTCCCATTGAAATATGTGAGATTAAATTTGAGTCATGATTTAAAAACAATTAATTTGGGTAGGAATAATAGACAACTAACATAACATATAATCCTGTTATGTCACTGCCCAAAAGCACTCCTGTTGAATTCCAGTGGATATATTTCCAGGTAAATGTATTTAGAGTTGTAATTCAATGTAGCTTATTTTTTTAAAATAGTGACAAGTTTCACCCAAATGTTACACCATAAATCATGTTTAACAAATAATAATTGGGTTCAAACATTGTGCTAAGCCAGAGTTAAGGGAGTCATACTGATTAATGCAGACTCTGAACCACTATGGTTTGGACTGTGAGAAAGGTGCTGATTGAATCAGTTACATCCAAGATGGAAGAGTTAGTACATAGTTTCTTTTAGTTGTTCATTTAGTTGTAATATCAAAAAATAAACTTTTGAAACCATTGTTCAGTCAAGCCATCACATGAAGAAGAGTTTTGGAGGAAGTAAGGATAATCCCCCCCCCATATCAAGTGGTTTTTGTAAATTAACCCCATATCTGTAAGTTCCTGAGGGATGTCTGGAATACACAGAAAAGTTTATGAAATAATTGGCATGCAGCTGGAATCCTCTGTGTTCTTCCAGGCAATAATTATGTTGCTAGGAAATATGTATAGTTCTAGAATTGTATACCCAGTTCTAATTCTGTTGATGAAACTCAAACCACCATGAAGAAATGCATAGACAATGATAAAAGTGTTTATTGTAGCATTTTCACTTTTCAAGCTGCATACATATTTCAAAACGTGCTGAATATCTTAAGATCAGGAATTGAAAAATGTATTAAAAGAAAAAAATAGAAAAATGAGAAGTGAAGTTAGTGGTTTAAACCACCAGATGGCTCACTCACTTCAGGAAAGCAGTCAGTGTGATGAAGAAACAAGAATGTTTTAAAACATTCAAATGAATGTACCAGCAATGTAGATGTTTGCCAATTTTGTACTGATATGCTGCTTGGGTTTACAGATCTGGATTGCCTTGATAGGATACTGTTCATTGAATGATAATAGTTGTTTACTACTTCAAGAATGAAGACTTAATATGTTCCATTCACTAGAGTTGCATGAAGTCAGAAATAAAAGTAGAACATTGCCAATGTCTGTGAAATAGTGCTTGAAATTGATAGACAATATTTCAGTCCAACGACTCATACAATTCAGAATAACTAATGTTATGATTATTACACACTGAGCATCTATAGATCTCTGTCAAGGCTCTGGGTGGGCTCTGGAGTTTACACTGATACTTTATCAGGCTCTTAGATCTTCTACTGCCTTGTTTGCCCAAATGCATGAGCTATGGCTCATACATGATTTCAGTCCCATAAATATGATTATTCAGCTTTGCCTCAAACATTTTGCTTCCTGTGGCAAATAAGTGGAGCATCTCTCCATTTCATATATAAAAGCCAATTATACTGATAAAATCCCACTTCAGTATTCATGGCTGAATAAGTTAGCATTGATGATGTAGGGTAAGCTATAAGGCACTTTACAGATCAGCTTTACAAACCTTAGGACAGCATGACAGCAGCCCTACAACATGTATGGCCAAAGTTTCCCGCCTTGCTCTGCCTAATGATAAGGAAGGCTTTAATTATTAGCACTGCCGCATGAAGAGCATGTTGTCATATAGAAATAAACTACACCGCTTTCCTGACTCAAGCTTGTCAATATATAATTTACAACATGGAGAAGATAAGAATATGGTAATTTAATACAAGATAATTATCAAATTTGGAGTCTGTCAAATGGTCTTTACATGTATACAATGAAAATATATATGCATATTTGTAACCAATTTACAATTACTTAATTGCATAGATTTTGGTTGTTTGATTTGTCATAATGCTTCTTCCTTATTAAATCAGTAGGCTGTTAGCCAGCTGTCTGTTTCAGAGAAAGTCACTGGTAGATCTGACTGGAAGCTGTGACAGTTTTGCACAGCTCAGAGTTGTGCCTAACCCTAACCTAGAAACCTCTAGGAAGTCAGTAGGAGCTAAGAGGAAGTGTTCAGTTCTTCTAGGTTTTTCATGGTCTTTTCTTATTCTAGGCTGAAGTGAGTTGTCATCTTTGGAATGTAGTCTAACTGGTTTGTCTCCCTTTCATATAACAATTTAATTGCAAATAAACCTAGAACTAGCGAAAGAATCAAGGTCAGCAGTACTACACAACACACTTGACCTAACCAAATATACTAAGATCAAAATACCCAGAATTATGGACCTCATCAACCTCTGCCTCACTATGTATTTTCAGTTTGATGGACAAATATACCAACAAAACAGAGGCACACCCATGGGATCACCACTCTCAGGACTCATAGCAGAGATTGTAATGCAATGCCTAGAAACTATAGCACTTCCATGCATACAACCAAAAATATGGATCTGGTATGTAGATGACACTTTTGTTATAATAAAAAAGGAACAACTAGAGAAGATACATAAAACTATCAACAACATCTTTAAAGGAATAAAATTTACCAGAGAGGAAGAAAACAACAACACGCTACCCTTCCTGGATATCATCAGCAAAGGAAACAACAAATTAGAAACCCAAGTCTATTAGAAAATAACCCACACTAACCAAGTACTCCATTACCAAAGAAACAACCCAACCTTCCACAAGAGGAGTTGTGTAAGAATATTATTCAAATGAGCACAAACACACTGCAGCAACCCAGAACAGCAGAAAAAGGAAACAGCACCTATACAACACCTTCCAATAAAATGGATATGCATGCAACTTTATCAAAAAGTGCCCGACCACTTAACCTACTACAACACAACCATCACAAGCTATGGAAAGGATAACACTGCCATACTTCAGAAACATCTCAGAAACAACCAACAGACTATTACAACCACATGGCATCTCTGTAGCACACAAACCAACTAAAGCCCTCCAAAACTTCTTAAGTAAACCAAAAGACCCAGTAGCCCAAAAGAAAAAACGAGTCATCTACAACGTACAGTGTAAGGACTGCAAAAACCACTATATAGGACAGGCAGGCCGAAGGCTAGCAGAGCCTATCCATGAACCCCAACTAGCAGTCATAAGAAAAATGAAAACTTCTTAATCTCACAACACATGGACAGACTTCACCATAGTTTCAACTGGGAAACTCAGCATCTTAGACCAAGCTAAATCCAAAAATGCAAGGGAATTCCTGGAAACTTGGTATTCAGACAAGGCAGCCATCAACAGACACATAGAGATAAACCACATCTAAACACTATTCAAAACAGGCAATAAACAGGAAACAAAAGATCAGAATATCTCCTTACCAGCAATCATCATCCAGATAAGCAGAGATTAATATCAAGATTATCACCAGACATACAATGAAGCAGTAAACAATAACCTAATCAAGGAACTATCAAGGAAAAAAAACCCAACACTGGCAGGGCAAGCCACTGTATATAAACAGAGAGCAAACCCCACTCTATTCTAGCACTGGAGATGTTACCTATATGGGTAATGAAATGTTTGCAAGAAAACAACCAAGCTCAGAGAATCCCATGGACTTCACAGTTCAACCCTGAGCTACATAAATGAAACATTCCCTTTCTTTTCTCCTGGCCACACAAGCAGATTCTTGACTGAGAACTGCATTTTCAGTTATCAGATTTATTTATTTGTTTGTTTGTTTAATTTATATGGCCACCCATCTCACTTATAAATTTAAAAACAAAAACATAACAAAAATCAAAACATTAAAAACAATAAGAACTATTAAAAAAACATAAAAACATAATCTGCAGGACAGCACTATCAATTTCCCTAGTAGTACAACCACGTTTTTCAATCTTGCAAGGAATTAATTATGAAATATCTGCTTTCTCTTTCATTTTTTTGTGCCACAGCTTGCTAACTCATGGACAACTCTAAAATGAAAGTAGCCATAATACTATTTATTATGTTTTTCCCTTTCAAGCTCACTTGTAATATCTTTAATTTGATTTATATGCAGATTTAGATTCTCCCCTTCCTCCTGACCCGTTTTGCGTAGCTTTCTGAAAACATGCACTTTGGAAACTGGATCCCATATCACATCTGAACTTGTTCTCCAAATAGCTTTGGCTTAATCAAAATCTTTGAATTCACAATAAAGGAGTCACACTCTGCCAGAAAGATTATCCCAATTGCTCTGCCATTTGCTGCATCCTGGGCTCCTTGTCCTTGTCCTTTGTCCTTGACTTTGGGTCTTTCCTTGTCTAGCATAAAGATGATACCTTGAGACTTCAGGAGCATTTTCATTTTTAATTATGAGTGGGAGAATTCTGGCCCTTCTAGCTTCTCCATGGGGTGAAACTTTCCTGGTAGCATTTCTGAAAGCTTTTTGCGTGTCTCATCTTTATTTAGCTGCTCAGGACACTCAGCTTTTTCTGTGCTTTATGGAACTTCTTCATACTGTACTTAATTCTGTTGGGATGTTTGAAGAATTCTCTCTCTGTGTGAGAGCATTTCTAAGAATGGGAATCTAACCTGACCAGGGATTAGTCAAGCAACTTCTATAATGGTAACAGGAAGGAGTTTATTTACAGGACATTTTAGGGATAAGCTAAACCAATGCCTAGCTAACTACATCCTAGCAGAAGAGAGGCAAAAAAAAGCAAGTGTTCTGGGAAAGCAGAAGGAAGTGCCCTTAGATTAATAATCTCTTAATGAGTAGGTACAGTAATAGACAGGATATAAATTCTTAACTTTTGAAGTGCTGAAGAGGCAATGCAATTGGATTTGTTCCTCCAAAAGTTCAGAAGTGACCTACCCTTTTGAATTTGCAATCTGATTTTCTTTTCCTCCTTAACAATTCTGCTTCTGCCATTGTGGGTCATTTACTATCAGCCTAATAACAACACCATTAATTATATATTTTCAAAGATTACTTGTCACCAT
This sequence comes from Liasis olivaceus, assembly GCA_030867105.1. Classification (NCBI taxonomy): domain Eukaryota; kingdom Metazoa; phylum Chordata; class Lepidosauria; order Squamata; family Pythonidae; genus Liasis; species Liasis olivaceus. The sequence goes on along the minus strand of CM061352.1, from coordinate 62,940,492 downwards.
ATTATCTAATGATTCTCTAATGTAGAATGTTACATAGAATTATAATGGTGAATCATGAATAGAAAATGTGATATTGCAATTACTGATTCAAGCTAGTAGGATCATTTTCCCAGTCTAGAAAATTTAGGAAAGCAAGTACTAAAAGCAAGTACTCGCTTCAGTAATTGTTTTAAAAGAGAATACTACATCTTGATGATGCTTCTGAAGTTTTTTTACCTAGTATAAGTTTCTATTAATTGTTCTATTTTTTTTAAATTCAGTAGCACAGTTGTTTCTATAGCAAAACAGCATTGTGAAGGCATGGCAAGTGTGGTAAATAGTTGAAGAAATCACTCTCTCTGGCCATTCTCTATCAAAAGTTATTTCTGCTGTATCGTATATTGAACAGCTGAATAAATGGCAAATTAAAATACCAGAATAAGTTTTACATTTTTTTTATTTTTGTAGGTGTTTGTTTATGACTATTATATGTGAGTAAATCATTGATTCAGTACCCCAGTCAAAGTATTAAGTCTACAGAAAGCTTCACATGAGAAAGAGAACTTCAATATTATTCAGATGTTAATCCTCAAACAAATGGTACAGCTAAGAATACAATACAAAGCAGTGGGAGGGGGAACATTGAGTTGGGAAACACTTTTGTGTCACAGGATCTGCATCCTTGTTGATGGATTTGAGTCACTATGAAATAGAAGGACAGCTGAGTTGGATCCCCAAAATTGTTCAATGCAATTGTTCAAAGTATACATTAACATTCTTAAAATAATGTTGCATGGTTCTGTGCCTGGATTATAGAATTTTATTCTGATGTCTATTTTACATCTGGGAGGCTATTTGCTCTAAGGTGTAATTGATTTAAGGAAACTAAATCTGAGTGTATTGGACTTCAAAAAGCTGATTTTAATAAATTCAGAGGGAAGAGTTTCTTTAAAAGGAGATACGAAATGTACATTTGCTTATAATTCCAATATAGAAAAAAATCAAGGAAAAATATGGCTAGTTTGATGTTCTAAAAAGAAAAGGACCACTGTAGGATATGGAAGAGAGCCAGAACACTAAGAAAGCTATATACAGGTAGCATAGAACTAGGACAAGAGAAGCTTAGAATGAGCTGAGGTTAGAGAAGGATGCTAAAAATAAACATTTCTTCAAAATAAAAGGAAAAGAAAATATGTAATATGGTTAATAGCTGCAAGTAGTCAAGTTTTGGATTTTTAAAGAACAGCTCTTGCCAAACTAAACCTATTTTTTAATTGTAGTCAAATATTTGGCAAAGTACCCAATGATATTCTAGTTAGCAAGTTAAGTGTGGGTTGAATTGCATGGTAATTAAATGGATACACTCCTGGCTTCAAAATAGCACTTAAAAAGTGCTTATCAATATTTTCACATTATACCGCACTGAAATATTGAGAACCACATGTTCCATCCTAGGCCCTGTACTCTTTAGAATTTTTATTAATAACTTGAATGAAGAGGTGGAGAAAATGAAATTAGCATTAGCACAAAATCAGGACAACTAATAGAAGACAAATGATTTTCTTTTTTACTTTTCTAATTTTTTTTAGCAGTCTTCCCCAGTATGAAGTATTTTTATTAGGTTTTAACAAACAATATCAGGTAACGACATTAACATAAATCCAAGATACATATAGACAAAACAAAAACAACAACAACAACAAAAGGAAAATATGGAAAATACAAAAGAGATCTATTGCAGTGAGAATAAAAAGACAGGTACTGTACATATAAAAATTTGCCATACACTGTATATAAAGTATACCAGATTATAGTCTATTGCTATTGAGATAAACCATAACATCCATCCAGATTTGATAGAATTGTGGTTCCTGCCTCTGATGTTTCATTAATTGTGAGTTTTTCTAATGTAGCAATTGAAGAGGTCTTATTAATCCACAACTCAATTGTTATATTATCTAGAGTTTTCCAATGTTGTGCAATTATTATTTAGGTTAAATAAATAAGTTTTTTTTAAAATTTTTGAGGTTATGGTTTGGTTATGTAAATGCAGTAAGCCTAGCTCAATTCTTTGATTAGTGATAGTACTTATCTCCCCAAAGATTTTACACAAAAGTTATAACTTTATTGCATGACCAATGAATGAAATGTCAAATGAAAGAATGACCTTTTTTTTTTCTTGACAACCTCTCCAACCTTTGGAAGAATAATTTTGATATAAATGTGCTAATCTAAAAGGAGTCAAGTGCTAACAATGTTTAATCTTCCACTGCAGTTCTTGAATTGAAGCTAAAGTGAATCTACCCAGTTTCCATACCTTCTGCCAATTTATCTTCTATATGGGATTACCAAGATCAGTATCCCAAGCTTTCTTTAAGCCCTATGGTGGATCTCCTATTTCTGATTGCAATAATAACCTATAATTTTTTTTTTTGAAATTGTTCCTTTTGGTTGTTCTAAATAATGAAGTATTAAATTGTTGAAGTTGGTATATGGCCGTGTTGCTGAAGCTCTAATATTTCTATTACCCAAAAGAAATTTGAGTTGACACCAAAAGAGCCATGGTAGCTTATCACCTATTTGTTGCTCAATCTGATCTTCATTGAAAAGTTCCCAATTACTATAAAAATCTTTTAGTCTATAAAGATTATATTCTTTCAAAGAGTTCATTTTGGCCAAACTATAATACTTATCCTGATCAATATATGTTATCAGAGGAGTTAAAGGGGAAGTATCCTTTGTTAAAGCTGTATATTTATTTTTCCAAATTTGAAGCATTGTTTTAGTAAAAACATTTTCAATCAGTTTTATTCTGGAAAAATATTTTGAGTGAAAAAAAAATTGATTTATAAACTTATCTGGCTCTAACATTGTTTCAATTTGAATCCATTGTTTAGAAGAGTCTTCCATAATAAACAGAATCATATGCCCTAACTGTGCTGCTTGATAATATATTAACAAATTGGGCATACCCCAGCCTCCTTGTTTCTGAGGTCTGTATAAAATCCTTTTATTTACTCTCAGCTTTTGTGCATGAAAGCAGAAGCTTTCTATTTTTGTTTTGCCAATGTCTTAAAGCCATTTCTGGAAGTACCACTGGGAGGCACTGAAATAAAAAGTTAAGCCATGCAAGAATTTTCATTTTTACCACTGCAATTCACCCTGAAAAATTGAAATTTTTTGAAGCCCAGTTTTTCATTTCTTTGTTCAATTTCCTCCATGTTGGAACATAATTATTTGTAAATTTTTTATTAATAATTTCAGTAATAGTTATGCCTACTTATTTTAAAGATTTATATACATATTGGAATCCGCAGAACTGTGGAAATTTCATTTTGAGTATTTGAGGATGTATGAAAAAAATGTCAAAATGATTTATGAAAAATCATCAAAATGATTTATGAAAATTAACTGATAATCCTGACACCTCTGCAAATCCGTCTACTCCTCTTTAATATAGCTAGCTGAATAAGAAGCATTTGAAAGAGTCAATATCATATCATCTGCAAATAGATTTAAAAGATAAGTCCTCTCTCCCGTATTTATCCCATTAATCTGATTATTGGATCTAAGTACTATGGCCAGCGCTTCTATAGCTATGTTGAATAGTAAGGATGTGTATTCACCCCAGTGGATGAGGCAACTATTTGTAAATAGCAACCAAAAGATTTTTAACTGTTTAGTATTTAGTATTAGGATTTATTAAAACAGGTTTAATTAAATTTCCTAAGATTCCTTTAAATTTCCTAAGATTCATGAAAAGATTCAAGCCAATTAGTGTTTAAAATTACATTGTCAATTATTCAACCATATTGTAGACATTTTACAAATAAGAGTTGCTCAAGTACAGAACAAGAAATGTCAGGTGTGTATATATCATAAAGTATTTCTACTGTTACTCTAAGACTAATGAAACAAACAAACAAAAAATTCAGGTGGCAGCAGAACCCAGATATCCAAATTTGGATTTGTATGACAAAAAACGGAACTGAGGATGCAAGGAACCAATAGTACATGCAAACAGTTACTAATATGATCCAGTATGATAATTTTAGTTAAACTAAAATGTCTTTCTTTAATTCATGTTGGTTAAAGTTGACTTGCTCAGATCCCAAATCTAGTTCATATCTGGGGGTCAAATTCCTTAAATATTGGCATACCATTTTTCATTTCAAGCAAATTATTTGCTAATTATGCAAGTAATGGACTGGAGTTGAATGTAATAATAATAATATTCAAGTATTAAAGTAATAATAGTGAATGTAATAATAATAATAATATTCAAGTATCAAAGTAATAATAGTGTAGCAGGGAGGAGAAATGGGAGTTATCTATCATGAACACCCACACTTGCTTGCGAGACCCTTCCCTAATAACACTACTGTTCACTTCCTCTACTTGAATTCTGGTATATCAGGCTGTATCTATTCCCCAAAGTGGAAGAGTTCTATTCAGGCATGTTGCTACGACTTGTTATTGAATGCAAACATGTTCTCCTTATTTGGATGGAGCACAATTTTTCCTTTTTCCCAGGATGTACTAGTTGAAGTGGTTTTGGAATGTATGGCCCTATATTTCAACCCAACACCAGAGTAATCAAGGATTTTTGTAAAAAAGCAATAAAGTAAGGATTTAAGAAAATAGTTAACTGCAACAAGCTACATGATGCTGATGTTTGTATTCCAAAGTTTTTACTCAGTAATCTGAACATCTGAGGATACAAAAATGGAGAATTGGAGCAGATTAAAAATTATCTACAATTTGGAAAGCACTTAAATAAATGGCCCTCATGCAACAGATTAAACCTTCCTTGCCAAATTTACCTTACTTGTTCCAGTTCTTCAGGGACTTTTCAGGTTTGGGCCTGAATTCTGTCCAAGACCTTGCTTCCTGAAGGCCTCAAGCCAAGAATGACCAAGAACAAAGAAACTCCTAAATTTCTTTTCCCCATATTCCTCTGCTGGCTGCTCATTGCAGAAACAGACACAGTGTTTATAGAGTCCTTAAGACACTTCAGCTAGCCAGCATGCCTGAGTGCCCTTAATCCATTATATACATACATACATACATACATACATACATACATCCTTGCTGCTTTGTTATTATTGGAGGGAGACTATAAAATGGCAGATATTACCATGATTTTCTATTTTTATTCCAATCTTTCATTTTTTGTACTATAGACATGTCAGCGCACAGTCACAAGTGCTAAAAAGCTAAAATCCTAGATTTTGGAATTATTTTCTGTAAAACATTTTCTTATTTCCAGAAAGAGGGCTTCAACCTTCCTTTGCCTATGGTTTCTCCTTGACTAAATGTACTGAAAGCAAAACTTTCCAGAATAGTGCCTCTGTATGTGTAATCTTTTTATACTCAGTACAGGATAGGAAAAGCATGTAAAGCATGTTTTCTGCAATTCTTTCAGACCCCTTTACAAGAAGTGATTACAAGGAGCATCTAAATTGTTGGAAGATGACCTTGACGGAAATATGCAAGAATTGTAATGTAGGCAAAAAGGGCAGAAACATTTAAGTCCAGAGTAATGAGATAACATTTGGAAGTTGATCAGGCAAATGGCTCCCTAATTCACTGGAGTATAAGAAGGGGGAGGAGGTACAGCACAATCAGATTTGAAAGGTTTTATTATTATAGCCAATCTCAATAAAAGTAGTTTTAGCCTTCATATGGAGTTGATTTCCTGGTCTGGTTTACCTAGTGGAGCAGCTGACAATTGCCTTCTGAGTAATGAACTTAACTTCTTTATATGCACGTATTTATGTTTTCCTTACATGTTTTGTCTGTGTATATATATTTATTTGCTGAGAAGCATTAAGTGGCTGTATATGGTTTGCTTTGGTCACATAACTAGGGTGGTAGTTTAGAATGGAGCAGTCAACAACTGCCCAATTGCCTCTTCCATGGAAATGCATCTGGGGAATTTTTCTGGGATTTTTCCCCGGATTCAGCCCTAGCCTGATATGATCCACTTTGGAACTCTTTCTTAGGCAGCCTCTCCCTCCACTATACATTTTGTCCTAATTTGTTTCTGAGCCCTGACTCCCATCACACATTGTGATCCGCAGATGAAGAAAAATAGACAAACTCTGAGAACTGTATAAAGCTATGACACAGGTTATGATTGGAATTGAATACAGCACAAAATCAGTTAAGACTGAAATAGGCCATGTATATATTAGTCATCACTGTTTTAGAGGACTAAGCATTAGCTATTAGTGCTTAATATTGCAAAACAAATGGCACTTAATTGGTGACACCACAGTATTTTCCACTAATAATAGTAATTTTTCCAATAAAAGCTGGTATGTGCTGCTCAGGAAAAAAGAATCCCACTACTTTCTGGCCCTCAGTTTGCTTTAGAATATCTGTAGCAGCTACTCTTACAGAATATTCTAAGGCTTGGCTTTATATTTGTTAAAATGAAATTTGCTTAGGTTTGCAAGTTCAGTTAATTTGGGGATGTTATTCTGCTAATCAGACTAGCTACTTGATTTTTAGTAGTTAACCACCACAAATCATTCTTGTGTTACAATTTTTAGCCTTCTTTAGTTTAATTTATTATTATTTGAACCAGTCACACTGACTGTTGGAATATAGGCTTAGCCAAAGGCTCAGAGCTTCACTCTGACATAGCCTCCCCCCCAAAACTCTAGTTTACAGCTGGTGACCATTAGGACCTCTGAAGTCTCCTCTGTATCCTCCTTCCCTCAGGAATCTAGCTGAACGTGGTCTGGTTTCAAATTCTTGAAGTGATGGATTCCATTTACCCAGGCACCATAGTCATGTTTTATTTAAAGTGTAAAATAGATGTGTTATAGATGCATAATGGCTATAATTTTATAAACAATTACACAGATGACATTAACTCTTGTAAAGTGAAGTAGTTCTATCTATAGAGTGATGAAGTTAAGAGAAATGTACACAATGTACCCACAAGCATTGCATAGATTATTTTGCTTACCAATTTAAAGTATTTTCATATGCCACAATATTTATATTTACATATATTGATATGTATAGATATTATACATATATAGTATATACATTGTTTAGTTATCCTACCAGCCTGGTCATTTGTGCATATTTGCATAGTAGGGCTCAAGTCTTGTCCATTTCCACTACATTCAAACTTATTCTGAAATTCTGAGATTTTTGATCTTCGCAAATATAGGGCATTTGCTTTTAGAAAAAGTTGGCATTGCTTATATGCCATGAATTGAAAATCTTGTTTTGCAATGTACAGTTTGCTTCTAATGATTCAGTTGTTTCAGCTATTTCACAGAATATGCATCAGTTATTAGTACAGCAACAGTGGCATTTCTATGTCTCATGGAGAGATAGTATCCATATCCATCAGTATTATGTAGAAATCATGTGTATAGGACCATGATCTCTTTGTAGATAACCAAAGAATGGATGTGGAAGGAATGGCAGTGTCAAGTCTGAGTCAAAAATATTTCAGACCATGAATTTGAAATCACTAATCACTTTATTTTTGATGTGCATTAGTAATGTTGTCTTGCTGACTTTAATGGACATCCTTATAAGGTATGTAGGAGTACAACTCAATTGGCATAGGGATTGTAGTATTTTCACATTTTCTTTGAGCTCTAGATTAATGATACCAAACAAGCAAGATCTCATGACATTTTGCCCATTTATTTATTTATTTATTTATTTTTAATTTTACTATCTGCACCAGGAAGCAGCTATTATACCTTACAGATCACTCTGGATCATAAACAGTTTATTGTTTGATGGCACATCCTCAGCTAAAAATGAACTGTATAAACCACTTTTTCTATGGAGAACTGTGAACTGGATTATAGGCCCATTTGAACTCTACTGAAATCACTGAATGATAAACTATTTCCTTTGGTCCTACTGATGGTAATATTACCTTGGAATTAAAGGAAGAGATTATTGTACAAATATAAAAATGAACAGTGGGAGTTGCAAATAGGTACAATGTTTGGATTCATGTACATGTTGGATTACCTTTTTGATCTTAAATCTGAAGAGTGGCACTGCCCTAGTGATATACATATATATCTAGTGCAAATAGTGTCTTTTTGTTTGTTAGGAAACTTACTTTGCCTTCCTGATTTTCAGACTTCCTGCTGTGTCCAACAGTGACACAACCCAGCTCCCATAATACCTGGCCAAAAGTTTGCTCCTTGCTTACTTATGTGTGGGAAACCAATTTTATGCATTATGTTATTAATATAACTGCCGGTGAGACTCTCTGGATGTCTACATGGGAAATCATCTGTATTAAGGAATTCTCTGATTACAAAGCAATTCTGAGTAAAGCTGAAGCCTTTCATTTTCAACATTCTTTGGGGAAAGAAGGGATTGGTATTTGTTTGAATGAACCACCTGGGAACTCCTTCACATAAACAATTGTTCAGGATGCATAGGTGACATAAGTAGGCTTTTAAAAGATTTAAATCTTTTTTTCCCCTGATTCTACCCAATTGTACAGGGTGAAGCTTTGAAAACAGTGTGCTTCAAAGTCGAAGCTTAAGGAAGTAAAACCCATTGAAAAATGTGACAGTCTGATATATTTATGCATTCAGTATCTTTATATATGTGATACAGCCACACTTTCATACACCCAAATATCTTTATTCATACTATTTAACATACCCACACATGCATGCGCCACATTCACTTACACACGTTCTATTTAAAATATATCTTGTATATTTTATATACAATATAAAAGCAACCAGTGCTATGTGTGGTAAATTCACATCATGCTTTCCATTCAAATATAAGACATAAATAAAAAAAAAAAAGAAAGGAAAAATAGACAAAGTAATGATTGGAAAACAATTTAAATATAGAAGAATTTTTACAATTGGCATTTCATGTTAAATAATATAAATAAATTCATTACATCCATTCACATACCAATTTGTAAAAAAGCACAATAAATTATTTTTTTTTCAGTGCTATGTTGCTTTTTTTTTGTGTGTGTGTTTTTATTTGTATCTCTCATCAGTTGCCAACATTCTTTCATCAATTCCTTCCTATCACAACAATTACTTAAAGGGAAAGTTACTGCATATTCAGCCAATTTGAGTAGGTTTTGCTGGCAGTATTCATGCCGCTATTTCCCATGTGTTCCATGAAATTCTAACACATGATTTGGATGTTAACATTTACCTTTAGATACCATAAATACATATTTTAATGTATGGCTTTAGATGATTGTTCAGGAACACAGAGAAGGGTCTTACCAATGATCAAAATCTGGTAAGTAGCTGAGACTTTAGCATTCAATTTGATCCAATTTAGCCAGTAAGATTTTTAGAGAAAATGTGAATAATTGAGTAGTAACTACATCCGAGTCCTTGGAATTGGCCTGCTTCCAAATCAGTCTGAAACTATAAGGCAATATAATTTGCACCAGCTTCACATTTACAAACAAACAAAGCAGTATGAAGGAGGTGAAGATGCAACAAAAACAGAAGTATAGGAAAGTGCAGGCCCATGGGAAAAAGCTGAAATATACAGATCTCTTTAATTTTGCAACTTTCTTTTTGCTTGCCAAAATTTACAATTACTCTCACATGTTATAATTCTAACCATGATATAGGAAAGAATTAAAACCCAATTTTTTCTCATGCTTTTATTTGAAACTAGCTATCTTACACATGCTATGTAACTTAGACTACTATCTGAGTGCATCCTACTGATTTCAAAGATTCTTCCATTAATTTCTCTTTCCTGCCTGACAATGTGATGATTGTTTTTATGTGGAAACCTCAAGCACAGAAGAAAATCACTTCACTGTTACAATTCCATTTATATGTAGTATGCCAAAATCTAGGAACAAGTAATTTCAGGAAATGCTGAAATAAGAATAGAATCTGAACATAGTACAAAATAAAATTTATTCTTAACTGTTAAAAGAATAAATTTTTAAAATTGGATTAAGAGGTTTATGAGGCTGCATATTTTCTCAATATAAAAGTGCATTTTCAGTTTGAAAACCTGCATTATGTGTCTTACAGTATGTATAATATTTCTTTCAAGCCAACAATAGATAAAATTATTGTTTTATAGCACAATCCAGAGAAGGTCACTCTATGAAATGTTATGCTTTTGTGGATCTCTGATTCAGAAACCATATGTGCAGTTGCTCATCTAAATGTACATGATGTAGATATTGTTCATCTATATTGCAATGCTTTTGATGGGATTTCTATTCTGAAATACCTGGAAATGTGCATTCCTGGTGACAGTCTCCTAACTAATCATACAGAATCACACCTTTACAATTTGATTAAAGAATAAAAGATTTGTTCTAGAAACCTGACATAAAAACAACTGCTTTTAGGTTATCCCTATGGTGCACCAAGAAAGTGCATCTACGTTTGTGATTTCATATCACTTGATGGCCTGAAGATGTCAAATGCAACTGCTTTACATCATGGATAATTGCCTCTAATTCAGTCAGTTTATTTATTTGTAAACTGTGACAACTCTATTACTGATCTAAACTGTCTGTGCTGAATCAGGAAATCTCAAAGCTGTAGAATTCACTCATGTAAACAGGGCTTATATAACTAGATAGGCTAAACAAATAAAGTTCTTCCCCCTAAAAATCATTGCCTCAGAAAACAAATGCTTAAATGATGCATTCCATCCACAGCAATATTAAAAGCTGGTGATAGAAGCAAGTATATAAGTGCAAAGGTTTTAGATTGCAATGTTAATTTAAAAATTGGATATTTAGGATATAGTAGTGGCTCCAATGAAATTTGTAATGAAATTCCACTGGAAATTAAAGCAGCTTGATTTGTCTGTACTTAAAATATTATGGAAGGCACTGGTAACAAAGATACAGTCTCTGTTTTCTATATTTTAATATTTCAGCCAAATACTATATATTAAATGTCAATTAATTTCTCTTGATTTAGATGAGGTATTTATATTACTTTTCTAAACTGGAAAATTCATTTCCCTATAGTTTGGTAAAAAATAGAGTTTTCTCTCTGAAAATAATCCTATGAGAGTAAGCTACAGCCCCCACAACTAAATATGGCTTGATTTTCTTATGATCTTTCCAGTACAATCCTATAGATATTCAGTCTGAAAAGTCTTGTTTTGTTTATTACTCCCTAATAAGTACATTTAGGATTTCAGCTTTACAATTAAAACTTTTGTCTATAAGTAATTCCTTCTGAATTCAATAAGGCTTACTGCCCCCAAAGCAGGTAGAAACTAAAGCCTTAATCTAAAAAATATGTAATGACTTAAAAAATAAATACATCTTTGATTTGAAAACAAAAGTATTTCATGGATTCCCCCCATTCATGCATTATAGGTGAGTTTTGAAGTGCTCCTGAATGAACACCCCATTCATTTCATTGAAGGAACTGATATACATGTGCCAAAGGTTATGTATCCTTCTTGAAATTATGGGGCACTTTGTGCACATAAGATAAGTACCCAATCTGAGCATGTGCAAATCTCTGGATTGGGGTGCTTAGTAACATGCAGCCAAATATTAGAAGAACTGGACAAAACATTGCTACATGAAGAAAACCAATGTTTTTGTTTTTGTTTTAACCACTGTGAAATTCTTCCCTACAGGCCAAATTCATGGCATGCTGTTAGATTTCCAGTAGAAACCACTTCAAAACTAATAGGGAAAACAGAGGTGAATACATTTCATAAATCTGTGCTGGAAGACACTTATGACATGACCCAGTGTCTCACCAAAATTTCCCCTTCCCATACATTGGGCATGAGTAACCCACATGTAATCTCAGACTGTTTTCCAAACCTCTCTGTCAACAGTTAGTACAGATCTCTAACAAGAGTCATCTGCCTCTCCCACAGCAACTGCTAGATGGAAAAGGAGAGGGAGCTGAAGAGGGAAAGGAGTGGCAGAAAGGGAAAGAGGTAGTAGAAATAGAGATGAAAAGGGAGTAGCAGAAAGGCAGATGGCAAAAAGCTAATGCCCCAAGAACTTTGGACTCTAGCTTCATCCCGTCCTGGATTTAGTGCTCTCCTGTGCTGGCTGTCACCTTTACAGACATGCGGCAGTTGAGAGGAAAATAAAGTTTCTTCATTGTGTTGTGTGTGCTGTTCCCAGGCAATGAATTCCCTCTGTCTCTATTTGTGGCACATCTTTCATTATTTTTATAATTTCTGAGATGCAGTATTCTAAACGGATAAAATAAAGTACATTTATTTTTCAAATTTTAAAGCAGCATATTGGCAGTTTTCTTTTCTACTGCTGCAGAGTGTGCCTATACAAAACTCCTCATTAGAAAGGCATTAATATGGAATAAATTCTATTGTCAGGAAATTTTTAGAATAGAAATACATTTCCTGTTGTCAGAAAGATTTTTTTTTTTCTTTAAAGCAGCAAGCTCTTCATTTTCCAGTAAAATACCTACAGCCACTTTTTAAAAAAAGGCATATGAGTCCACAGTGGCTGCAGACCTACTGTACTTTGGTCAATCACTTGTGTTAAACATAAAGGCTGCTGTTCTTTGTAAGAAAATCAAGTGATATAAAGTGACATACCAAAGCAAAGATATTTACAAATAGTATAAAAGAAGCTATTGTAGAATCGTGGGTAATTTTGACAAGTTGTCTAAAGACATACTGTGTTAGAGGTAGGTGAGAAAAGGGAGATGATTCTGTAACTGGATATCCCATGATCACCTCTTCACTGGTTTATCCTCTTATTTGCAGATATAAAGGGCTCGTAACAGCTAACACTTAGTGCTTTTGACATATTAAGATCACCTCACAGGACTAGCTCATATCTCCTTTTGGTCCAAATAGGCATGTTCTGCCAAGAACAATTGCCAAGAATATGAGAGAATATTGAAACATTGTCTTCCTTTTGTTCCTGGGTAGATCTTATGTCAATATGTCAAACAAGATTCAAGAAGACTCCTTTTGAAGAAGTCTGCAACCACAGGTTAACATTTTTTGAATAAACACTGTTTGAATGCTGAAGGTCTTTGAGACAGAAGACAACCTTTAGCTAATTTTCCATTCCCATCTTTACACTGGACAGTTCTTGTATGCCAACCTGTATCACATGTTCGAGAACAAGAAAGCCATGGTCCAGTTACCCACTGGGGTTGAGCAAGTGATGGGCTAATTTTGTTACTACTGTTGTTGCTAGTGACAGAATTTGTCATTTGGGTTTGCTTCTTTGGCACATAGAAACTATAGCGGACATCCACTGGTTTAGTTGGATCTGTTGCAAGAATCTGTACTATCAAGATCTCCTTGGTGCCTGTATGTCCCATGGCATGCAAGAAATCATCTTTGTGACTCCAGCCGCTGTAGTTCATAACTGTTCCATTGAGGTCGATGATGGTTTCTGAAGTTGAGATCATGTATTTTCCATTGACAAGATACTCACCATTTTTCTTTTTCAAAGCTAAGTAAGCAGTGAACCTACTTTGGTCTTTAGCTTTGAACTGTCGTATTTTGATGTGTGTTGCTCCTTCTGGTATTTTAACAATATCTGTATAACCCTTACTGAAACAAAGGAAGAATAAGTTAGTCAAGCATAAATTAACATCCTTTCAATAATTTGAACAAATTTCGATCTTCTGTCTCCACTAAAAAGAAATTAATTTAAACCAATAGAATGCATGGGAAATATACTACTTCTCAGTTTATTTGCACTTAGTAGAAGTAATCTCAGAATCCCATGAAAATGACAATTTAAAATACAAGTTTGGAAAGGCATTTTGATAGTGATACCTCAAATGAAATATGAGTTTACAATTCCCATAATTATTCTCTGTTGTAGATTACCATCTGAGCTGGTGGTAAAAAAATGAGCTTCCACTTAAATGTAATTATTCCAACTGAATATATTAAAATTGTACTGACAGTAGAATGTATCAACTAATTAGCATACAAATTAAAAGCACTAGCCATTTTATAAAATTGCTTGAAGGGAAGAAAGTGAGAAATTTCCAGACTCTTGGAATGGATCTGTGGAATAATCCAAGACTATCTATTTTCAAAAAAAGAACTCAGATAATACCTATACTAATTCAAGAGGAGTCTGGAAATGTAACTCTTTTATTTTGATTAGACAAAACTATTACAATGTATCCCAACTATTTTTAAAATTAGTATTTCATACACCTGAAGAAAGTATCACAATATTTTCTATATGTCAATAAAAATTTGGTTGAGTCAGTTTCAGAACAGTAAGTGGTGATTTAATATTTGAAATATGAATCTGCACACTGAAAGGCCAAGGAGTAGTAAACTGCAAGCTAGGCATCAAAAACTAGGCATATAAGGGAGAAAGTCACAGATAATTTTCCTGGATCTTAAGTGAACTCCTGGTCAACCTTAAAGCCCTTCCTATCTTCTAATGGTAAGGCAGAGATATCAGCTTATGTCTGGACACAGGAGCAGCTACAGGGTTCGAAAGGAATTTGAAATAATTGGATAGCTTTGAGGCTGCTCTCAGGATGCTGCAAAACAAAAGAATTAATCGTTTTATCCTTCAGCATGAATGCAGACTTCAGTGTGTGTTCCCTAACCCTTTTTTCATGAACATAGATATGGAGGATTTATCAGATTAGGGATACGTAAGTTGCAGCCTTAGGGTCACATGCAACTGGCCCTTTTTCCTTTATGGTCTCCAGAATCTTCTTTAATTACGAATGCTAAGAGTTGGTGGTATGATTTTCTACCATTCTGAAGCTGGAAACAGAATGGGTCTTTGTCCTGATACAGCACAGATCTTCTTAAATTCTGAAGTTCTTACTTGGACAACAGATCTTTCCCTTGTTGAGTTCCACTGCATATCTGAGTGCTCCCTACATACATATTTTTTAAACTTTCATAGGCAAGTATGGGACCATTGTAATATAGGATACAATATTCTTGACCATATGTTTGCTATGTATATAATACACATTTGTTCCTGAATTCTGCATGAATGCTATTTCTTACAACAATAAGAAATTCAGGTGAATATGACTGATTGTATTGTTTATTTCTTGCTTACCTCTTTTTATTAAAGTTTCCCATAATTTTTGTGCAACTGGAATTGTCTCCACCACAAATTCCACACTTATCATACTGGAGCTTTGAACCAATAATGCCATCACATCCAGTTCGTACACATTTTCCACGGACACACACTGAATTACTATATGGCCTACATTCTGTTCCATCAGTCACCTGTTCAATAACATAACTATGTTTACAACTGAAGTTTTAAGATTTTTTTTTTTTCATTTTTAGTCACACACACAGACACACACACATGAACATGACTGATAAATATAGAACACTGGCAATACATCTAATAGTATTGTACATCTAATAATAATATAATAATAAAAATATTTAAGTTTACATTAGACCAGCTTTCCTCAATATTGGGCTGTCCAACTGTTTAAAGAAAGCCAGCCAGGGCTACTACATGCTGAGCTCTGAAAGAACAGCCATATACTTACATTGATATTATTAGTGAACATTCTATACACAAAACTTCAGAAATGTAAGTATTTTGTAAGCACGCAGAGCAGCTATTTTACCTTTTGAGAGAAAACTACATAGTAGCCAGTTCCTTTAGCTCGGCAGGTAAGCTTGCAAACATCTCCTGGGAGCACTCCTGCATATTTTGGGACCCATTCTACAAAGGTTTTGACACCTTTTGCATCTGATTGGTAACCATTTCGTGCTTCACATTGTTCCTGACGAAAAGCTTTAGCTGGAGAAGAACAACTCATTCATTATTATTCATACCTATAAGATAGTGTCTGAAAGCTAATGTACACATCAGGTGTGTGTTAGTTCTAACACCTCAATTCTGGAAGACTCAGGATCTATTTCAAGACAAAACAAGTAAAAGCCAAAGGCTGTTATCTAACCAAAAACCATTTGTCTACCATGTCAATCACTAATGATGTTCCAAAGGATAATTTTATGATGATTTGTGTGCCATACATTATAGTAAATGTGAGCCACCTGCAGCAAATAAGCCACATTTGACCTCAGAGACCTTCTATAGAGGGTGTACAGATGCCCAAAGTGCTGCCACTAAAATTTCTTCCCTCTACTTCAGTCTCCTTTCACAGGCTATAGGAAGTGTAACTGTGATACAGGGATGGCACAGGATAATTACTTTTCCAGCCTGTAGCTAACGGATCTGCAATTGTGATGAGGTTACCAATGTGTTGGCAATGACAATCTTTATGTCTCTTTTTAACCATCACAATTACGCTTCTTATAACCTGACAAATCCTGTGTGATAACTGGATAGACTGGATTTACATACACAGAAGTAGAGTGGGACTTTTTTTCCCCTTAAAGCCTGAAGATTCACCAAGTAGATTTTAGTGCAAATAATTTATCTCTACATCTGAGCCCAGGATTTTCTCTAAATGCCCATATGAACTTAGCTCACAGCCCTTTTCCCCCAGAAACCCAATATCTGATAAATTAATTCTGTTATCTTTTTTCTTTTTCTTTTTAGCCATATAGTTTAAGATTGGAAGAGGAAAGATTAATTTTGTTGTTGTTATTGTTAAACATTTGGAATTCAGATATGCAAAAATGGACCAATAGATATTCAAAAAGTCTGCCTTTTACCCAAGCCTTTTGCTGTAACCTAACCTGGCATTTGTATTGCATGTGCTCTTATTTTTGGTTTATAGAAATCATACCATTGGCAGGACAGGGCACGATGTTACAGGACCGATAGATAGCCCGTTTTCCTGTACAGTATCGACCGTTGTTTCTAGGAGCTGGATTATTGCAGTGCCGATAGGCAAACTGAACACCTCCACCACATGTACGAGAGCAATGTCCCCATGGTCCCCAGGATCCCCAATTGCCATGGTTTGAAGCCTAAAACATAAATTTCAGTATATTATAAAATGCCATTGATGATCGCTGGAAAAAAAAAATCATATATCAGCCACCATACTTGTGTTCCTATTTTATAATTCTATCCATTCCTTTTCTGGAATTATTAGTTGACATGATAAGCTATTTGTATGCATACCTGATCATTCCAGTATTGTTTCTGGCTTATTGTCATGTTCAAATGTAGCATGATCTCTATTATTTTAACTGGTTTAATTCTTTTATATTGTATTTAGAAGTTTGTTTAGTCTATTGTTATAGATTTGATTATTATTGTCTTTTAAATATTTATGAAAAGAATTCTGAGTCCCTCTCTTGACAATCAGTTGGTTAATTCCTGGACTGACATCCGTCCATCCGTCCTTCCTTCCCTCCCTTCCCTCCCTTCCCTTCCCTTCCCGTCCCTTCCCTTCCCTTCCCTCCCTCCCTCCCTCCCTCCCTCCCTCCCTCCCTCCTTCCTTCCTTCCTTCCTTCCTTCCTTCCTTCCTTCCACAATCTAAAGCATAATATATTATTTCTCTTTGCAGTACACCAAGAATTGTCACTCCCTCCCAGATAAGGATACAGATACAAATAAGAATAGAATACAACTACAGTGGTACCTCGTGTTACGGATTTAATCCGTTCCGTGACTCTGATCGCAACTTGATTTGGTCACACCGCGAGGCAAATTTCCCCATAAGGTTCAATGTAAATACGGCTAATCCGCCCTCCAAATTTGGTTGTGCCGCGAGGCAAATTTCCCCATAAGGTACAATGTAAATACAAACAGTTCTGAAACATATGCATTTTATTTTTAAACCACAAAAACATGAAAAAAAGTACGTACAGCACAGTATGAAGAGGGAGAATGGGATGGGGAGGCAGTTATTGTTTGGAGGGAGAGTCCCCCTCCAAAGGGACATCTCCTTCAGGGGTTTCCTCTCTTCTTTGCCTCTTAGCTGCAGACTCAGTTCTGGGGAAAAACCTGTATAAGTCAGTTGTTTTTTCCTGCGCTGCATAACCCTCCGGAAATGAGAGACCACGTTATCGTTCATCATGTTCAAAGCTCTGTTCGTTACAGTTATGTTGGGGTGGTGCTTCTCAAGGAAGTCCTGGCACGCATTCCATTGTTTCATAATGGATTTAATCTCAGCACTGCTCACCTCCTCCCTGTCTTCCTCTTCCTCAGTGGAATGCTCCTCACCAAGCGCTTTCTGTTGCTCACTCTGGAGCTCAGCAAGTTCTTCCGTGGTCAGCTCCTCCTCATGGTCCTCAACAAGCTCCTCTATGTCTGCACCATCGACAACCAGACCCATGCTCTTGCCCATGGACACAATCTCCTCCACTACCTCTGCGTCAGACCCTTCACGGTCACGTTCAGCGACACATTCTGGCCACAGTTTCCTCCAGGCTGAGTTTAAGGTCCAGCAGGTGACATCTTCCCAGGCTTTGTCAATGAGGCTGATGCAGTGGAGGACATTGAAATGTTTCTTCCAAAACTCTGCCAGAGTCAAGGATGTTTCCTCAGTGACATTGAAACACCTGGTGAAGAGCACCTTTGTGTAGAGCTTCTTAAAATTGCAGATCACTTGCTGGTCCATGGGCTGCAGAAGAGGTGTCGTGTTGGGGGGGAGGAACATGACCTTTATAAAGTCATACTCAGCGTCCATATCATCCACCAAGGATGGAGGGTGTGCCGGGGCATTGTCCATCAGAAGAAGGCACCTTTCAGGCAGCTGGTTCTCGGAAAGATATTTTTTAACGCTGGGTGCGAACACCTCGTGCAGCCATTCCATGAACAACTGCCTTGTGACCCACGCTCTTGCATTGGCCCTCCACAAGACAGGCAGTCTGGCCTTGTTCACATTGTGTTCCCTGAACACATGAGGGGTCTGGGAATGGTACACCAGTAGCGGCTTAATCTTCAGGTCGCTGCTTGCGTTCGCACACAGCAAAAGGGTCAGTCTGTCCTTCATGGGCTTGTGCCCTGACAGTGCCTTTTCCTCCTGCGTGATGTAGGTTCTGTTTGGCATCTTCTTCCAGAAGAGCCCTGTCTCGTCGCAGTTGAACACTTGCTGAGGGACGTATCCTTCCGCCTTCACGAAGCCCTCAAATTCTTCCTTGTAGGCTTCTGCAGCAACCTTGTCAGAACTGGAAGCCTCTCCATGTCTTGCCACATTGTGGATGCCACTTCTCCTGCGGAATTTCTCAAACCAGCCTCTGCTGGCTTTAAATTCCTCACTTGCTGCGCTGGTAGAGGGGTTTTTCTGCAGTAAATCACTGTGCAGTTTCCTGGCTTTTTCACAGATGATAGCTTCACTCACACTATCACCTGCCAGCTGTTTCTTATTCAGCCACACTAACAACAGCTTTTCCACCTCTTCCAGCACTTGTGTCTTCCTCCTCGTTAACATCGTTACTCCTTTTGCCACATCAGCTTCTCTGATGGCATCTTTATTCTTCAAAATAGTCGAGATGGTTGACTTTGCCATCTTGTACTCCGCGGCCAGATCAGTCACACAAACACCACGATCGAGCTTTTCTATAATCTCCTTCTTCAGTTCGATCGTCACTTTCTTCTTCAAACCCTTATTCTTGCCAAGCCTGCTCTGCATTTTCTTTGGAGCCATGCTGACAAGCACACCAAAAACCTTCCAAACGCCACAAAACACACCACAAGCCTCACCGAACGTCTCCTTACTACCGCAATCTCGCCCACAGGAAGCCGCGACCACGTGGCAGCAGGGCAAATGGCCGCGGATCCGGTTCGTAGTGCGAGGCGGAGGTCGCACGGCGAGGCAAATTTTTGCGGCCGGAGCTGGTCGTATCGCGAAATTTTCGTAAGGAGGGGCGTTCGTAACTTGAGGTACCACTGTAGTTCATACTCTGTGTATGAGTATGTGAATGTGTGAAACTGGAATATGGATGTTCTTGCTGCAATAGAACTTGTGAAGTGTGCACTACTGCAAAATTACTCAACAAATATTATAATTAAAAGAGAAGCTTCTCGTATTCTTTAATTTTTGTACTATACACACTAGTGGACTAAGTTTCTTAATTCATCTGACTTGTCTATAGCATAATAAAAAGGGGATGAATAGAAGAAAAATAAACATTCTGCTATTACTTATGAATATCTGAGAAATTAGGCCATATAGGATGCTATATCCATGATGTTAAATATACAGCTATAAAGCTGTGGAAACCTTTAACAGGTACATGGAAAGAGCTCTGGGATATCCTCAGTTGGGGAAAACTGATCTGAGATATGAGACTAGTGTTGGGTGGAGTTGTGCTCTGCTTTTAGGACCAGACATATAGTTTAAAAGATTTCTTGTATTCAGCATCTTCAATGAAATGGTGTCACTAATTAGTAGGAGAATACTTTTAGATGATTTGAAATTTGTGTCCAATTTGAAAGGTGTTTCTCACTCAAGAAGAAACAGACATTAATCCATATCCTATGGACATCCAGGCCATACTAAAATGTTCTGCATATGATGCTGCCCTTAAAAACATTTTCTCATATGCTTTCACACAAAATGAACCAATTAGCTAAAGGAATGTAAACTCAATCAATAAAATTATTGAGAAATGTTGTTCAAGTTTTTCATATTCATATAATTGCTTTGTCTCCTATACTGTTTACTGCTCATTTCCTTTGATCACTTAGCCACCCGAAGTATTTGGACATCTACCTTTTTTACCAGCTGGAACATAAGGGAAAATTGTCAGATGAGCAATAATATATAATGGAAGGACAAAACATCTTATGTCACATGCAGGTGACCTTACTTCATTAAAATAATTACAGAGATCTGCTATAATTTACAGTTGACAAAATATCCACCTCAAAATGGAAGAAAGGAAAGGATGCCTAGATAGGGAATTTGCTACTCTGTCCATTTCTTCACTGTCCATAATACACTGTAGCCATTCTAATGAATAGGAAAATGAAATTAAAAGTACAAGTTACTTTAGATTCCAAAAACAGGTTCTTCAGGGCAAGAACAATATAGTCTTTAAAAGAAATGTTTTTGATCCTGGGTCAGTCACTGACTTTAACAAATGTTCGAGGCTCTCCCATTTTGTCATAAAACTTGCCTAGCATGGTACTCTCCAGATAGGCAGAAATTGGGAGAGACTAGAATAAACTAATGCATGGACAACGTTCAGTCAATCATTTAACATTAAATCATGTTAGTCCACTCAGAAATTGTTCAACTTTTCAGTAAATTTGGTTGCACTAAAGATGGAATCCCTGATCTAGTATTTAGAATGGTACACCATATGGCCAGCAGAAGACATGTTCTGTCTTGATAAGATGAAAGTTTCAATAAAGTGAGCAAAAGAAAGCTCAACTATCAATTGCACCCCAATAAAGGAAAGTGGGAATCCTTGATTAACATTTTATTCTGCTAAGGGGTTATTCCTTTCGAAACCTCAATTACATGTGATCAATCTGATTACATTAAATGTGATTAAACCTTGCTCAACTTTGCATAGTTTAATAATTAAAGTAGCAACATACCGAATAATATTTTTTCTTTGTTTTATCAACACATTTCCCTTGAAGGCAGATCCTTCCTTTTCCACATGGTGTCCCCTCCACAGCAGGAAGCTTCTTGGTCAAACACACCATTTGACCTTGGCGTACGACGGCACACCACAGACGAGAGCACACATCCATTCCAGGACACACTGTGTATTCAGGCCCAAATGCCAGCTTGCACTGACGAATGGCGTCATATGTTTGTCCTGGAAGTTCCTCAGGACCTAAGATATGTTTTCGTGGTTGATCCAGTAAACAGTTACCTGAAACAACAACCTCATTTATAATTTGTTTCCTTTCTAAGATACTTGCCAGACCTCTGAGCTTTCCAACTTGATAAAATTATCAAGATTTTCTTCCAAGCCTATTTACCACTCTGGCAACTTGTAATTATATCCTATTTGTATCTGTATATTGTATAATCTCTGCCTTTATAATGTAGCTAATCTCACAGGCTGCCATTCATGATTAATTTATTTTAGCATAGTCCCACAAAAAAACTTATACTATAGATCACATATACACACACACCATTGCTCTGAGTTGCATTTCAGTTTATAATTGATAGTATGAACTACATAATGGGACATGGAACCTTCTTATTCATGTGTATTTGCTTCCATTTACCCAAAGTGACTTTTTGATTGGGGCCTTCCATATTAATCAGTGGAATTTATAAACATTTAAAAAATAACAAAAACTGCCATTTGAGAATGTTGAGACAACACCACTTCTGAAAAGGTAAAGCTTTTAAAGGAAAGCCAGAATAAGCATGACATAGAACTGTAGCCAACAAAATCATTTAAGAATAGAAGAAGTGGGTGGGAATCTTCTATTCAAAACCCAAACAAAATTGGCAGAGGAAAAGGAATATTGATGGCAGGAATTCATTAAGCATACTAAAAAGTAAGATGAACCACAAAACTCAACAGCAAACATCCACATCTTTAATAAATGGGAAAAGTTGTTATCTGTGATGACAGACGTTGACTTTGCAGCCACTTTCTTGAAAATAGCTTGTAGACTTGTCTTGGGAATTCTGTTCTAGGTAATAAACAGAATGGAATAGAGCAGAATATAATACTGTTATTTGGGATTCAAATATTATCTTTCCAACTCTTCCCATTCTTTTTGTGAAGCTACAGAGTATGGCTAGTCAATAGTGGGCTGTTTTTACTTGATTATTGGAGAGGGATAGACTTTTTAGTTTTTGTAACTAGTGATTGTTGTTTTGTGCTTCATGGTTCCCCAGGCATAGTTTTTTTTTTGTTTTTCTTCTTATGCATGATACTACTTGGACCAAATAAGCAACAGCATTTACAGCCTAACAATCATGAATAGAAGAATTATTTCTGCCCCTCCCCCCCATAACTTTTACTTACATCATTACAGAGGTGTATGACTAATCTGAATGACTTTCTGATTTGTTTATAGCCCTTATAAAAGAAAATATCTTACAAGACTCTTATGAGGGTGCCTGGTATTTAGTGAATCTTTATTTCTCTTCAGCTGAAACAGTTTATCACAAACTCTCTTCCTTCCATCTGATCATGGATGAAAGCATATAAATAATAAATCTCAGTTAAATGCTTTAGAAACATAATGAGGATAGAGGTAAGGACTTATCTTTAAAACTTTCTTTTTCAATAAATTAATCACTGTACATTTCCTTGAAGAACTAACCCATCATGTTGCAGTGAGAGCTATATCACCATGGTGATGTCACTCTACCGAATATCCACACAAAATTCACAACCAATGACATTTGCAACTATATACTCAAGCAATTTCCTTGGGGCAGTGGAACAAATCCACAGTCAATATCAGTCTTCAGACAAACTTTTTTACATGCAAAAAAGACCACAAAGGAAGGAAGGCATACAATTCCATTTAGATAAGACAGCTGAGTCCATTGCCCTGTGGTACATATAAGGAATAACTTATGGCTGCTAGCTTAGTAGGAAAGAATATCACTAGAGCAAACTGAAAGCCTAACCCAATGAAGATTTAATCAATTAATTCCATTTATTTATTTATTTTGCTGCCATGCCCTAGGACTTTTGTGAAACCTAGCTTTGGATATTGTCAGGCCCAGCCCAAGAACAATGGTGAAACAGTCCAGTTGAGTTAAGTTCCTTTATTTGTTTACACCATATAGAGTCTTGCCAGACTAAATCTGTACTACTGCAACTAGTGGATATACCCTGGGAGAGTCTAGGGAGTAGCTATCCTGAACCTCTTATGCTTTCCACACTCCCCCTGTGGACTGTGTTGTCTTCTGTCTCCTTCCCCTTCCTGGCATTCACCCCCTCCTTCCTGACAGCCTTGTTCTCTGTTGCTATCCACCACATTACCCTTCCCTTCCCATCATATATATCAAGGTTAATAAAGATGTTTTATAGAAAAGGAGAAAAGACGCAAGAATTTGGGCACCCAGAGTTATACAGCACTACAGTATCAACCACTCTACCCCAGTAATCCTATCCAAGAATTGTGAAAACTAATGATCCAATCAAAACTTGTAAAAGGCATTCTAGACAAAGAAGTCACCTACATATGAAGTGAAAGAACTCTTTTTCTGCTGTTTCCATAAGGATGTAACTGTATCTAGAAAAAATGAATATTCACTAGTCAGCTATGAGAAACACTTTCCAAATCTTGTAGCCTTTATCTAGCTCTTTATAAACTCCAGATATCACTTTAGCACCTGGATATAGGTGAAAAAGAGAAATAGTACTGGCTGTCAACAGCACTCCAAATTCTCTGGCCATCATTTTTACAAGAGATGAGCCTATTATGGGATGTCTTCTTTGAGATTAACCCTGCACATACTTTCTGAAATCAGCTGTGTATGTATGTGCAAAACTGCTGTATTGCTGTGTGATCCAACCTCAAGAACTGATCCAATGAGACACTATACTCAATTATGTTAAAAGCTGCTGCAAGATCATAGAATATCAAAAGGGTGATGTTCCCCTTCCCTTTTGTCAGACCTTGTTCATCACAACAACCAAATGTTTTGACAGCACCTTCAGATTTGCTTTCAGAGATTTGTTTTCACCTAAAAAGGAACTTGTTTTGGCCTAGAAGGCCTGTAAGTCTATATGAGGCCCTCTGAGGCCCTCTGAGTATTCAGAGCTACTTTGAGGGAGATGGTAAATGGAAAGAAAACAGCTGTGGTTGCTAAACTCAAGCTTTTATCCCACAAAATCCCTGTTAGAACTTGAGTATTTAAAAAGAAGATCTGAGACATATATTCAAAATTTGATCCAATTCTTGAAAATTTTATCTCTTTTTTGTCTTTTCTAGCAAGTGATTGTACAACCTCTGGACAAAAGATAAAGGAGGCATCATGATCCAAAACTTAACAATGGCTACCTACTAAGACAGGATTAAGACTGAGACCAGAGTTCATTTTTTTCCAAAAACAACTTGTTCCTTCTCTTTTTTGGAGAAACACATTTAGAAACTACAAATAAGCATCTTTATTGTTTTTAAGACCCAATTAATGGTTTAAAAACAGTATTTTTGGTAGCTTAGCATGTGACTCTCAATATTGACTTACCACATTGTTTATTCTAACAATAAACAGAAAAATAAGCCTGCTGCTTTGCAAGTTGGCATTTGTTCTGCATGTGGACAGAGAAATGCTACAGTGGCCAATGACAAGACTAGTGTCACTGCCCAGAAGACAGCTGGTGGCCACAAGGAATCCTGCAGGCTGTGTTTGAGAAATACTCCAGTGACTGTAAATAGAATGTTGAGCTTATAGTACATGGTGCTACTACATGAGCAGGTAGTGAAAGATTCCTATTACTATCTAAGTAAGCATTTATGTTTAGTTACATTGTACACCAAAACATTTTCCTTTATTACAGTTATCACATAGAAGGGCATCCATTACTTCTACAATCTACCAACTGGGGAGAAGGAGGAAACCTTTCTCTTGGTGGGCAGAAGCAGTCACTTCTACTTTCTGTCTAGCTAGAACACTTGGGTAGCCACATCACCCCCAAAAAGAAGAAAAACGTCATTCTTTCTTCTACTCCCTCCCTTTGTAACCACACAGGAAAAAAAAAAAACCTTGAACAGTTGCAAATGCCAATTCATTAAAATAACATACATGTTCTTCTGTTATTTTAATTTATTTCATTATTTATAAAATTTACAATCTACATTTTCGTTAGATCTCATAAATCACTTGAAAATGAATCAGAGCTTAGTGGTCTAACCTCTTCCTAAATAAGAAGATAATCAATTAACTAAAGGCAGAATTTTGCAGTTATTGCTATTTTTGTTAAAATTTGTTTTTATTTTGTTAGCAAGTTAGACAGTGAAGGCTGATAGAATTGTAATCAAAACACAGCCACTGAAAAATAAGTGATAAGTATCAGTATACAAAGGTAAACCTTGACATTTTCAGAATTATTATGGTAATTTTAAAAAAGCAGCTAATGGTGTAATGAGGCCTGAATATAAAAGGATATTTGCAAATGAGGATAAGACAAGCTTATTGGAGAAAGTTATGGTTATGTGTTTTTTTTTAATTGCTTTAGCATACCTGGGATAATATTGTTACTCAAAATATTACTGGATATTGTAAGCCACTTAGAGTCTTTTGGAGTGGGTGGCCATTATTTATTATTAAATAACAATAACAACAGAAGCAGCAGCAGCAGCCTTGGCCTGTAAGATTCTGTTAATGTAACTTTACAATAAAGATAGTATTCACTGTTGTGCTTGTCTGGACTACCTTGAAGGGCTAACATCAGTCTTGCAAGAGTTGTTTCAACGAGATGGGCAGTAACAAATTTGATATATAAATAAAGACATTTAAAGACTGAAAGTATTTCTCCCCTCCTTTCCTTTTACTCTCCAGAAAACTAGGGAGGATCCCTTCTCTTCCTCCTGTCTTTGAAGATCATTCCCACGTACCATTACAGTTCCACAAGCACCCTCTGAAACTGAATAGGCTATCAGAGATCTGGAGTGTTCCAGGGAAAAGGCTCTTATCTTTCTACAGTGGGGAGTGGGTATAGAAAACTCCAGGGCCAACAAATAGTCACCTGTCCCTGACAAGGTACAAACAGTGACACTCCTAAGTCCAGAACACATTGCCACTACCCCCCAACAAACAAATAGATACAAAGTTTGGTCCTTACTGTGCATCGGGCCTTTGATAGCTTGAGTCAAGTCCATAGTCACCATGGTGGCTATGAACATCCAAGTCACTTCATACTCTGAGCTCAGGGAAGGCAGATTAAACTCTCCCAAAACCATGAGTCTGGAAAAATCCAATGCCACTCCAGCCACAACATCAAGCAGTTCAGGCTGGAAAGCTGCTACACAGCAGGGAGGGCAGTACCGTAGCAGTAATCTCATCTATTCCTAAATTCAGAAACGGAGTCTGACATCAGGCTATCTGTGGAGCAGCACCTCTGAAAGCTGCAAGAGTCTCCCAGATGACAGTAGGTACTTTCCCACCATTCCAGCCTCCATCCTTACCACAGATAAGGTTTGTAAAGTAATTCCAATGGCACAGAGAATAGCCCAAACTTTCCACAGTCCTATTATTCATCCACCAACCCTCTTAAATGTATCAGGCCACCAAAATTCTAAGTCCATCATGAACCTCTATCTTGCCTTGGCACTGTTACAAAGAAACACAAGTTTTCTTATCAGTTGGCAGGAGGACCTGCCTTTCAGACCATTTCATGTGGAGTCCCTGGGGTTCTCTGAGCTTGGTTTTTTCTTGTAAACGTTTCATTACCCAGCCAGGTAACTTCTAGGTTATGTAGCTGGGTAATGAAATGCTTGGAAGAAAACAACTAAGCTCAGAGAACCCCAAGGACACCACGGTTCAACCCTGAGCTACACATATTCGCTTCTATTGAGACCATTTCATGACTAGAAGTGAAAAATCTAGCTTTGATACTGAGAAGTCAGGATTTTTCTAAGTATATTGTATTTACCTATTATTTCTCAGTGGCTGGCTTTTGACTACAACCCTATCAGTTTTTGTTATCTGACTTGCCATCCAGAGGAAACAATAACAGCAGAATCCTATCTTTTGTTAATTTGTAGAACTCATTCTAATTCTCCAGGGGGAAAATCCTCCTATCAATATATCAGTATAGATAATGCTTCTGAGTACATATAGCACATCTGTGTTGAAGTCTGTGGGAGGCAAAAAGATAGTTCAGAAGGAAGATGAAAGTTATTAGAACTATGTACATTTTGATACCAAGGTCACAGAAGGTAAGGTCTAAATATCTTTGAAGAAAAGCAATTATAAAGGAAAACCAAGTTTAGGTTTTGAGTTTTATTCCTTGGAAAGATAGGCCAATAGGTAGCTGAAGTCCCTGTTATCAGTTTTTAATCAGTTCAAGATAGGAAACACAATTTTTCTTCTAATCTTCCTAATCCTTCTGTGATGGAAACTGAGGGACAATGACTGGCTCAAAGTCACCTGAAGAAAAGCCGAGCAAGTATTTGCTTTTAACCACTAGGAGGTTAAATTAAGTACCTCTATGTCTTCTGGGGAGTTCAGAAATGAAACTAAATTGAAGGGGGAGGGGGAGGGAAATGATATAGAAGGACATTTTCTCCATTGAATAGTATGAGATTTCATAGCAATCCTATCCTTGCCCATAGGTGTAATTAGAAAAAATAGCACTTAAGTGTTCATTCATAGATAGAAAGTGGACTGAGATGAGTTGATGCTTAATCATTGCTCAGTGAGAAATAAAAAATTAATACATGATAATGGGATAAAACATCTGATTGCATACAGTACTGCAAATATTCCCACACAATGCTGCTTTCTAGAGTTTTGCATGTAAACTCTGTTTTTCATCTATAAGTATTTTAGTTGCCATAACAACTGGGTCCATTTCTCAGTTAGGTCATTTTTATCTAAGCATTCTGGAATTTAAAATGGTTAAGAACTGTAGCTGCTTTATGAGTGCACTGAAGAATTTCAAGAGCATTTTGTTAAAAAGTTGATGAATAATATTGTATGCTAATAATAAGCTGTGAGCTCCTTGAAGCGGTATGAAGCATGTATCTAAAAGTCTAGGAAAGCTAGGTTCTAATGTCTGCTTAACTAGATATGTAGAGTAACTTTTTTGCTTCAGTTATCCTCCTATTCCTTATTTCTAATCTATTGTTCTCAATATTTACAGTTAGTTGCTGTTTCCATTTCTTTGTGTTTGTTTAATACCTTTAATGTATATATTATCTAGGGCTATTAGATCTGAGTTGCATAAATCCACACAACTTCTAGGGGGAGCAAAGAGAGTTTTCTGTATCTCTTTGTGCCGTCTCATTGTCATCAGGATTTTGCATCTCAGATCTAGTAGCCCTTTATTATTTGTGTGTTGTGCCTTGAAGTCAGTGTTGGTGAATGCCTGGCAATTGCCTGGACAAGTCCCTGAAGTTTTCTTGGCAAGATTTTTTCAGAAGTGGTTTGCCATTGCCTGCTTCTTAAGGCTGAGAGAGAGAGACTGTCCAAGGTCATCCAGCTGGCTTTGTGCCTAAGGCGGGACTAATACAGTTTCCCGATTTCTAGCCTGGTGCCTTAATCACTACACTGGCATTATTATAATTATGATTTACTGTTGCTATTACTGTTAATTCAGAGAGCAACAACAGAGTATTAAGTGTGCTACAGAAGTGTGCCTACTCAGTGGAGTCAGATACCAGTCATTTCTGTAGTAGCATAGACACTACACTGAAGGAATGTGACAGTATTTATTTATTATCAGATTATCCTTTAAAACTAAACTGTAAACTTAATTTTTAAAGCTCAGGAGGTTTTCAAAATTCAGCATGTTATCCAGTGCCAGTATCAATACATACCATGCCCATCATCCAGAAATTCTGTTATTGTTGCCGAAGTACATTTGGACCATGGTTTGGAAGCATCAATGCTTGTTAAGATGGAAGACATAAGCCTCTTATCTTCCATGGAACCAAAGTTCTCTTCACAGAATTTGGAGTCATCATGGGAAAGTCCAAGGAGGTGCCCTTGGGTAAGGAAATAAACAACTATAATGTTTTACTGCTGAAAATATAAATTCAAAGACAGTGTTTTCATTCTGAAATTGGCAAATGAAAATATTTAGCCATTTACTTAAGATTCTTATACTGTAGGTTGGCACTGTATGAAGAAAAATGGTGAACGCTTTGTGACCCTTTATATCTTTATTGTAACTGTTGGAATATACATTTTACAGCTTTCAAAATGAGATTGTATCCTATTCCTTTAAGTCAGGTACATACTTTGTATTGTGAAAGTGTATGCAGGAGTTGCAAATTATGATCAGTAGAAATTAACACACAGCAATGAAAAACGTTGAACTTCATAGGAAATGATCAGATCAACTATAATTAAATTTAAATTGATCAGATTTATATTTCTTCTGACCCTACCCACCTCTTCTCAGGTAGAACTCAAAGAAGAAATACAGTATGGGCCTCAGCCAAAAAAATAGTAATTGTGTACTGCTTCTTTAGAAAGTTTTAGAAACATAACTTGAATAATGGATTCTTAGTTTTTCTACCACAACTCATCCTAAGGAATTTTATTGTCCCAAATAAGTTTATTATTAAACTTTTAAACTTTTGGCCTACTAATAGTACATCACTTAAGCTTCAAAAGCAACTCTGCCAGATTTATGAGAGATTGTCTTTGAGAAGAGCAAGGGTAAGCATAAAATGGCGAATTCCCAAATATGTGTCATCACCACCTTACCACTTTATTCCCAGTTCCTAATCTACTGCCTTTTATACTATATCCCTGATTTCAAGGGAGTCTTGCATTTTTGAAACACAACTTGGCAAAAAAACTTTCCTGTTAAATCACCCCATTTCATCTTCATTCCTGAAATTTCCCTGAAATTACAAATAACCAATCTTACCACTGCATACCTTCTATGCATTCTGGAAGGGCATGGGTACACTTGGGGCTTCTGAAATCCAAATGACTAAAACATTTGCATTTTTGTGCTGGATTGCAGCTTTCCTTACTATGTCACCAAATCATATGCTCTGATGATCACAGATTATTCTCTGACTCTGTGAATGGGTTTTCTCTGACAAATCTGATGATACCTTACAGAAATTATTTCAGAATAGGATCTCTGCATACAGTATCTTCCTTCTCTTGATTTAACACTACAGTGCAAACACAAACATGTGGATATTATTTCTTAAAAAAACATGTGGTTACATGGAAAAGAGCAAGCTATAGTAGCTGTAAGTACTATATATTATTCATTCAATGATAATTGTCAGGCAAAGTAACAGCTCAGAGAAGCACCCCAAATGCATACTCAGTAGGTAACAAGTATTGAAAAAAAATGTACTAGATCTCTCAGATGAGAGCTGAAGAAGTACACCCATGATTTGCAAGTTGGATAATTGGCAAATTATGTATTGCAATCCAAACACTTTTCACTGTCCTGAGAACTATTTCTCTCTGGTACAGATACAAGCTTGAGAGACTCCAGTGCCATAAGGATGTGGTCACTATGGCTGACCACACCATAATTAACCATCTCCAGCATTAGTTCTTGAGCCACTGTTGCTGACATGGAACTAAACAACAGGGAAAAGCAAAATGATATAATCATAGAGTTATGCTCAGATGATGGATTGGATCTCTGTCATCACTTCTACAGAGTGAGTCACAATGATACACTGGCAAAACAAATTTAAACAGCAAACAACTACATGGATGGAATTATATTTTTGCCAGGAAAAGGAGCAGAAAAGTGTGAATAGTAGAAGAATAGAGTTTAACCTTGTATTCATTTTGTTGTTCCCTATCTATCAAAATAGTTATATTTCCGCAAAATAAATAAAGTAAAATTACTCCTAGTACATTAATCCTGGAGTATGAATTAACTTAATTCAGTCATTGACTGATGGATTATGTGCCATCAAGTTGGTGTCGATTCTTAGCGATCATATAGATAGATTCAGTCACAACTAATTTTGCCTAAAAGTTTAAACTGTTGCATGCATTCATGCACAGCATGCAGATGTACTCATGGGATAGAGAATCAATCTCCCCTGTGAACTCATATTCAGGAACTAGAACTGGAACTTCCAGTGTGTTAAACCCATGCAACATTACTGAGTTTTGACACCAGAGGCATTTGGTAGTGTTGGTTGGGAGCACTGATTTTCAAGTGAATATGGAAATATGTGGACTTATTTCCAGTTTGCAAGAAAGGTCTCTGTAACAAAGACATGACATTTATCCTTGCATGAGATCTTATTTGCCAGAAGAGTGAGGTTGTGTGTATTCTGTTTGAAACAATTCAGGCTATCAGTAGCATGCACTGATGGAACTCCCAATCAACATATCTATTTATAAGCATGTCCCTGATCATTTCAAAGGCATCAAGCCATGATGCATTCCATAAAAAATTATGGACCCCATTCCTCCAGGGCCCAAAAATATTTTTAAAAATTATTGTGCCTCCCCATATCAGTTTTTTTCTAGCTTGTTGGCTGATTTTTTGAGAAAAGGAATCAAGCCAAACAGTTCAGTTCAGCATAAGTTAAAATGTGGCAATGAATTTGACCATACTGCATATCAAATCAAATACAACTTAAATTGTGAAAATAAAATGGAGATTCCCATGTGGGATGTAATGGGCTGTGAGAATAACTTTGGGAGACAGGAGGAAGAACCACAGTCAGGGCAATGATCAGACAAGAGATATCTCAGCCCACACAAGGAATAGGGATGGACAAAGCATCTCATAAGGGACCTTCCTTAATTTTCTGGAAAGTAAAGGCAAGGGAGGGACGAAGTGCTTTCAGACTTGCAAGATTCTATTACTGTAGCCTTACTGTAAAGCTAGTGTTAGTACTCATGGTTTTGGCTTCCTGTCTGGACTATCTCGAAGGGCTAACATCAGCTCTTGAAGGAAAGGCAGCATATAAATCTGAGAAATAAATTATAATAAAATACACTTTTGCTGTAACAGTATTAAATATCCTATGTTGTTATAGATTTTTTCCCCATAGGTTTCAATTGCATTTTAATAAAAGTGAAGCATATACAGTGTGTGAAGAGAAAAGTAAAACAGTATGAACTCAAGATACACATAATGCTTGGCTGGCCTGAACTTGGAAAACACAACAGAGAAGTTATACTGATGTTCTGCTTGTTACCAATTACCCAGAGTCCAAAGATTAAGCAGAACATGATTTTAAAAACCCTGTCTTCCCTATAAAAATAAAATTTCCCTTGAGTGGAGTTTGACCCCTCCACTTCATGCATATATCCCTGCAGTTTTCCTGACAAGAGTCATCACTTCCTTCCTCCAGGATGCTGTTCAAATTCCTGGTGTATCCTTTAGCCCTGATATAACCCAATAGTTTTCAATCCATATAGAAACCAGGCCCAGCCCTCCTTAAATTCTGAATCCAAGAAAGTCAGCCAGGCATTCTAAGGCTAAACTCCCTATATGATAATCCTGATCTGGCTGTCTCAAGATTATCTTTTGAGATTTTTCTGCTTCAGGTACCAAATAATGGGATTCACAGAATCTAATACAAATTAACTATGGAGGAACACAATATTCTGTCATACCCTACTTGCATCTAGCTTGTTGTTATGGTCCTTTGAGTCAATTTGACTCTTGGTCCATGCAGTTATCTTCCTAACACTTTAGAAGTGGTTTTCCAGTACCTTCTTCTAGGATAATCTTCAATTTCCCAGTCTAAATCTAAGAGGAATTACTGACCCAAGTTGCCCAGCTCACTTCCATGCCTAAGTGAAGACTAGAACTTGGGTCTCTCCATTCATAGTTCAATGCCTTTAACTGCTGAATTTCTGTGGATCTAGGTAGGGTAATCTAATGTCTTTATGAGACTTGTACAGTGATAAAAATCCATAGCAATATCCAAGAAATATTATCATAGGGCTGTGTATGCTTTGGATTCAAAAACAGAAAGGTGCTTTGGAGCATGAGGGCCTGCAATCTCCAACTTCTTGAAACACCAACACAGTTTCTTAGGATCACATGAGAATCTTTGAAAAATAATATTAGCTATATGTACTAGATTTTACCCCATTGTACCTATCATCCATAGTATGCAAACTAGAGCACAGCTTGCTGAGTGACACTGTATGCTAGGAATGCTGCATGTCAAGTAGTATTTTTACCCAGGAACTCACAGCTTTCATAAAGTACTTGCTTTTTTCTTTTTCTTTTTAGTGTAGCCAGTTTTTTTGCCTAATTTTCCAGTAAATATCATAGAGGCTATAAGAAGAGTCAGAAACTTGTTATATAATTCTTCTAATGCTACAATCTGTGCAGTAACTGCACAATAAATGTATAAATAAATGCAAATGCTATGAATGCAGCTATGATTTAAATGAAGATAAATACATTTGGATTGCTCCTTCCAACTCGCACACCAAACAATCATCTTCTTTATAAGATATATCATGGGATCAACTGTCCATTTTTCAGATGTCCTGGGACTATAACTTTTAGAATTTCAACCAATATGTTGGCTAGGAATTCTGGAAGCTGTAGTTTTAGCACATATGGAAAACCCAGCTGGGCAAGCTTGATTACCACCACAAACACACATCAACCTAGTAGTATAATAACTTTGAGGATTATCAGAGCTGACATTGGTATCTGGCATTTTGGAGACAACTTTCAGGTTTGCAGAAGCCTGGCATGGTTTGTCACTGGTATTATTGGATCCCCTCTTTGGTTACTGGTATTATTGGATCCCCTCTTTGGTTACTTTTTTTAATTGTCTGGGACTCAAGGAGCAACTGCCAGTAGGATCTAACTGCTGTTGAATTTCACAGCATTCACCCAATGCTGTC
This sequence comes from Liasis olivaceus, assembly GCA_030867105.1. Lineage (NCBI taxonomy): Eukaryota > Metazoa > Chordata > Lepidosauria > Squamata > Pythonidae > Liasis > Liasis olivaceus. The sequence continues at coordinate 62,906,203 of CM061352.1, read as the reverse complement.
TCTTTCTTGGGGCGGATGGGAAATGAAAACAGTCTATCCAGGCCCCATATCTGTTCGGGGCCCTGCTATTTCTAGCCATCAGTCACAGGGAGCCTTCCATGACCTACTGAGTAAGAATGGGGCTGAAAGAGGGCCCCTCTTTTCTGAGAGGTCCCTCAAACTGGAAATCAGTGATAAAATATGTCTTTATGTAAAGCCACACAGAGTCACAGCAAGATCCTAAATAGTTCCTTTCCCAAGTCAGTTATAATAATGCCTGTCAGATTAACATGCTCCTTTCCCACTGCTGGTGAATGTTGCCACAAGAGTACATACATTTCAGAAACAAATGTCAAAATGTGAATGCTGATATTTCATTGCTACCCAGCATCATGCTGCTTTGCCCTTACTTGTTACTGGTAGAAAAGACTATCTAGAAAAGCCCTAAGCAAACGTTTTAGCCCCCCACATCCCTATAGCATTGGCTGATGAAACTGATGCTAAATTTGTGGAGCACACTTCAGATAGACCTGTTCACCATGTGATTTGATTTTTAAAACAACGCTGCCAAAAGTGAAGTCAATACTACTCTGCATATTGGCTCATAAACTTTCCAACTTTGCTACGTAGCTCTTGAAAATGTAGTCTCTCTTGATATAATTGTTCATGAAGCTACATTCAGAGAGATCAGGACAACTGCATAAAACCTCTAACCACAGCCAAACTCAAGTGGAGATACTGTTGGATTTGAGGCATTCCTCTGGTCTTTAACAAAATTGTGTCCTTGATTTTCACATGGTCTACTTCACAGTCTCCATTTCAGATGCTTTTCAGAAGCACTTAAAAGTCCCTAACAGCTGAACAGTATGGAAAGGAAAATTCCTGTGAAAAGAAATGGGTATATTTCTTCAAATATAGGATAGGCTACCTTTCATGTTAAACAGTGGATATTTAAGATCAGCCTTACCCAACCTAATACCTCCACGTTGCTTGGGATTACAGCTGCTAGAATCCCCAGGAGTTATAGTCCCAGTGTAGATGGATGAAAACTTGTTGAAAAAGACAATTTTAAACCATCAAAGATTCAGCAGGTGGGATGATGATTGACATTGCAAACCAAGGATTTGTAGTCAAAATGTGAACTGGCCTTAGTTAGCTGTTTTTTGTATAAGTGCCCATGGTTTAAAGTCAAGGTTGAAGTCCCTGTCCTGTTGTTCACCTCTCACTCAAGCAAAATGTGAGCTTTCATCTTTTCCCTTTACCGGAGCAAGCATGTTTATGAGGGCTTAGTACAAATGCCTTGCTCGCATCAGAGGTTAAGTTGGGGACTTCACGAAGAAGTAACAATGCAAATGCATTAAATATTTTCTTCCCACAAATGTCAGCAGAACAGCTGTGGTTTAATTATAGTCTCCAAGTTTTTTGTGTTTGTGTATGTGTATGTTTTAAAAAAGCCACAGAGCCCCATTCAGACACCTGGATATTTGCCCAAACTTTATCTCTCTCAGGGAAAGCTAAGATGAAAGCTAGACATCCTTCACAATAGTTTCTTCTTCCCACGAGACTTCAAAAGATATGCTCCTGTCTGGCCTAGGGCTTGCTCTTATCTACAATAACTTGACAAACTTTCAACTCAAAAGACACCCTGTTCAGCCACAACTGTGAATTTTAGAACAAGCAAAAAAAAAAACACACCCATACATAATGCTGATCTCTTGCACATCTCAAATATCAAATTGCATATAGAAAGTTGGGTAAACTTTAAGTAGTGCACACTGGTATTACGCTTATCATTCTATATTAAAAAAATGAATCACAACACATCCAGGGCAAATTTCAATAATCTGTTACCAAACAGACTATTTTTTATGAAGGAAGCTAATGAACTGTAGCAATGGAATAATAAAGAAGTAGGACCTGCAATGAATTGTTGGAATATAAAACACATCTGTTCAGGAGAGTCCTCTGTTGCCTTTACTGCTTCATTTTATCTTTTCTGCCCAGCCACCAGTTTGCAGTTTATAGCCCTTGACCATATTCAATGCTTATTGGGCTGTTTCAATACTTTGTAACGTTAGGGATTCCCCATCACCACCACCTTTTTTTTAACCCTCAAACTTCTGGGTTCCCTAAGCCCACACAATTTCCTTTTTCACTAAAAAGGGCAAGCCCATAGAGAACTGAGTTCCTATTCATATACAATACATTTTATATTTGTATTCCTATGCAATACATTTTAGAATACATTTTAAATGGCTTCTACTTTTAGTCTTTACAATCTGAGCTGCTTCTTTATTTATATTTATATTTTCCGTTGGCATTTACCTCATCCTCCATCATCCATGCTGTATTACATAGCCCTAAACTTCCTATGCAATACATTAAAACTTAGTTGGGTGAATTTATCTGCCCATGGACTAATATACACAATCAGCAATTGTATAAAGCATTCTGTTGTACTGTTCCTAACTTTCTACATTGAATCCACAATGACACTGGATGCCGTATTTACACTTCCTTCCTGTCCATTCATTGTAATGCATAGAAAGATTTTTAGAAATTGCCAAGATGATACTCTCACAAATTTGCAGACCATGAGAATTTACAGTTACAGGCTATATTCTAGGATACCAGCTGGCAACTGAAAAAATGTAGAACGTGTGTTTGGTTTGATGAGGTATTAGAGTCTGTTTTAATAGGTTTTTCCTTGAATCGGAATGACTATATTGATAATTTGGTAGCTATTTCAGCAAAGCTCTCTTACGACATCATTCTCAGTATACATGGCAGCTGTTAATGCAGAGGACAGCAGGAAGAAGAGAGCCATCTGAAACACTAAATGACATACTAGCCAATGTAAATTATATATTTGTCTTAAGTGTGGAAAATGTGGAAACTGCCCTGAGTGTTTCTGCTGCTTCTACTCTACAGTAAAATCCATTGTCATTTACTTTCCTGAGTCTAGAAAAGTGCAATATCCTAACACCATATACATGAAATCATATCCTTTTATTTGTACTCTATTTCACTAATGAACAATAAGTCCTTATATTCTATAGCCATGATCCTCTAAATGACTTAGAGTTTTTACTTCATTCATTTTCTGATTCTGGAAAAGGGTTTAAAAGATGCTGCTGTGAAACTCTGATGAAGCTGAAAGCATTGATACCTTTTCTAATCAACAGAGGCATGAAGCAGCTGACTAGGTTGTGTCCTTTTCAGAGTGCTCTGTCCAGTGTCAGGATTGGCCTTGTCACATTGGTTATTTCTAAGTACCAGTTACTCTTTCTCCTCTCTCTTGCAATGGAAAGAAGCATGGCTGGAATGACATGCAAGGGGTGAAAAGGTAAACACTACAGCACTTTTCTTACAGAATTATTCATTTTAAGCTGCATTCTAAAAATGAAACACCACAAATCATTTTGGTAAGCAGAGCCACTTTTCTTTGGGCCTTGCTATGTGAATGTTACTGTATCGAGGAAAATAGAAAATGCTGAAAAACCAGAAAAAATGTCATCAGTTGTTTCCTTCTTTTGTCTGTAGTGGACAGGCGTTCTCTGAAGCTAGAAGAAAAAAGAAATGTTTAACTTGAGGCTGAGGCTATAAATGTTTTTTTCCCATGAAATTTCCCTTGATGTAAATCATCCTATATGATTAAAGATTGCAGAAAGCTTAATTCAGTGACCAGAGTTCTGAACCTGGGAATCTTTGGCTGTTTGCTACAGATACCTAAGATTACTCTAGGCATATCACATTGTCCAGTAGTACAGCATTTCACACATTTTCACACACACACACATATACAATCAAAACTGGTTTTTAAAAGGCAGAATTTTAACTACAATCAAGAGATGCATGGACAATTCTTGTAGCCATTTCTTAGCAGTCAATTTCAAGATAAACTAATTGTAACAAGAAAATTTAAAGTAGATCTTAAGTACCATTTTTCTTATTCTGACAACATTCAAGGACAGCTTCAAGGTATGTAAAATATTTTCAGTTTTGTCACCCAGTTATTTTGGAGGGAAGTCTGCTCACTATGATGACTTGAAAGAGAGGCAACAGAGGCAGAACAAGAATTATAAGTAAGGAGTATACATCTCATGCCGGTATAGTTTTTCACTCAGCAATGGAAAAGTCAGTGAAGCATTTCTGCAGATATAGTAATAAAAAGGATTAAACATCAAAAGCCCTGGTTAATAATTTTGTGAATAGTAGAAAAGGTCCAATTAAAAGGGAGTAATAACCAAGGAGGTTTTCTTTTCTTCTTGTGCTATCATAAGAAAATGCTGCAAGAATGCTACTTCTACTTACAATAAATTATCTGTGCTCTGAAGAGCTTATAGGAGGGGTCTTAGTACTGAATGAAAACAAGCATAGTCAAAACATGTCTGTCCTGCCACAGACAGTGCCCTTTACTTTTTAGATCTGTGAATCACAAAGTCTACGCAAAGATAAAATTCATATCCTCTGCTACTTGCTTTAGGTGTCCCAGCCGTAGCGTATTTCATTCATCATCAGTCTGTCCTGGTCTTACCTTTTCTTCTGATGCAAGGTTTGGAGATTATCTTTCCTTAAACTACTCTGAACTAAAGTTCAGAGGTTGCTAATTTTCATCAGTAATTCTCATCTCACATCTCAATGTTTCCTGTAGCCTAAGGTATGGTTGTACTTAAAACTGGATTGGGCTTCAGGTGTTGGTTGGTCTTAAAAAACATATGTTGCCATCTGGTCTCTGTTGAAGCCCAAGCTTTCCTTTAGCTATGTAAGCCTTCCTATTTGCTTTTTCAGTATGGTTTTTCTCCACTGCTTCTACATAACACATATGCAGAAAAACTAACCACATAAAAAGCAGATGCAGAACATGCAGTTGGCTGCCTTGTGAGGATTAATTTTGCAGTAACAATACAGAAATGAAAAGGAACACTGCATGCTACATATTAAATGCATCATGTAATTTAACAATGTACAATGGCTCTTCTCAAACCTTACAGATTAGGACAATGTAATATAACACTCTTCTCCCCTCCTCCCAAGGAACAAGTCCACAATTTACAGGTCTACGTAGACTTGGAGCTCATACTGAAGCAATAGATAGTAACTGCGGCAGGGAGGTCACCCAGATCTGCTGCTGTATCAATTGCATGCTTATTTTGGATTGTGAAGCCTTAACTACAATGACTCACACTCTTGTCACCTCAAAGTTAGATTACTGCAACACATTACATGGGACTGCCTTTGAAGATAAGTCTGAAACTTCAGTTAGTCCAAAGTGCAGTCAATTACGTACTAACTAGTGGTAGCAGATTTCATTATGTAATGCCTATTCTACTGGCTGCCAATTAACTTCCAAGACTGACTCATTGTGCTGATTGTCACCTTTAAAGTCCTACATGGCTTGGCTCCTGGGGTGTTATTAATGATCACTGGCCCAAATGAAGTTTGACTATGTCTTCTCTGTAGCTGCTCCTATACTCTGGGATATCTTGCACACCAAAAAATAAAATGTCCCAAACTTCCTCACTTTTTACAAATTGCTGTAGACCAAGCTGTTTCATTCAGGATTCGAGACTTAATGGAGTATGGGCCCAATTACGTAGAAAGTTGTTATTTGCTCATGTTTTTATTGTTTGCATCTTTTCTATTTTGTAAACTGCCTTGATTCCTATGGAAATGGATGGCATATAAAAAAGTGTAATAAATCATTTGCTTCATTCAGGAAGAAAAGTTTGAGTTGATTGATCTATATAGTAAGTTATTCTTACATTGAGAATAATATTCCATTTATACATTAAAAATTATATTATCTTTTTGATTTCAAGCATAATTAAAATTCTATTGCCTGGTAATGAAAGTTGTTCACTTTGCTCATGACTGAAAATTGCTAGATTGATGTTTCTAGCAAAATATTCTTGAAATAAATAACTGAATTTGCATGTTTTTGCATTATATATCATTTGTTGTAATTGTTCTCTGACTGAGCAACTGATGGTAGGTCATGAAAAAAGGGATGAATTGCTGGAGCAAGTAGTCAAATTCTGTGTCCTGCATGAAATTTTTGATTTGTTATATAGCTTCTCAGAAGAAGACACACTTTCGGTTAAAAAAAACCCAAACAAATATTCCGCTGTCCTGTTTTAAGGGTTCTGTTGTATACTGTTAAAAATCAGTGAAGCTGACCAGATGGTTGACTAATTTACATCCCTACTTGCTCTTTTCATACAAAAACATACCAAAAACAACAAAAAAAGAAACAAAGGAAAATGCCAGAGTGATAAAAAAAAAAAGTTTCTGAGACTCAAATTATTTTTTAAAAGAGCTTACACAGTAATAATTCTGCAAACACTTGGTCATATGTTTTCAGGTTCATGTATCAAAACTAGAAAATTCTATGAGCAATGTATAAAGTGGTTCTAAAAAATGATAGCATACAAAACAGATGGGATTTTTCAAAGGGACCAAAATCTGTTGGGTTCAATCTTCTATGATTAAATGCAATAGCACCTTCACAGGAGAAGAGATCCTGCACAATCAATGCTTATGGTCATGGGAAGAGTTATAATCATGTACATTTTTCCTATAAATCTTCTCCACAAATTCAAAAAAATTGGAGGGGGTAGGAATGGAGCCACAGCAGATATTTCCTATAGACCTCTGTACATTTTTTTAATACACGAAGAAGACTAACGAGAGAAGAAATGAAGGGCTTTTTTCATGGCCCTATTAATGTGCTTTCCTCCATCCTTGTATTGGGAGAAAAATATATCAACCTAAACTGCAGGGCCCCCACAGCTTATCTTTACCACACCTCAGCAGCGCTGCCTTCACAGTTTAAAGGCAGAGTAAATTCAGCAAGCAGAGAATTCCTGCTGTCCTTTCCTCTATCACCCGGTAGGAAAATCAACAACCAATTGCTGTACTGAATCTGTGATAGGGCAGGATTGGGGGTTCAAGCCTTAACTTTTAAATAACTTTTAAATAATATTATTCAATGATATTTAAATAATATTTAAATATCATCATCATCATCATCGTCATCATCATCATCTTGAGGCACAAATGACCAGGCTCAAATTATCATACTTCAGACACCTTATGTAAAGACCCAGCTCTCTGGAAAAGGCTTTAATGCTGGGAAAGGTGGAAGGAAAGAGAAGAAGAGGAGGAACAGCAGAAAGGTGGATAGACTCAGTTACAGTGGCGATGAGTGCACCACTGGAAGACCTGAAGGACCAGATCAGGGACAGATTATCATAGAGAAAATCTGTCTGTGTGGTAGCTAAGAGTCGACACCGACTTGATGGCAATAATTTTCAATAATAAATAATTATTATTTATACATTTAAATAATAAATAATTTTATTATTTACTGTGTGCTTCTTCTGATAGGACTGCTGATCTCTCAGGAGTTCTATTGATTTATGAAATGATTACTCTATGTTTGGATCAGTACATTTTTTTCAGAGAAGTAGAAGAGGAATACAGTCACGTCAAACAACCCCACTCAAAAATGTCTGGGTGATCAGAAGAGCAATTTGAAATATAAAGCACTCAGACCTGAGACAGAGCCTCTGAACCTTTTTTTCCCTCTCTATCCAATTTTCCACATGAATACATTTTGGTCAGGGATAGAGTCTTTTTTCCTTCCCATACACATTCCAAATGTGTGTGTGTGTGTGTGTGTGTGTGTGAAGTGTTTTCCATACTTTATGATCTCCCCAGCACATGCAATATATACATATCATGTGTGCATGCACACACACAAATAGCAAGTAACGGATCTATTGTTCTGGGAGTTTGATATTCCAGCATAAAGATGGAATATGGTCTCTCTCACAGGTGAAGCATCCAGTATCTGGCAACCAGCCGGGGTGGGAGCATTTCCACAGCAGATTTCAGGGCCAATTGGGGCTAAGCAGATCACTGTCCCTGACTGTGTCATCTCAAGTTCATCCCTGAGGTGTCTTTGATTGTCAGCTTGGGAAGTTTTGTCTTGGGAGAAGATGGAAAACACCACTTCCAAACTGGAACAACTGAAGATAGCTGTAGGTTGCCTCAGCAGTGGGCTGGGTATGAGATGAAGATGAAGGTCACTAAGATATGTCCTTAAAAATGGTTAATAAAATACCTTTAGGCCACAAGAGGTAGCATGTGAGAATAAGCCCTAAATCCAATTGATGTTCCCGTTTAATTGTGTTCCACTCATAAATGACATATTTTCATGTTTTACATTTTTGCTGAAAGGCTAGCTTGCTGTGCAAGTTCTGTGATATAACCATAAGAATCCAGAATTAGATCACAATCCTGATTAACTAATCATAATGCTTAATAATTTATAAAAACGAATGATACTTTCTAGATTCTTCTCCTGCAGGTCTATCTTCAGCTGTGCTGCAAAACTGTCCTCGGATAATAAAGAGAGCATTGTAAGCATTATACTCTGTGCTACTGCCAGAGCTCTTTAGAATCATTTGCAAAGTCTGAACTCAGCTCTGGAAAATAAATGTGAACAATTTAGAAGACAGTTCCACTGACCACATGCACGCTGCATATTCCTTGCTTGAACTTCTAAGATAGAAATCATAGGACAGAGTGCCCAGTGACTCTAATTTCAGACAATTATTGCTCAAAACTGCAATGATATTACTTTGCGAGAAAACAGTTATAGGAAATTGGTTCAGACCTGGCCAAATTATATCTTTATCAAGCCAAGTACTATCTATTCTGATAAGCAAAGGCTCTTAGAATCTCAGGCATTGTCTTTACCATCACATGTTTCCCAATTATTTTTTAACTGAAGATGTCAGAGATTAAACCAGACTACCAACATACAAAGCAAATTCTCAACACACTGAGTTACAATCCTTTCCACAAGGTTGATCTATATATGATGCTTAATAATATACTGATACACTGATTTTATTATGTGTCCAAAGTTTTCCAGTCTAGGATGCCTCATTTGCACTTTCAAGTGTGTCTGATGGCAACAGCTATATGATTGCTATTTATAAAACCTCTAGTTTCAGGTTTGGGGAGTTTGAAGGATGCTATTAAAAAAACTTCAGCATCTTACCTGCTCATAGTCTGAAAATTGAACTGGCACAACAATACACCCAAAGCAAACTTTGCGTTGGTTTGGCATGAGAAACAAGGCAAAATCTGTAACTGGCGCTGGCTGAAATTTCTCTTATCTTTGTTCTTTATTTCCAAGAATGTAGAAGAAAAAATAAACTGTTTTCCATTTTTTAATTTAGTGTTCACCCTGCATAACTAAGAATCTTCATGGAAAATATATTTAGTGACCACACAAGATAAATTAAGCTGGAAAAATACACTACTCATTTTTATTTTTGTTTTTGGCAAACTGGGACCCCAACTCTAATGGTAACTGTACTTTCAGACAATTAATTCCCCAGGGTCTTCCCTACAGAATATCAAGCTGATACGAAGTACCCAGTTTAAAGGAAGCTAATTTTAGAACATTCTTGCCCTGCCTCTTTCAATGTTGAACATCTTAGGGTAGCATTGGGACTGTTATTTAAATTTACACCCAGCTGTTCATAGTGAATAAACACTGCAGTACATGAATAGTTGTGAATTGTCTGGGAACACAAAAAAGGAACTGCTGTGTTTGATGTGCTCACTATTGATATTAATCTGCATTTTAGGAACATGGAAAGTTGTTTATGTACAATTATTGGTCCATCTAACGTGGTACTGTCTGCACAATCAAGTTTTCCCAAATTCTACCTGTAAATATGCAAAGCTGAGCTAAGGACTATCTGCAGGTAATGCATTCACTCTACTACTGAGCTATGGTTCTTTTTTTCTTTCAAAAGACTTTCAGCAGTCAAACTACAATGTTCTTTCTTTATAATTGTTTAATAGCTTATAGCTTGGGCATGTATATTCACCATTTCACATTAGTGTAATGCAACCAATGTTGCTGAGAGGCCTAGATCAGTTGTAGACAACACTTTAATACTGAGAGGCTATATAATTATTGGGAGGTGGGGGTGAAAACAGAAATTAGGGGAAAATACTGTATTGTGGTCAGATCATTTTACACTTATGGGGTTTTAATTTTTTCCGTTACTGGGGATGGGGTCTATGTAAAGATATTATTTTTCATCATACTTACTAAGCCTATTCTAGGGTTTACATGTTGGTTTTATTGGGTTTCCATTTTCCAAACAGTACTGATGCCACTGGTTTTGGGAAATCATGTCATTCAAATTAATCACAACATATTTTAAAATATTTTTGGCAGAGTGCTAGCTTAGTGACAGTCTGTTTTTCTTGGGGGCAGGTCTGGATCTAGTAGAAAGGTCTTATAGGCTACAAAGTGTTCACCATCCAGAGCCTTCCAGATGTTTTTATGTACAATTCCCACATTCCCTTGCCATTCATCTTGGGATTGATCTAAAAGATTTGGAGGACATCAGGTTGCCTGTCCCTGGGATTTGGGTGCTGTTAATACTGAATAGCTGTTGCTTTATTCTAATCTACTGAATGGCTATTTAAAAAACAGTAATATCTTGACTCCTGAATTGTCATCATAAAGAAGAAGTCTGCAAATGTGTCACATAACAGTTTATGCCATCAGTCAATTTTGGGGTGGCACATGAACATCTTTCTTGATAAACAACAGCTACTCAGTTTAAAATTTCACTAACAACTTAATCCAAGAACATGGTATGCCAATGGGACTGGAAGCAATTCTGTCTGAAGAATCACATAAATTGTAACTATATCTGTTGAAGTTCTGAACAGTTTCTTTGTGATATTTTATTCACCTTTACTGTACCACCTCATTCAACACAGCTAACATTGTGCTCATTTGTTCCATCTGTCTATCTATTCATGAACTTATATAGATTGTTTATAGGCCTACCTGAATAACATTTGGCCACTGAAGGAAGCCAAGAACCATCAGCTAAGTGTGGTATCAATGCCATCCTTCTGTCATGTGTATATGCATATGTGTGTGGTAGTAGTGGGAAACAATAAACTAAGCTCTAATTGCCTGAAGTGATTTGAAATTGCCACAGGATGTGAGAAGGGAATACAACAGGCTCTACAACCCTATATTTTGTCTTGTTAGGGCATTTCGCAGAATTTTCAGGGAGACTAATGCCTTTATTTTCCTTATATCAAACATCTGCTTCCAACTGGGAGAGGCATACTGTGACAAAATGCATTTTCATATGCAGTACTCCATGACAGAAAACAAGGATATGAATTTGTACAAGGCTAGATCTTGTGCTGTGTCTTTAGCCATAAGCAGCAATTTTCACGTACAAATGCAAAAGAGCAAAACACTTCTTCTCTGTGTACATTCTACTATGTATGTTCAAAAAAATTATAGGACAATTTTGATTTCTTGGGATTTTTTAAAATGAATATATCATGCCAGAACCACTATTTTTGAGCCACTTCCAAATTAAGCCAAGGATGTGTGCAAACAACCCATCATTGCACTGTATCATTTTTTCTTTTTCCTTAAAAAAATAATGATAGGACTGAAATTACAAATGTCATAAGTAGATTCTTGGAAGTATAATTATCTCTAGGGTATGACGAATGCTTGTCAATCTTCAGCTTTAGAAAGTTAACATCAACCAAGCTCTTTTTATGTCAAATAATATTTTCAGCATTCCTAGTGATTGGTCCTTCTATTTTGTAATTATTTAGAATTCCAGATGACCTAGAACCGAATATTTCAATTATATTATATCCTTTACCCAGCTTGTCCTAAACATTATATTATTCTAATAATAAATGCCTATATAAAAAGTGTTCCCTTTCATCAAGCTTTCTGATTAACTCTTCATGCCTACAGAAAAATAAGATAGTATAACATAAGCAAACCAACTGCTTAACTTAGTTCTGCAGGAATACAAGTATCTACTTAGTAAGCAGTTTACTAATAAGTGTGCTTAAGTTCTTTATAGATAGGACAGGCACTTCTTTAAAAAGTTCTTGTACAGATAGGAGCTCTCCAATTGCCACCGCAGCCAGTTCTTAGAAGGGATACTGTCAGAAAGGTATCCTTCTGTGTACCTTTACTTGCCTTTAGTTCCCTATTAATTAACCCCAAAGTGCATGCATATGTACACAGCTTTAATCCCCAACTGAATATCTGAATCAGGGGAAAATCTGGAATTACTTGTAAGGTATTTTGGTTACTAATGCAGCTGTTACAAGTGTTGTATTTGGCAAGGGAACAAAAAAAAGGCGCTGCATACCAATTTCGTGAGCCACTGTAAAAGCCGCATGGAGGCCGTCATCTTCAATCACTGCACAGCTGCGCTCAGGAGAGCATATGGTTCCAACGTCAGCCATTCCCAGAGTATCACATGAATGATGCCCACATAAATCCTACAAGGAAGGGAAGGGAAAGAAAGCATTTGAAGCATAGTTTGTACCCACAGGGCCTGACAGCTTTGAGCTGCAGCCTTATTGCCAACAGTAAGGCCAAATAAGGATTATAGCCAAGATAAGGACATAGACATCAATAGCTACGTTTTGGAGCAATCTTTCAAAAGATGGCGTCCTGCAAATGTGTTGCGACTGCAATTCCTAAGATTCCTAGCTAGGAATCAAGGAAATTGCTCTTTCAGTAGTCTAGACAGCACTAGGTTGGGAGACCCGCCTTTGGGCTTTTCCTTCAAAGACCACAAAGTCCTAATTGTTGATTGCTAAATCAAATGGAAACTGTCCATTTATTGCAAAGAATTATGCCAGCTCTTGAATTAGTTGCCTTCATTTATATTATTATTTTAAGGAATCAATGTTCCTAGTAAACTGTAGCACTGGCATTGGGGTATCACTTGAAACTGAAATATAGACTAATTTCTGTGTATACTCTGCTAGATCAGAAAATGGTCTATGTATTTATGATGCACTGATGATTATTGATGAAGGTCAGTATTAATAACCTTATACGCTTTAAACCTTTCTGAGTCTTTCCTATACATAGCCTCCAACCTTGCATCCTGCATTTATAGACAGCACCATGGAAGAATGTAAAGGAAAACTTCCTGTTGGGATATTCTCCTTCTTTTCTTCTAACTTCTTCTAACTGGCTAACTTCAGGTCTGGGAAGATGAATGACATCATTCTATTTAATGATTATTACAGCTGGAAGGCCAAAGTTCAGTATGATTTAGGAACATGACTAGAATGCTATCAGTGAACTCACTTTAGTGTCAACTTACATGTTAAGGAATTAATGAATTAAACTAAATCACTTAGATATATCAGAGAGCGTGGATGTGCTTTTGAGTCAGTCTTCAATCCTGGTGACTGCCTGGATGAGTCCCTGCAGTTGTTTTCTTCCTAGGCTGGAGAGAAAAATCACTGGCTCAAATCACCCAGCTGGCTTTGTGCCTAAAGCAGGACTAAAACTCACAGTCTCCTGGTTTCTAGCTTGGTACCTTAACCACTCTACAAAACTGGCTCTCATATCCAAGTATTCTGACTCTTTTCAATTTCCATATAATAATAAAATAGGAGGAAAAGGAGAATACAATTCTCTCTGGTGGACAAGGCATAAATGATGTATATATTCACAGAGGAACTTAAGCAACTGTCTGTAGTAATCCTATCATATGCCAGTACTTTTAACTGTATATTACATCATGTCTTTTACTCCCATAAGGAAATTTAGCAATTATAAGTACAAATACAATGAATGGACAGCAAATGGCAATTCTGGACATGTAATGTTACTATAATGGTGTTAGGAGCCCTTATGCAATACCTGATTGTGTTATTTGGGGGTTCCACAAAAGTAAGGACTAGTTATTTGGGAATGGTTAAATCATAGTGCAGGATTGTTTAACTGTACTGAACATATAAATTTCTATGAAATGTAGTTAAAATATCCTAATCTATAGGGATATACTGTACCTCTTGCTGCCTAGTACCCTTGGAGATATGAAAAGTCTGGTTAGGGCTGGTAAAATATATTACCAAATATATTTTAAAGCAGTTACATTTCGTGGACACCTGTGTTAGCAAAACTGTTTATTTTTATTTTATTTGTGCTGCTTCAAAGCGAGCATCTTGTAATGAAACATACTTGTTGGCTTGTAGGCATCTTTTCTTGACTGGCAGGAAAAAAAAATGGTTCCTGTTCATCTGATATTCTTGGCCAAGGAAAACACTCTGGAAAGATGGCAGATGGGTAAAGCTTAGGTACTAAGAACAGGGATGAACAATGATCTGACCTTTTTGGCACAATTGGTACTATACAATTATTTAGACAATATGAAATTTTCTCCTGCCTCCACACATTCCAAATGCCAATGCAAAAATGTGCTTATGCAAAATAATAATGAGCAAAGGAAAACTTTAAAAGAAAAGTATTTTGAGTAGCTGCAAAATTAACTGGATTTTAAAGATAAGCAATAATAAAATTGTGCATTCCTTAAACTTTTCCATTCTGCACTTGTCTAATGGTCTTATCAAACAATATCATAGTGCTATCTTGTTCTGACTTACTCAAAATAAGGATCTGGTAAAAAGCTGTGGTCTCCTCCTGAAGAACAGCTTTCAGTGATGTCACCAGTGTGACTTGAAGAAAACGGGGCTGCTCAAATCAAATTTATTACAGCCAGAAAACAGCAATATAAAACCTAAAAAGTAAGTGACTATAAATATACATACTGTATATCAATTACCAAGTAGTATGTATAAATATAAGATATATGACAAGGAATAAGTATGAAATATAGAACATAAAAGTATTGGGATAAAAGTACAATGATAATAGAATCAATAATACAAAATACAAGCAAGTAAATGAATCAAAATCTTCAACTACAAGGCAAATAGCACACACAGAGGCACAAAACTGGTAGCCTGGGAGGATATACTTTGGTTCTTATCAGATTAGGGGGTGCAACAAATATAAGTTGTACTCTCTGCCTGGAAACGTCTTCAGAATGGGGCGGATGAGAGTCCTACAAAGGCAACAACGGAGAAGCATATGACTGAAAGACTGCTCACCATTCCTCATATGTTGAATTCGACAGTGTTCCTATCATTCTATGATCCTATTGATTACAGTAAGTTTATGTTCTATAAACACTGTACGTAGGTATGCATGCACACATGCATGTTTATGCACTGTATATATGTACAGTATGTGTGTGTATACTGTACAGTCTAGAACTATGGACTTCAAGCACATAGCTTTTTTGTCAGCAGAACTTATTCTTCGTGTTTCTAAAAAAGTATGTCATATGCCTGTACAAGGCATTTCTTGCCACCAAAGTGAATGGGTGAATGCATGGTTATTCACTGTGCAAGTCTGAGAGTCAACATGCAGTATGTTCAAGAATGGCGTATGAGGCCAAATGTGGCAAAACTCTGATTAAAAGCAACACCTGTAAAAACAGTTCAGATGCTCTCTAGGAATCATTCCAATCATGCCAATTCCATTCTTCATAGAATATGTGGTTAAGTAAGTGCCTTTTCAATAATGTTGTTTTTATAAGAAACCAGCCAAGAAATCTATCAGCAGGATGCCTTATTTCTTCAAATCCTAGATTATCCTGTTTCATTCAAAGATTCCTTTTACTAATTTACCACTTCCATGAAAATTATATACACAAACAAACTATATTACTAATATCCTGTAGTAATGCTTAGCCACCTATGTGTAACCTGTTACTCAAAACTTTTTTGCAAAATTTATACAGAGCCTTTCAGATGCCATTCTGTAACTACTGTTATTCTATAGCTGCTGATATGTTCCCACAACTGCAATTGTTCAACTTTTTTCAAGAAAGTTGCTAGATTTGGAATATTGCTGAGTTCAGGAAGCAGTCAGTATCTGGACCTCATTAGGAAAATCGGACAATCCATTTGAATTAAAATTTTAAAAAAGTTGTGCCCTGTTTGTTGTGTCCAAGTCTGCTTTATAAATCAAGCATGATTCTGCTAGAACAATGGTCTCTCTAACCTTTACATGGTTGCCTATGGTAGTATCCAGTGTGAATGCTTCTTTGAGAGGACTGTTATAATAGGCTTATTTCATTATTTTTTTTCTTGTGAACAGTATTCTGAATAGAATCAAATCATGGTAACAATCAAATGCTTGCTGTGGGGATTGGAACCCAGATTAGCTAATAATACAGGTTAGGGACAAGAGCAGAGAATTTATTGTAATTCATTACAGGCATTTTCACACTGCTGCTGGTTCTTCTCCTGAATTCCTCAAAAGCAATTTGAAGATAATCCACAATCATCTTCACTTCTGTCAACCTCCAGAATGAAAGGGTAAGCATTGCTGACCTTCCACAGATACTACAACAGCAAACAAACAAACAACCTCCCATGCCTACTCCATCCAAAGATAAATAAATAGTTTGCTCTTCCTGCTGCCAACCAAGTCCTTACTTCACGTTGTTTACATTTGTCTGGTAATATGCAGAAAAATCCCAGAAGTTTCTGTGAGGAGTTGAAAAACCATTGGGGTGTCTTTCCCTTGAAGTCTGAAGACCTCAAACTTAGAAATCGAGAAGCATGCTGGGGCAGAGACCTTACCAATGGGGAAAACAGATTGGCCTGAAATAAATGGGCTCATCTCTCAAATGTAGCCAACAGTGCAATATCACAGATTTAGAGCTCTTCAGATTGCAGCCAATGTCTTATGTAGAAGTGTCCTAAGTCTTTTACTCTTAACTCTCAAAGAAGTGTAATTGGGAGTGTTTCTTACATCGATTTATTTACAACCAACACATCACACGTAATGGTTGTAAATAAATAAATTGTCAGGCCCAGCCCAAGGACAACGATGAAACAGTTCAATCTAGTACAGTTCATTTATTTGCTTACACCTTATACACAGAATCTTGCCAAACTAAATCTACAGTATAGCAACCAGTGGATATACCCTGTAATGTTCTAGGGAGTAGGCATCCTGAATCTCTTACTCTTCTCACACTCCCCCTGTGGACTATGCTGCCTCTTGCCTCCTCCCCACTCCTGGAATGCAGCCCTTCCTTCCTGATAGCCTTGGTCTCCCACATCACTCTTCTCCTTGTAGATACATTCCATCAGATAAATGGAGGCAGAATAAAGATGGAGGAATAAAGATGTGGACTGCAGTGGGGGCAGACTGGATGGATGATAGATATATCACTTAGTTTGAAACTGAAAATCAAAATGTCATCCTGCCCGTTTTCAATGGGTATCTTCTTGATAGCTACTGAAAGCAGGAAGGGTGTCATTTTAATTTGCAGGTTCAAACTAAATGATATATCATTTATCCAAATTGAATCAGATTGCTCTGAAGGCTGCGAAAAGTTATTGGGAATATGTGTGTCTGATACCCCCAATCGCTTTTCCCCTCAGTTGAAGGATACTAGGCATACTCTTCTATGGGCAAACATTCAGTATTTCAGGTACACATCCCCCTTACCCTTGTCATGTTTCAGAAAGTACCTAAGACCATTCTTTTTTACTGAGACCATTTTCTTTTTAATGTGATGTTATACGGGCTTTAGTTTTTACTTGCTTGCACACTAAGTAGAAACTTTGGTAGTATGCCGGGGCTACTATAATAATATATAGATACACGTATTTTAGATATGAAATTGTCCCCAAAGGCTGTAACATGTATTGTATATATTTAAAATATTCACAAGAAACTAACTTTTAACTGCTCCCTGAATCATACCGTAATAATATATAAACATTGAAAAATAAAAGTAGTTTTCCAGTGATAAGTAGGTACATACTGTATACATTGATATTTGGTTTTGATCTGTTAATCTATCCATCCATCCATCCATCCATCCATTTATTTATTTTACAGAGCTGATAGATTGCTCCAATCAACTGATTCTGAGCAAGGTATTACTCCCTGAGTCCATAATATGGGTTAAAATAAATACGTAATAATAAAAGATTAACCCAAGAGAATATGTTATAAAACAGTAATGTACGCCATGAATCAAAATTTACAAAAAAACACAATAAAAGCAATTATTCACCAGTCACAGCAGCCCTGCCACTGAGGCTTAATGAATTAGCCATGTCTCCACAGACTTTCTGAAAATCAGGATTGAGGGAGACATCCAAATACATACTCCAGACTGAGAACACATGTTTTTATGGACCCTGTAGATAGTAATCTGTGCCTGAGGGAACACATAAAGAGCCTAATCTATTAGGTCTTGCTGGATAGGCAGATATTATCAGGGGAAGGCAATCCCACAGACATCCAGGCCCTGAGCCATCAAATTCTTTACAGGTGATAAGCAGCACCTTGAATTGCAGCCAGATGACCACTGACAACCAGTGCCATTCTCAAAGTAGAACTATTATATGGATTCCTTCAAGTATGCCCATAATTACTTGAGCCACTACATTCTGGGCCAGTTATAGCTTCTGAATGCTCTTAAAAGGCAACCCAATGTAGAGCACATTACAATAGTCTAATTAACGACTGAGGCATGATTGACATTTTTTCCCATTTTTTTTAATGCATCATCCTAATAGTACTACTAAAAAAATACTGTAAATAGATCAAATAACAAATCAATCTGTAGCTTAGATACGATTATAAAGACTTTAAATCATACTGATATAAGTAAAGGGTTTTCCCCCCTAATTTTTATTTTTTACACATAAGAAACAGATAAAACTTAAATGTCTAGTGAACCAGTCTAGTGACTAGGAGAGGTTCACAAGCATGAGAGAAGCTCTTCAGCTTCAACTCAGCAACTGATATTAAGAGTTATACTGCTTATGATACTGGAGATATTAAAACTTATTAATAGTCTAATACTCCAATATTTGTATAATTTTCTTTTAAAATTGTATGAGTTGGCAGTCTTCATGTTGTGATAGCAAATTCCATATTTCAGCTATATACCATGTGATAAATATGAATTAGAAGAAACCTAACCATATGATACATGTTTATCATAAAATATCCCAGCTTCCTGTTAGGTCTTGACAAGAAAAAGAGCATGAGAGCTTTTTATCTGTAAAATGGAGGAAATTATGATGTGCAGCATAAAACTTTTATGAAAGGAACAGAAAAAGAAATGGTTAAACTAAATGGAAAATGCTATCTCCTACCAACCACCCAACAAATAGAAGATGTAGGTGGTGCTTTCCACAATCATTTTTTTCCCCAAAAGGTATACAATAGTACTTTTATGGGAATGTAATTACCCAACATATGCTGGGTGACAGATTTTGCTAAGTGTTGTCCTTCCAGAAGATCTCTGACCTGTCTTTATAGCAACTTTCTGCTTCAGAGAATGGAGGAAGGTACAAATAAATAATAAATTCTTCACTCATCTTAATCAATACTGCTGAATAGGTTGATGCCTCTATTCTTATTAGGTAAAACAAATGTGGAGACTTTCTTTTGGCCAGGGGCCACACTTTATTTATGACAGATTATCTCAGAGGGTGATAGGTAATATGTCCATTAATATTAAGATGGTAAAAGAATGGATAAATCCAGTATTTTCATACCTTTGGGGGCAGTTATGGAAGATTGGAGCCTTAGGATTTTTCATAAAACAAGAAAGATCAGACTTATTTGGGAAGGTGTTGAGGGGTGAAATTACTATCAGAAGCATCCGCAAGGCTTTTCTCCTTAACACCTCCCAAAACATGCAAAAAAGCCCAAATCCTGGCTCTTGTTCACTTCAAGGTAGGAGTGAAAACAGTGAAACAATCAGAAATTTGGGAGAAAGCGTCCACGTAATGACAGAGCTCCTGATTTTAAGGGAAAGTAAATGAGAGCTTGAGAGCTAGTTTGGTGTAGTGGTTAAAGCACAAGGCTAGAAACTGGAATTCTAATCCCACGTTAGGCACAAAAGCCAGCTGGTGACTTTGGGCCAGTCACTTTCTTCAGCCCTAGGGAGGAGGCAATGGCAAATCACATCCGAAAATCTTACCAAGAAAACTATAGGGACCCGTCCAGGCAGTTGCAGAGAGAGAGAGAGAGGGAGAGGGAGAGGGAGAAAGAGAGAGAGATTACTCACCTTGAACTTCAAAAAACAGCTTACAATAAACTAAAAACATTGATAATAAGACTCCACCTCAGGAGAAGATAGTGGGGGAGTTTAGTTGTACTAAAAGTACAATCACAAATAATTCTGACAACAAAGAATGAAGTCAACAGAAGGAAGTCAGGATGAGTTGAGGTTAGTGAAGGATGCTAAAAAGAACAAGAATATTTTAGATATATTCAATATAACAGAAAATGAAATAATATACCAGCCACTTGGTAAAGATGGCTGAAGGGTAACATATAAAACAAAAAGTAGAGATGCTTAACTCCTATTTTGGTTGTCCTCTAAGATAAGAATACGTAACATGAGCATTTGAGAAGAGAAAGTTGAAGAAGTAATATTTTAGTCTGAGCTTGAAAGAAATAGAGAATGCCTACTGACTTGGAAAGGGTTCAAATCTTCCAGACCTAATGAATTCTATGCTAATGTTCTGAAGGAACTGGCTGATGGCCAATGTTTATTAATTATCTTTGAGAAATCCTTGGAAACAGGTGAAAAATAAGATGTCTGGAGTAGATAAACAGTCTCTACAAAAAGATAGAAAAGAGTGATTTGACGAATTGCAGGCCAATCAGTTTGATACTGATAATTGGAAAAACTTGAGAGCAGATCACAAAATCACCTCTAAGTACCTTAAGTCAGCACAAATTTATGAAAAGCAAGTCTTACCAGTCTAATCTTCTTTCTTCTCTCTCTCTCTCTCTCTCTCTCTCTCTCTCTCTCTCTCTCTCTTTCCTTCCTTCCTTCCTTCCTTCCTTCCTTCCTTCCTTCCTTCCTTCCCTCCCTCCCTCCCTCCTTCCCCTCCCCTCCCCTCCCCTCCCCTCCCTTTTAAATCAGGTGAACTATGAACAGGCTACAACTATGCTGTGGATGTATTATCTCAGTTTAAGCAAAAGGATATTCCATGATGAATACAGTGTAATTAATTAGGAGGGGGGAATTTTAGACTGCATCAACAGACATAATTTTTAAATGACAGGACATAATTATTATACTCTATTCTGCTTCATGAGACCTCACCTTCAATTCTCTGTCCTGTTCTGGGAACTACAGCATATCTTAGGAAGAATTCAAACTACAGTATATCTTAAGAAGAATTCAAATTTTATATGTATCTTTTGTTGTCTCAAAGATGCATGCCTCAGCCTTAATGTGTTACGCTGAATATATACAAATATTAACTTTGTAATGAATAGGAATGGAAAATGTACTTCATACATTTTATCCATGACTGAAAAACTGTTTAGAAGAAAGCATGTCAGTGAACAGAAACTCAACAGGCCTGCATTTGGAGCCATAAAAAAAAAAAAAAAAAAAAATGGAGCTGTGCTTAAGCGTCTAGTTGCTAAGGAACCTACTTCATACATTCAGAAGAGAGTTGTAAAAGTTGAACACTCATCCTGATGCTTCTTCTTGTCTCACTGAAAAAACATCTGATTTTTTTTTTAAAAGCAGGCTTCAGAAAGAAAAACAAAAACCTGTGCCCTTTGAGCTGTTTCTTTTGACATTTTTACCTTTAAACTCTTAGTCATGTTTACATTCTGCACCATGAGCAGTGATTCATTCTCCTTCAAATGCCATTAGACGAGGACCTAAACATATATCTTCATTTCCAGGCATATTTATTTATTTTTCTCTAAGTAGAACAAACATATTTTTTCAATTGAAGCAAATAAATTCTGGCAAATCTCCAGTGACTTTAAAATGCACAATTTTCAGCTTAAACAAATTGAGGTATCTCAGCTGAAATGAACATATGTTACAGTAGTCTCATTTCATTGTGCCGTGCCGTTATGCAGTGTTGGTTAAGCATGAGGTGTAATTCATACAGTATGATTTGTAAATCATAACTGATTTCTCAGTTTTATGTGTAAATGAAGCTACTGGGGTTTGTTCAACTAATTATGGTTAAAACAAATCTGACCTATGAACCTAACCTATGTTATACCACCCGCTTGTTGCCAAACCTATGACCCTTGTTAATATTAATTAACTATGGAACAAGGAGATAACCATGAAGAGAGAATGTACATGGTATGAATTCTATTATAATTACATGGTGTAGTGATCAAACATTCATATGTATGAACAGGCATGCTTTGGCAAACTTCTGTCTTAACACTCAGTGAAGCTAAATATCATGATGGATGCATATAAAATGAATCATATAACTTGTTGAACAATGAAGAATATAATGGTGTCCAATTTATTTTCACATCCTTTTGAATAAATTGATTAGTTTTTTAAGGTCCCACAAGACTCTTCATTGTTTTTACTGCAAAAGACTAACATGGCCACCCACAATGCAAATCAGTATAACATGTATAAAAAACGTAGGCCTCCTTCTCCACATCTCCTTTTCCCCCTTTCTTCAATGACTTAAAGAAATGTAAAACAAGTTGTATGAGGTAACTAATATACACTTGCACTCCCATGTAATTGTGCAATTGTGCAATATGATGTACGGGAGGAAAATGTACTCTTTACTGGACCAGTTTGCCACATTTACTTTCATTCAACACAAAGTACACATCAATTTTTGTTTTTCTTTTTAAAAGATCGTCCTTAGAGTAGTTATGCTGCTTTTTGCTGTAGCCAGATGAATAGTTGTCACCTTCTTGGTTCATGAAAATGGCTGAATCCATACATCTTACTAAATAATGTTTGCTTAACCAGGATTTGTAGAAAAATTAGCTGAGGCTGCATAATGCAACAAAACAAAAACACCAAACAACCATATTCTGGATTAGTGCAAGATGTGAAACAGGTAATTGAGAAAGTAAAGTAGGTAAAATTGTTACCTAATTTTAGAGATTATTTTTGTCAACAGAATTTAACTGTGCATGAAATTGTGTTTTTAAAACTGGAGTTAAACATGCAAAACATCGGAGCAATTTCCTGTCCTGAAACTTTCTGTTCAAAAGGTTTTTTTATATTTACTTTGAGAACATATAGCACAAGTGCAGCACGACTGGAACATCATAATATTTCAAGTATTTAGAGTAACAGAAAAAATACACAGCCTGGGTATTTTTTCCTTACTCCCTCAACCAGAGTAACTCATTCCACAAACTATC
Source organism: Liasis olivaceus (assembly GCA_030867105.1). Taxonomy (NCBI): domain Eukaryota; kingdom Metazoa; phylum Chordata; class Lepidosauria; order Squamata; family Pythonidae; genus Liasis; species Liasis olivaceus. The sequence goes on along the minus strand of CM061352.1, from coordinate 62,883,096 downwards.
CCAAGCCCTTATTTTTCTGGCACTCTCCAGTGATGTAGCAGAGGAAGAGAACTAATGGAAAGTTATGTGTTTTTCTGAATCAAAAAAGGAAAAGTGGAAGAACACTCCAAACAAGATATTTGGAGCAAAAACTCAGACTCTTTTTTTTAAAAAAATAAGGAGGTTCTATTACACAGACAGTGCCACATGCTCCACCAGAGCCCTGCCCTTGAACTGGTTCAGCCAATCCTTCCAAAATAACATTCAGAACTCATCCCAAAAGTGGCAGGGATAAGACTTGGCAGGCTGGGAGGCCGGTTTCTATCTTGTGGATAATGGGGCACTGCAACCCCGCCCTTCACCTAACCTGATGCACTACTTCTCTGCGGCTGTGTTTACATGTGGTTTGAATTTATGTTCTCCTCTCCTGAGCCACACATGTTGTGCCTCACCAATTTTATTGCTACTTTTTCTCCATGCTGAAAATGCCATGTTAAATCACCAGTAGCTAAGCAAGGAAGTTGTGAGCTTCCTAAGACTATGTTGCACAATTTGTTCCCACTTAATCTCAACAGATACAAATCTGGATCTGATCCAAAGAGTTTAGAATCCTTTTGCTTGCTTTTATCCCATTTATACAATAGCTTTAAAGCACTTAAGGAGGGAAAAAAGAATAGTAATGCAATTTGATGGATTACTGATTTTTCTATTCATATCTTATTATTTCGTTGGACTCATTTTTAAAATACTTCAACAACCTTCTGCAATGGTTTCTGGCAATATACCTGGTTAAGTTAGATCCTTAAGAGAAATGTAGTGTATCTTTCTTGAGTGCCAACTTTAAAATGGAAAACATTCTATGGCTTACAGAACTTTTCCAGAACTTGAATCAGCAGAACCACTTACAATAAGATTCCACTAACAGAGAATACTTCTGTAGAATATCTTATCAGGTTCCAGGTGGAATAAAAACACACATGCTAGGTGAACCCACTGATAGGTGCAGCACACAGAGAACAGGATTTTGTGTAATTATTTCCAGGTATTAGGCATGGCTGTTCTATGCCAGAGTCAAAGATCAATTTCCAGCTTACTTAGTGGATTCTGAATAAACCTAACAGGACACTAATTTATCTGATGATTATAAAAAGCCAAGTTAAGGATACCTGCTCAGAAAACATGTAGTTGGAGACTGCATCCATAAGCCACTGTTCAATCTCCTGATTCCTACAGTGGCATCTGCAGCATCACATCACAAATGCACAGCTTTTGTATGCATGTGCAATGTCACAACACACATACAAAAGGAATGTGGCTTGCAGCACCAGTTATGATGCTGTGGTCATTTGCCCAACCTCCTAGTCCCCTATTGATGCCTCTGCACTCAGATGGCAAGGAAGCTCATAAACAAGGTACCTGTTGATAGCACCTTCCCTCTCCTTCAAATTGCCAGCATACAGGTAGAATAATTGCTGGATCTTCCAGCAGCAATTAAATGACATTTAAATTTCATTTTGGTTTTCATTATTATTCCACTAGAGCAGTATATGTAAAGTGCTAGCATGAACAGAAACAGAAGTTAAACAAAAATCTCAAATATAGCAGCAACCCAGCACTGACTTCATGAAGCTAAAGAGAGAGCCGCATGGAAAATCATCTGGCACACCTGCTATGAAACAGGAAAATGGTACTGAAAATGGAAGTCAGCGTTCATGGACGCCCTCACCTATGGCCTCTTTCCTAACCTACCTCACGGGTGAAAAGAACAGCAGCATCATAGTGCTCCTCATGATCATCATCCAACTGATTGTGCTGGTGCTGCCACTTGCAGAAGTTTTTGAGTGTGGTAGCCGCATTCTTGGTGATCTCTAGACCCTTCTCCTTGTCCCCCAGCACCACCATCTTCACAACCACCAGGCGGATGTGATTCTCAATGCTAGCATGTCCATAGAGCCGGGAAGCAATGGTAGCCAAGGTCAGCAAGTAGTGATGGAGGCCTTTGCCATACTTTTTGGTCATGGAGTCATCAGCCACCAGGAGAAGTTCCACCTGCCTGGCCCTAGAGATAGAGCGTTTCCTTCTCTTCCTGTAGTCCACAGGAGGGACAATGGTGACAGGGGAATGTGCCATCCTGGTGGTCAGATCTATCTCCAGGTTCCCCTCCTGCCCTTGAGTCAGTCTCTTTCTATCCAAAAGTGGGGCCATGGAGTAACCATGAGTCTCACAGGTGGGGCGGGAAGGCAATGTTTCAAAGCTGAAATGATCCCTGAAGAAGATATGGAGTATCTGGGCAGACACATCCCCATAGATCTGCTCCCTGGAGGCCTCTTCCTCTTCGGTCACAGCTTTCCCCCAGAGCAAAGGCTTCACTGTGTAGCGGGCGTGCTTGACCGCAAAATAGCCATCTAAGCCACCACAGAGATTGAAAACTGCCAGAGACTGGGCACTCCCATCCACTGTGCCCCGATAGTAGCAGTGACCCTTGCCCTGGAGAAGCTGCTCCGTGGTTCCAAGCAGCGCGTCCTTCTCCAGATCTAAAAGGAAGCGCTTCCCCTCCAGGTAGAGGATGTAGCCCACCTTGCCTCCTCCAGAGTAGGTCTGATCTATGCTCTCCACTACCCCGCTGGGTCGCTGCTCCCGGAGAAAGGGTTGGACAATCCCAGTCGTCCCTGGCGCTGGCGCTGCTGGCGCTGCTGCCGCCGCTGCCGCTTCGGATTGCTGCAAAGCTTTATCATAGGCAGGTGCTGAAGTTGCTGGGGAAACTCTGGCGGCGGTGGCAGCTTGTAAGCTTGCAGCCAGCGGCAGCAGCAGCGAGCAAACAATCTTCAGTTGCATGGTGGTGAGCTCCGTGGCCGGTGATTCGACGGCCAGGCAGGGGACGGGGGAGCGGATGCGAGGACCGAACGTTTGCAGCGGCGGCGGCAATTGCTTCGGTTCTTCTCACGGGCTTTGGGGAGAGAGACGCCGCGTTTCCCGCCGCCAGCAGGCACGAGAGAACTTGAAAGACTTCACACTTCGCTCTCACAGCCAACGAGTCATCCGACTGAGAAAGCCAGCGGCAATTCCAGCCAGTCCGACAGGAGGAACCCCTTGATTCCTTTCTCCTCCTCTTTTATATTTGCTATTATCCTTCTGTCGTTTGGCGGAAGGAAGGAGAGCGAGCGAGCGAGCGAGCGAAGGAGCGGGCGGGCAGAAAACAAGCCTTCGCTTGCCGGTAATGGAGCGGGGCGGCGGGGGGGTAGGGGTGGAGAGATGTCCCAGGTTAAGCGGCAAGCCTCTTCTCTGAGTTACGGGTGACGGTGGCAGTCAGCCCCAGTCTGCCGATGCGAGCCAGAAGAACCCGGCGAGCGCTGTGAAGATGAGAGGAGGTGGAACAATGCATTTATAGCGGAATGCCATCCTGGAATGGCAATTTCAATAATTCGTCATTGCAGGCTGCCTCTTAAAGGGAGAGCTTCGAAACATCCCCTCCCACACTTCCTTCGGAAGGGGGTGGGGTGAGGGTGGGGGTGGGAGAGAAGAGAGGGGCCGTGGGTCACGGAGGTAAGAAAGCAAGAAGAGAGGAGGGCAAGGAAAACCTGGAAGACGACATTTGAATAAGAAACGGGAGAATTCCCAACTTTCCTTCTGAATTGCTTCAAGCTGCACCCTTTTCTGGAAAAGGCTGCTACTTGTTAAGCAGTCAGGCTGACTGGACACTTTCCTCTCCTTCATCCCCCTCTTTCCGTCCCGCCGGTTTCGACATTGCCCTTGTTATGATCCATGCGAGTGAGGTGGTGAGGCAGCTTTGTGGGTAGAGGAAAAGGACTGATTCTTACTCAAACTTTCTTAGGAATTTAGTAAGCGGGGGGGGGGGGGGGAAGTAACATATCATTGGGGCTTTTTTGCAAACAGTGGCTGACTCTTTTCAAAAGAATATCCATTATGACACCATCATCTTGCCTAAAGGAGCTTAAGCTTGGATGGAGAAGCATCATCACCAGCAGCAGCAGCAGCACCTCATCTTTGTGTAAGAGAAGGAAAACTAATCTATCCAATCTCTCCTTTATCTTCTTAGTTTGAAGTGACACTACAAGTTGTCCATCATAATCCCAAGACAACTGTCACAGTTTGTGAGATCTATAATTTCCTTGATTTACCAAAGAACACCAAAAATTAGGAAGAATTAACTCTTTCTGCAATATTTTGATATATAAAGGTACACAATATATCTGGATTACAGTTTAATATTAATCTGAATTCAATGGTACCCTCTCCCCACCGAGGTCTTAAGATATTCTTTATTGAGTTGTAAGTTGTTTCATCACCATGATATGAAATGTCACAAGATTGAAATGAGGGGTGATAAAAAAATCAAGATGGTGATTTTGAATGTGTGGCAAAACCCTGCCTCTTATTTTTATATGCATCACATACACTATTTCTACATCATGACCCATGTAGAAAAAGGGCAAGGCTTTGATCCATGGTTGTCACAGTCATCCTAAGCACTCCACCTAGATTTGGACTAAGGAAAGATGAAGGAACACTATAGACTTATGAACAGTAAGTCATAAGCAAGCACAATTTGTAATTACATAATACTGGCATTGATCATGAGGTAATTCAGCTAAGACATCAGCCTTAGCTTCCAATTTACTTCCTGTTGGAGTCTTCCTATATTAGTTCCATGACTGAACAGGATACAGACCATAAATGTTCTGTATCCTGTTCAGTCATGGAACTAATATAGGAAGACTCCAACAGGAAAAAAAAGGAAAGAATTCCATCCTTTTTCTTCAGAACTATGTATGAACCTTTTAATAATAGATCCATATGGAGGAACTATCACATAGGAGTTTGGCACCCTTGCCCATTGTCTATTTGTTTTGCTGCTTGCATTTCTACTTTCCACCTGAATCACACTGTGGTTTGTACTGGGATGGTAGATGTAGAGTGGAGTCCAATGAGCAACTTCGCCTGAGAAAAGTAATACTGAATGTATGATCTGAAGTTATGCATACGAACCTGGAATGGTTTGATGCTGAGTAGGTACTGATAAAGCTGCTAGGATGAGGAAGGAAGATCAAAATCAAAATTCAAGTTCACCTCAGGGGAGGAAGCTCATTGAATAACTTTGGGCCATTACCTCAGCTTAAATTACCTCACGGTGTATTTATTGTGAGAAAAAAAATATGGAAGAGAAAGTGATACAAGGTCATGTACACAAACATATATTAATTTTACCATTCATAATTTCTCTGACATTAATAATTACAAAAAAGGGCAATGATTTCTTAGAATTTTCAAATAATTTAGTCTGAAAGATACCTAGGGATACCTTCTATATGCTAATAAGACCCACCTTTACTGTGCTTAGCACTGAATCTTGCCTAAGTTTTATAATAGATTACATGTAGAAGAACAAATTAAAATTAAACCCAGACAAGATGGGGCACTGGTATATAGAAAACTGAACTTCGGAATTGAAGTCTATCCTATTTTGGACAGGGCTGCACTTCTGCTAGAAGAGTAGTTCGCTCACTGGGACTATTCCTCCATCACTCAATTTTCAGGTAATGGCTGTGACAAAGCACACCTTTGCACAATTCTACTGAGTGTGCTAGTGTCACTGGTTCTTTTTTTAAGCCATGCCCAATTGGATTGACCCAGACTTAAGAGAGACAGGTGGTTTCTTTATACCTCCCTATAAGGATTGGGGAGATGTTTTGTTTTGTAAAAACAGACATATAAAAGTGATATGTGAGTGCTTATTATATTCTATTCTATTGCTATCTCTAATCTATTACTATGATAATTACTATTATGATATACCATTATTCTTCAATTACTCATACTATGAAATGTTTATACTGTTACCTATTGCTCATTAATCTATTACAACTACCTATATATGCTCTATACTATTACTATTATGCATCAACTTTCTTAAACCTGTTCTGTCTTAAGTTCCCTTCTCTAAGATTTCTTCTTCTTCTTCTTCTTCTTTTTTTCTGTTAATGGCCAGCACGCAGAGTTCTTGTACCTTTTTTATGTTGTGCTTTGTCTTGCTGTGCTGCTTTACTCCTTTTCCTCTCTTTTGGACTATCCGCTCCTTCTGAAGAAAAACACCTTTTGTTCAGCAGCTGTACTCTGCTGGTGGCTGCCTTGCCCCAAAACACATGCTTCTCCTCCCGTTTCCCCCCACACCTGTGTCAAGGTTGGAGCTTTATTGGCAACTCTGCCTGCTGATGCTGGGGAGAAGGCTCCAATGGGAAGGAAAGAAAGCAGCACAGGTGCCCGCAATGTTGTTAAGCAGCCTGCTCTTCCACATATCTCCAACCTTTTTAGGAAAAAAAAGTCTTTTTTTTCATGATGTTAGTGCAATCTCAGGGTCTTTACCATATTGTGATAAGAAGTCAGCAATGGAGTTTTGCCACCCAGCTCTATGTACAATATTAAAACAGCATGGTTGTAGTGTCAGATACTATCTGGTCAGACATGAATTGGTATCCTTCATTTATTGTAGCCAAGTGAGTGGTTGATGGTCGGTTATCCCAGAGATTTACCGACTCCGTAGATATATCTGCAGAACATCCATTGCCCATTTTAGCGTGCATGCCTCTTTTTCAGTTGTACTGTATCTCTGTTCTCTTGGGAGGAATTTATTTGAGAGGTAGGTCACAGGGTGGTCCATCCCTTCATGGTTTTGGATGAGCACTGCTCCTAAGCCTACATTACAGGCATCTATTTGTAGGACAAGGGTTGGGTAAAATCTGATCTTTTTAATACAGGTTTGCCACAAAGTATATTTTTGATTTTATAAAATGCTTTTTGGCATTTTTTTAATACACTTCACTTTTGTGGGTTCTGCTTTCCTTGTTAAGTCTGTGAGGAGTTGAGACAAAGTAGAAAACTGAGGAATAAATCTTTGGTAATACCCTGCTAGTCCTAAGAAAGATTCTTTGTTTTGGGGATGTCTACTTGTCTAAGGGTTTCAACCTTCCCTTGTTCAGTTTTTAACTCCCCCTTTCCCTAAGTATCAGGTTTCTTTATCTCCCAGATGGCACTTCTCAGGATCGATAGTTAGACCAGCTGTTCTTAGGCTGTTGTTGCTAACTTCAAGTGTTGGACGTATTCTTCCCAGATTTAGCTATAGATGAGGGTATTGTCTAGATACATAGCACACCATTGCCTTTGACCAGCTAAGATCTTATTCATAAGATGCTAGAAGGTAGCTGATATCCCATGTAGTCCAAAAGGCATTCTCTTGGATTGGAAGAGGCCCTGTGGGGTAGTAAATGCTGCTTGAATAGGGTTCCAGTGGAATTTGCCAATATCCTTTGGTTAGGTCCAAGGACAATAAATACTTGGCTCCACCTAAGCCATCCAAGAGGTCATCAACTTGGGGCATTGGATATCTATCAAATTTTGCCACTCAGTTTATTTGTCAGAAGTCTACACAAAATCATATTTATCCATTTGGTTTTGGCACTAATACAATTGGGGAACACTAGTCACTTACAGACATTTGGAGCATCTTGTTTATTTAACTTTGTAACACTCCTTTTAGATGTTCTGGAATCCTGTAGGGGTGCTGTTGAATGGGTCGAGTGACTCCTCTTTCTGTCCTATGTTCCACTGTTAATCTTGGTTGCATGGTGAACATCTCTTTAAAGTCCTGTAATGTCTTTTCCAAGTCTTTCTTATGTCTTTCAGATAAGTCAAAATTAATATGCACTTTTCCATGTGATGGTTGCAGTATCACATCCCAAGCTTGGTCCAACAACTCTGGTTTTCTTTCTTTTAGCACAAGTAAAGCTGTCCCAAGTTCAGTTCTACCATGCCATTTCTTTAAGAGGTTAGCATGATAGATTTCCTTTTTTCCTTCTTCCAATTCAATTTCATAATTCACTGGCTCAGTTTTTCTTCTTAATATGTAGGGACCCTGCCACTTAGCTCATAGTTTGCTTTCTCTACTAGGTAATAACAATAATTTTTATTTATTTATTTGTCATATTTATATAGCTGCCCATCTCACATAAAATGACTATAATGCCTGGTGTCCTATATTAAATTGCTTTGATTTTAAACCCTTATCACACTGCCTCTTCTGTTCTTCCCTGGCTGTTTCTAAATGTTTCTGGGCAATGTGTCCTTCAACTTGTTTCTTTGGGTTAATATATATTCTATTAAATTCTTAGGACCTTCTAAGTTTTCACACCAGCCTTCATTAATAATGTCCAAAACCACTCGAGGTTGCCTACCATAGAGTAACTCAAAGGGGCTAAATCCCATGGGTGCCTATGGGATTTCCCTATATGCAAACAATAGAAATGGCAGCCAGGTGTCCCAGTGTTTTGGGTCTTGAGCTGCATATTTCAGAAGCATAGCTGTCAGGGTATGATTAATTATTTCAGACAGATCATCTGCCTGCGGATAAGGGCTCATATGTGCCCCTTTTATCCCTGAATCAGTGTAAAGATATTTAAGCAGAGCTGATTGAAAATTAGATCCTCAAACTGTGAGGATCTCCTTTGGTATGCCTACCCTACTAAAGATTTTGACCAGTTCCTCTGCTTTTTTTTTTTTTTTTTTTTTGCTGTCACATTTCTTAATGGAACTGCTTCTGGATAGCGAGTTGCATAGTCACATACAACTAGGATATATTCATTGCCTTTACTGGGTTGGGGTAGAGGGCCTACAGTATGCATAGGTATTTTAGAAAAGGGAATGGGAATTAAAGGCACTCTGTCCAATGGAACTTTATCTTGTTCCCCTCTTTGTTCCACTAATTGACAAACAGGGCAGGATCTACAGTAATAAGTCACATCTTTACTAATCACTAGCCAATAAAGTCTGTCTAATATTCTAAATGTTGTACAATCTCTATCCATATATCTAGACCATGGATTTTCATTCCAATATAGCCTTGCAATATTCCTGGGGAACTACTATTTGTTCTATTTGTTCCTTTGTATAGGGATGGAGCCTAAGTCAAAACAGCAACCCTGATTTTTCTTGGAATCTGAGTGTTATTTCCCTGTTTCCCTCCTGTTCTGCTGCTAACCAACAGCATTTTAAGGTGGGTTCCTTCTTTTGCAAAGCCCCTAAATCAATTTCCCATTTAGGAATCTCTATCCCTATGTGTTCAACTCTGGATTTAGCAGCCTTTCATAAGGCTTTCTCCTTTCTAGGATATCCCACTTCCCCGATTAAATCAGTATGGCTAGGAATGATCCCATGTTTCTTCCCCTCCTGCTTCTGCTCCTTTGCTTCTTCCTTAGACTGGGCTCTTGTGGTTACTCCTATTACCTTAGCCTCCTCCCTGAAGCCCTTTGTTTGAATTCCTCCACAACTGGAAAATCTGTTCCAATCACTAGGTTACATGGTAATTTAGGGATTACCCCTACCACCATTATCTGTTCATTTCCCTTTACCTGTATTCTGACTTTAACCAATGGGACCATCTCAGTCTTGACACAAACATACTTGTGAGAGGCTCTTTTGCCATATATACTGACTTTTTTTTTTTTTTTTTACTAAGTGAAGATGTACTAATATCCTTCTACTTCCAGTATCTACCAGGTCTCTGACAGTCACCCTATTAACTGTTGCTGGAACCATTATTTTGCTCCCCAGAGGTGTTTGCACTACTGCAGACATTCTTTTTTTCTTCTGTTTTTTACAATCTTTTGACAAATTTATTCCTTTGTATAGGAAAGAATTGTGTGCCAGTGAAAGAGTGAAAGAGAGGCAAGGAAGGAACAGTTTAAAGGGCTGATAGACTTACTTAAAGGGTCCAGTCTCCAAGAGGGATATATTCACCTCTAGGGTTTCCTGAACATATAAAGAGGGGAAGCAATCCCAAAGATATCAAAATCCCTAAATTAAGTGAGGAAGAAGATATAGAAGCCTATTTTACTATGTTTGAAAGGTTTGCTACCTCTTGTAAATGGCCCGAGAGTGAATGGGTGGCCCCTAGTCTGACAGGAAAAGTTCTAAGGGCTTATAGCAGTCTTCCAGCTAGGGAAGTAATGGATTATTATGTTTAAGAGGTGATCCAAAACAGGTATGATGTAACTCCTTACACCTGTAGGTAGCAGTTTAGGAGGTACACATATGACAAACATGAAGGGGTTCATGAAATGTGGGCAAGACTGGAGGACCAGGTAGGAAATGGTTGAGGCCAGATGAAAGAAGCAAATAAAAAGTAGTAGAAGTAATTTTAGAACAGCTTCTACATGTACTGCCTACCAAAGTGAGATTTTGGGTGCAGGAACATTACCCTATAACAGGCCAAAGGGCAGAAGAATTGGCTGAGGATTACCTGGCAGCAAAAAGGTCAGAGAATGATTGGAAGGGAGATACAGAAAAAGAAAGGAGAATAAGAAAGCCTGTTTCAGAAACTAAACTTCAGTCTCTTCTGGAGTGGGGGCATGGGTTCAGATCCCACCTCTGTGACCAATTGTCACAGGTTCCTTTTTTTATATCATGCCCAATTGGATTGACCCAGACTGAAGAGAGACACAAAAGCACTGGACCCTGGACTGGTGGTTTCTTTATACCTCCCTATAAGGAATGGGGAGGTGTTTTGTTTTGTAGAAACAGACATATAAAAGTGATTTGTGAGTCCTTCCTATATTCTATTCTATTGTTATCTCTATACTATTACTATGATAATTACAATTACAATATAATATTCAATTACTATGGCAGTGTTTATACTATTGCCTATTACTCTGTTACCTATTACAATTACCTATATACTATGCTCTATACTATTACTATTATGCATCAATGTTTCTTTCTTAAGCCTGTTCTGTCTTAAGTCCCCTCTCTCTGAGATTTCTTCTTCTTTTTCTGTTAATGGCCAGCATGGAGAGCTCTTGCATCTTTTTTACGTTGTGCTTTGCCTTGCTGGGCTGATATATTTCTCTTCCTCTCTTTTGGACCATCCATTCCTTCTGAAGGAAAAATGCCTTCTTTTGTTCAGCAGTTGTACTCTGTTTGCTGGTGGCTGCAGAGCTCCAAAACACCTGTCTCCTCTGTTCTCCTCCCAGACCTGTTTCAAAGTTGCAGCTTTATTGGCCACTCTGCCATGCTGATGCTGGAGAGAAGGCTCCACTGGGAGGAAAAGAAGGCAGCACAGATGCCTGCAATGTTGCTAAGCAAAAGCCTGTTCTTCCACAGCTAGCTATGACCTTTTCTAGGCTGGTTGCACTTGATGACACCTTGGATGCACCTCAGCTTGATTACTACAACATGTGCTACATGGAGCTATCTTAAAAAGACCCAGAAGTTAGGGTAGCAATTGATGGAGGATAATACAAAAGCCTGTGCTGAAATATATGTGTTTGCCAGATGCTTCCCAGACAGATTTACATTTTAGATATTGACCATCAAAACTTTAAACAGCATGGAGCCTGACTGAGGGAATGCTTCTCTCGTTATGAATCCTGCCCAGCTGTTAAGATATTTGAGAGAGCCCTTTTGAAGAAGTCTTCAGTGGCAGAGGCTGCAATGTCCATAACAAACCACAATGATATCAAAATGACAACACATGCACAATGACATCATCACGTAAACATTGCACTTTCATGCTTGCATCATGATGTTCTATGTAAGTACATAAGATGTGGCATTTGCAAGATGAGGTGTTTTTGCACACAGACCATTATTGCTGTGCTTCCCACACCTGAGACTTGACTTCATTTTAGAAAGTGGGAGAGGGTCTTCTGCACTGCATCTGGGCTAAGGAATCCCCTTTGGGCCCTGCTGTCTCAGTATTAAGAAAATTGGTAAAGATGTTATGTAACCTCTATAATTGTTATATCGCTTTAATATTAACTTTTGCATTAATTATAATTTGTGTTTTTATTTTTGAAACAATTTAACTTTTTATATTTGGATCTTTTAAAAATGTTGCTAACTGCTCACCAGGGCTGAAAGGCAGAAATAAATAAAATAAATGTTGAAAATGGAAACATTAGTTGTATGTATACATTTGACATAACAACAACCATTTAATTTGATTTGACATAACAAATCACAAAATAATCATAATAAAATTCCCTCTTCAATGGTTTGTCATTACCTTCTTAATTCATATTAGTTGGCTAGCATAATTCAAGTTATAGAACTAATAAATCTTCGTTAGATAACTCTAAGCTGGAAATCACAGGACCAACTCAAAAGTAAAAAAAAAAAAGTTCCAATCCTCAAGTATTTGAGATAGATGAACACCAAAACAATCCTGCCTATTCTTAACTACTTTTTCTCTCCCTCTTCTCTGCCAAAATCTTTCTACATGTTACAACTATGTACTTATCACTCTCTTAGGATTTTTCCCATTAATTTAATGATATGGATTTGATCCACAAAAGTTTATTATGTAATACAATGGTTGGTCTTAAAAGTGCCACAAATTTATTATAGTTATTATTTTGTTTGTTTGTGGAGTCAGTATTACTTCATTGGAATTTCATCTTTTTAATGCCAAAGTCAGTTTCAGCCTGTTAGCAGAGGCAGGAAACAGTGAAGCTGAATAAGGATGGATCCCTATCTTAATAAAGAAAGAAGGGGAAGAACCAAGAATAGGTATTACCTAGGAAGGGCCTTATGGATTCATTTGTGAGCCAGATTTTCAACCCTGTTCTAAAGAAGCTGTGTCCTGAGGTCTAGGATTAGAATTAAACTTTGGATGGCTATTGAGTTTTAGTGTAGGCTACACATTTATATATGCACTGAACTCACATATGCTTCTTAGAGAATTGGCCTGTGAATTGATTGAATTAATAAAATTGAAATTTATTTAAACTGAATTTGAAAAAATTAATTGAATTTATCTTTGCTTACGCTCCTATTTCATGCTTACAAAAATTAAGGAAATGATCAAGGAGCTCTTTTTGTACAATGCCTTTTGTGAAATAACATTAGAAGAACTCTGTGTGCTTTGTTATACTTTATACAAATATCTTATTTTCCAATTAAAATTATGACTACAAGAGAAATCAGTATTTAACGAATAATTCACATCCGCTGGCTTGGTTCACGCATCATGCTAAACTATAGACTATTTTTGGTTGAGTGAAATACATAAACAATGTATTAAAAATCTGGCTTAACAGTTTATACAAACACACCCTTGAATTAACTTTTTAGAGGAGCAGAACATGGATGCTATGATATCTATGTTTTGTTATGCCAGCTAAAAATGGTAAACTTTTCCTTTACTTTAGAACAAGCTTTACTTCCTTTCTGCAAGAACACTGAAAGTTTGAAAGCATGGTTTTGCTTTTCTTTATGATCAGTGATATCTTCCTGAAAAAGTGTAGCGTGGGAAGTAAGGAAACGCCTTTGGCTTTAGTCTTGTGTTTTTGAAAGTGGCTTTTGTGTGTGTGTGTGTGTATGTGTGTGTGTGTGTGTGTGAGAGAGAGAGAGAGAGAGAGAGAGATGTATCAGATGTCATCAGGCTGAAAATCTGTATCAGTTTCACCTATTTCCTACAAAGTAAGGAAAATAGCCAAATGGAGTTTAATGTTAATGTTGGGTTAGGAATAGTTTAATGGGTATATTGTTATATTCTGTAGGGGAAGCAGCATTCTGTGAGATACTGGGTATGAAAAAATGCTGTTTATAAATCCAGTCTTCTTTGTGTTTCTGGTTTGTTTTCATAATTTTATGCTGTGAATATTCACAGTATTTGAAGATCAATTGGTAGTCTCTACAATAGAGGTAGTAAAAACAGAAGTTTCAGTTTATCTTTTATTGGCAGTAAGTCTATGTACCATATAGAGGTTTGATGCCTTATATTAGCTTTAATACAAATGCTGAATTCACACAAATCCCTGTGCAAAATAAATGGTAATTTTTGACCACTGAACCTAATATGCAATGTGTTTAAAACACATGTTGGGTGGAGACCTCTGTCTAAAGGAAGTATCAGATGCTTCTGGTCTCTTACCCCTTCTCTTCTATAAACCACAGCAAGAATATCAAGGGAAGAATAAAATGTTAAATGCTCTCTTTGGAAAGAAAGAAAGAAAGAAAGAAAGAAAGAAAGAAAGAAAGAAAGAAAGAAAGAAAGAAAGAAAGGAAGGAAGGAAGGAAGGAAGGAAGGAAGGAAGGAAGGAAGGAAGGAAGGAAGGAAGGAAGGAAGGAAGGAAGGAAGGAAGGAAGGAAGGAAGGAAGAGGGAGGGAGGGAGGGAGGGAGGGAGGGAGGGAGGGAGGGAAGGTGGATTCATGTTAAAAAACTACAGTATTTTAAAACAAGATATATGTACTGTAGAACATGTATTCCAAATGTTGCTTTACAGACCTTCAGTCTGAAACCTTTTGAGTATAATGCCCTATGATAAGAACAAATGTTTATCTTTATTCTGTCACTTAATAGCTGCCCCTGGAATGGTAACAGCACAGCTGTAGGCAGGAAAGGACAAATAGAATTGGAGCCCAGAGTATTTCAAATATGTCCCTTTGAGCTACTATTCCTTTGAAGCTGTTTCAAAAATCTGAATAGCTAATATTTTTTAGTGCCATGTTTAAGACTGCCATAAAGAAAATAAGTGTTAAGCCTTAAAGGGTGGATTGAATTCACATATCATTCTAAACTAAGGGTTGTTGTGCTTCATTTTGTTTGTTTAGTGTAATGTATGAATTTAGCAATGGTTTAGTAAATAAACCGTGGCTGTGAGCAATGTATGGTCATTATAGAATCATTTAAGATCAGTTTAGACAGCATATCTTTGCTGACTAAAGTGCAACATATAGATTTGAGCCCGCACATGTACAGAGGCATGTACATATATACATATACAAACAAATATATGGAGCATGGGTAGAATGGGTTTGTATTGATTCCATTCTCCCTTCCAAACTTTCTTGCACAAATCCTTCTTTTATCATTCTGTCTTTTAAAATTTCTTATAAATGGTTGGTATTGTTCCAGTTCTATGTCTCATAAGTATCCAATAATAGGATAAGCTATGTATTGTCCAGGAAAAAGTATCCTGTGGATTTTTGCCTTGGTTTTTGTTGCATTAACCCGAGAGGCTAATTGGAGACAAGCATGTTACCAAACCAGAGCACATCTTCAGGGGATCCTCTTCCTTGCACCCTAGATTATCTGCATAGGCTGGGATAAGGGAAAGCACCAGTTCCACACTGGAACACTTACAGCTGATTCGGACTGCCTCATCACTGAACTAATGAGGATAGGGAGGCAACACTATGAGGGTACATTCTTTACAAAGAGTGGGACATTTTCACCTCATGGAAAGCAGGATGTGTGGATGATCTCTAGGTGTTTCTCCTAGTCGTATCCCCTCAGTCCTGGGGTCCATTTGTTTCTACATTTTCTAATTTTTCAATTCCTGCTCCTTCTGGAGTTTTCCCTACATTTGCTCATCATTAAACTGTCTTCCTCCAACACTTCAGTAGGAAAGAATTTAACTTACAAGAAAGGGAATGGTCTGATCAAGACACTGTGTGGTGAGACTATTGTTCGGAACTGACACCTTACAATAGAGAAGTACCTTTTTCTCCTTCCTTTAAAAAGCTAATGAGAACTTTCTCACTCCAACGAGTGAAAATGAAGGTATAGACTTTGTAGCCTCCGTAGGCAGTGAGTGAGCTGAAGATGCCTTTTGTTGATGCTGTGGTTGCTCACTTTCTCTCAATTGTCCTCACAGCTGATGATGCCCTACTCATACAGAGTTCACAATAAGAGTTGCTCTGCCCATGTCCTCAAAAACAGTATATAATTAGAATCACCATCTTTCTCTCCCTCTCTCTCCATCTTCATCAGAGACGGGGTAAATAAAACTGAGTTTTGGCAAAGCCAAAGTGTAAGATAGGGCTTGTGAAAAATAAAAACCGAAGCTTCTGCATCCATTTGTCATCTATTTTCTGAAGAAGAAAAAAACAAAAACATAGTCCAAGGTAAGTACCTAATTATTATTCACTGTTGTAGTTGCTGTCTGATGTCTGCTGAATACATTTTACATTACCTTTAACATTTGCCTGTTATTGACATAATAGTATCAAAAGAAGGAGTATTCAGTTCTTTCCTGACAGTCATTTTAGTATGTAAGAAGGATATGATAGCCACATAATAGGGATGTTTCATGTTTTTTTGAATGCGTTTCTTATAAGAGTTGCCAGACTGATATAATTTGAATATCTCCTCAAGGATCAGGTGCTTCATGGAATGAAATACTGGGCAGAGTATTCCATTCTATGTCTCCATTTTAATGTACAAATCAGAGAAAACTTTGTTTATTCATGCATCTTTTCCAGCTCATTTCCTCCATTGTCTACACACCTCATTTCTCCATCTAACCCAAAAACCCAGTCAAAAAAGAGAAAGAGAAATTATCTGCTTTTGCTCCTGATGAATTGATATTGAACAGTATCAAAGACCAAATGAAGCAGTTATTCTCAAAGACATTACTGTGTAACACATTTTAAAATTGTCTAAAGGATCATAAATTGTTTTGCAGATTTCTGCAAGAAGTTAGTAAATCTGTTTGGCTAGAGTAAGTAAATCACTCTTCAAACACTTCCTAGCACTTAATGATACATTTCACTTGGCAATTGGTGAGTGAGATACAACTGAAAACAGTATGAGACAAGCTCACATAGAGCACCATAGTCTTATAGTTTAATTAATTCATTCATTCATTACAGAATTTGTAACTAGTCTAGACAATAACTCATTAATGTATATATAAGTGATGAACGAATTGCTCTGGGGTTATAATAATTGCACAAAGGCCACCTTATTATGAAATGCTAAGGATGCCAGTTCGGAAGAAATGAATAAGAGTTGTAGATTTGCAGAACCACAAACTAATGGGATTATAAGTTTGAATACAGCCTTTGAACAAATATCATAACTGGCATGGATTTCAATAAAAACCAGAGCCCCACCAACAATAGAAATACAACTAAGTAAATGAAAGTTATTATGGGAAGCTCTATAACATTTAATTTGTGATGCAAAATCATTGTTTAGGTTTCTTTCCTGGATGTGACAACGGCAGTCAGAAGAGCATGTCTTGGTAAGTATGTTTATATCTTCCCATGCTCAGGTGGTAGCGTTCCATATGTGGTTTACCACAGATAATCTGGAAAAAGAGTCAATGAACCATATCAGCACTGTAGTTTGTGGTGCCAGTCAATCATGATACACCCTATTTTTCTGCCTTAGAAATTTAAAGAACGTTGCCATTCCATCCAGCATATTTGAAGATTTGGTAATAGACAGTTGAAGTAGCTTCAACAAGCATCATGTGCATACACTTTTTAGAATAGCATCTGAAAAAATCAATAGCACCAAACTGGGATAAATTAAAATTTTATTCAAGCATTTTTTAAAAGCTGTATATCACAATTGGCTCAACAGAAGATGGTAGGGAAACATTCCTTTTTCTTTTGTAAATGGTGATGGAACCGGGAGAATGAAGAAACAGAATACACATTGGCCTTTCTCCTCTTTGATGTCTGCTTCACAATATGTGTTGGTAGCTAAACATGGGGTGGGAGATATGTGGAGCATATAACCCTTTATCACTTAGAAGCATCTTTCTCACCAAATGACTTATAATATGGAACAGACAAGATTCTGGAACAAAGTGAAGCAAAGTCAGGAGGCATTGCAAAAGCCACATACAGCTGGCAGATTAACAGAAAGTACTATGAACATCTCCCGTGTATTTGCTGTGATCAACCCCAGTGAAGTGTGTTATTGTTTTTGAAATGTGTTGTTCCTACCACAGGAAAAATAGTATTGTGTGAAAGTATTTGGTGGAACTATGGGTGTTTTGTTTAGCTCAAATGGCTGAAATGTCTTTCATTTGCCAACTTGGGTGTTCGCGCTTTGCAGAGCAATCAAGAGAAAACTATAGACCACAGATTTATACAGTAGTTAGTGTTATAAACATTTACCAGAACTGCATTTTCCATAAGAAAATCAAGCCTTTGGCACTCTCTTATGTGGAGTTCTCTAGGATCCACCCCATTGATGGAGAATTCCAAAATGGTGGTTTTGAAAATAAATTTCCAGATTTAGCCACATCTGAAGAATCCACAAAATACTTCTTTGAAGGCTAGGATTAACACCTTTCCCACACTGAACAACAAAAGCAGTATTTATATATATGTAATTTCTTTCCCATTTCTTTTGCTAATGCTAAAAAAAATGTAAATTGTTTTTCAGGACTGCTATTTAGAAATTTATCTGAGCCTTAGATTAATCTAAAAGAACAAAGTGCAGACTAAGTGGTGGAAGATTCCAGTCAAGCATACTTTGTTTAATAATATGATAAAATCTCAGATTTCCTCATACATTAAATAAACAACAAACCTTGGTAGAGAAATGATATTGGTTAGTATAGATTTTAGTTTCCTTTGGGACATTGTGTTCTTTTCACAATGCATCTCTAATACTTACATTTAGGGTCTATTAATATCATATTACTTAGTATGCCAACAAAGAGACTATTTATTAAGATATTGCTGCTTTAAAAAAAATCTCAGGAAGTGGTCCAGTGGAGTTGTTCAGCTGTAAATTATAGCCACACAGATAAACTAGCTTTAATATTTGACTAAATTCGTTCCAAAGAATGCTGTAAGTCTAAAGCTTTGAATGGAGGAATGTAACTGGATGTAGGATCATGCCATTTAAAATAACTGGTGTGCAATTTTGGGAGTTCTTATGGATTTGGTGCTCACTGTAGTTGTCTAGGTGACATCTGTGGACAGAAGTGCTTTTTATAAGTTTAGCTGGTTGTTTACTGCAGCTGCCTCTAAAAACACCTGGCTTGAGCTCAATGATACATGCCATGGTTGCATTTAGGCTTCATGCACTCTGTGCTTGTGGGATTGCCTTTAAAATATTATACAGAAGCTACAATTAATGCAAAATACAGCAATGGAAACATTTTGATGATCTAGGTATTTGGATTTATCAGATTTTCATCACCAATATTCATTTCAGTTAGCTTAGAACTGTTGTACTTTCTTGTTCAGTGTCAAGCTTGATGTACCAACATCTAACAGTTTCATAAAATGTCAATAATATGTTGTGTTTATGGAATGCTGTTACTGTTTCTTTGGCTCTCATGCTCCATCACATATATTTTAGTGCTTTGGATTCAGATACTGTAGTCAGCCACCTCCTTGTTTACCTGCATTTACTTTTCCTTCTACTCCTGATTTCCAGTTAGCTGTTTGTATATCACAATAATATTTTTTTCTCCCCCCCAGGAAGAGTTGTTCTGGGGTTCATTTATCTGAACACTCTTTTTTGTTCCTTTTTGCTCATGCTTCAAGAGAAATAAGTGAATAATGGGATATCTTGCTAACATCTCTATGTACTGGATTTAGTCAATACTTTTGCAGTGCTATGGATTCCTACGGTTCACATTTTATGAGTACTCCAGCTAGTCTGAACAGATGTTTCAGTATGGGGAGGGGCATCCTAGGGATTGGTGACATGCCCCCAAACCAGGAAAATATCCTGGCTTCTAGGAGTCCACCTTAGTTACAGCAGTACAAGCATTAACATGGGAAACAATTTCCATGTTTGCCATTTCTGTGCCTGCATGCTTACTTAAGTAGGTCTGCCATATCTAGCCTGTAAAAACCCAAATGATCACAACATGTCAACAAAGAATTAGAGTTTAGAAACACTGCTATTCATTCATCCAGATTTTTGCAGCTCAGTTATGATAGCCCTAACTTGAGTACTGTGCTTGAGGTGGACTGGGCAGCAGCAGCACTGCAGGAAGCAATATTCAGAAAATGACATTAGGTTATCACACTGTTTTGATGTTGCCTGGATTTTCTTCCATTCATAAAGATAGGTGTTAACTACTCATTAAATGGCAGGTGAGGATGGAAGAGAAAATCTTCATTCTCCACTGGATGTGGTCAAACATGAGATGACAAGATTGAACGTCGACATCTTGGGAATCAGCAAATTGAAATGGACGGGAATGGGTGAATTTAATTCAGGTGACCATTATATCTACTACTGTGGGCAAGAAACCCTTAGAAGAAATCGAGTTGCACTCATAGTCAATAAGAGAGTGGGAAAGGCAGTAATGGGGTACAACCTCAAAAACGACAGAATGATCTCAGTGCGTATCCAAGGAAAACCATTCAACATCACAGTAATCCAAGTCTATGCCCCAACCACTGATGACGAAGAAGCTGAAGTTGACCAGTTCTATGAAGACCTACAACACCTTCTAGAACTAGCACCAAAAAAAGATGTCCTTTTCATCATAGGGGATTGGAATGCTAAAGTAGGAAGTCAAGGAGTAATCGGAATAACAGGCAAGTTTGGCCTTGGAGTACAAAATGAAGCAGGGCAAAGGCTAATAGAGTTCTGTCAAGAGAACAAGCTAGTCATAGCAAACACTCTTTTCCAACAACACAATAGACGACTCTACACATGGACATCACCAGATGGTCAATACCGAAACCAGATTGATTATATACTTTGCAGCCAAAGATGGAGAAGCTCTATACAGACAGCAAAAACAAGACCAGGAGCTGACTGTGGCTCAGATCATGAGCTTCTTACTGCAAAATTTAGGCTTAAATTGAAGAATGTAGGGAAAACCACTAGACCACTCAGGTATGACTTAGATCATATTCCATGTGAGTACACAGTGAAGGTGATGAATAGATTTAGAGGATTAGATTTGGTAGACAGAGTGCCTGAAGAACTATGGACGGAGGTCTGTAACATTGTACAAGAGGCAGCAACTAAAACCATCCCAAAGAAAAAGAAATGCAAGAAAGCAAAATGGCTGTCTGATGAGGCTTTACAAATAGCTGTGGAAAGAAGGAATGCGAAAAGCAAGGGTGAAAGGGAAAGATATAAGCAACTGAATGCAGATTTCCAGAGAATAGCAAGGAGAGATAAGAAGGCCTTCTTAAATGAACAATGCAAAGAAATTGAAGAAAACAATAGAATGGAGAAGACTAGAGATCTCTTCAAGAAAATTGGAGATATCAAAGGAACGTTTAGTGCAAAGATGGGCATGATAAAGGACAAAAAAGGCAGGGACCTAACAGAAGCAGAAGAGATTAAGAAGAGGTGGCAAGAATACACAGAAGAACTCTACAAGAAAGATCTTAATGTCCCTGATGTCCATGCTGGTGTGGTCACTGACCGTGAGCCAGACATCCTAGAGAGTGAAGTCAAGTGGGCCTTAGGAAGCATTGCTAACAACAAAGCTAGTGGAGATGACAGTATTCCAGCTGAGTTATTTAAAATACTAAAAGACGATGCTGTTAAAGTGCTGCACTCAATATGCCAGCAAGTTTGGAAAACGCAACAGTGGCCACGGGATTGGAAAAGGTCAGTTTACGTTCCAATTCCAAAGAAGAGCAATGCCAAAGAATGCTCAAACTATCGCACAATTGCACTCACTTCACATGCTAGCAAGGTTATGCTCAAAATCCTACAAGCTAGGTTTCAGCAGTACATGAACCAAGAACTACCGGATGTACAAGCTGGGTTTCGAAGAGGCAGAGGAACTAGAGATCAAATTGCCAACATTCGCTGGATCATGGAGAAAGCACGAGAGTTCCAGAAAAGCATCTACTTCTGCTTCATTGACTATGCAAAAGCCTTTGATTGTGTGGATCACAACAAACTGTGGCAAATTCTGAAAGAGATGGGGATACCAGACCACCTTACCTGTCTCCTGAGAAGTCTGTATGCGGGCCAAGAAGCAACAGTTAGAACCGGTCATGGAACAACCGATTGGTTCAAAATAGGGAAAGGAGTACGACAAGGCTGTATACTGTCGCCCTGCTTATTTAACCTATATGCAGAGTACATCATGAGAAATGCCAGGCTGGAAGAATCACAAGCCGGAATTAAGATTGCAGGGAGAAACATCAATAACCTCAGATATGCAGACGATACCACCCTAATGGCAGAAAGTGAAGAAGAACTAAAGAGCTTCTTGATGAGGGTGAAAGAGGAGAGTGCGAAAGCTGGCTTGAAACTCAACATTAAAAAAACTAAGATCATGGCATCTGTACCCATCACTCCCTGCCAAATAGAAGGGGTAGAAATGGAAGCAGTAACAGACTTCATTTATTTGGGCTCCAAGATCACCGCAGACGGAGACTGCAGCCATGAAATTAAAAGACGCTTGCTCCTTGGGAGGAAAGCTATGGCAAACCTAGATAGCATATTAAAAAGCAGAGACGTCATCTTGCTGACAAAGATCCGCATAGTCAAAGCTATGGTTTTTCCAGTAGTAATGTATGGCTGTGAGAGCTGGACCATAAAGAAGGCTGAACGCCGAAGAATTGATGCCTTTGAACTGTGGTGCTGGAGAAGACTCTTAAGAGTCCCCTGGACTGCTAGGAGGTCAAACCAGTCAATCTTAAAGGAAATCAACTCTGATTGCTCATTGGAAGGATTGATAATGAAGCTCAAGCTCAGATACTTTGGTCACCTAATGCGAAGAGAGGACTCTTTGGAAAAGACCCTGATGCTGGGAAAGATGGAAGGCAAAAGGAGAAGGGTACGGCAGAGGATGAGATGGCTAGATAGCATCACTGAAGCAATGAGCATGAAATTGAGCAAACTCAGGGAGGCAGTGAAAGATAGGAAGGCCTGGCGCAATATGGTTCATGGGATCACGAAGAGTCGGACACGACTTAACGACTGAACAACAACAACAACAACTCCTTCTCTTCCTCCTCTTCTTCCTGGTCCTCCAGCATCATTTTTTTGGGGGGCGGGGGGTCTGGAACTTTTTGGACATTCAGCTATGGATTAACATTAATACATGTTTAAATACAGATAGTCCCTGCATTATGAATGCCCTGTTTAAGGATGATCCATAGTTAAGAACGGAGCGTATTGTAGCAAAATTTGAGTAAAATACACAATGGTTCAAGTTAATTACATAATACTACTTATACAGTATTATACAATAATACTGTTCCAGCTTACATACAGATTTGACTTAAGGACAGACCTTGGGAATGGAATTCATTCTGAAACTAAGGACTTCTTGTATATAAAAAAATAGCCTGCCTAATTTTTTTTACTCTTGAGAATCTAGTTGGCTTATCTGCAACCATTTTCCTTTTTTTGTTCCATGTGCTGTCTATTAATGTAGGACTGAAACAATTGGCTATGTACAACCTATACGGTTGATCTCTTTTTGCTTAAAGGAAGGACTATCTCCCTATATCAATATGTTGTTGTTGTTTAGTCGTTAAGTCGTGTCCGACTCTTCGTGACCCCATGAACCATATTGCGCCAGGCCTTCCTATCTTTCACTGCCTCCCTGAGTTTGCTCAATTTCATGCTCATTGCTTCAGTGATGCTATCTAGCCATCTCATCCTCTGCCGTCCTCTTCTCCTTTTGCCTTCCATCTTTCCCAGCATCAGGGTCTTTTCCAAAGAGTCCTCTCTTCGCATTAGGTGACCAAAGTATCTGAGCTTGAGCTTCATTATCAATCCTTCCAATGAGCAATCAGAGTTGATTTCCTTTAAGATTGACTGGTTTGACCTCCTAGCAGTCCAGGGGACTCTTAAGAGTCTTCTCCAGCACCACAGTTCAAAGGCATCAATTCTTCGGCGTTCAGCCTTCTTTATGGTCCAGCTCTCACAGCCATACATTACTACTGGAAAAACCATAGCTTTGACTATGCGGATCTTTGTCGGCAAGGTGACGTCTCTGCTTTTTAATATGCTATCTAGGTTTGCCATAGCTTTCCTCCCAAGGAGCAAGCGTCTTTTAATTTCATGGCTGCAGTCTCCGTCTGCGGTGATCTTGGAGCCCAAATAAATGAAGTCTGTTACTGCTTCCATTTCTACCCCTTCTATTTGCCAGGGATTGATGGGTCCAGATGCCATGATCTTAGTTTTTTTAATGTTGAGTTTCAAGCCAGCTTTCGCACTCTCCTCTTTCACCCTCATCAAGAGGCTCTTTAGTTCTTCTTCACTTTCTGCCATTAGGGTGGTATCGTCTGCATATCTGAGGTTATTGATGTTTCTCCCTGCAATCTTAATTCCGGCTTGTGATTCTTCCAGCCTGGCATTTCTCATGATGTACTCTGCATATAGGTTAAATAAGCAGGGTGACAGTATACAGCCTTGTCGTACTCCTTTCCCTATTTTGAACCAATCGGTTGTTCCATGACCGGTTCTAACTGTTGCTTCTTGGCCCGCATACAGATTTCTCAGGAGACAGGTAAGGTGGTCTGGTATCCCCATCTCTTTAAGAATTTGCCACAGTTTGTTGTGATCCACACAATCAAAGGCTTTTGCATAGTCAATGAAGCAGAAGTAGATGCTTTTCTGGAACTCTGGTGCTTTCTCCATGATCCAGCGAATGTTGGCAATTTGATCTCTAGTTCCTCTGCCTCTTCGAAACCCAGCTTGTACATCCGGTAGTTCTCGGTTCACGTACTGCTGAAGCCTAGCTTGTAGGATTTTGAGCATAACCTTGCTAGCATGTGAAATGAGTGCAATTGTGCGATAGTTTGAGCATTCTTTGGCATTGCCCTTCTTTGGAATTGGAACGTAAACTGACCTTTTCCAATCCCGTGGCCACTGTTGCGTTTTCCAAACTTGCTGGCATATTGAGTGCAGCACTTTAACAGCATCGTCTTTTAGTATTTTAAATAACTCAACTGGAATACTGTCATCTCCACTAGCTTTGTTGTTAGCAATGCTTCCTAAGGCCCACTTGACTTCACTCTCTAGGATGTCTGGCTCAGGGTCAGTGACCACACCAGCATGGACATCAGGGACATTAAGATCTTTCTTGTATAGTTCTTCTGTGTATTCTTGCCACCTCTTCTTTATCTCTTCTGCTTCTGTTAGGTCCCTGCCTTTTTTGTCCTTTATCATGCCCATCTTTGCCCTAAACGTTCCTTTGATATCTCCAATTTTCTTGAAGAGATCTCTAGTCTTCCCCATTCTATTGTTTTCTTCAATTTCTTTGCATTGTTCATTTAAGAAGGCCTTCTTATCTCTCCTTGCTATTCTCTGGAAATCTGCATTCAGTTGCTTATATCTTTCCCTTTCACCCTTGCTTTTCGCATTCCTTCTTTCCACAGCTATTTGTAAAGCCTCATCAGACAGCCATTTTGCTTTCTTGCATTTCTTTTTCTTTGGGATGGTTTTAGTTGCTGCCTCTTGTACAATGTTACAGACCTCCGTCCATAGTTCTTCAGGCACTCTGTCTACCAAATCTAATCCTCTAAATCTATTCATCACCTTCACTGTGTACTCACATGGAATATGATCTAAGTCATACCTGAGTGGTCTAGTGGTTTTCCCTACATTCTTCAATTTAAGCCTAAATTTTGCAGTAAGAAGCTCATGATCTGAGCCACAGTCAGCTCCTGGTCTTGTTTTTGCCGTCTGTATAGAGCTTCTCCATCTTTGGCTGCAAAGTATGTAATCAATCTGGTTTCGGTATTGACCATCTGGTGATGTCCATGTGTAGAGTCGTCTCTTGTGTTGTTGGAAAAGGGTGTTTGCTATGACTAGCTTGTTCTCTTGACAGAACTCTATTAGCCTTTGCCCTGCTTCATTTTGTACTCCAAGGCCAAACTTGCCTGTTATTCCGATTACTCCTTGACTTCCTACTTTAGCATTCCAATCCCCTATGATGAAAAGGACATCTTTTTTTGGTGCTAGTTCTAGAAGGTCTTGTAGGTCTTCATAGAACCGGTCAACTTCAGCTTCTTCGGCATCAGTGGTTGGGGCATAGACTTGGATTACAGTGATGTTGAATGGTTTTCCTTGGATACGCACTGAGATCATTCTGTCGTTTTTGAGGTTGTACCCCATTACTGCCTTTCCCACTCTCTTATTGACTATGAGTGCAACTCGATTTCTTCTAAGGGTTTCTTGCCCACAGTAGTAGATATAATGGTCACCTGAATTAAATTCACCCATTCCCGTCCATTTCAATTCGCTGATTCCCAAGATGTCGACGTTCAATCTTGTCATCTCATGTTTGACCACATCCAGCTTGCCTTGGTTCATGGATCTTACATTCCACGTACCTATACAATATTGTTCTTTACAGCATCGGACCTTCTTTTCGCTTCCAGATACATCCACAGCTGAACGTCCTTTCGGCTTTGGCCCAGCCGCTTCACTCTTTCTGGAGCTACTTGGAATTGCCCTCCGCTCTTCCCCAGTAGCATATTGGACACCTTCCGACCTGAGGGGCTCATCTTCCGGCGTCATATCTTTTAGCCTTTTAACATTGTCCATGGGGTTTTCTTGGCAAGGATACTGGAGTGGGTTGCCATTTCCTTCTCCAGTGGAGCACATTTTGTCAGAACTCTCTGTCATGACCTGTCCGTCTTGGGTGGCCCTGCACGGTATAGCTCATGGCTTCACTGAGTTACACAAGCCCCTTCTCCACGACAAGGCAGTGATCCATGAAGGGGATATCAATATGTAGTCTCCAATTTTTGTTTAACTCGGTTTTAGACTAGAAATTGCAAGAACTACAATGGGAATATCTTTCTACAGTCCAGTATTTAGAAAAATATCTGTAGTAGATTCTATTTCTGATACTTGATTCAGATACTACATCTTCTACTATATATCCAGCACATAGATGCCCCAAGGACAGCTTTCAAAGCTGTCCTGCTCTAATAAAGCAATTATAAAATCAAACAGGGACACAGAAGATTGAACTGCCTAACATAACTATTTCCAAAGGCTTAAGATGAGTTTAAATGCCTTAAGTCTTTTAATGTAATTTCTCAGACATTTAAATCATGTTTATGATCGAAGTGATCATAAGAAATCTAGGTTCCACTAGGAAAACTCATGTGAAACATAATACAATGTCTTTTGATCCAAAGCCTCCTAGAAAGATTTGTTCCACAGAAGGCAACAATCAATCAAAAGACCTCTCTTTTAATTCATTCTCTATGTTAGAAGGCAGGAATATATAGACTTTTGATAATTACCACATCAAATAAATGTTGTTCTATCATACATACAGAATTGATGCGACTTGTGTTATATATGAGTAGGGGTAGGAATCTTTTTAAACTGTAGTATGTTTATTTTAGGATTTTTATTCCCATTTTCATCTGTTTCCCAATTCAAAATGTCAGGAAACTGCACTGTTATTTTCAGCAATTATGGTTGGGGCTGAGTCTGAAGTCCTCAAAAAAGTAACTTGGGGCCACAAGTTACTCAGCCCTGAAAGAATATCAGGAGATTCAGCCTGACTAGTGGCAGCCAAAAGTAATTATCTTTTACTTGAAAATCATTGGAAGAAGGGTCTGCCAGTAAAATTTACATTATTTTCCCCCAGGTTGTATAATTTTCTTGTACTCCTGCACGAAACTATGAAATAGTAACTCTTGGCAGCTATTTATTAAATGCTGTTTCACATTTAACAGTTTCCTAGATGGAACTCTTGGAATGTAGCTCAGTAGGCTTTTAGTACATAGTTTTTCATTCCGACCATTCATTCCTCTTTCAGTGATACTTTTTTTTTCCTCCCTCAGTGATCTAAAGATGAACTCAGTTGGATTCCCCTTCAGATGGGTAGCTGAGATATGATATATCATGTACTAATCCAACTTAAACAGTCCTTGTAATACTTGAATTTAAAGCCATGTTTCTGTTTACTATTTTATTAAAATTTGAATTTTTAATATATTTTAAATAAAAATTTAAATATACATAAATTTTAAATAAAAATTACATGTACATAAAACTTGCAAGACTAGTCGTTAAGGAATCAGCTTTCACAACAGTTTTATTTTGCATCCTTCTCTCTGCCTAAAGAAAATCAAACTTGGCTAAAATATTTTTTTTCTTCATTAGTGATAGTTGGAAAAAAATGTACTCACTTATCTTAGTCAGGTTTTAACATATAACCTTAAAAGGAGAGAATCAGGGTATGTAATCGAAATTCCAGCTCAAGTGGAAGCCCTCACTGGTATGTAGGGTCTCCTTGCTGCAGATAGTCCTGTTGTATCCATGAAGCCTATCTCTTCAATGACACACCAACATGACTTAGTGGGAAAGCTTCGCTTATACAGTATTACATGTCTAATCTACTCAGTAGGGCTGTAGAAGTTACCAATGTCTGATAAGTGTGACGGAGGAAGTAAAAGAAGAAAGAGAGAGAGAGAAATGAACATGGAAAAAGCATCAGGAGCTGAGCTGGGAAATCCAAGAATTGTAGAATTTCCAAGTATGTTTTTTTTTTTTTCCCCCCCTGGCAGCAGGGAAAGAGAGAATGCATACCTTCTCAGATGTAAGTCCAACTGAGTTCAATGGTGTACTGGTGCTCTAAGCTAAGTGGTATAGAATTGCAACCCTCATTGTTGATATAATAATTAGATATTTTAAGCAGTAAGCTTGATTATGTAATGTAAGGTCAATGCAAGAAATAACCAATTCAGATAACTTGTAGATATGAGGCTCACAGTTGGCTATTGCTCCCCAGGAGGTCCAAGTTTATATTTTATCATATAAAATTCTACACTAAACTCTGATTGGAAGAAGGATGGGGTTAAATGAAATAAGCCATTGAAATGAGGTTTATTTGCTAGCTCTGGAATGTAATAAATCAAATAAAGTTGGCAGATCTGAGAGTGTTATGAAGGGATAGAAAATTGTTAGTTATCTATTGCTGGCATATTTATACAGCCTGGAGAGTTTGTTCATATTTTTGTTCAGATGCTAACATGATTGGTTTGACATGTTAAATGGGACCATTTACTCTTCTAAACTAAGACTTCCTACCTCGTGTTCTGCTCTAACTGCACTAACGATTTCAAATGTGATTCTTATGTGGTAGAAGGGTTAAAAAACAATCATGCCTTTTTTATATAAAAAAAGACAAATTGAAAAAGCAAATCCAGGTGTATTTGCTTTATAAATGGTTTTATTTTTCATAAGGTCATAGATCTCTTATGAAGTTCTAGAATACTATTTTTTAGAAATCCCCCAAGTTCACTAATTGGGCCTAGTCCAAGGTCCACTGGCATGTTTCACACAAAAAGCCTTTGGATCAAGCGTTACATACCACACACATACGCGCGCACACACAAGTTCTATTCTAATACATAAATTGTACGTGCCTTTTTTGCTTTGCCAGAAAATACATTTTATTTTCAAAATCAGCATTGCTAGACAATTTGAGATTTTGCTGAAAACTGAAGTGTGATTAGTGCTTCTGTTTTTCCACTTGGGTATCAGCATGAGGGGACTTGGCCAAGCCAGAACTAAGGAGATCACCTAAAATTCTTTTGAATAATATTTCCCCAAAGAAATGAGCTTCATAGTAATAGCTGAAAGGTTGTGTCAGCTTCTCTTCATTAGCTTTTCCATATGCTCAGAACTAAACATGCCATTTCAATATGCGCAGCTTCATATTTCAAAGACGACGGAAGCAAGTTGGTTTTGCATCTACCACTTTGTCACTCTCATCCATATGTTCCTGCCCAGTAGCAGGGCAAATGAAGCTATTTTTCTGTTTCATGGTTGCTAAATGTATCCTGTATATCTACAGATGGCAAAGATTTACTAGATATATACTTGGCTTGGGACCAAACAATACATACTGAGAAATGTGGAGTGGTGCAGTTTTGGTAGAACTGTAGCACTGCAGAACACATATATAGGGTAGCCAGGAAAACAGCCTTTCACAAGAAAGCAATCACATGAAGAAAATTGTGTACAATGGAAGACATATCTTATTATACAATTGTATTGTAGTATGATCTGCTGTAAGCCTTGGGGTTGGATGGGATCAAAAACACAATAAACAAAATAATATAAACTTGTGATAAATAATGAGGATGTTTCAGAGAGTTTTTGTGCAGATAGGATAGGCAGCCATTTGGCCTTTTCTCAAAGTCTTTTGCTGGCTTAGATAATGAGTGACATTAACTAACAAAAAATGTAACAAAAAATACAATGTTTCTGAATATTAGGTTTTCCACTTTAAATTTGAGAGCCAGTTTGGGGTAGTGGTTCAAGGCATCAAGCTACAAACTGGGAGATCTAGTCCTGCCTTGAGTATGAAACCAGCTGGGTGACATTGGGCAGGTCACTCTCTCTCAGCCCTAGGAAGGAAGCAATGGCAAACACTTGTGAAAAACCTTGCCAAGAAAACTGCAGGACTAGTCCAGGCAGTTGCCAGGAATCAAGGCTGACTTGATGGCACAAAAATCAATAGCACATAACGTTTGGCCAGTTTCTACTTGAAATCTATCTATCTATCTATCTATCTATCTGTCTGTCTGTCTGTCTGTCTGTCTGTCTGTCTGTCTGTCTACAGTATCCTGTATGTATGTATGTATGTATGAGCACAATGCTATATGTGGTTGACCCAAAATTAGTCCCATTCCATCTATTAGGACTTCTTCCAGAGACATGTTTAAATATATCAGCAATCCTTCTTAGTAACAGCCCCTGCCCTTTGTAGTACCCTTTCTCCTGAGACCAGCAGACACCTCCTAGCCTTCTGAAAGGCCTCCAAGACCTTGCTTTTCCCACAACCATTGGGGTAGTGTGTTGACTGGAGCCCAGGAAAGTTTTTGTGGCCATGTGGGGATGTTTTGTGTTTGGGAGCACCAGGAGTTTCTGAGTTGTTGTTTTATCCTTTCTATTGTTTTTATTCTTATTTGTGAGCTGCCCAGGGTTATGTTGTATAAGATGGGTGGCCATAGACATCTTTTCAATAAAAATAAACAAATAAATAAATAAACAAAACCCACAAATTTTATAACAACTTAAAGCCTAACAAATTTATAAGAGTTTAAGATGGAGTTAGAAACCGTTTCATGGTGGGCGATGTCCTCAACATTTTGGGGGGAGAAAGGGCCACGTATTGGGTATGTGTGAGGAAGCATAGCAGGCTGGACTTATACCTATGGACAGGGCTGGGATTGCCACTTTCTCCTGTGTCTTTTATAAGGTGTTTGGGCATTTATTTCTTTTTAAAGCTTTTTTTAATATCAACTGTAAAGTTTATAAAATAATTTAATGTTGGGATATTTCCTGACTCAAAATGGGGGGGGGGGGATCTGTACCATGTGTTTTCAGATACTGTTAGAGGAGTTTTGAATGGTTACAGATACTTTTAAAGTGCTATAAATTCTTTTTTTTTTTTTTGAGGGGGGGGGTCTATTTTCACTACTGCAAACTAGCATACCTAAAATATGTAAATATATAGGAAAAATACCTACAATTGCTATTCCTTAATTTAACCAGCAGCAATTTATTTCAGTGTTGCAAATATAGACAAAAAATAAACCTGAAAAAAAAATAGTTCAATCTTATTAATTGCAAAAGTTCAAAATTCATTTTTAATATTTGTCTGCAGGACAATGTGCATAGTTATGCAAGGAATAAGTAAAACTGTATATGAAATCAATCATAAAATAGTATTTCCTCAAGAAAATGTTTCTGGAAAGCCTGAGCTTACACTTCTAATACTAAATCGTTGGGATGAATTTATAGAAGTTGGACAAGAAGTTGTTAGTTACTAATTTCCTTGGTACTTGCCCAAGGCTAGTCAGATGCTCAGATATATCATGCACAGAGAGAACAATGTATGAGTCCTATTGGATTGCTAAGTTCTTGAACTAGTCACATCTCAGTGAAAATGTATTCTTCAAGCTCCTGATAGCATTTTTTAAAAAATCAGCACCTGCTTGTTTTCCTTTGCCAATATGCTCTGCAGATATCCCCATCATGTGTGTTCTTTGCTGTAGAGACTAAATAAAATAAATATATAATATTCTGCCATCTGAAGTTAATAACAACTTTTAAGGGACCGAGATGGGACAAATAATTAGCTACTTTCCCCACCCACATAGCCTCAACTGAAATCAAGTACGGTATGCAGTGCTATTTTTTTTTTTTTAAATAACAACAGCAAATATTAGGAATTACAGTCACACAACTTACATTTCATGTCTAAATTGGTCTGGAATGTTGCTCTAAGTTTCTCTATTTTTTCAAAATTTCTCAGGTAAAGGCATCCTCAGGATCCAACTCTCATCAAAATGATGATGGTAACATAGTGCCATTGTAATGCAAGTGCCACCCTTTTTTATGTGTGTGTGTCGATCACATACTTTTGACCTCCCATGCTTTTATAATTTAATTATTGGCTTCACTTTGACTTTTAGAATAGTTATTTTTTTCTTTTTTTCTTTTTTTTAAATGTGGAATAGATTCAAGGACATGGAAGAATACAAGATTCAACCAATAAGTGACTTAACAAGAAACATATTTTCTATGAAACTTAGAAGTAAACAAAACATTTCAGAATTATCAGATATATCTCCTGTGTAAAATTATTTATTTAGCTGATTTTTGTTTCTTTTCAGAGAAGCATATAATATAACTATATATAGATATAGTTTCCTCCTGCCTTGTGCAGTCTCTATGCTAACTCCTATTTTAAATGTTGTTTTTAATTTAATTATTGGATGGCTATTCTTTTAAAGATATTGCAGTTGTTTTTGTAAATAAGAGAAATAGCAATAAGCCACTGTATTAACATGCATATATTTTTGTCTGTTACTCATGCTTGCTAGCTAGCTAGGTAGCTTTTCTGCAATTGTGAACTTTTAACAACTTTCCAGTTATGCTCTGGATAAAGTGCAGTCTTCTGGCAGAATGGAAAAAATGTGCTTCATTTTCACCTGCTCTTCTTAATATGTACTGCTAGAGACATAAGACATTTGATACAGTCTCAAAGGAAGGCTTTCCTTTCCAAAGAAACAAAGCCTTTACTTTCAGATGCTTGAAATCTATTCCTAAAAAGAAACAGTTATACAGTGATCTGTGATGTCTGCATTTGAAATAGCCTAGTTAACACATGTATTATTCCTTTTATATACCTGTGTCAGTATGTATTTGTATTTCCATTATGAGTTTAAGATTCCATTTTGCAGACTGCTGTGTATTCTCACTTTGAAGTGAAAGTGATAGAAATTATGCAACTTCCCTACTCCATAATTAGAATCATGCTTCATAATTAAGCTTTAAGAATTCTTCCAAAATTCTATTCAGGCTGTCTGTACCAGTGTTGGAATGGAACAAACTGATCTGGGTTCTAACACCTGCCAAAAGACTAAATTGTCTGTATTAGCTCATAATTTGCATGAAGTGAAATTGTGATCTCAGTATAACTCATTCAGCTCAACCTCCATTTCTTGTTCATTACACAAGTCACTTTTAGTGTCTTTGTTATGGTATTGTAATCATAGATGGAATAATAAGCAAGATGCGTAATGAAACTTTGCTGTATGCTGCACATTAGATACTTCCCTTGAGTTCATGCTGAAAATTAGCAACTTCAGTAGTATAAATTGGATTTAATTTTGATGCAAGCCAATCATTCGTATTTCAGATATTGTAAGCTGGAGAGTATGTGATGTCAAGAGATGTCAAGCACATCTTATTTACTACCTTTTTTCTCACCAAAGAAAGAAAATGTACATGAGATTTGCTACAGGAACAAGTAAGCCTCTTCACTCCAGTATCTTACATCTCATTGATCACTGTCTTGAAATTCTGCCAAGCCTTCACTTTGGCCAGGCTGGATGCCACCTTGATGAGGCACTACAAAAGTACATCCCTACATTTTGTTAGATCTCTGTTAACAATTATTTGTGCTTTCTGTAAATTGATCATGCCCATTTTATAAAGGTTTCCTCAAAATTCATATCTTCCAAAACCTTGAACAGGATAGTCCAGTTCAAATTGTCAAAGGCTTTCTCTTCATCTAAGAAAATAATTGTAGCTTGTTTTTCATTATGTTGCTCCAAATATTCCAAAATGTCCAACAGATTTCTAATATTGTCTTTGAGCTGTCTTTTAGGTAAAACTCACACTGGTCTTCATGAATAAATTTTTGAAAAATGATTTTCAATCTATCAGATAGAATCATTGTGAACAACTTTAGTCATTATTCAGTAATGATATTGGCCTATAGCTTCTTGTTAAAGTCAAATTTTGTCCCTCTTTAGGTATTAATGCTGTATTGGCCTCTTTCCACCTCTCTGGCATCTTTCCTCCATCCTGTTCATCCTGTTCATCCTGTTTTTTAAAGATTGTAAAAGTGCATATTCAAAACATTTATAGTAAGAACCTGATAATCCATCTGGTCCAGGCACCTTTCCTAGTATAATCTTTCTTATAGCTTCAGAAACTTCCCTTATTGTTGTAGGCCCATTCATAATCTCTGGTCTCTGTAATCATCTTGTTTCTTTAAATATTAATCTATTTTCTCTAGAGAGATGTTACTTCCTTTATACAAATTGGTATAGTATTGATGAAACACTTTTTGTATGGCCGCATTGTCCATTAATACAATATCTCCCTCTTGTAATTTCATATCATTTTTTTTTTCTTTTTGTAATTTATATGCTAGCCACTTCCCTGGTTTATGTTAAGATGGGAGAAACTACAACTATCATTGTTGAGGATAAATTCTGTGATAAAAATGAATATTTTTTCAACAATAGTGTTTTTGTTTCAGACATTACCTGTTTTAACAACTGATGCACCATTTAAATAATGGCAGAAGAATATATCTAGCTTTGACTGGCAGGAGAAAAACCACAAGTTAAATATAAAGTGTTACAAGATGCAAAGGCAAGAGGAGGATTGGTTCTACTTGATTTGAAATTGTATTTTGCATCTTCCTGTTTGGTTTGGATGAAAGAATGGGTGCTGCTGAGAAACAAAAGGCTCTTGGAGATAGAATGACACCACCTGATTTGGGTGGCATGGATATTTGTGGTATGACAAAGTCAAGGTTAATGTGGGTTTTAAAAATCATTATGTTAGACGTGCCATACTGAGAATATGGAATAGATACAAACCCAGGTTCTGCCCAAAAACACCTTTGTGGCTCTCAGCACAAGAAGCATTTTACAGATGAGAAATAATAGACAAACAGAAATGGCTAACTTCTCTTGAGATACTAGATTTTTTTCAAGGGGAATGTAAAATAAAATCAAAAGAAGAACTGTTGGCACAGACATAGTTGTCAGTGGTTCTCTTATTTACAATTATTAGAAAGATTCAAAGTGGACAAAATAATTTATGGTTTTGGACATTGTAAGACAGAGTTTGAAACAGAATGATGAACATGTAATTGCTAAAATATATAACAATTTATTGAAATTTGAAACAGAAGAAGAAGTGAAAGAATGTATGCTAAAATAAGCTAAAAATTTTGGTTACAATATACAATGAAACAATAGGAAAATATATGACTGAAAGGACTGAAATTTACACTATGTTATAACTTTAAAGAGAATTTTTATAAAATGATGTACCATTGGTAAAAATTGTCTAGAATGTATAAATGTACTTCAGATTTATGTTGGAAATATGAACAACAAGAAGGGACATTTTTTCATGTTTGGTGGACGTTTAAAAAGGCTAGAAAATTTTGGATCCAACTACATACACTGATTCAGAGTATTTTAAAGATTAATATATAATTGAAACCAGAGGTTTTTATTCTGGGATTGATTGATCAACAGTTGGAAAAAAAATCATGGAACTTTGTGTTTGTACATGATAACTGCAGCAATATTATTGTATGCCCCAAAATGGAAAGATTTGGCACTACCGACAGTGGAGAAATGGTTGGTGAAGATGATGGAACTTGCTAAGATGGCTAAATTGATTTCTTTGATCAATTTAGATCAAAGACAGTATCTATGTTTATTGCTGATTGGAAATCCCTTATAGACTTTTTGCATGAAACAGAAAAAATGAACTTACGATTTATGGTTTTGATGATTGAAAGAACAGTTTATAGAAAAAAGACAATCGTTTTGTAACTGTACAGCAAGAGGTAAATTTATAATTGTACTTATAACTGCTGTAAAGAAGATCAGAAGCCACTTATTTGTATCTTTTTTCTTTCTTTTCTATTTTCTTTTACTTTTTTCCCCTTTCTTGCATGTTTAGCTTTTTCTTTGATTTATTTTTCTTTACTTTTTCTTATTTTATATTAGTTTGTATTCGTTTTTATTTTCCTTTTTAAAAATCTTTAATAAAAATTATAGATATATTAAAAAATACATCCCTACATCAGTATCCATGTCCTTGTAAGGATGGCTCAGTAGAGTCCTTCAGCCATATGTTCCTTCATTACTCTTTCTACAGGATATCCTAGATCTCTTTTTATCTACATTATCAAGAAGAAATTCACTGGCAGAGACCTTGATTTCTATTTCTTTGTTTTCCTGTCTGACCATCAGTCAGATATTATCCTTCCAGGTTGCCAGATTCTGTAGTTTTCTGTGCAACAATATGGAACAATATGGAAGTGCTTTGCCATTCCTGGCACCTATGATTTTGTTTTCCTTCTGGCTTCTATATGAAGGCCAAGACTCCTAATATTCCCTCTTGATATTCCATCAAGTACTAACTAGGTTCAAAGCTGTTTAGCTCTTGAATCCATGCAAGAGTGATAGGTGCTGCTACAGCGGAGGTATTTCTGCCTATATTTACAACATTTCATTATACAATTGATAAATTTTAAGTTTTATTTAATCAACCCTATTAACTAGCTCTATGCACCTTTAGTAATGTTCATTGTAGAGAGTTCTAGGCAGCATTCCAATAATGAAGCATTCCTTATTCAAACTTTAAAAAAAAATCTTTCATGGTAAGAAATGTGTATCTCATGCTTCAAATAGAGCATTATCTTTATTTTACTTGTCACTCCACCTATTAATTTTATAATTCTAATGTATAGTATAGGTATTGTTTTAATTTCTCACAATTCATTTTCCCAAATTACATTGCTTGGAATTTTATATTAATCCATTTATTCTTTTTCTTCTTTTTTCCAAGCAAAGTATCTTTCTACAGCCCATGACTATCATCTAATCTGTGGGAGAGGGGAAGAATTTAATGTTACTGCAGTCCTCTGTACCAAATGGGAGATAACCATTGTTACTATCATGTTTACTAGATTCAAGAGATATGTTTATGTAGGCCTATTTCATCCAAGATTTACAACTCATGCACAAGTTATTGCTCCCACAAAGGCTCTTTCAGCTTGGAAAATTAAATGTCCGTAACCTCTGGGCCTGATGCCATTATAATCCACAGCCCAATATATGATTGCATACAGTATGTAATTCTGAAAAAAAATGTGTGCATTGTTGAAAAATTCTATGGCACATTTGGTCATTGTGATGTTCTATGTTCCTGCCATTTTTGAGGAAAAAAGGAAATGTTTTTAAACACCTCAGTACAATAGGTCTATTTTTCTAAGTCAGATCAGATGTTTTTTGCCTATTATTTACTGAAAGTGTAAATAATATCAAACAGTTTCCAGTTTTGCCAGCAATCTGTGTGTGTCTTAAAAAATCTTTGCTCATAAGAAGTAATATGCCAGTGGTTCTGCCTTAGATTTATCTCTTGATTATTTTATGATATTGTTATATTGAACAATGGTGGTCTAGAAGTTAAACTGAACTATTCATTAAGTTATCAGATTTCAATATTACATGCCATGACTTTCAAAATGGACAGTGCATGACTTCTTGGAACATCATGTTTCCATTTTGATAATCAAGCCCAGGAATGCCTAAGCATGAATTTTTGTTGATGTAGGAACTGTGCCTGTTTCTAAAAACTAGGTTTGGCCCTGGTCAGCCATTTAGTCCTTCCTTTTAAAAACATTTGGAAATGTCAGTTCATTCAGAATACAATGGCAGAATTCTTGCCTGGTACTGGTTTAATGGAGCATACAATGATTCTGTATCAAGTCCATTACCTTCTGTGTTGCACAGGGGGAAAGATTATTATGGGAAAAAGCAATTAATAATTAATAACACAATTTTATAGATCTACTCAGGCAGAAGCCTCACAGATTTAATGAGATTTATTTCTGGGCACTTTTAAGCTACAATCCTATTCCTGCTTACCTGGGAAGTTACAT
Source organism: Liasis olivaceus (assembly GCA_030867105.1). Taxonomy (NCBI): domain Eukaryota; kingdom Metazoa; phylum Chordata; class Lepidosauria; order Squamata; family Pythonidae; genus Liasis; species Liasis olivaceus. The sequence continues at coordinate 62,845,153 of CM061352.1, read as the reverse complement.
TTGAGTAGATATGTACAGCTTGTATTATTCATTCTCTTCAGCTAAATATCTTCACATTTTTTTTCATTCATTTATTAACAATTTTTCATTGTTGATAAATTATGCAGTTAGTTTAACAACAAGGGAGACTCTTTTAAGGTTTGGAAACTCTTGTGCTCTGATTGCATTCTACCTTAATGTCCTTTAGATGGGGAAAAAAGGAAGATCAAAATTACCCTTTGCAACCCTGAATGATTTAAAGGCTTCTCAGCATAATGAAAATTATAAAGGGCTAGTCAGAGGGTCCAGGAGTTCTTGGGGTTTATAGCTTTACCCTGGCTACCAGAACTTTTCTCTTTGTGAGACAGATGGTGCTAACAAAGGAGGGTCATTGGATGGTAACTTAATCTTTGAAAAGAAAGAGGTTTTACTTTGCAGCTAAAAAGGCAAAACAGACAGGGACCAAAAATACTAAATAAAAAATAATGATAGTACCAGTTGACATAGCACAGGCAGAAGGCACCATCTGTGCAAACATTCAAGTTAAATGCAGTGGCTGTGGAAAAAGAGTCTTATCGCTAGGAAAGTACAGGTTTTCTTTAATTGTGCCTTTTAATCTTATAATCTACTTTTTATTTTAATAGAGTAATAGTCATGGCTTTCCATTAATTTTGTCTGAAGATACAGTTTAGGCAAAAAGTTTTTTCTTAAATAGAACATATTTAAAGAATATGGGTTCTTACATAAAGTTTACACAATATGAATAGAAACTAGGGTTTGATAGTATGGTCCCTATGGGCATCAGTGAGATTCTTGATACCCAATATCACATACAGGTAGTCCTTGACCTATGACCACAATTGGGACCAAAACTTCTGTTGCTAAGTGATGTGGCTGTTAAGTGAGTCATGCCTGATTTTATGACCTTTTTTGCCATGGTCGTTAAGTGATTCACCATGGTCATTAAGCAAATCTGGCTTCCCCCATTGACTTTGCTTGTCAGAAACCCCTTGGGAAGGTTGCAAATAGTAATCATGTGACCCTGGGATGCTGCAACTGTCATAAACACATGCCAATTGCCAAAGTGCCCAAATTTTGATCAAGGGACCACAGCTATGCTGCAACCGTCATAAGTGCAGGGGCCAATTATAAGTCACTTTTTTCAGTCCTGTTGTAACTTTGAATGGTCATCAAAGAATGGTCATAAGTCAAGGATTACCTGTATGTCAGGTCCCACTTTCTACCTGACTTAATTTTTTAAAAAATATATTGTTTTAATTTTTAAAAAATGGTAATATGGCTTGCTGTAAAGCTTTCTAGTGTGAATGCTATATGTAGATTCTAATAATATTCTTAGTAAATAAATATGGTGAGTGGCTGCAAGCATCAGATTTGTACCTATAGGATGATGCATGATGGGCAGGATGGGTATGCTTCTTGTCCCTTGGGCCAAAGAATGCTGGTAGGCAGGGCCTAGAAGACATGCCCTTTCCGCCGTAGTGCTCACCTTATGGAACATTCTCCCTCCAGAGATCAGGATGGCCCCAATTCTGCTGGGCTTTCGTAAGGCTCTAAAGACTGGTTCTATGCCTGGGCCTGGGGCCCAAGTATATGCAGGGACACACTTCTTGGTTGTGTTAGTGATTTAGGTTTGTTGTTTCTTGGCTGGTTGGTATTTTAACTTTTGTAATGTTCATAATTGCTTTTATTTTATTTTAATTCTGTTTGTTGCCCAAAGTCACTTGTTGAGATGGGGGGGCCATATAAATTGGATAAATAAAAATAAATAAATAAATGATTCCTTTCCTTCCCCCTATTAAAAAATAAAAACATTTTAAAGTACTTTAAAATAGATGTCACTATTATTAGTGATTATTATTTTTAATAATCACAGCAAATGGTAACAACTCTGATATAAATATTGATTTTGCATTATCATAATATGAGGAAAGACCTATTTCAGTTCTTTCTTTACCAATGTAGTGACAAACTAAACAAAAATATAATTATTTAGCAGCAAGCAAGTTTTAAATATAAAACCATTTTTAAAACTTAATAGAATGATTCCCCACTAAATGCATGATCGCTTGGAATATGATAACTGATGATATAATTTGGGGTTGTCAGATTTATATAGCACAGTCAAACTTCATACTGCTGACTAGCTGTTACTAATGGAAGATGTGTAGCCAGGGGAAAAAAAAAAGACGGAAAGAAAGAGAAAGAGAAAGAAGGAGAGAGAGCACAAGTTTGGCATTTTAATCATTTCTACATTAAGTAAGATATAAGATAGCACTCATTTTTTTAAGAAAAAGAAAACCTTTAACTTTAGGAAATGCCTCTGCAAATTTCAAATATTACCTTCTCCATCTCATTTCACAGATTCTGTCCACATTTTGAAACCTGGAAAAAAAAAATTCCAAATCAACTGTCAAAGATTAATTAAGTATTCTCCCTTCTTTTAGCTGAATGCTTTAAAAGAGACTGATACATCTGCCTGTACCCATTCATTTCCATTAACACAATACCAACATGGTCTGGTCTGCTAAACACCAATCAGTTACCAATGGAGGCGAATACCCTAATCAAGGAACTATCAGAGGAACAGAACAAAGCCTACACCCCCAACACTGGCAGGGCATGCAAGAATATGTAACAGAGAGCAAACCCCATCCCATTCCAGCACCAAAGATGTTACCTAGCCGGGTAATGAAACATTTGCAGGAAAAGAACCAAGCTCAGAGAACCCCAAGGACTCCACACCAACCAATTAGCCTTCTTTTTCCCTGAAGCCAAATATTGCCAACTTGACTCTAGTGACTTCCCAGATATTTCATGGAGTAGAAAAGTGTGGGGAGGAAGAACATTGCTTGTAGCAAAATGGGGACACTGAAGAAGGTAAACGGATAGAAATGGTTGTGCTGATCAAATTCTTAAAATTGTGAGAAAAAGGTGTCATTCAAGAAAAAGCAAAAGGGTATGTATGCTTGTATTTATTGGTGATATATTGCCTTTGTATCAAGACATTGTACAATAAAAATGTTAAAAAGAGAAGACAGCGATAGTGACAAAACAAAGCGACAAAAACAGAGATTAAAATCATGGGGAAAAAAGCATGAAAATTCTGTTGCCCACTATTTTAAAATACCAAACTTAAAGAAATGTTTCAATTCCTTTCCAAAACGCACTAAATAATTCTAGTTCTAGTACATTTGACAATATTACAATGACAAAATTCAGGAGAATAAACTTGTGTGTCCTATTTGTGGGTATAGCAATCAGTATATATATCAAGGGAATATGATATGAAGATTACAGTTTTCAGTTCTCACCCTAGTTGCCACATTAATTGGCTTAATAATTATGTTATTAATAATTATAATCAATTAATAATCAGCCCATTTGGGTATAATAGTAGGTGGTCTTGGTTGTTTTTCTTCTTTTGCTGGTGACTTAATTTCTTTCTTCACTTTGGGAATCTGTAAAACAACCTCCATATCAGCATTCTCCTAGTACATATATAAAAGTTTCCAAATTATAACTGATTTTTTTAGTCAGGTTTCAAAGAGCTGCTTCTTCATTGCTTGATTTGATGATTTGATGATGAACACAGAACTTAATAGGTGTTAATAATTTTCATTGAAAAGAAGGTAGGCATCATGAAAACAATCTGATAATCATACTTTGGTTTTATTGCCTGATCAGTTTTTTTAATTTAATCTCTAGATTATGGTGAGAAATGCCTTCTAAAATCCTGGAAAGCTACTGCCAGTCAGAAGAGACACTACTTAAAATTACTAGAAATACAGCTTAATTTAAGGCAGCTTTTTAACCTCATTCATATAAGGGGGTTGATAGAATGCTGCTATTATTATTATTATTATTATTATTATTATTATTATTACATGATATAATGTACCAATAAATGAATTTTTTAGGAACTTCCATAGACAGAAACAAGGACAGTGACTGAAATATTTAACATGTCATACATTTCTCTATCCACAGCTATAACAATTCTTCAAGATATGATAGCTCATTTCTGATTTAAGCTGATTATTAGTTTCATGTAACCTCATTTCATGAATCTTGTAGTGGTGAAGGCTTTCACATCTTGGTAATGCTATGAGCTATGCTGTTAAAAGTTTATACTCGCAGAAGTTTCAACCATTATGAGCAGATAACAGATGAGGGATCACACTAAATGCAATCCACTGGAGAAGGAAATGGCAACTCACGCCGGTATGTTGCCAAGAAAATCAAACTGACATTCACAACTAGGACAATGTCAACAAGTACTAGAACATGAACCCTCCAAATTGGAAGGTATGAATAACACTGGTGCTTATGTGGCTGGATTAAAGCCACAAGAATGCCCAGCTGCTGACATGCCCAGAAACAAAAAGAAAATTTGATGCTGCAAAGATTTGTGTACTATAGCTGCATGGAATATAAGAACCATGAAGCAAGGCAAACTTGATGTTGCCAGAGCAGAAGGGTCGGGGCTGAATATTGACATTCTAGGGATTGGCAAACTGAAATAGACTGGAAAAAGTGAGTTATATCAGATGAGCATTAGGACTTCTGTTGTGGGCAAGAAAATAGAGAAGACAAATAATAGTCATAATTATTTTTAAAAAAGAGTATCAAAATGTGTGATCAGGTACAATCCCAAAAGTGATGTAATGATCTAAGTTTGATTCCAAGGAAAGCCAAGTAGTGTTATGGTGATCAATATTTATGGTCCAGCCACAAATGCAGAGGAAGCAGAATAGGGATAATTATATGACTACCTGCAATATCTGGTTCACATGAGACTGCCCCCCCCCAAAAAAGACATCTTACTAATTATAAGAGATTGAAATGCTAAAATTGGAATACAACTACATGTGTAATAATAAGAAAAAAATTGGTCTCGGTGTTCAAAACAATGCAGAACACAAACTAATAGAATTCTGTCAAAAAAATTCAGTAACTTCTTCCAACAACCCAAAAGACTGTTCACATGGACATCACTGGATGGACCATACCAAAATCAAATTGACTATATACTCTGCAAATAAAGTTGGATAAGCTCTATTCAGTCATCAGTAGCAAGACCTGGTGCTAATGGTGGCTCAGTTCATAAATCAGACCAACAAGATATCACCTCAATATTCCATATGATTATGTGGTGAAGATAAAGAATAGATTTAGTGGAGTAGATTTACAAAAGAGTTCCTGTAGAATTCCAGACTGAAATTCATGATGTACTTACAAATTAAACAAAAATATCCTGAAGCAGAAAAGCAGAAGGTAAAATGAGCCACTAAGCCACTAAATCTTAGTGGCTTAGTGGCTCATTTTGCTTTCTGCTTTTCTGTCAACAGACAATGCCAACCCAGTGCAGATGAGCACAGAAGTTCAAGTAATAATAGGCTTCTAATTCTAGGCTCAAAAATTCACAGGGATGGTGATTGAAGCTATAATAGAACTAAATAGAAGTCTGCTACATGAAAAAAGGCTACGAAAAATCTAATGAAAATAATGAAGTTCAGAGGCAACATGCTGTCAAAAACAGATAAACATAAATATAATAAAGACAATGCTTTTCCCATTTAATATAACTGCAAAAGCTGGATCATGAAAATGGCTGAATGAATAATAATTCCTTTGAATTATTTTGTTGCAGAAAATTGTTGAGAATACCCTGGTCTTATATATTAAATAATTATTAAATTAAATAATTCAATAAATAAAGTAGACTCATTTGACCTATGAATCCAAAACTTAGATAATGCTAAGAGAAAGGCAAGAGTCATTGGAGAAGACCTAAATGCTTGGAAAAATCAAATGCAGTTGAAAAAGGCATATAGATGACAAGGTAGCCAGATACTATCACAGTTCACATAAGCATGAGCTCGCAAGAAGTGAAAGAAACGGTTACTAACAAAAAATCCTGGTGAATTGATGTCTATCGGTTCATGAAGAGTCAGAAACCTCTGTATTAATTAAATTTCCACCCCCAATGGATGCAGCTTGATAATCCAGTCCACTATCCAGTCAGCTATATTATCCATTCCTGGGCCTATGTATAAAAGTGATTGATTTTAAAATTATAAAATTATAATAATTATAAATTTCTGATTTTTGTATGAGCTTTCTTTTCTGTAAATATGACAGAGGGTCATTAATTGAGAATAATATAAGGACTACTTTTTCTCAAGTTGCACCTAGACTTTGGAACTTCCCTAAGTAGTTTGCCTTGCCCACCTTTGGTAGAATTATATTATGTCATAAAAATGGGTATTTTAGCAAATTTATTGTTCAGATAATATATTGATATATACTGTTGATGTCCAAATGCTATGGGACTGTGCCATGGCTTAGTGGCCTTCTTAAATTGAAAGAAAGTTCAAGAAGAAATACAATGGTGGTTGGATGGTTGAGTGGGGAGCACTGATTTTTTGTGCTTTTCAACTGGTCAGCTGGAGAGGGTACTGATTGGCTCAAGGGAAGTATTGAGCATTGCAAGGTGGTAGTGGGGAGAAAAGTTGCAGAAGCAGTATGAAAATGCTTCTGAAATTCTAGCAGAATGAAACTGATGGCTGTGTTAAGGTAATCACACTTAAAGTAAACTCTTTGAAATCAATGCAACAAAGAATTTGTGTCCACCATTTTAATCTGAACATATCTATTTTTAGCATAAGAAAGAATGGATCCGAACCAGTGCCAAGCACCGTCATGAGGTTCTAAGCCAAAACAGGCTGGAAAAATACTTGGTGAATCATGTTTTTTATATAGCCACTGTGATTTCCATCTCCGTTTGATGGTTTTGTTTCCTTTTTGTTAGGTTGCATCAATATGAACTGATGACCTTCCATTAGGTAAAGTCAGTCAGTGGACATTCAAATATTGCAATTTACTCCTTCTCATATCCTGAAGGATAAATGCAGCAATCACAGGGCCTGCCAATGATATTTATTGTAAGTGATGCAAAGTGGATTAGCTTCATAAATGCTTTTTGTTTCTCTTTACAAAGAAAAATAAAACCATAAACAAAAATACTACATAATGCAAGCCAGGTAGCAAATTTTACTGGATGGATTTATCTTGTGTAATGGAAGTTATATTTGCGGCTGTGCAAGATTTTCCTTTATAGATATCAGAAGACAAATACAAACAATTGTTGCGCTAACAGGGTGATGTTCTCTTAAGGGAGTATGGAGCTCTTCTTTTAACATCAAGAAAGTGAAGTTCAGAACAACTTTTATTTTAAAAACATATCTTAACAAACTAACAATTTTATCCCATTTGAATCCAGCAAATGAAAATGAATTTTTTTGTATATTAAATATACCTGATTTATATCCTCAGTTCTGTGGGATAAATTAGACTGAAGAATGTGCCAGGGCACCAAGTCAGTTTCAGTATAAATGTGCACATATGCTGGCTGAGAGGTATGCAACAGAGTTTGCATTTGGGAAGCCAGAGTACAGTTCATTGTTATAATTTCCCCCAATCCTTTTCAGTGGGTGAGATGAAGGGAAATGAGTAAAATATCTTTGTGCTATTTTCACTTCTAGCTTATCCTACAGGAAAATCAAAAGTATAACATCTTTTCCAACTAAAAAGCTTAAGCTAGTCATAATCAAGATCTATCTATGTGATCACTGATTTGATGATGGCACATAACCAATCAATGAAATTAATTAAAATCAATCCTATTAATTCTTTCTATTCCCAACACCATACATGGAGGTCAGAGTTCAAACAGATCTCAATTAAAGAAGCTTGGTTGAAAGAACATGCCAGTGTAGCATGCCATTTACTAGGGCTGGACAAAGCATGTGATCGTGAAAATATTGTTCTAGTATATCCACTACAGTCTTAGATGCAATACTAGGTATAATTTGAAAGATAAAAAAGGGATTTCTTATATGGATAAGGTTTCCATCTCTCTGATCTCTCTACTGATTGCAAGAGTAGAAGCATGAGGATTTCCATTCTAATTTCTTAGTTTAAGTTTCGTACTGCCTTTCCCTGAAAAAAACTCCTGAGCCATTTTTTGCCATTTTATCAGGGGGAATGGGACTTTCTGGGGTTTTAGCTGTTTCCAGGAGTTGGGGGTTAAGGTAGGTTGGGAGCAGCTTCTCTAAAAAAATACTTCTGCTTCCATGTCTCTGCATAACACTTCCCCAAAACTATGTCATTAAATGTCCTTCTATGTCCAGGAGACCAAGTTGCTGTTGTGAAGCCTTCAAGCGTAGCCCTATCCTTACAGTCCTATTCTCTGTAAACTCATTCTCTAAGTGTAAAATACTGTTGGTTGAACATAGAGACACAACTTGGTGACAGTGCACTTTACTTCCAACTTGGCTCCAAATTCCAATCATACATGTCTTTTGTGATGATGCTATGAAATTATAGTCTGTGACATGAACCTATATGTGTGTAAAACTTTGGTATGACATCTGTTTGGAATAATCAGCCGGAAACTATTCAGTAGAAGAAATGGTTAGGTTTATCTTATGTTTTCTGAAGTAATAAGCATATACTATGATACTGAGTGCATCTGGGTAATATCCACCCTCAGCAAACAGGTGCTTATTCATGTTGCACAAAACCAACTGGGTGGCCTTCTTGAAACCATATAATTTCCACTGTGGTCTAGGGAAAGCCCTTCCAAATGGCTTTCCAGGTAATATGCATATTGCTGATTCTGAGAAATAGCAGAAAAGATTTACTTCCCCTGCCACAATTCTAGAAGGAAGTTCCTATGGAAACATGATGCAAACTTCATGAACTGCAAAAAGGCAAAAAAAAAAAAAAACCAACCCTCTGACTCCCTTCCTGTTGAGGAACAGTATGAGTCTATTAAAAAAAAAAAAGTGGAAAAAAACAGCACTTGTTTATTGAGATGATCAATGCAGCTGGTTTGGCAACCAAAAGAGAAAAATTTGCTTCATTCCCAGAATTTAAAAATTCCCTGCAGGATACTTAAGAACCAGTAAAGCTCTGTTCAGAACTAGAAAGGATTCAACATTGACTTGTAGTAGCTAATTATAGCCCTCTTCTGTTGCTATTTCTTTGCAGTTACTGTCTGTTTTCCTTCAATTTTTGAGGAAAAATAAGCAATCTGTTTTTGTTCTGTTCTGTTCTGTTCTGTTCTGTTCTGTTCTATTTATTACAGGTTTTATATACTGGCATGTTCCGAAAAATTCTTGATGGTTGATATGTAAACAACACAAAAAACAATCAAGCCACTAAATTTCTTCAGTAACACTATCAAAAACATATAGGAATAGACAGTAGCAACCAATCAGTGCTCCTTAATAATGGACAAGTTTAAATCACAGCCCAAAGGCTGTGCAGTACAGTACTGTTTTTACAGCTTTTCAAAATGCCAGGAAATTTGAGGCCACTCAGATCTCCAGAAGGAGACAATTCCAGGAGTTGGGACAATATTTTTGAAAGCCTTCCTTTGGGTCCACCTTTAGCTACTTCTCACAGAAGGAGAACCCAAAGCACAAAGGGGAGCTTCCACTTGAAGGAGTAGAAATATGTGGATGCCACCCATGCAGGGCTTTATAAGTAAGAAGCAACGCTTTTAATTCTACCCAGAATTTGAGTCATAACCAAAGCAGTGCCCATAAAACCAGGGCCACGTGATTGTCGCTGTTCTCACTATTAACAGGCTCAGGGGGAGTGGGCACAGACCTAATTAAAGTAGGTGTTTCTGAAAGGTAGGATACATTGAGGGTTCCTGGAATATATAGTCGGTGAGTTGATATGTTAGTTGTGAGTGGGCAGGAATAGAATTCTAGACTTCTGCTTTCCCTTGGTTGATTTGTGAGTGTGATGGCAGTGACCCATAATTCAGAACTTTGTGGTAGTGGGGATATGGAGTCTCAGGAGGCTGTATGCATTGGAGGAGGTGGGCATATTTCCACAGCAGTGGGAAATAGGAGGTATGATTGGAGGCATTGTGCTGATCATTATAAGAGAAGGGGGTCTTCAGTTTATTGCTGGTTCCCACTTCTGATCCTTGCCTCCAGCTCTTGTTGCTTAATGCCATGATCATTCACAATAAGATGACATCTTTTAGTATCTTGATGGTAGCTGACCTAGCCTGCATCATGGTGAGTGAAAGCTGGGATGTACAGTGGTCTAAGATCTGCCCACCAGGTTTCCAAATGCTACAGCAGACACAACTCTGAAAAAGAGAACACAAATTTATTATGAGACCTTGAAGTATGAATGCTTTTATTTGTGATTAGGGCTGAGGAACATAACAGGGCTGCTGCCTGAGGTTCTGGATCTCATATCCAGGGTCACCTAGACTTTTAGTGTTCCATGCCTTTGATGGTGGTTATCTACTTTTTCATTTTGGGAAAAGTGCTGAGAGAAAATAATGCATAGCAACTCAATAGTTGCATAGTTTTTTCCCCAAATATTTGGGGTTGGTTTAAATATTATAACTTCTTATGATGGTGATAACACACTTATTTTATTGAAAAGCCACAAAATAGAAGGAATAGAACCCAAGACAGTATATTAGCAATACACTGAAAATTCATTGAAGATTAAGGGTATGAACTTTGCATTCTGTTTCTATTCAATTGCACGTTGATTTTAGGACTTTAATATATGTTGCTTCAGCATGAGCATTATACCTCCTGCCCGGGTACTTTCAGCGTTAAAATCAGCTGACATTTGAAATTTCTTAGGAAAGAAAGTGAGCAGGATAGGTTGCAGCCAGAGCATATGTAGAATACATAAGAACTAGAAACAATCCCTGTCTGATGATATCATCTAGAATCAATATCTTGAAGAAATAGAATTGTAATGGATGTTCATCAGCCATCAGTTATTCCACAAAGCAAAAACTGCTAAGTATAAATATATGCAAGCAAGGAAAACGTCTTAAGAGTTTGGATAAACTGGACTGTAAGAGCCTTGGTTAGCCCTTCTACATTATTTGGATGTATTTATTGATTTGTGCTGAAGGAATAGTTTCTCTACAGAAAATGGAAATGATTGATATTTGTATATAGGTGTGAAACTATTGTATGATGAAATGTTTGAGGTAATTGAAATCAGTTTTCCCAAGGCAAAATACTTGCTATATTAGCAATACTAATATCAGTGTCAGTTATTGATATCAAATATCAATTACTTTGAGTGAATTCCATTACATTGTAACTAATAATAGTAATAGTAATAGTAATAATATCACACATCCATACAAATAAATCAGAAAGTAAAGGAGTGGTATGGTTATTTGGCAAAGCTTCAATAGAGATCTGTAGTATACATGGATACATAAGCAACATAGTATTCATTGCTGATATGATAAGTTACACTGACTATGATTATTTTTATAAGTAAAACTGCGGGATGAGTGAAATCACAATTATTTTTCCACCTTTCATTAGAATATAAAAAGCAAAATGCTGAATCCAGCAATATCATTTGTCCACCATAAATAAATAATAACTATGCCATACAACATAGCAGGACCTCTATAATTTTGAAATCTGACTTGTGCCCCTTTTGAGATGAATGGCAGTTTGATCAGTAATTTTACCTTCTCCCCAAAGAAGGGAAATTGTGTGTAGTTTAGTTTATTCTAAAAATGGCAGTGATTTAAATTTCCATAGCAAGGAAAACAAATGTTTATTAATAATATACTCCTTTCCAGTATTATAGTTTAGTTATGATTTAATATCTGACCAACATTTATAAATATCTTTTTAAAATGGTTTTTTTTTTTCCAGGGTTATTTGACTGTATTGCTTGTCCATGTTGCTAAAAGCATTTGCCTTTTCTTTTGCAGTCAAAATAGTGTACAGATTATTTTGGGCAGGCTGACATCTGAATTACATAAGCAGAGAGAAATGTAACTGTTCAGAGTGCATAAAAACAGCTTTGACCTCACACTGGAGGCAAACTTAAAGGACCGATTATTCATACCCCGGAAAAATTGCTCAATGGAGTGCTTTGAAAACGTTCTCAGAAGGGAAATAGATTTCTCATTTTAAGGCAATAACGCAATTAGGATATGACAAATATAATTGGTACATTTTGACATTTTCTCATTTTATGATAGCTGTTGTAGACAGCTGTTGTCTGGTGCAAAATATAGCTTTATTTCTTAAAACAGTTTCATCATTTCATAGATTGTCTGAAGTATACACAGTTTCCTAAGACTATTGCAGCATACGGTTATGGGGTACAAAATGATTATTAGCAGATCAGGATGTAGCTGACTGGACTCTTTTCTAGTGAAAACTAATATTATAGAAGATCCACACCACATTCTTCCATCCTGCTATCTCTCAAGATGTTATTTAAGGACAGTTGCTTGTTTTGGATTGCTCCAAAAGCCTGATTGTTTTATCTTTCAATAGTAGAAAAGATATTGACCAAAGTTATAAAAACATTTGGGTTGATTCCTACTCCATGTGGAAATAGGTTCAGGCATATGTAGAGATGTGTCTCCAAAGCAAACATGGTGAAAATTTTGCAATTTAGTCCCAGAACACCATTGGAAGAGCTGAAGGACCAGGTTAGGGACAGATCATTGTCAACTAAGAGTTGACAATGACTTGTTGGCACATAATCAGTTCAAGTACCAGAACATGGCTATTGTATCTTTGGAAACGTTAAATCAGTCTTATTTTCTCCATGTGTAAATTGGTTTCTAGGACTAATTACATACATCTCAGCTTGCCACTGAAATGTGTAATTTTGGTAGTGTTGGTGGTCTTCTTCACAGTGGTAACAAACAGGAGAAATAACACATCTAATATATTGTAATGTAAAGCAGTAGACTAAAACAATGGAATTGTTGCAAAAATCAAAATATGTTATGAAGTTGATTTGGTGGTGTTAGAAAAGGCCTAACCATATATTAGTTAATTGCTTTTTCCAGCTATACTTTAACAGAACACATAATTTATGTGTTATCTTATAATTGACTCTGATACTGCCACACAATTTGACAAATAATGACTTACCCTAAAAACAGTTTCAATACATTTGCTTTGTATTACACAAATAAAATTATGAAGTTAACAGCTTCTCACCACCAGCTTTTTAAATGAAATATCAACACAGATATTTTGGGACAGTTATAAGATCCTTCCAAAATACCTACCCAAAATAAAATTTTAAAGATTCTATATTCTGCAATTTCCTCTCAAAAGTTTCAAATTATATACGTATTAATTTTTTTCTACTCCATTCAAAAATTGTAATTTAGCAGATTATTTAACCACCTACAATTTGTTAATGTAGAAAAGTAATAAATAATAAGAATAATATATTATTTTTACTTCAATAGAGATTAAAAGAGAGTCACCAATTGATTTGTAATAGAGGCTATTAGATATAAACAGATAAAAACAATATAATATGGATGTCATCCTTTTTTTTAATCCCATGGAAGCATTTCCATCATTGTCAAACAGACAATTGTCCTAGTCAGAAAGTAACTGGAAATTAGGGATTGTGAATAATTCAAGATACACCATTAAAGTAAAAATATTGAGCAGTTCTGAAAAACTGTCCCTGAATGACCTCTTAGTTTTATCTGCAATAAATGCTCTTGTTATTGCCTGCTTATTTATCTTTTATTACATGCACATTTGCTTGCTATTTATATTATTATTGTTGGTTGCATAGTCAGCCAAATGTTTAGAATGGATTTGGCATTTTATCCACCTATTGAGTCTTTCCCAAGGACCTGGAATAGGCAGATGCTGTTGTTTGATAGTGTTAAAGGTATCATCGCAGGATGTAAGCTGTCCCAAGTAAAGCTGCTTTTTGTAATTGACTGATGGTAATTTTGTCAATGCCAATGGTATTCGAGTGGTGCTCCAGATGTTTTTGATTGCACCCAAGGTGCCTATTACTATTTGTACTATTATTATTATTATTGTTGGTTGCACAGTCAGCCAGATGTTTAGACTGGATCTGGCATTTTTATCTACCTATCAAGTCCTTCCCAGGGACCTGGGAAAGGCAGAGGTTGTTGTTTGATGGTGTTAAAGGTATTGTCACAGGATATAAGCTGTTCCAAGCCCTTTTGCAATTAACTGATGGTAATTTTTTTTATTATTATTATTATTATTATTATTATTATTATTATTATACATTCACATTCTTTGAAATGGGAAACACTTAGAGATTCTGGTGGAGCATGCTGGTGCTTCAGTAAACAATGTGCAGCAACTACAGTAGAGAGCTGGCTAAAACATTTTTATATTTACAGTGGGAACCCTCCTCCATTGTAAATCAACAACAAAGCTGATATTTCTGGCAGGAAGAAAGGTTGGATCGAATTCCATACATAGACAACTCAATGTTTTTGCTTTGTTTATCCTACATACATTTCAGCGTAAGCCCTGGGTTTTAGAAGTCTTGGCTGAAGCATTTGTTTTCAGTGGTAGCATCCAACTACTTTGGCTAGATTAAATAAATATAGCATGAAAAACTTTGATCTAAAGAGGGGGTATAGATAAAACAATAAAATGAAATAAATGTGAATGGCATTATTTTAGGTGTACAAGAGAAGAAATGCAACAAATCATTTCCATGCATATTTTCCAAAAGTATTTGCAATTCTGGCCTGTTACAGACAAGCCTAACAGGGAGTAACAAAGAACTGTAGCTTTAAATGCCTTTATTTACAACAATCTTAATATAAATAAGGCATTCTAGCACCATTCATATGTTAAAATTAAGCGGGCTCAGCCCTGAGAGCTATAATTTCAGATCTGTATATAAATATATACTTCCTTTAAGAAGAGGGCTGTATAGATAAATTACATAGTTACCAATAACAATATATCTGCTGATGTCTTCATTAGGGAGAACACTTGCTATTTTCACTAGAAGTTTGAATGTGGGCTGTCTTTGGCTTTACAGGTTGATTTTGAAAGCCTCTGGAAGTGCTGTAGCTTACATTTTCATTGAACAGAAACAGCTTTTTTTCTGGTTGAATGTGGGGGATTCTTCAGCAGAGGTCTTTGAGTTCAGACAGTGTTTCATTTCTGCCCCCAGACTGGTTTCAAATCAAGCTTCTAAAATGAAACATTCTGTTTTGTTTTGTTTTTTTTCCCTTCTGAGAATTTGCCTTGTGAGGAATGATTGCAGAGCAGGGCAGGGCAGAAAGCCATTTTTATTTGATAGCTAAGTTCCAGAAACAAAAACATGGCTATTACACAAGAAGTAGTAATTATTCAGTAATTCTAGTTTTCTTCGTAGTGAATAAAATCACATTTTCTCATTTCTGACTGAATACAGGCATCTCTTGATTAAATGGAGCTTAAACTGAGAAATAATACGTTTATTAATCATTCTAAAATGCCTGGGAAATGAGCTGCTGTTTTAAATTGTTGATTTATTCTTTATATAAAAATCTGGCATTCAGCATTGCTCACTTTTTACATATTGGCCTCATATTTTTATGAGATTATTTACTGCTTGCTATTTAATTTATTTCACATTCCTTTTACTGACAAATTAAAGTGAATAATCTGCTTCTGAGGTTCTCTTATTTTTGCCCTGTTCATTTGGGCATTTTCAAAGTTATTTGTAGATGTCCTGCCCCAGGTTAGGTATCCCAAGTTGAGTTTCATATCTATGAATCACAGCCATATGAATGGGAAAAAGAAATATTAGGACTTTTATCCTGTATTCATTTACCTTGGACTATTCCCACTGAGCTCAGTTGGATTTACTTTTGAGTAGAAATAAATATAACTCTGTTGTAAGTTGTTTGAAAGATGCACAGGTCACTCTACAGCCAGTGCATCTCACTATCCCATTTATTTATCATTGGCTTTCTCCAACAAAGCTTCATTTTCTAAATTAAATAGCAAAAGGAAAACCGATAATTAGTTCTATGTACAATTTTCCTTGCATGCATCTTTCATCAAATATACATATTTTTGAATGTACCTTTCTCAAAAGGATCCATTCTAGAATACAGTTAAGAAATATGTGAAGATGCAAGGTAACATATTCATGATTGCCCTGGCTTTTCTTGCATGATAGATTTAGATTTAGTGGATGACATAATTTGTTAGAATAGAATTTGTGTCTTTCAAGCAGATAGGTAGTAATTTGAGTCTGTTAAGGGAGCTTTGCATATTTGAATTTAAAGTACTGCTTGTTCTGAACTCTCTGACGTAGAATCATAGAATGAAAAGGTTGGAAGGGACATTAGAGATAATCTAGACAATTTTCTGGCCAATGCAGGAATCCACAACTACAGCATCCATCTGTAGTGGCTATCTAGCCTCTGTTGAAACTCTACAGACAGAGAAGGGTATATTATCTCCCCAAATAATCAGGAAAAGCATTTTGTTTCTGCTGCCCACCAAAAGTTTACTTCCTTCTCATTTGTTAGAGAATTTGTTTCTTGTCCTGCCTTCTGAAAAAATGTTATCTAATGTTAGCATAGTCCAGTCCATATTTTTCATCTTCTCATGAAGAAACTTTGTTGAATGTTTTGCTGAAGTCCACTATGTCCACCATCTCCCATGATCAATTAAAGTGGTCACTCTATCAAAAAAGATACTCAGGTTGGTTTGGTATTAATTGATAAACTCATGCTGAGTCCTGCCAAGAATGCATTCCCTTTAAACATTCATGGACCAATAGAGTTTTGCCGAGGACTGACATCAAGTGGATTGGTAATCCAAATCTTGTTTTCGCCTTTGAACATAGGAACATTTGCCTTTCTCCAGTCCCCCTGGCATCATATCCATCCTCCATGATTTCTCAAAGATCACATCTGAAAGCTCCTTTGTTCTTAGATGTAATTGGCCTGGCCCTGGACACTTAAACTCATTCATGGTAATCAGGCGTTCCTCATTATTTCATTCCTTATCTTTTATGTTGTTAGTTATTCTTTTTAGGTCCATCCAAGCACAGTTCCCCATTGGACAGAAGGGCAAGGCATAATAGGAGCTGAGGAGCACAAGTTTCTCCCCTTCAGCTGTTACTGCCTTATTATCTTCTGCCAGCAATAGGCCTACTATTGGACAGTGGGAATAGATAGGATCAAAGCCATATACACAGATACACTTCACAAGTGAAGCCAGGATTGTTTACTACTATACAAACATGGTGCAAAGTGTATTTACATGACTTTATGTGTATACTTACCTATCATAACCAAACATAATGATGTATTTTAATACATAACTTAATACTTAGAATTTACCTAAATCACTTAAATTTCTGCTACTTTGCTTATAATACAAAAATGTTTTGCTGCTAGTTTCTTCCACATCAAACACTTACTTATCTACAGGCTTAGGGATGCTAAGGAGCCTTCTAAGCCAGCTAAGGATTAAGGAGCCTTCTCTCCTTAATATTCTCTTCCAGTTATCCAGACCTAAACCACATAGACTCTAGGGCTGCATTATCTTTCTGCTGGCTCTTTTCTGCAGTTCTAGTTCCTGGTTCCTCTCTCTGGATGTGGATTGTCTGGCTTCTGGCTCTCCCAGCCATTGCCTCCTTTGTTCCATGCCTAATCCACCAGCAACATCTCATGCCAAACCTAGAAGAATTCCTCAACCCCTTTCTTGGTCTACCTGTTGTAACTTTTTTATATATAGTTATTTCTTTTGAAATCTACATGACAGCTTGCAAGTCAAGGACTTGTAAAATCTTTCTTTCTCTGCAGGTGCCTACCTGCAGGGATCTTACAGACTGATGCAGAGAAAAAAAAAACATTGACCTTGACAGTCATACATAACATTTTTCTGTTTCAGGGTAGTTTATTCTTCCATACCTATGCTTTCCTATTTTTCTTTTTCTTTTTCTTCTCTTTTTTTTCTTTTTGACATAGCCAAAAAACCTCACACCTTTTTCAGTGCTTTTAATTTCCCTTGTGAGCCTAAGTTTCTTTTCCCTTTTAGCATTTATAATGTTCCTTAGAAAATATTACCTACTTGTTAGTACACTTCCTTAGTGATTTCACCCATCTTTCATTTCCTATATATCTCTCTTTTAATGTTTAGGTCAGTGAAAAGACATGCATATACAATGGTTTCTTAAGCTGGTTCCTTTTTTTTCAATTTGGAATGATTTGTATTTGAACATCTTATATCTTTGAGAAATTCCCTGTCATCCTGCATTCCCTGTGACCAGATGATTTCTGTCCATGGGATCTCACCTAGTACTTCTCTAGGCTAATTAGAACTGGCTCTCCTGAAATGTGGTGTTTATGTTCAACTAGTGGGCATGTTTGGCTCTATTTTTTTCTTTTGGTAGTATCTTAATCTCCAGAATGACATGCTGCTGCTTCTAGCATTTCAAATAGCTCTTCTCTGTTGGTTAGATTTAAGGAAGCCAACTCTTGTGTCTTCTTCAACATTCTGGAAAATGTGATTTTGAAGTCTTGACCAAGCTGATTGTCCAAAGATGACCAGGCAGTTAAAATCTTCTGTCATTACTATGTTCTCTGTTTCATGAAAGATCTGTAATATGGTGTCAAAAGGCATTATCCAGATTTTATGCCTGGTTTGATAGTCTGTCCTAGTTTACTTCCACAATAATATCACTGTTGTTTCCTCTTCTTTGTATTCTTAGCCAAATCTGTCAAATGGACCCTCATATAAAAAATCCTGCAATCTCAATACTTGTGCTCACTTTCTTCACATATAATGCCATTCTTCCTCCCCTTCTCTCTAGCCTATATAGAATAAATTATAGTGTTCAATCCTTGTGTTCAATTCATAAGTTTCATCCCTCAGGTTTCAGTTATGCCTACTAAATCGTATCTGCCTTCCTGCATTGAAAGATCTAGTTATTCCCCATACACTGTATTAATTTTGTATAGGGATGCTGTCACGTTACCTGACCTATTCTTTTTTGTATTCCTTCATTATTGGGTTCTCTGACATCCTTCATATCCTTGCCAGTCCTGTACCCAGTACTTCATGTTACACTACTTATCAGTCTGTCTTCTCCCTCCCTCATACTTACTTTAAAGTCTTCCAGATCAAGTTTGCAAAGTGTTTCCAAACACATTGTTTCCAGTCAGGGGCAACTTCATGGGACAGTGTAGGGGCCAGTATGTTGAGTGCAACTATGTGATTGAGGGCATATTTATATGTGCATTGCAATCTCAACACACATACAAAGGGATGGAGCTTTGATCATGTGATTGTGCCCACCATCTTAGACCTTTGACCCTATTCCCAGGTCTTCTGAGATGATCCTGTCTATTGTTATGAATTCTTTATCGTGAAAATATCTCCATTATTCTTAAACATGTCTCATATTTTTAAAAACACTAGATTTTCCAAGGAATTTTTCTAGAAGTCATCTACTGGGGCCTCAAATTGCTTCACTCTAATCATAATATGGGACTGGTAACAGAATCAGTTTCTGTTTCAAATATTTATTTTTATGAGCTGTAATTATTTTGCATATATAGTTAACACTTTTTCTCCCACATATTTAGGGTTTCTATTTGCATCTGTAATTACACAATAATTCAGATACACTTAGAAGAATACTATCATATATATTTTTTGGAAGATAGATACATTTTTAATTTTTTTTATTTGCAAATTATAAAAAAATACATTTAAAGCACACACACAATTAGCAAAACAATAAAAGAGTACTATCATGATTATGTCATTTTCAGTACCAAAGGTGGATTGCCGACATATTAGAACACAAAATAGTAGTCATTTGTAAATGTAAAGAAGAATTTTAGGACATCTATCTCTTAATTTGACTCATATCATGTTTGAATTTAAAATTAGAGTCTAGGATAATATATTTGAATTATGAGTCCACTAGCTTATTATTATTATTACTACTACTACTACTACTACTACTACTACAGTAGAGTCCTGTACATGTCTATGCAGAAGTAAATTCTCAGTGTCCAGCGGGATTAATGTGGCTTTAATTTTATGCCATTCCAGAAAATGTACATTTGATTCACTTTTGAATATGTTATCTATTCAGAGAAAACCAGAAAGAAGGAAGAGGAAAAAAATGAGCAGGAGAAGGAGGGGGAAAAGGAGGAGAAGAAAACAGAATTGTCTTATGGTAAAAATAAGCTTGGCATTCTAGAGTAACCTTGAAAACCTTAGCCATTTTTATTTGTTAACTATTGTTCAGTGCCCTTATACTGAATTTCAAGCTGTTATAGACTTAGTGACTCATTCATGCTCTTTGATGAATTTCAGCATCTGATGAATACATTTTTGACAGGCTCTAGCTGAGCCTCACAGGGTTTTTTGTTTTTGTTTCTGTTTTTGTTTTTGCTTTTTTTTTTTTTGATCCAACAGATGGTTCTAGCAAGAAATTTAAAATAGGTTTAAATGGAGATGCTTCAAACCTCATCCATCCATCATTCTCATCCTGATTTTTATTTTTTTTAGTGGTTTTGATGTCAAAACTTGTGAGCATTTGATAATAACTTACAAAACTTTTTAAATTAAGCCACAGCAATATGATTAATAGTTTTACATATAACTGCATAACCAGGCCTTGGTTATGGCTTATTCCGTATTCTGTTAATATTAATATAATTATTATGTTTATTATGGGTTATTAGTTTTGATTAGATTTCCTTCATCTTAAAAGGTTTATCAGGTTAACCTTATATAGATTTAAAAAAAAACACATTTATTTGGACAGCACCAGACTATATCACCTGTGAGAAATAACAGTTGCTACAATTGGAATGAGAAAGGTAGTTGTATATGTATAGATTTATTAGATAGTACATGTGGTATTCAGTAAATAATATGTTCAGTCTAACTACATTTTAAAAAGCACAGTCACAGAAAAAATAAAAGTCCAAATAAGCAAAAAAATAACTTTAGTATTCCCAAGTAAACTATATTATTGATCACTACATACGGGTACAGATTGAATTTAGTTTTACTGTATGAATCAGAATTTTAATGTAGCAAAAACATATTAAATCATACTTATTATGCATTTCTTCAGGTTTATCTTTGTTCTCATAATTATAAAAAAAAAACATTAAGAACTTTTGAATGTTGAACAACTTCAGAAAAAAGCGAAAACACAAATGTGCTAAGTAAAGCAACCTGATACTCTTTCCTTTATTACTCACCCTAATTATGGAATGCACTATTTTTTTCATAAGGTCACCAATAAGACTTCTTGTCAATGATACTAATGTTGCTAAGATTACTTATTTACTTTTCATTTAACCTTTTAATAACTTTTAATAAATTAAATAAAAGTTTCTGTTGTGTCTTGTAATAGAATATATAACAGATTATTCTGTTAATAATTTTTGAAATGCAGTGTTAATATGTTTTTAAAATTCCATCCAATGTAAACAAATAATTATCCCCAAGTATATTACATCCAATGAAACAAAATTTATTTCAGTGACATTTTCAAATATCATTGGGCACTAAAGTTCGGTAATTATCGTACTTGTTGGAATTTCTACATTGTAAATAAGAAGATTTAATGAAATTTTATAGAAATAAGTGTTTGAAGTCAGTTAATGTCCTAATGATAATGCAAGCTTATTGCATTGTTGTAATTAAATGCATATTTTAAAGCATTTAAAAATAATAGTGGCGAAATAAATTGCCTTCTTTCTCTTATATAGTTGAAATGTACTAAGCATATTAAAAATAAATTATAAATAATATACAATGGCCTGTGATCATTTATTTATTTATTTAGAGGTGTGGCCTCTATCGGCCTCTTGGATTTTTTAGCCTTTTTATCTTTATCTTTGTAACTCTGGTTTTTATAACTTTTAATTATGTATTTCCGATTTTAGTTTGTTGTAAGCCGCCCAGAGTCCCCCGTTGTGGGGAGATGGGCGGGACAAGTTAAACAAACAAACAAACAAACAAATAAATAAATAAGATTTATTTTTCCCCCTTCCACAAACCATAGCCATAAAAGAGGGCCACCAAGGACATCATTAGGTTACTAAAATTTCTTCCACTAAAGCCTTAGTTGCAAGTTAAAAAGAAAAAAATCAAAAGCAAGACAGCGTGGTTATATAGAAATAGATAAAGAAAGAGGAGTATAATATATAATATTGTGAATATTTTTTAAAAATGGCTGTGGGGGATGGAGGCTAGATGGAATTCTACATAAGGGTGCCTTGCCTGCTATCAGCAGCACTAGTCAACCTTATGTGTGGAGGGTCTTTTGAGAATTCTTCTGATTAGAGTCCTGAATTTCTGTCTCAGAGTCCACTCCTAAGTCCAAAGTCTAGTTCTTAATTATCACCTTCTGCACATACTTTTTCCTTTTCAGGTTCAATTTGCTGTCTTCAAGGATAGATTAATGTTTCTCTTTAGCAGCACTGTTCTCTGATGTAGAATGCAGAAGAACTCAGTTTTTTAGATGATAGATTTCTGGTTCTTATGGCAGCTGTGTATTCATCAGAGAAGAAAAGGTTGCATTTCTAGAAAAAAGAAGAAGAACATAAAACTATAGCTATCATAATATAGTTCGTTCTTTATAAATGTCCTCAGGTCACTGCCGAAGCTTTTGTACATGCAAGTGCTATGTTCTTGTTTTTTTCTTTACCCATGACTGCATGTGCTTGCTGAACATGGTCAACGGCATTCCAAAAATTATTTGCCACTTTGTTTTGACTGAAAAACCCCAAAGCAAACACCCTATTTATAAAAATATGCCCTCCGTCTATTCCAAAGCACAGATCTTTGGTCAAGTGTGAATGGTGTATAGTGTATAGATGCTTATGTGACATAGACTCTGTGTTGGGACAGGAAAGACAGAAGGTACAACATTATTTATTTTGCTCAAATTAGGGCCAGGTGGACTTTCAAAAACATTATGAAATACAAGGGCTCCACATCAAATTCTTTATCTCCCAATTTAAAATGGCACTATACTCAAGAGCTAAATTGAAACCTTAGTTAAAATGTGACTTAAGTGCAAATCACAATAAAATCAAATGCAGGGACTACACTAAACCATGACAAGGGGTGAGGGGGGAATGAAAAATGAATGTGAAACTTCTAGTGGCACATATTTGTTTAGTCTAACATTAACTGCTTTAAATTCCAGAGTTAATCAGTGTAAGCTGACTTTCAAAATAAAATATTGCTAACACTAAGCTTATTCCTGTGAGTCTTTTCTAAAGTATCTTTTAGGTAATAACTTATATTAATATCATATAAATTTCAATATGATGTGCCATTCATTCAGAGTGCCAGGCAGAAAAAAACTCCTTTCCCTCCTTTTTATGAGTTATCATTCAATTAAATGAAAGAGAATTTGATTTTGAAATTGTTTCAAAGTAGAAAAGAATTTCAGAGAAATTTTTAAAGACCAATGTATGGTATTTTTACACTTTTGAATAATGTGCATTCAAGAGTAATTTGTGTATTCTTGACTTTGAAGCTCAAAGTCAACTTTGAAGGACTCAGTTTGGCTATTCTTTTTATTCTGGTGGGAAAGGATTTATGTAAAGCATACACTGAATCCCTTTGTTGCATCTGAATTGAAAGGGTGATGCTACCATGATCCTGAATTTGAGAGAACCACTGCTTTAATTCAGAGGACCACTTTGAAGGATACTTTGATCAAAGTTTCATCAACTCAAAGTGGTCCGTCAAAATTCTGCCAACCCTATTTTCACACATGTCTTATAATGAGTACCCAAGGCATTAAAAGTATAAGTAGGTAAATCCATTAAAAACAATTCAGTAATTGAACTATTTATATAACAGCGGTAGATAGCTTAGCCTGCTGATAAAGGATGAACAAACGTCCTTTCTTGCATATCTGGCTTATTTGTATTCTTAAAGGTACATTACCCATGCCATTTATCAGTGCTATTTTCTTCTCTGCTGTGAACACTATGGAAAAGAATGAATGTATTTTATTCTACAGGTTAATAAAATATTACAAGTATTTTAAAGCTGCATCATTTTAATTCATGGTCCAGCTTATGTTGTTGAAGGTGAATGGGTAAAACTATGCCCGCTCATTACAGTTGGTTTTCTAAAGTAGCTGTCATTTAATATATTTTGTAACCTGCCTGGAGTCACTGATACAGTAAGATGGGTAGCATATACATTTGATTAATAAATAATAAATAAATAAAGAGGTCATACTTGATACCTGTTCCATAAAATTTGCTATTAGTCATGCAAAACTGTTGAACACCTTTAGCCAGAGGCTGATTTAGAACATTGTCTTTGGCCACTGCAACATTCTATTTGCTGTGTGACCTACTATTTCTAGAGATTCTAAAATGTTTTCCAATTGGCTCCTCAGAAATATCATTGTCCACATGCAAGATTGTAATAAACTGCATTTAAGCCTCTGTAGATCTTCACTTCATAATGGTAGCTAAATCTATAATGCTATACACATTTCCATAGAAATAAGCCTTACTGAATCCTGTGATGTTTATTTTAGAGCATAGATGTGTAAGATTGTGCCATGAATCAAGTAAGAGAGGAAGAAAAATAAATGTCTGCAATAATAGGTACCTGCTCTACTGGCCTTCAGTATCATCAGTTGTGTGAGATACATTGATGTCACTTGATATTAATATACCACTTAATTTAAGTCATACAAGGAAGTTGGGGAAAGGAAATTCAGGATGATCTCAGGATTCTTTTGGTGACTGATAGCACTTTTTTGGAGAATAAGCTTCAAAATTACAAGACATTTGAATTGAAATCATCTTAGTTGGTGGCCTTTATTGACAGAATTTGATGTGGTTTGATTGTGTAGAAAAGAAAGTAGGCTTGCAGAGTCACTGCACATATATGACTGTATTTACCATTTAAGTTTGAGATTCTGGCTACCATGCCTAAAATATGATTGGTGTCTGTAACAAGCCTCAATAATGTCAAAAGGTAGCATGTGTGTCATAATACCATCACATCAATTGTTGTGTAATAACATCCGACAGAAGTGTGTAAATTGTGTCATTTCGGCGACGATATCATGATGCATGTGTTGTCATCAGCCCATATTGCTTAAGGAAAAGTTGGTGGCAGGGAGAACTTGACTAGGGCTCAAAATATGTCACCTGATATAATTTTTATTCAATTATATGTACAAAAAAACCTGAATATAAAAATTGTGTGGGTTTGGTATTTTATTTTTGTATTTACTGGTGCTACCTGTGGTTTCAGAACCATTTTATTTTCCTAGAATGTTGTGAACACTGTGTCATCAAGGGCATTACAAAATAAAATAGCAGTGGGGAGGTGTAAGTTTTCATTTTATTTCTTAAGAAATAAAATTCCCATTTCTGAAAAAATCAAGTGGTGGCAGTTAAAAAAAAAAGATAAACCTCTTCCTTTCTGAATTAGTGGCAAATGGATATAAATGGGATATGGCAAACATTTGTGGTGTTCATTGCTTTCATTTTGGAACAATTAATATCTGAATCTTAACTTTTTCATTCTTTCTGAAACAAATGCATACTCTAAAGAGCATATACAAGCTTCTGCTATGATCCATGAGAAAGACAGCTTTGTTCAACACAGATGTGCTAGCACATGCCTTTCTGTTTACTAGATTCATAATACTTAATTAAAACATATAAATGATTTACATGCACAAATTAATATTCCTTACATTTCTTACATATGCTATCAGTTGTCTTTATTATTAAATAATTTAACATTTCCCATATTAATTTTTTTCTGGTTACACACATGGAAGCATCATTTGTGAAGCATGATCTTCCCCCACTCATCTACTTGTTTTTTCCCCACTGAGTTAGTCAAAAGCTTGTGTTTTCAACCAAGTGTAACTGGCATAACATTCTTGCATGAGGAATGCCCAGTTAGTAACCCACTAATTTTAGGGTGGAACTATTTCTGGAAATGCTATGTGCTAAAATGCTGAAGAACCACTTATTCTGCAAGTATATACACAGGAACTCGAACTTTGATTCAGACTTTGAGTGGGGTAAGAAGAATAAAAACCTGAATGCTAAATATATATATACCATAGAATATATAGCTTTTTAGGAGTTCTACTCACTATAAATGGGGGAAATGATTTTAAAAATATAGTCTAATAATTTATTGGACAAGAAGGAAAAAATAGCTTTGTCCTCTCAGTAAAAACTATTTAATCATTTATAAAATCAAAAGATTCAGAACTAAGCATTAAAGTAGGCCACTCTGATTTCAGATTATAGACAGGGAAGAAGTTGAAGTAGTAACAACCTTTTATTTTCCTAGGTTCAAAAACTCACAGGGATGGTGACTATAGCCATGAAATAAAGAAATACATAGCAGCATTTGGGAGGGATCAAATGAAGTCTGGTGAAACAAGCCTTACCATTGTGAGGCAAGCTCCTCCCCTTTGTATATGCATAACAATATCATATGCACATCCCAAAGCAGTAGAGCTAAGGATTCAAAAGCACAATGCTGCTTTTAGACAATGCAACAAGAGCCCATGGAAATTTCTGGAGATCTCTGCTACATGGATAAAGACATTTAAAAAAGATTAAAGTGCAGAGACATCATACTGACAACAACATGTCAAGGCCTTGTTTTTTTCACCTTTAGATTTATTGAGAATTCCTTCTATCACAGGAATAATAAATAATTTATGCTAGATAACTAAAAGAAGTAAAACCAGACTGCTTAATGGAAGCACTAATAATTAAACTAACACTTAAAATATTTTAAACATATAACATAATGATAAGAGTCATTGGAATTTACACTGATGCTTGGTAATATCAAAGGTAATTGAAAAGAAGCCTGATAAAAAAGAAGATGCTAGATATTATCACTGGTGGCTTAAACATAAGTTTTCAAGAACTCAAAGAAGCAGTTACTGAACATTTTTGCAAAATGACGCCCATAGACTCACAAAGAAGTAAAAGGGACTGAACAGCTGAATGATATCAACAATACAGACTGAATTCACATACTATGCAAAGACACAATGCAGTGTTTGGCTGCCATTTCTAGTCTCTAAGCATTTTCTCTGAAAATCTCATTCACTCATAACTAGGTGAATATTTATAGAAAGTTTCACTAAATGCAGAACCAAAGTACTGTAAATGTTTGTTCTATTAGGATAATTCCCCTTGTTTGCTTGTTGTAAATAATGAATGAACTGGGATAGAGAGAGCAAACTATCTCTGTCAAGGTTTTTAAATTTATTTTGTCCTGTTTGAAGCAGGTACTTCCTATATAGAAAGCTTTCATTGGCATCAAAGTAGGCATTTTTGGGGGTGGTGGTGGTGATGGTTTAGTTTGTTTTTGGCCAAAATCAAAACATGACTGATTAAGTATCACAGTGAGTAGTCATTGAGAAAACGTAGACACCATTCCAGGTAACTCAACTTACAGAGAAAATTGAGATGAATATTTTTATATATCTTTCAGCAAGAACTATCTACGGCCCACAACTTACTACTTTTCCTAACCTATTTCTCAGTAAAACTACACTCAATCTCACAATTATTCTATACATATATTTTTGTTAAATAGGATAAAATTAGTAGCAGATAAATTTGCCTAATAAATTGACAAAATAAAATGTCCAATATGAAAAAGCTCAATTAAGATTTAAAAATGGGGGGAAAGGCCCTCAAACCTCACCCTCCAAGCCTGATACTCTTTATATGTCATGTAAGATGGTATATGGGTTGTTTTTTGTTTTTGTTTTTGTTTTTGCAGATGTACAGAAGAGAGAAAATGACTACATGCTCAGAATAATGGCAATTATAGTCCAACTCATCTGGAATGTGTCAGATAAGGGAAGGCTGAATTATATCATTGTCATTGTAAAGGAAATTAATCCTGCTTGCATATGTTCAAGCTTAATTTGTAATTTTAAATTGCATAAAACTAAAAAGAATGTAATCCATAAAATTACCCAAATTAGAGGCAAAATATTGAAAGGCAAACTCTAAAATATAGGACAAAAATATAGAATGCTACAGATTATTATGAGACTTTATAAAATTCTCCATGTTTTTTTCCATCTTGATTCCAGATATTAATTTCTTCTGCATTCTTCAGTGAAGTTCCAGTTTATGACAACTTGTGAATTGTACTCTGGCTTTTGTTCCAAACAGTGCTGTCACTCTATGTCATCATCAATTGCCTGTACGACCAAGTCCTGATGTTGGCTAGGATGGGAATGATGGGGCCTATTCAGACAAGCAGAAGACACAGTCGCAGCAGTGATATTCTCAGAGCAGGAGAGAGAAGTGAAACAGACTTGGTGGTGTGACCTTTCACCAGTGATTCTATATAGTTGACTGAATAGAACATTTGGGAAAATGAATGGGTCTCAAAAAGTGAGCCTGCATGTTTTTCAGATAAATCCCACATATTATTACTGACTGGCTTCTCCCTCCTCCACAAATGCTCTCAACCTCTAAATCTTTTATGAGCATAGGTTGTTATCCCTTGTGTGTGCCATCTGTGCATTTTATCAGGAGAAAATACTGGATTAATATGGTTTATAGTACTATGATGATATTGATGACATTCAGTGTTCTTTCACTCTTTTGTCTGTTCATGAATCTCAATTCTCTCTCTTCCCTCTCTTCTGCCCAAACCTTTCTCAGGTTATTTGTCTTGATAAAAGAGAAGGACTTTTATGATTAACTAAAGTGAAAATCATTTTCAGATCAACCAACTCTTTCAGATTAATAATTTAAGAAGGAATATATCTGATAAAGATCAATGTATTTTACATTCCTAATAAGGCAATTAAATCTTAAATGAAAATGCTTTAGGCCATTTTCAGATCAATAGATGTGGAATTTTAAGGATCGTGAATTCTTTAAAATTCATACCCTATTAGCTGATATTATCTATACTTGTCAATAACAGATGGGATTCTAGCATTTAAAATCCTACTTAAAATACAAGAAACTTCACTTCAGTCTAGCTTGAATGTATAATGACCTATGCATTCTTTTGGAATACATAGACATGTTCAGTAAAGTGCATGGAGACAAATGAATACAACTCATAAATTCATATAGCTCAAAGTTCATATACATATATTTAGTTATAAATTGTCTGGATAGATCCATACTACATAAATAGTCACTAAATGAGGAGTGGGTTTACATGTAATGTCTATGTGATTAAATATCTGGTGCTTGCTCTTGGCATTCTTGTTGGGATCACCTTGGGCAGAATAGTTTCAAGAGCAGCCCGAGTTTTGTTTAGCTCTTTGGTCATTCTACTTAATCCTTTTTTAGTACTTTCATCACCCTACTTGCCACCTAGTTTATGTCCCAGTGACAGTCTTCTTTTTTCTTCTTTTGAACAATCTTGCTTTTGAATCACTTTTCCCAAAGAAATCTATCCTACTTTATGTTCCTCAAGTAAAGCTTTTCTGTGCTGCTTCTTAGTGAAAAATTAATTAAATGCAGAAACCCTAGTTCCATTTTAGATACACTATTGCTGAATCAGTTACCTGAACTGAGCTTTGATATAATTTGAAGTCACTGTTGATGGTCAGGTAGTGAATACAGGACATTTTAGTCATTACAAGGATTTCACATCAAATATAAGTATTTTTGAATGGCACTTTTTGTAAAATTTAGTTAATTCCTCTACTTCAATGTCTACTTTTGTGAATGCATTATTTCAGTTGTTGGTGGAGATAAAGTTAAACCTGGTCAGTATTTCGATGAGAGACCAACAGAAAAACCAAGGTCATAGCCTAGACTGGGAAATTTTTAAAAAGCAAGCAAGCAATGTAAAGCTACTTACATATTGCTGCAATGACGTGTCCATGAAATCAGTAGAAATAGAAGTAGGTTCTAAGGAGAATTTACTTTTAGATAATAATTGTTAAGTTTTCAATTACCCCCTTTATTGCTTTGGAGGCTTTGGTGTGAACCAAGGAGCCATTAAACATATTGCTGAATTGTAAGTTTTAATATGACAGAATGGGAAGATTATTACATACAGAATAGTCATTTTAATTAATTTAAATGAGTTTTTCTTTAAGTTTTTGTTTTCATTCTAAGTATTAATTGCTTGGAGTGTGGTCTCAGGTATGCCACTCTGTTCTTCTGGTTCAGAGAGGCTATCTGCAATAAAAATATACTTCTTGCCTAATATAGAATATATGGGTAAGACTCATTTCTGTGATCCAATGGAATATATATTCTGAACATTTCTAATGGGTAGTTTTATAGATAATAAAACACTATTAGACTTTAGATTTAGAATATGATAGATTGACGTGGCCATTCACTGTTGGTGAGGCAAGGAGGGGCAAATGACAAATCTACATTACAATAATAACTCCATCCCTTACATGCATGCAGTACTGCAATGCAGGTATGAAAGAACAGTGCTCGTATCACAGCATCATGACACATGTTTTGCCATTTTAACATCCCTGTGTTAAGTAGAGTTATCTATATATCAAAAGCGCTTTCCCCACCAAGCCAGTTTTATACATCTTATACAAATGTTTCTGTTCTGATTGGCTAGTGTGTGTTATGCTGTATATGCCCCCAACCTCACTTTATGTCTTTGACTGCCATCTGCACTGGGCCACCTACCACAAAAGGTAGGTACCTACCTACCTACCTACCTACCTACCTACCTACCTACCTACCAAACTCAATGAAATGGACAAATATTCTGCCTGTCAAGTTTCCCCTTCTAGTGCAAAAACTATGCCCTAAAGGCATGGCCACAGAAGAGAAAGTAGTTGGTGCTTAATTTCCTAGAATGGATGGAAAAGAAGCATGAGAATTTCTAATTGGGGGTTGTGTTAACTGAGGGCTAGAAAGAAAACTTCACCATAACTGTGGTCAAAGTAGAGGAAATCCTGCTTCATTTCCACCTGCTTTATACACAGGTGACAAGCAGCTGAAGGTTGAAGTGCAGAAAAGTCTAGCTGCTTTCAAGTACTTTTTCCTCAAGTGATTATGGGAAAAATTGTACAAGGTACACCTACGTATGTGTCCTTGATCTCTGAATGAGTGAGTGAACCATGTGCATATGTCTGTGTATTGATGGTAGGACCCTCTATCTGATGAAGTGGAATGTAAACCACATTAGATCCTGCCACAACAGCTAGATGGAAAGTGATATTCACCCACTTTGTAGCAAAATGCTACATTTTCCTTATCCCAGTAGACTATTTTGCAAAGACTTACCTAGTCTCTGAAAACCACAGCAATGATAGAAATAAGATAACAGAAATTCAAAATAATATAAATCTGTATTTTTTAAAGACATCTCCAGATATACAATTAATGTACACAAGAAAGTTTGTATGATTTAGTAATTCTCAGTGTTGTTTTGGTTTTAACTACCACTTTTGGCTTAAACTATCTTTTCATAGATTCATGTTTTTTAACATTATTTTGTTCTTTGTAATTGAGGAATATATTGTTTAATTGTGAGCACAATAGAAGATTTGTTTGATGAGAGTGACCTACATTATTTTCTAGATTGGCACAAGATAATATCTCATCTACTAAGCTGGTGGCTTGAATTAAATGATAGAATTGAATCTAGGCAATATTTACTTTTCTGTTGATTAATCTAGAATTCCTTGTGCTTATTGAGTATATTAATCATTCAGTATTATTCTTATTCTCAGCTTTGTCATAAAGGTGGTGAGATGTGCCATGATGCTAAGGTCAAGCTACAAGATATGTAATACACTCATGAAGTATTTTCCATGATGTTTGTTTTCCTTTTAATGCAGTTGTGGCTTTAGAGATCCAAATTTGTTTGAAGCTGTGCATGGCCCCTGTGGGATCATGTTGTTTTTCCCAATATGACAAAAGCAGTATTGTGCTGGAGTGATACATGTTCTGCTTCTTTTGTCATGCATTTGATGTCACAATAAATCCACCAATGTGCCAGGGCTTCCATTGTAATGGTGCAGTTCTTTAAGCCTTTTCCAATCAAAACAACTTTTTCTCACAGGGGAGATACTTAGGCGATGCAGCATAAAGTTGAATCTGAGTCAGTGCTATTTACAGGACTGAATATGTGTGAAGAGATGGGATAAGAATACTTTAAGGTCCAGTCTTTATTCTACTTTAATAAATCTTTTTCAGTGGCTTTCTCTTGGTAATTAGCCAATTCTTTTGAAAGGATAACTTTCAAACTCTTAAATCAATCTGGAGCAAACACATAAATGTAAGTGGAAATTCTGTGCTTCTGTATATAAATGCCTTGGCTGAGGTTTTAAGCATTATTTCTGTCAGGCGCCAATGAAGCATATATGTGCTCTCATAAGAGTTAGTAATTCATGTGATTAATGACTTGCTTTCATTAATATATATTTCCCGCTGATATTCTTATCAAAATGTTACTGTGCAAACTATAAAGACACCAAGACATCCCAAGGTTATTAGATTGAAAGACATTCATGAAATAAATTGTCTGATTTCTTCTCTGGAAGCTTGTAGGCCCACATTTCCATGAAAATGGAAAAAAGGCAAATTGATCAAAACTGGGCAGGCTTATTAAAACCCATTTAATGTCATTATTTGGAATAAAAGAGAATAGCACTATATGAGTTGATTACACTTATTAAAAAACTGAATCAAGAGAAAGCACACCACCCAAATATTTAAGTTATCTTCAAAAGGTAAACTATGTTTTTATCTTGATTTTCCCCCCATATCTTATTACAGCAATTTCTTTCAGCAAAGTCTTGATTTTGCACATTAAAACTTTGGATGAAATGTGAACTGTACAATTTGTTGACAGTAGGCAACTTAAACAGTTGTGTATGAAACTGAAGTGCTGAGGAATTAAAACAAAATGCCGTTGCCCAATCATTGTAACTGAAAAACGTGCACAAGAAATGTTTCTGTTCATCCTGATTCTGCCTGTTCTTGATGGTGGCATGGTTGTGTAATAACTCATTGAAACAATGTTTAAATCCTGCTTTAGGCCATTTCACTTAAGAACAGAGATCATTTCACTTAAAAACAGAGTTTAGAAAATAATCAGCGTCTGCTATTATTTTGAATTTAATCTGCTCTCAGCAACAACTTCATTAGCCTTCCTCATGTTTCAGGTTAATTTGGGGAAGGAGCATATGAGTGATTAGAATTAGAATCAGAATGATAAATCTGGCTGTTATTCTTACATGAAAAGTATTTGGAATGCAATATCTGATTTTTCATGCCTTCATGACAGAAGGATTAATTAAATTGTTCCTTTTTACTCAAGCTTGCAAAAAGTACTGTAATCACATCCTTTGTTTAATCATCGCTGATAGACTAACTGAATCCTGCTAATGCCCTTAATGGACTGGTGGTTTAATGATCACTGATTATAAAGTGAACATAAAAAGATAACTGTCAATGCTTTTCTGAATGCTTAAATATTCATTATTCTAGGCAGAGATGGAGAATAAATATGCGTCCAGTAGTTACTAAATGACAATTCTTGCTAATCCCAAGCAGTAGGTCAGTGGTTACAGATGCTAGTCAGGAATAGCAAGGAAGAAAGATCAGGCTGCAAGAAACTAAATTTGCAAAAGAACAAATGAGGGCCTGAGATTCTTCTGGTCAGACACCCACAGTACTTAAATGACTGAGCTCTGTTGAGTTGCCTGAATGCAAAAACTGTGTACTTTGTTAGAAAAATAACTGAAAATGTGTATTTCTCTTTATGGAGAGAATGTTAAGAAGTTGATTGGCTGCTGTGGGTCTATGATGATTGAACTTTCCTTATGCTGAACACTTGAAATAGAGAAGTGCTTAGCCTAGCTACAGAGATCATCCTATGCATTAATTTTATTCATGATAAAATGTTTTCTTTCTAACCACTCACCACTTACTTCTAGAATCACAGTTTCACATGAATAGAACAGGAAGTAAGAATATTGAAGTGATAAAGTGAACAAATGCATGGACATTTTTAAAATGAAAGAAAAACTCATACTTCCCAGAAAGACAACCTTGCCCCATCTAAGATTTTTTTTTGGATTCCGATTTTCTCTGTCTGAGCTTGCTTTGCTCCGAACCTAGAAGAGCATAATGGAAAAAGGAGAACAAAAACTCTGGCATAGTTCTGACTCAAATCACAAAAATCTGTACTCACTTTTTGGGCTGTATGTATGGAAGGTTATTTTCTAGACCCTTAGTTTGGCCCCAGAATTGGAATTTACAGTGATTTGGGATGAAAAAGAGTTACTGGAATCTTTCTGTTACTTCCTGCTGATAATCTATCATAATGTTGTGGCTCATGTCCAGATCAGGATATATTACAACACTCAGTGGCTGCAACTCTGAAATAACTGTAACTCCAAGAGACATGGACTTCCATTAACATTTCTAGGACTTTGCACACAGTGGGAAGTTTTAGAAAGTGAGATGTTTGGGGCTTCTTGTTATTGTAAAACATATGTTGATACATTGTTGTTTACTTAAACAAAGACAGTTGCTTACCCTTCTCGGAGCCATGCATGTGTGAGTGGGAGGAACTGTTTGAATAACAGTGGCAGGGAATCATCCCAAAAGCAAATTGAAGGTTCATATAATCTCATGGTCGAAATAACAGGAAATGTATATGAATAAGGATTAGGAAATAAATCCAAATTATCAGAAATTTCAAAACAGCAGAATATTTAATTAAAATATCTTTTAAATTCAGAATTTTATCCATGTGCTTTAGCAGCATTTAACATTCCTGAACTGTTGTCAAGATCAATAGATGTTTTAGATAATTCTAAGTGTACTATATTTTTTTTAGATAATAGATTAAGAGTACTTGTAAGGTAGCTATTAGGAAGTGGCACGTACTGGGGGAAAGACAGCACATATATGACAGTCTGATCACCCAACTTTACATACTTGTGTCAGATGCAAGGATACAAGTATATAATGATGGCATTTCTGTAATGCGTGTGTGTGTGTTGTCATATTGGTGTCATTGTGGTTTGATGCTGCAGTTGCTGCTGAGTACAACACCAGGATATACGTTTACTTTTTGTCTGAGAATTGGTGGTCTCCTGAAAGACTGATCAATAATATTCCGTGTCTTTTTTTTTCTTTTAATGTTTTTCTTTCTCCCCTGTTTGATATATATTATATAAATGGTTTGTGATTTATCCATAAATAGTGCTACCCTGGCCATACAATCTAAAATCATAGCATCTGAAAGAGACAGAGAAAAAAAAAAACCTTTTATAATAATTGCAATGTCTTTTTTTTTTAAAAAATTAATAGATATTTAGAAGTGCAACCCACAAAAATAAAAAAGCATAAAAGAAATAGGACAATCAAAAAGAAAAGAGATTTACAAGCTATATCGAACCAAATAAAAATTTTGAAGGAACACTAAATTAGGGCTGCATGTAAAAATAATCCAAGCCTTTGATCTACTGCCTGCCCTGTGGAACAGCATCCTCCCAGAGATTTGCAGAGTCCCTATTCTGATCTTGTTTAAACAGGCCTTAAAAACCTGCTTTTCCCCTGGCCTTGGGCCAGAAAATGTGATGGCCTTTTACGGGAATGTTTTGTCTTTAGGCTGTATGCTTTATTGCTCTTACTGAACATGTATTGTTTTTATTTGTTATATTGTTTCCAACTGTTTTTATTATTGTTTACTACCCAAAGTCATTACCGAGTTGGGCATCCTTAGCAATCTGATAAAAGAAATAAATGATAAATTATTAAAATCAAGTCAATATTTAATAATTAATAAATGCAGCCATTGTAATTAGAAGAAGTCAAAATAAAAAATTATCAAGAGTTTTTATCTCATCCAAAAAGTTATATCCATATTTAACAAGTCAGTAGGGGTTAATATATTAAAACCTTATGTTAAAGAGAAACTCCAAACTGCAATTCTTTCAAACATGATGGAATTGAGATTTATAGAATCCATTTTAAATTGTGACTTCAAAGCATTGTATGCAATATTTATTACAGAATTGTTAATGTATCCTTTTTTAAAAAAGAAAATGTTGCCTACCAGCCTCAAGATACAAAGCTTTTCTTTTTTTTTTCATTTAGAATATTTAAAGGCTGTATTGATGTTATTTCTTAATTCATCTTGTTTCTGGCTCTATTTCAGATAAGCTTACTACAGGCAAGTTGCCATATATGCTTTACTTATGTGACATAGAGATAGAGTTAGCAATTCTCAAAATACTTTTAAACAATGTTATGTCTTAATTCCACAGCAAGTATAAAAGTATCAATTACCCTTATGCACACAGGATGTTCTACTACAAAAGAATAAGATCATTTGTACTGAGAAAAGTCGAGGCTTGGTAGACAGGTGAAAAATAAATGAAAGATAGAACTGATAAGACAGGAAATGAAATTATTACATTTTATTAGGATGACTACATCTTCACTTTTAAAGGCTCGGGTAGATAATATGACTGCATTATCTTAATGTATCTACACACAAGAAAAAGAACATTATCAACTCAGTTCAATAGAGTGCATTTATACAGGACTGGACAAAATATAGTGGGAATATAGTACAGAACTGACACTGACTTTTTAAAGATTACCAGCTGCAGCACTAGCTTTTATGGTGGACGATTTGGGTTCCCTCGTAGACATGTTTATAGGTAAATACTATACATAGTCAAGGTACATCAGTGTTTGAGGGAATGTGTTTTGCTGTATTGGTAGGTACCAATATACTCAGGTGAAAGGGCATTTGGAGGCTGGGAATCAAGAGTCATATGGGTCAGAGTAAGGTCCATCCTCAAAAAATAATGATTTCTTTTCTAGTAGTTTAGAACCAGATTTTAATTGAAATCCAGACACAAAATGTCGATCAGTTTAGGAAAGAATTCACTTATGAATTTATTGGAAGAGAGGTAGCCCAGATTTGTTGTGTATACTTTTTGGTCAGTTCTCTGGGCTTCAGGAGAATAATCTTTTGTTGCAGAATCACTAGAGTATCTCTTGACAGATATCCATCCAGTCTCTATCTGAAGCTCTTTAGTGAAGGAGAACCCATCAGTTCATTTGATGCTCAACCTGTTCCACTGACAGCTTGTATAGACAGGTAGTTCCTCCTGAGCTGTCCCTCTCATAATTTTAACCCATTGATTCTGGTCTGGTCTTCTGGGGCAATATGCAATAACCTCAAACAAACACATTCAGTATTACCACTTATTTTTAATGCACCAAAGTGGATTAACTAAATGCACTAAATGCATTTAGTAATGCACTAAAATTTTAGTAAGGGGAGAAAGCCTATTACAGTAAATTATCTCACATATAGGTTTATTTCGATTCATACAACACACTAAGCCATAGTTTATTAAATAAAACTCAAAAAGGTTCACAGTAAGCTAAATATTGGTTTACAAACTTAATAATTTAGCTCATTCAACATGTTAATTTAGAACCAACCAAACTGCCTTATGGTTTAGTGTGTTATGTGAATTCAGCCAATGTTTTTTTGAGATAGGCAAACATTCTTTGATTTATTCATTATTTTAATTTCTGCTGTACTTGTTATTATTCCACTGTGATTCTACTATGCCATTTTTGTTGGTGTTTTACTTCTGCTGCTTCTTCTACTGCTAATCCTACTATTTCTATTCTCTAGACTTTCATGAACTGTTATACACTCTCATGATTAGGGATATCTGTATATAGCCCTAGAGAAATACAGACTGGAAAAAGAGTAGAGGAAATACCTGCCTATGATGCAAACAGATGCAGAGACAGAGGGAGTTTATGTGCAGGAAGAAGAAAAGAGGAACAAACAGAACTTCTTTGATGGCTACAGAGCAAAGGAGACAACTTCACCTGCTGGGAAGCCAAAGAAACTTCCTTGAATGGGAAATGAATGTGGTAATAACGATCATTTGAGCTTCCCACAGCTTGTGACAGGTTAGTACAAGGAAACCAAAAGAAAGAAAAAATAATTTCTTTCTGAATCTTTGGAGGAGATCCAAAGAATCATGCTACCAAATTTAAGTTATAACATACTTTTGAAATACTTATTACATTAAAAGCTACAGTTTACATTTCTTTTAGTACAAAAAAATGCCTATTAAAGCTTAGACTATAAAGTCTAAATGTATACAGTTAGTATTAAGCAACACTGAGTTCAATGGAGTTTTCTCCTAAGTAGTTATGCTGGTTGAGATCTTAATTGTTATTTTCTTAGTGTTATTTTAAATAAAATTCTAAATATCTTAATTTTAGAACTGAGTTTTCAATCAGTGTTATCTTCTTTCTTGTAGTTCATATAATGATAACTGCTAAATTATGAAATTAAAAATTAAAATCTCTTTTAATCATAACTGCTAATTTTTTTTTTTTAAAAAAAGCTTTTATCCAGTAGTCTGATAAGGAGTTTTCTTGGTCCTTCTTATATTGGTGAGTTTATCCATATTTCTTCATTGCTCCTTCCTCTAAAGCGTTCATTCCCCTCCCTCTCCATTGCTTTGAATATAAACAATGCAAGAAAGGCAGGCTCAGATAGAATTATCTTCCATGTTTCTGATACCTATTTCTCTTATCATTTTATGGAGAAGGTTTGCTGGTTGAAATGGTGGGAATTGTAGCCCAAGACATCTTAGGGAAAGCTGCCTTAGATTATGTTACTAAAATGATAA
The DNA here is from genome assembly GCA_030867105.1 of Liasis olivaceus. Lineage (NCBI taxonomy): Eukaryota > Metazoa > Chordata > Lepidosauria > Squamata > Pythonidae > Liasis > Liasis olivaceus. Next base: position 62,806,618 of record CM061352.1, on the reverse strand, counting down.
ACAAGCAAAATATTTCCTAAAAGTAACTTTTAGTTTTTTCCTAGATACATATCTTACTGAAAACTAATAGAACTAATATACTCTGAAAATTAGAAAATATTCCTTTAGTAAACAGTACCTATTTTTTGAAACATTAAGCCTAAAAGATTTTAAAATAGTGGTTATTAGTGTAGAAGGGAGGGAGGGAGGGAGGGAGGACAAAAAACAAAACCCAAGTTACTGTGAGTCTATGTATATTTAATCTTACTGTCCTCAGCTTAATAAGTAATTTTCTCAAGAGCAAAACCACTGTTCTTTTGCATTTTTGTTGGTGGGTGGGCCTATCTGTCCTTTTTTCCTCCCAAGATAATATGATTAGGAAAATAAACTTTCAGAAAACATTATTCAATTAAATCCGTAACAGTTATTATACTATGGAGATAAATGATAATGGGCTGCATTACATATGCATTAGGACTACAACATCCTGAAATTTGGAAATTGCAGTCCCAGTACATCTGGAGGGCACCTTGTTAGAAAAGCCTATGCTGGATAATAGTGACTAAATGGGTTTCATTGTTGTTGTTGTTGTTAAAACCTCTGACTTATCAACCCCACATATTTAAACTAAATCATGTTTGCCCAATCATCTCTTTAAAACAACTATCTGCAGAGGATTCTGGGATTGGCTTCATGCCCTTAAAAAACTTTCAGCGTTGTTGTGAAATAGAAACATCTGACAATTTTCTGGTAACTTCTGTGGTTAGAATGTTATCAACTAATCTACTGTCAAAATGTGTTGCCTGGGGGCAGCGTGCTATGGGATATTTTATTCCTTCAGTGATTGCCTCTGAATATGTTTCCTATTCTCGAAGGGCAGACATTTATGTTCTGCGTATTAGCAGAAAGGACAGTTGCTGCTTAACAGATACACAGATTCATTTACGCAGTGAGGAAAAGAAAGTGACTGAAATAACCTCTAGTAGTTGCCAGGTTTTCTAAGGAGAAAAGCCAGTCAAATGAGTCACCTATATGAACTTATCAGAACTGATGACAACAACAATATTCAGCAAGTAGCCAGCTGTTACTGACAAAAGAAATGTCACCTCAGAGAGGCTTTGTTGTATCTGTTATTGAAGTAATCACAGTACAACTGAACCTAATTTTTATTACAAGTATTTAGATGGGGCTGATGTGCTAGGAATGCAGCAGTGGTAGAGAGGGGAATTTAAGCAGTTCCTTTCCTGGAATAAATTTCTTTTCAGGAACATCTTTCCCAGAACCTAGGAATCCTCCTTAATGCCCTTCCTTTCTTCTTTCTAGTAAGTTTATTTTGCCAGCTCTGGAGTAGACAGGAGTTAATTTATTTTTTACTATTTGCAGGAGTCTCAGTAATTTTCAGTGTCTGATACTATGCATTTTAAAAAATAAAAACTTGCACACTAAATGTAAGACATACATGTAGGCTAACCCAGAAGCAAGCTAAAGAGCCCAACTCAAAATGCATATAGCTATTTGGAAGAATTAAGCTGAACAATCTAAAAACTTATCAAAACTATAACAATCTGCAACCTGAACTGACTACAGCTTATTTGTTTCAAACTGTTCTTCCAGTTTATATAAAAAAATATAGGAACAGGAGAAAGATGGGGCTTTTATAAGACACACAGATAATAGAAGTAAAGATAGCCCTGGACCCAACCACTCTGTCTGAGGCCTTCATTAATTCCCACAGTATTTGGACCAATCTTATCGGTATATGGCTTAGGGGTTTTTAGAAGGTTTAAGGAACCTATTTCCTTTTCATGAACCACTATCTTTTCAATTTGAAGATCAAAGCATAAAAGTAGCTATAAATCTGAAGGCATCTATTTTGCCATTTAAAGCTCTCCAAAATTGAAAAATGGATCTAAAATTTTCAGCCCTCATCCAATGCCTTGAATCGTGAATGTGGCTCCCAAACTGTGTATGAAAACTAAGTATAGCTCATAAGTGAAGAAGAGTACGCAGAGTATGCATGTACCAGTATTCTTCATGCTGGAGGTCTCAATATGCTGGACTTCATTATCCATAATCCCCAATAACGTACTGCAATGAAATATCATTTGTAATACTATTTGCCTGACAGGGGTTTTGGGGAATTCCACCCTGGGCTTAAAGTATCTTACCATCTCAAAGCAAATCTTCATTTATCATCATTTTTCTAGCTATGTTGAGATGGCTTTCAACTTATCAAGTTCATCAGAGTTTATCAGGAAGATGCATTTATGAGTTATATACTATAGTAATGTAAAATGTAATGTAAAATTGGAGCCAACTAAGCCCTGCAATCTATTTAGAGTAGTCCAAATCTTACAATTACCCAGACTATCCACAAAATTAAGGCCAAGATCTTAGTTAACCAATATAACATAACTGCTCTGGAGAACTTTATAGGTGAACTGCCCAAAGTTCAGTGCCCCATAAAAAAATAAAGCAGGAAATACAACTATGATTTGCCTATTCAGTTCCAGAACCAACAACCAGCTAATTTCATGCTCTAAGGAGAAGATGTAGCTTGCTATATTGGGAGGAAGAGGAGTGCACAGATTATGCAGAACAGACCATACTCAAGCTTTTTTTCTCCAGAAAGGGCAAAGGCAACTGTTGTTGGGCAAAATGCTATTTCTGTTTAAATAAATCTTCTCCATTCTTTTGCAAGTGTTGAATATTGCATGGATAATGTTTACATTTTAGATGGAATAGGAATAGGATGAGAAATTAATTATGTTTAATCACATTCCCACCTTTCTCAATTGCCTGCTGAATAGTAAATATCTGCATACCCACTGCCCGTAATAAAGCTGTATTGCACTTCCACATTTTCCTCACAGCCACTTCTTGTATCATTCCAATCAGAAGTCTGTGAAACACCTTACTGAGCAGACTTATCAAACGAATCCCCATGTAGTTTTTGCAATCACTCTTGCTAACTATATCTTTGTATAGAAAACCAATTATGATGCTGTTCCAGTAATCAGGCACAGATGTAATGTGCTGAGGCTGAGTGAAAGTTAATGATGGATCATGGGAAATTGGTGGCAAGGAATTTTGCAAATGGCATGGGAATGTTGTGGAGGATCAAGGAAAGTCAGAAGGTTCCCTGGATCCTGCAGGCTGATGTCAGAGCTTCATGACAGCTGTGGGAGATGATAATGTCCAGAGCCCTCAGGATGGCTTCCAGAGTGGCCACAATTGGTAGTAACCTGAGACCTGGAGGAGACAGATGGGCGTGCTGTTTAGAGAGTTGGCAACAGAGCGGCAGTAGCACCAATGATCAGCTGTCCAGTGGCACTTAGTGCTGGGATGGAAGTGCCACTGATTTTTGGCAGACTAGTGGCAACTAAAATGGTGGTGGCTGCTGTCCCTTCAGGTAAGAAATGGAGGGTAGCAGTGACCTTTAGATCGCCTTGTTCCTAGAAAGGATTAGAGTGCTATTTTCTGCCTTCAGTTGCCTCAATGAAATGAGGTGCGAAACAGAGATGTGGTGTGATATGTGGGTATGTGTGGTGGGAGGGCATTTTGTGTCCTAACAGTAACTTTGCCCCCTTAATAGTTACAGCTACTAAAGGGACAAAGTTATTCCCAGTCTATTGTTTAGTAGTACTGTTTGAGTACTAAAAGCTAATCTATCCTTCCAATTAGTTTTAAAAAAAGCCCCTCCTCAGATTTGTCTAATAGCACTTCATAGATATGTGCAATCTATAAGACTAATTTTTTAAGGGTTCATTCCTATTGAAGGATCCAAGTATCTGACATAAAACTCAGTATGATTTTCCATAGCAAGAACAAATTCTGAAGCAGAACATTGTTCCTTGTCTCACCTATACATGAGGGGTTATGAAACTGGGCCTGCATAGACATATTTTACTATCTTCCTCTGTGGCAGAAATATATAATTTTTGTGAATTTGGATAGGCTGTGGAAAGTTTCTTCCTTTTTATTCATGTACATGTATAGAACTACTCAGTGATGCCAGTCTCCCTAAACATGCACATCATTGTACAGACAGCTCTTTTCCATAACTCCAAGCATAAACAGCAGGAACACATTTCTACTCTGAGAGGATTAGAAGGTGGATAAGGATAGCCATATAACCCTGTGTTCATCTTACTCAGATGTTTAGCTTGTGGAGCTAGGAGAAGTGTGAATGAAAACTTCTGTCTGTAGAAAACTAGAACCTGAGGTGCATGTATGCTGTAAGCTCTGAGAAGCAATACATAGAGGAAATGTAATTGAGACACTGAGTTCTGATAACCATGAAATATACTGTGCTTGTATAGTAAAATGAATAAATCATCAGGTTATTGGAGATATCATAGAGTAACACTTCATTAAAACATGTGCTTTTGCAACGTTAAAAAATTGTTGGATTCTGGGACGAAGTCATCACACGTATTAATTCTGACTTTGACACAAGTTTAGTATTTTGGGCATTCATATTCTTTGCAAGTATCTGGATACTTCATTGACATAATAGAAATGTATTCTCCATGTCATTTTTATTGTTAAAAGACAGCAAAGATAAATTAATGGCATCAGTTACTCAGCGGATTAAAGATCCAATGTTACTGTACTTGTGATTTATGAACAAATTGCTTACAGTCATAGATTATGATGGAAAGTTATAAGGAAATAATTAGATTTAATTATTATCATCCATATTTCAATATTTTATAAAAATGGGAGGCATTTGGACCAGCTATCAAAGCAAAAACTAAAAATCTTTGGGAAAAAATGACTATTGGTTTGTTCTGTTTGGGTTCATTTACACTCATGTGCTTTATAGTCCATGCTGTATTTTTTTTCTTCTATTGTTTTGCATTTTGCAGTTCTAATTAAACAAACCATTGCTATTTAAACTGTTGTAAATTTTATACTGGTCTAATCCTATAAAACACACATATGTAAAGATTACATAAACATCCACAAGATTTGTAGATGAAAATGAAATAAATAATAATCAGTTGCCTAAGTGTCTTGTTGGTCACCCACTTCTGATCTGAATTGGAATCATATGGAAAAATAAAGGGATACTGGCCAGGCCCCACCATCTACACACATTCAAGAAATGGGGAAGCATCTGTCAGAAGTCTATTGTACTTCTTTAGACTTCCACTAACTGTGAATTCTGATGATACAGAAGTCCAATTAAGAAGGGAATTTACATGTGCACAGCATGTGCTTTTTTAACCATTCCCATCAATCCATGGATGATGGGTATATGTTGCAGAGTCATGATAGCCAGCCAGGGTCAGTGAATATGAGTTTACCCTCTCCACCCCCAACAATACCCCAAGCTGGGCTTAGCTTGGAGGTCTTTCAGTTTATAGTGTCTATAGCACTTACTTCATTATTGATAAATAACCAGTGCTTCATAGCTGTGCTAGTAGTCATAAAAAAAAGAAGAATAAAATATTGATATTGAGAACATTGCAACAAACACGTAAAAATGACATAAAATTAAATAATAGGGAAAGCTATTATGGTGAACTTAAGACCAGATTAGGGTTCATTCATTGGCTATAATACTGGATATTATAGAAAAGATAATATCTTAGAAAAGTCAGTGTTTGTTTAGCTGTTTCTACTAAAGGGATTACAATATTATGTTATAATGCTTTAGATAACATGTTAACAATTGTGCCTTAATGTATCTTACTCCAAAGTGCTGTTCTGAGGATAAAAAGAGAATCCATAAATGCTATTCTGAGGAATTGTAAAATTAAAATATAAAATAAAATGGTGTGAAAAATTGTTGTAACAGAATCCAAAAGAAAACATGTACAATGAATTGAGCATTGTAGGAAATGCCACAGTCAAACAAAATCAAATAGCAAAAAAGGACATGAACTCATTATATAGGAATTTTTAACTCTCTTGCTCTAGCTTTTTCGTTTGTTAACAAGTATATTTCCTTTTGTATTAAGTAGCATCTCCCCTTTGCATTCTAATCAAAGAATGATTGAAAGTGGTCATGGTCATGTCCACAAATTAGGGTTAATAATAGGACATCATGTTAAAAATTCAATGTTTGGTATTCATGGGCCAGTTCATCATGTTCTTGGCTTGTTGTCATGAATTGCTCCATACACGTGCAAGTTCAAGCTTGTGACAAGGAGGACTTAATAAATTGCATCTGTTAGATTTAGCTAATCTTCAAGCATGCCATTGCTTCAATTCAGTTCTGGTCTTTGGCTCAAGGAAGTGCAGATGGATGTACTACCCAGAACATATTTTTAGCATTGCTTTGCAATGAGATCTCAAGTGAAGCAACATTAGGCGGTACCTAAACTGTGGTATGCTCTTGTCTCAACTCTATTGACACATATAACATCTGGTTAATACAGATATAAAATAACTCATAGGTGAACTGAAAGACTTGTAATGGACCTTTGCTGGATAGATTCTTGGCTGTTCTAGCAAGCACTAATTACATAATAAATATATCCACACCCTTGAATGAAAGAGACACATCCCCACACCCTCTTACTCAATCCAGCTGTAATTAGCATCACTGAAAAAATCTTCCTTGTGGCTTCATGAATGTGCATTCCTCTAATCCTTGAAGTAGCACTAAGGTATGTCATCATACACCTGGTGGAAGAGAAAGAAGAGTGGAGAGATGGCTCTTGCAAACAGGGGATAGCCTGGTTTGAAAGAAAGCAATGCCCTGGGACCAGAAAGGAGGAAGCATGCCTGCAGCAGACTCAAGTAGCCAGTAGGAGCTGTGCAGAAGTCAGACCCTGACTGGAACATTTTTATCCTTGGGACATCATGGATAATTTGTACAGCATGTTTCATTCTGGGGAACAGGAAAAACAATATTTCTAGATGGAACAGCCACATTCAAATGCATGCTGTCTAATATGTGGGTTGGCGATGATGAGGCAAAGGCAATGTCATGAAACATGACCTATGACCTACAACTGAGTTAATCAGGCATTTTTATGACATAATTAGGAAAATGCAAAAATGAGTCCTGACTGGAAGAGAGAGGTTTTAACCCCTGTTCCTTTGCAAACAATCCATTGAAGAGAAGATCTCTGTATCCCTGCAGCTATCAGCAGGATCAGTGCAACAAGGTTAAGTCTAAAGCAGTCAGGAATGCTAGAAAAGGATCTATTAACTGAAAACTGGTTCAACTGAAAATTCAGAATGGACAAAATTAAGCATTTTTTTTTTACAATACATGAATAGCCACTAACTGTGCAAACTGGACAAATTCATGCAGCATAACTTTCTCAGAATGCTATACCTGCCTTGGCAGTAGTACATGTGAAAAGGATTTTGGATTTCTTTAGATCAAAAGTTGAATATGAGCCAACTATGTGATGCAGGTACTAAAAAAGACTAATGGTATTTGGGGATGTACAGTATTAACCACAGCATAGAGTCTGGATCATGGGAAATAATTGTCCCTTTCTACTCAGTCTTGGTCAGACCTCACTTGGAATATTGTATAGAATTCTGGTCATTACTGTCTAAAAAGGACATTGACAAAAAGAAGGAAGTCCAGAAGTGGACTAGCCAGATGGTAAGGATAATGGAAACAAAGTCCTAAGAAGGATGAAATTAAGGATGTGTTTAGCCCACAGAAGAGAAGCCTGAGGGAAAATATGATAGCAGACTTTATATATTTAAAGTGTTGTGATATACAGGAGAGAGTGGATTTGTCACTTGTTTCTATGTAGTGCGGGACCAGAATCAATGGATTAAACTACAGGAAAATAGATTCAGGTTAGATATTAGGAGCAATTTCCTGAGGATAAGAGTTGTTAACCAGCTGAATAGATTGCTTCAGGAAATAGTATGTCCTTCTTCACTGGAGATCTTCAGAGTCTGGATTGCCATCTCAAACAATTTAGCAAAACCTGCCTTTGCAGAGGTTCGACTAGATAACCCTGGACATCTCTTCTGATTGTATCATTCTATTTTTTTTTTTTTTTTAATTTCAAACTGACTTGGTGGTGTTAATTTACCTATTTTGAAGGAAGAATGAAGTGTGTTTCAAGCCAGACTGCTTTTGGAGACTACATAAAAATGAATATCTGCTAAGGTTAAATCATAGCCTAAATCATATTACAGACTATATACATATGCAAAATAAAACACAACTTAAACATACAAAACAGCAAATGCATTGAAAAATAAAAAAGAGGGATACATTGCAGCACATATAGAGTATAAAATCAAGAGTATGTATGTATGTATTTAAAAGTTTTGTGTAGCTGCCCATCTTAGAGCACAACTCTGCGCTCTCACAGTACTTTTTAAGCACACTGCAAAATTCATAGGAAATCTAGCACAATAGCAAGGAGGCTTGTGTCACTTAAATCAGCGCCCCATATCCTCTCTCCTGGTCTCTTGTGTTTAGTAAACTGGAAATATCACATTCAGGAAGTCATATTATCTGGTTATATGACTGTGTGCATTACCTTCACTTCTGTTGTTTGGTTTAGATGGTGGTGTCTGGGTGATCAGAGAGCTCCCTATGAGCTAAGAGAATAAATCTTCTATATGAAAGAAGGAACTGCCAGCAAAGTATTAAGAGAGAGACTATAAGAATGTGGATTTGCTTCAGCAACAGTTAGGCCAAACTGAGCAGCTGCCTTCCTTGAATATCATCAAGGCTCTAATACAATGCATTAGATTTTTCTTGTTGTGAGCTAGGCCCAAGAACTTGATGACTCATGCTAAATTTTTGGTTTTCTCAATATTTCGTATCACTGAGTGCACTGCTGCCTACTGAGGTGAAAGAATAAGTCTGGAGACAATTATTATCTTGATTCTAACTATGTCCATGGAATATTTTCTAGCTGATGGTAAACATTATGGCCTATAGCCATTCATTTGATTTTGAAAGTTATAATATTATGGCTTCTTCTTCCAAAGTCTTATCTAGTTCAAAGTAATTCTGGCAGGAAGGTGGCAATCTACAATATAGACTGATGGAGCTATGTGCTCAACAGCTTAATTCATAAGACAACAGCCCCATAAGAAGCTCATGGAATATATAAGCTTGTAAGATACTACATTTGGAGATAATAGATTAGAACAGAACAAAACAGAACAGAACAGAATACTTTATTGTCATTTCACTATACACTACACACCAAGTGCATAATAAAATGAAATTCCATCACAACTGACTCTCAATTAGACCTGACAAGATACAATTTAAAATATCATGGTAACTATACAATGTACATTTTTACCATCTGGCAGCAGATCACATTTTGCATTCTGTAAAAACAGAAAAACATTTAACGAGCATTCAGAAATCTAATAGCCTGGGAAACAAAACTGTTACTCAGTCTGACTGTCCTACATCGAATACAGAGGAACCTCTTCCCAGAGGGTAACAAAGAAAACAGGCCATAATGTGGATGGGAAGCATCACTGATGATCTGTCAAGCACTAGACAGGCAGCGCACATATGCTAGGTCTTGGATGGGAGTCAAAGAAATCCCAATTATCTTTTCTGCTGCCCGTACTACCCTCTGCACAGACTTTCTATCCGAGACCCTACAGCCCCCAAACCAGATGGAAATACAATTTGTAAGTACGGTCTCTATAGCACCTCTATAGAAAGTAAGGAGAATGGGAGATGGAAGAAGTACTTTCCTCATCCGGCGCAGAAAATACAATCATTGCTGTGCTCCTTTTACCAGGAATGCGGTGTTAAGGGACCAGCTCAGACTGTTCGTTAGCTGCACCCCTAGAAATCTAACACTGCTGACTGACTCCACAGCTATGTCAGTTATGAAAAGTGGAGTCTGACTACACCAGTTCTTCCTAAAATCTATAATAATCTCCTTAGTTTTTTTCTACATTTAGAACCAGGCTGTTTTTATAACACCACTCCACCAAGCCTTTCACTTCCTCCCGATAAGCCCACTCATTGTCATCCCTGATAAGACCACCACTGTTGTATCATCTGCATATTTCACAATGGAATTGGTGGTAAACCTAGCACAACAGTCATGGGTCATCAGGGTAAACAACAATGGGCTCAAAACACAGCCCTGTGGGGAGCCATCGCTCAGAGAGATAGAGATAGAGATATTATTTCCCACTCACACTGCCTGAGACTTCTCAGTAAGGAAGCCAAGTAACCAATTACACACAGGAGTACTGAAGCCAAGAGATTTGTCCACCAAATTCTAGGGAACAATCGTATTGAATGCTGAGCTTAAATCTACAAACAGCAATCGGACATAACTGTTCTTCTCCTCAAAATGTACCAGACTCATGTGAAGAACAGAACAGGTTGCATCCCCCACAGAGCGATTCCGCTGAAAAGCAAACTGAAGTGGATCAAACGAAGGAGGGAGTCTGGAAACAATGTAGTCCTTCATCGACCTCTCAAAACATTTCATCACAATGGGCGTAAGTGCTATCAGGCGATAATCATTTAGACCCGTGATTGTAGATTTTTTAGGTACAGGTATAATAGTTGCAGTCTTAAAGTCTACTGGGACCACGGCTTGGTGCAAAGACATATTAAATATATCTCTAAAAACACCAGCCAGCTGCTCAGCACAGTGCCTCAATAACTGTCCTGGAATATTATCTGGGCCCGCTGCTTTCTGAATATTAATTTTTCTCAGCATTCTCCAAACATCAGTTATATCAAAGGTAGGTACAGCCTTCCTCGCAGGAGTATTGTTAAGTGCTTCAAACCTACTAAAGAACCTATTTAATTCATTAAGAAAATCTATATTCTCTTCACATGATGTTGGGGTAGCCTCATAATCTGTAATAGTCTGGATACTCTGCCACATATACCTGGTATTTGTAGGGTCATGAAAAAGTTTCTGGACTTTCTGACCATAAGCCAGCTTTGCTGTTCTTATAGCCCAGTTTAAATCCGCTCTGGCTGTTCTAAGAGCCCCCATATCACCAGACTTAAAAGCAGCATTTCTCGCTTTTAGCTTCACATGTACTTCATGCATCATCTAAGCTTTCTGATTCACCCATAAGATGATATTCTTAGTAGCACCGACATCTTCCATACACTTCTGGATATATGCAATTACAGTTGAAACATATTGCTCCATGTTCGTATGTTGATCATTCATTGCAGCTTCCCTAAACATATCCTAGTCTGTGCACTCAAAACAACCTCGTAGTGCTTCTATTGCTCCCCCAGGCCAAACTCTCACCTGCTTCACAATTGGTTTTTCTCTCATTAACAAAGGCCTATATACTGGAATTAGCATTACAGTAAGATGGTCCGAGGAACCAAGATAGGGGTGAGGATAAGCCTTAAATGTACTCTTGATGTTAGAAATCCAATGTGTTTTTCCTCCTGGCTGCAAAATCCACATATTGATGAAAATGAGGGAGGACTGTTTTCAAATTAGCCTGATTAAAGTCTCCAAGTGCAATAAACACACCTCCAGGTGGATAATTTGCAAGTCACTGATGGTGTGATAAAGGACTTTCAGGATCTCCTTTGTATTTGCAGAGGTGGATATACAGTATACACACCTATAATAACAATAATGGTGAATTCCCTAGGCAAATAAAAGGGTCTGCATCTGATAGTCAACAACTCCCCATCAGGTGAACAATAAGTAGAAACCGCCTTTGTGTTGGTGCACCATCTGTTATTAACATAGATGCATATGCCACCACCACCAGGAGCAAAGTTCCTATCCAGTCAGAACATTGTTAACCCCTCCATGCCAACAGCCTTCTCAGGAACTGATGACTTTAGCCACATCTCTGTCAGCACTATAACGCAACAGTCTCTCACCTCATGCCTTGTTGCAAAATCCAACTTCAAGTAATCCATTTGGTTCTCCAGAGAACGGACATTAGTAAACAAAATAGATGGAAGCGGCACTCTATGTGGGCTAGCCTTCAGCCTCGCAGTTAGTCTTCATAGGCTCCCCCGCCTTCGCTTTCTATCACACCGTCTCCTCTGCCTCCATCTCCTCCTCTGTCTCCTCCATCTCCTCGAAGAGTAACCAATGCCCGCAAGACACCCCACAGTCCCATGGGACTTCAAACCTTGCCGACGCAGCAAGCCAAGGCACCATAGTCTCCCCATAACAGCAGGATGCCCATTGTACATCTGTACTTCCAGTATTTGTTGCTGGTCATATATTAATCTAACTACACAACTTTGCTGCTCAGTCACTAAAATACTGAGAGCCAATGCAGCCGCAGTCAAATGAGGTGCCGCCATCTTGCCAAAGATACGTCAGATGCCGTCAGATGTTCATAAGTTCTTCAAAAAAAAAAAAAAGAATCTTCTTCAAAAATTCAACTTTAAAATGCAGTTGATGCCTCATATCCATATCTTATAAAGATAAAGAACTCAGCACATCCTGTACAACTGATGTCTTAGGCATCTAATATGTAACACACAGGCAGGCATATACCGTGATCTGATATCCACACTTCATAACAAAAAGACTCATGAAAAACAACTCTAAACCACAAGACCAATTCTGTTGTTGGTGTTATTTGTTCTGTAGCAATTCTCATTTATTTGTGAAATTATCCTGGGGCTTAATGTTTATTGACTGACGCTCATACACGATTAAAGCAAAGACTTATATGCATTACCTCTGTAAATAAAACTTCAGACTTCTGCTCTTGAAGAAAACAAAGTAGAACCTCTGAAAAAGTCCTGGGCACCTTAAAATTACAGTAGTCTATGGAGTCTCCTCCATTTTCCAAACTTCATTTAAACAATATTTCTATTAAATTCAACCTGCTAGAACAGAGAATAGATCATTAGATGTAAAGAATAGTGATATAAGGTGTCTGGAAAATAAATCTAATTACTTTATTACTTTACAATTCAGAGTCTTCAAGATTCAGAAGTTCACTAATGCTTTCTTGGGGGTGTCAAATTTAATCATCTCCAAGTAGATTTATTAGATTGACTTTTCACACACATCACATTGTGTGTGTTTGAATGCAAGTGTATCTAATAGGCTGTGAAGTGAGACGTATTTAAAATACATTGTGAAATTGGACTCTCATTGATATAACATTTCCTTCAATTCAAATGTAGTATAGGGTAATTCTACCCTAACCGGCTGCATTTTAAACATATTTTATAGTGGCAAGATTGACTGCTATCCTACTAAGCCAGGCTGTTTAAATCCCATTGGAGTCAAGGGGTCTACTGCTGAATTATCTTCTTCACTGCTTAACAAGACTAAACTTAGATTCTTAGCATTAGTTGTAAGAATATTAACAATTACATTTTAGAAATAATATGAACATGAAACAATAAGGTGAAACGCAGAGGCCATTCAGACTGGAATCAACATTGAGAATATTATGAACAGAAGCCTGGAATAAGCTACTGGGGGCGGGAGTCATCATTGTCATCTATTGTTGCCAACTTCTTTATGGAAGACTTTGAACAGGCAACTTTAGAATTCAGCCACCCACAACACGGTGTTGGCTCAAATATGTTGATAATATTTTTATCGGCTGGCAGTATGAAAAAAGAGGAACTGATTTAATTTATGGTCTAATAAAATAGACCATATAAAAGAACAACAGAAGAACATAAAATTCACTATGGAAGTTGAGAACAACAATAGTGTGCTATTCTTGGATATTTAATGAAGGATGCAGGCAAAATAAGTGATTCAGTAACATACCAAAAGAAATTCAATGCCTGTATAATATCATAAGCAATGAAACATTATAAAATATACAATAGATCAACAACAAATCTGAACAACCAAAGAAGTATTATGAACAATCAGCAAGCATTCCATGCATCTAATGTGTCTGACAGAATGAGAAAAAGACTGGATCAAAAAAAAAATAAAATAAAGGAGTAAAATTTGGAATGGTGGATAAGACAAAAAATTGCTACCCTCTAATAAGAATAAAATCCTCAAATTAATAACCAAAGGAATATATAAAAGAAATTTCCAAAGTGGGGAAGTTACACTGGGGAAACTGAATGTTTCATAACATTCAGAATGAAAGAATATATAAGGAACGTTAGACTTAATGTTGAACACCAGTAAACGTTTGTTGAATACCAATCACAATCAAAATAGACCCAGAGAACCTCTATATCCTGCCACATTTTCCCAGGATTATTAGAGGCAATATACAGACATCAAAATAATGTAAACACAGAGAAAGCTAATCTGTTATTATCTACATGGCAGTTATTTATTTATTTATTTATTTATTTATTTATTCAATTTATACAGCCGCCCATCTCAGACCAGTTATACTGCTCAACTTTCATGCATAAACCAGCTGGAAATGAAGTCAGCTTAAGGAATTTCTTTCTGGATTTCAACTCCTTCCTCTACTTTGGCCACAGTGATGGATTGGTGTTCTCTGGAACATGCCTATCATAGCCTTCAGTTGGTGGATATGCCTGCTTGTTTTCCTTTCTCACCTGTGCCAGGAAAGCAACTGCTTTCTTTTCTTGGGTGAGTATTTGAGGATGAGGTTTCCAGTGATGGATGTTTTTTTTACAAGCAGTCTTCTCTGAGTCCTGAAATTCTTGACTTATTCACATTTGGTCCTCAAGTACTTGACTTATTCTCATTTGGTAAACCAGTAAAGGAAAGAACCCCCCCACCACCACATTTTACCATTCTTCCTGTCACTTGGACTAGAAAGAGGAACTTTGTTTCTTTGTTAATTTAATTGATTTAAAAAAAAAAAAAATCTTCCTGACACTTGGGCTCTTATAATTTTACCCAGTTAAGAAAAAAAGGGGGGGGAAAGTCTAACATTTCACCAGCACCTTAAAACAAAGCTCCAGGAAAAGAAAGAAAGAAAGAAAGAAAGAAAGAAAGAAAGAAAGAAAGAAAGAAAGAAAGAAAGAAAGAAAGAAAGAAAGATTCCTTAGTTGAAGTGACTTGAGAAGGGAGCAGGCAGCCTAGCACAAAATGACCCTGGGGGGCAACAATCACTAGTGACCAGAGAGAAGAGGCCATTCCTGTCACAGTACACAGTAGCCAGTTGGAATGGATACATTTGCCTACAATAAAATGAAGCTCAACAGGCAAACCAGGCAGCACTACCTGTGCTGACATAAATCAGAAAACACTGATTTTGATTCATAGCAGGAAAAGACTGGAGGAAATTTCACTCTAGTGGGATGGTGGTGGGTAGAAGAAGAATCCTCAAGAAACAGTTAGTGGCCTGTACTGGTGTTGAGGACACCTGGTCTTGCAGATCATCCCTAATTCTGTCTGTGTATGTGCGTGTAGGGAAGACATTCAGGATATGGGTTATCTTTGATCTGGTGTCATAGATAGTCCGGAATTATTCTACCTTGGTTTGTGAAATGTATAGATTGGTTACCAATCTTACTCCCTAATTTTTAGACATTTTGTGATAGCTTGTTTAATTTGGATTCTCTTTAAATCAAGAGAAGGCAACCTTTGGCAAACAAGGAACACACTTAAAAATTTGAAATTCACTATCTTTCTGGAGCCACATCACACCTGTAAGCATAGTTGGGGCATGAACATGAGTATGGAGATTTTCTTGTTTTTTCTTTGTATGATGTTTTCTATTTTGGAATTTATACTACAGTCTTCATATATAATCTCAGTAATATCTGCTGTTGTACTTCAGCAATCATGGTCAGCTACGGACTCTATGGTACAAAAAGTTGTCCATGTGTATTTAAAGACTTTGGAACTGAGGATGAACTTAACCTGGCATACACAACAGGATTTTTTCAACAAATTGAATGCAATGAGATCATCCAGCAAACTGATAAAATAATTTTTATCGTGTCTAAGTGACTTGAAGATACATTGATTGAACCAGACTGATGAATAGATAAAGACAACATATTAAGAAATTACAATTTAGTTGTCACTAAAGTAATAAACCTATTCTTTGTTTATACAAAGTCACACTCTAGGCTGAGGCATAATGGGTACAATACTGAGAAAAAGAGATAAAGGGGAAAAAAATCTACAAAGCTATTTATTTAGCTATTCTCTTTCCTGACATCTAGTTTTTTGGGGGGATGGGTTTTTCTTCATCTTCTTCTTTTTTTAATAGAAGAGCAGTTACCAACCTTCTTTATATCCGATTATGACACACATGCACACAGGAGCCATCTTCCTGACACAAGAGCAAATCTTTTCATTCATCTACTGAATCAAATTCAGTCTGACTGCAGTAGATACTGAACATATACTGCATAACTAAAGCATGAATGTTGCTTTGTTCTTATTCCAACATCTAAAGACTTTATTATACCTGGCTGCAGTATTTTTTAATTTATAAAATAAATCACCAGAATGTAACAGTCACATGAAAAAAGTGCAGAAGTAGAAGCATGCTATTTTCCATGGAAGCTCAGTAAAATGGTAGTAGTTTTCATTCCAGAATAGCTGAATATACACATTCATACTAGAAACTAGAACTTTCCTTCCTTCAGTTGTATGTATTTCCTTATCTCAGTAAGCATGACAAAAGAAATGCAGATTTATTTATTTATATCTCTGCTCTTCTAAATTATATTTTCCTTTGCAACATTGGTGTATGGCACTATGAATGAGAAGTTGAGAAAAAAATGGACCATGTTTTTCAGATTATAGTTAAATTCTCTGCAGTAGCACATGGTGCTACTTTTGGTAGGTTAAATAAATTGGCATAATGGTACTATTATAGTAAATAAGTACTTTTTAAAATAACCACTGACTATCCACTTGCTGGACCTCACACATTTGAAAATCATTATTGCTGATTTACTAAAATATAACTGAACCAATTTTTGGCCAAATTCTGTCCATTTCTTAGGTATACCTTTTATCACCCTGGTAAACACCTACACCAAAGTTTGCTTTATTTCTATCACTCTTTTCTCTTCCCAGTCAATCAACACATTGTGTGCTTGTTTTCAGTACTCTCTATTC
Source organism: Liasis olivaceus (assembly GCA_030867105.1). Classification (NCBI taxonomy): domain Eukaryota; kingdom Metazoa; phylum Chordata; class Lepidosauria; order Squamata; family Pythonidae; genus Liasis; species Liasis olivaceus. The sequence goes on along the minus strand of CM061352.1, from coordinate 62,789,708 downwards.
CTATTTTTTCCTTGTTGCATAATTTGGTACTTGTTTCTCATTGCATCCTTGTTGTAATCTTATAGTGTAATCATTTATGTGTGTGTGTGTGTATGTGTGTGTGTGTATACATACACACACATACTGTACATACATATAGTATATTCAGGAGGAAGTACTATTGTTAAATAGAGCTTAGTCCAGACTAAGGATATCAGTTGACTGTATGCAATTACTTTTATATCACCTGAAGTAATCTTTATCTTCTTCTGAGTTTGATATAATCTCTTTTACTGTCTTAACAGTTGCCTTTATTTCTTCAGTTATTCTTCAGTATGCCAACCCTGTGCCTTAAAAACATCTGGGTCTCCTAGTAGCCTTTCATTAATGAAATCTATATGAAGATATTATGTTTTATTTTATAAACTGGACTGGGCCTGAATGCCATGTCACATTCTTTCCTTTCTCTTATTTTGCTGTTTTTCCTTTATGATTTATTATATATTCTAAACTTACTGAATGCTGCTTCCGTAACCGCAAGGAATCTAAACCTTTGAATGTCATTGCAATGGATTTTGCTAAATTTTTTCTACAATATCAAGAACAACAAATAGAAGACAAATAGCTCAGTGCCAAGAGTTGGTTCCTTCCAACATTGCTTGAGAGGTTTTCCATTAATGTACTAGATTTCATTTTCTTTTCTCTTGCATGTGTTCAACCCTCTGTTCCAGAATCCATCAGTCTTCTAGGAAGAAGATTTGAGGGCATCTAGGGAAACGGTTATCTGTTCTATCAATGATGTGTTCATTCATATGCCTAAAAGCAGCCCAATCCATTACAGTGCCAATGGCCAAGGATTAATTTGATCAAAGGATCCTTGTCCAGAATGACATCTGAGTTTGTTACTAGAGAGGAATACAAGAAACAACATTTATATGGAAAATGTTTTACAGACTTAAAATGTCCTCAGAAATTTGTTTGTGTTCATATCTTTATATCTTTGGTGCAGCAGTAGTTTTTTCAGTAAGGCCACATATGCTATAACAGATATAACATTTCTCTAAAGAATTAACAATATACTCCTTCCAAATTCATGTAACATATAATCATCATAATAATTATCATGGTGTTTTCTTTATGAAAAAATATTTAATGTTCATTAGCACTGATGTTAATCAAACTATATTTAATAATTTCTGAGCAATTCAATGTAGCTCCTGAAATCAGCCCCCTAGTTTCTTGCCACTAATTTTCTTTTCTTTTCTTTTCTTTTCTTTTCTTTTCTTTTCTTTTCTTTTCTTTTCTTTTCTTTTCTTTTCTTTTCTTTTCTTTTCTTTTCCTGTTCTGTTCTGTTCTGTTCTGTTCTGTTTATTTAATGTACCCAAATCCCCAAGGACTCTTGGTAGTATACAACCTGAGCAAAATAAAACCAAAAGCATAATCATATATAAGTAAATCAGATGATGATAATTGATAATTATGTGCCATCAAGTTGGTGTTGACTCTTAGTGACCACATAGATATTAAAAGGAAAGGTAAACCCAAAATATTATTATATTCTATTATTTAAAATTAAAAATTCTGTTATTATATATATATATATATATATATATACACATACACACACACACACACACATACATACATACATACATACAGTTTTTAATTTTAAATAATAGAATATAATAATATTTTGGGTTTACCTTTGCTTTTAATATCTATGTGGTCACTAAGAGTCCCATATGTGTCCCATATGTGTCAGATTTTCATGAATATGATAGGGACATGACTCCATCTTTATGATGGAGTTTTGCTGGCATTAAATACCACTAATGTACTATTTTCTTTGACTAAATAATAACTGTAATTATATGGTACTTTTGCATTTTCACATTTTTCCACTTATTTGTCCTAATCACACCCATCCAGCAGCAAGGAATAATTCTACTTGTTTTTCTTTGTGCAGCCTTTCAGATAATTGATGAGTATTATCATGTATATCCTTAGTGGTCTGTTTCTCCAGGCTAAACATGCCTAGGTATTTTATTCATTTCTCATAGCACTAGATTTCCTGTCCCTTCACCATATTGAATGCACTTCTTTTGATGCTCTCCAGGTTGCTATTATTTTTCTTATAATGCAAGACAACTATGGCACCAGATTTCTAATGACTGTATCATTTATTTCCATCTAGATCATCAAGGAAAGAATAATAGTCAGTTGATTTTATGAGTTTCAGTAGCCCCTATCACATCTTGAATTCATGCATCTGGAAGGCAATACACCTCTGAAACTGATGTCTGGTCTGCCCATTTTGTGGCAGAACCACAGAATCAAAGGTGAAATCCAGATGAGAATCATTCCAGAAGCATCTCTAGCTATGGAATATATTCAAATACCATTTAACCCTCTTGCACACGATGTAGATGCAGCAGATCTACTTAATTATCTAGCTGGGTAACACATGCTAGCCATTAATTTTCTTACAAATTTCCAGCTGGATGTCCCATTATTGCAGCAGTTTGCTGAGACATCAGATGTATCTATGTGTAGCCAATTAGAATTTTAAAATGTAATGATATGGAAGGGGAGGCTAATAGCAAAATGTGATCTTGCTCCTTAGGAGAACATGTGATCACATTTCAAGCCAAGAATCTTGACTTCCAGAAAAAAAAATCTATCTTTCCTGATGAGGACATAATGTATATTTCATCCCAAAGAAAACATTTGTTACAGAGAGAGTGAATTATGTTTCCTTGGAAGCCTTTCTCTCTGTAGCATACTTGTGGAAATTAAATTTAAACATGCAAATGCTATTTTAGATAAGTCTGGAAATGTAGTGCACAAGAAATATAATACATACATAGACATACAAATCTCTATCCAAAATAAGAAATAACATAAGAACTAGTTATAAGAAAAATAAAGTCACCCATTCCCATATTTGCCTTGGGACACTTATTCTTCAGCCATACACCTCCCAAGATGACTTGGCCATCCTCTCACTAGTAAAATGGAAGCCCAAGGTTGAAGTCTGCTTAAAGAGACAGAAAAGCAAAATTGTAGTTCAATTATTTGATTTTCAAAATATTCATTAAGCATGAGATATGCAACCAGATAGAATTTGGTATTACAGAAGCAATCAAGAGAGGCAAGATTCTTCTTCTTCTCCGTTAAAATTTTATTGGAATTCTGGTTGAATTAACTAAGTAACATTTCTTTAAAGAGAGTCTCAAAATAGTCAGTGTATTGTATATTTGCTAAATGGGAAATTGTCTTTCATGCAGAAGGTGAACTTGCCGTCACAATATGCCAGAATGTCAGATAAACATCAGGCAGACATTCTGGATTGCTGTCACAATATGCCGGAATGTCAGATAAACATCAGGCAGACATTCTGGATTGCCGTCACAATATACTAGAATGTCAGATAAACGTCAGGCAGACATTCTGGATTCACATTCACTTATATCCATATCATTCAGTGTGTTTGATGCATATTGTGGCTAACATATACAGGTATTTTAGCCCAAACACATTTCTGTTCTGCTAGAAATAAAAATGGCTTGTTTTTTAAAAAAGTTCCTTGAACAGACACAGATAAATGTCTAGATTGTGCTTAGAATTGTGCTAAAGTTATTGGTTTTTTTAAAAAAATTCTGTATGCTAATTAAGATCTTTAATGTTTCTGATGTTTATCTATGTAAGCTCAGCACTTGTAAGCATTTTCTGCAACCTGGAATTTCTTTGAACAAAGTTGCATCTAATTTAGAAGCAGTTAATTTCTATCATGTGATCTGCCCAAATGTAATATTTTCCTTTCTTAAAACACTGTTTTTGATTTTAACTGCACTATAATTTTATCTCCTTTGCAACTATATGTTTTACATATGACTATTTAAAGCAACAAAGGGAACATTCTCTTTCAAAATTTCTTTTCAATACCATAATTTTATTCATCACTTGTGAAATTGATCTATCTCCCAAGAGAGGGGGCTGAGTTCCTTAGCACACATATCATGCTACAGGCCTTTCATTTTTCTCACATGTTAAGCTTTGCATTTGCCTAGGCTGTGGGATCTGGAATGTGATTGTGTGAGAATCACAGGCATAAGTTGAAGAATAGCTATAACAATATTTCTGATGATCAACAGAACTGTGCACGTTAAAGAGAGGCACGTCTAGAATCTTGAGAGCTTGAATGGATGGTTCCACAAAAATTTGCTAGGGAAACATTTATGATGTGCATGGCCTATGGTCTTGATCAGTGTTTTTCAAACTTGGCAATATAAGATATGTGGATTTCAACTCTCAGAATTCCCTAGCCAGAATGCTGGCTGGAGAATTCTGGGAGTTGAAGTCCACACATCTTACAGTTGCCAAATTTGAAAAACACTGGTCTAGATTTAATAACAGATTTAAGGACTGAATTAATCTCATATTGATACTAAATTGATACTATATGAATTCTTTTTTTAATATTATTCTCCCCTCTTCTTTTATGTTTAATATATTTTAATCACTATAACGTATGTAGGGCTTTTTATATTGTATAATCATCCATATATCAGTAATAAGCTAGTTCTCCAGAATGCTTTATACCAGTCCAGTAGGTCATTTGCCAGATGCAAAGCAATCATTGCAACTAAATATGATTCTAAATGCTGGTGCATTGCTTTGGAGGGTATATAATTCATTTTATTTTATTTTTAAATTAAAATAGTATTTTTTAGCACAGTAGTTAAACAGCATTAGGGAGTGTCTGGAGTTTACTCGGTCTGTTGTATAACTGCTTGCATATCCTGTTGTTGTTGTTGTTGTTGTTCAGTCGTTAAGTCGTGTCCGACTCTTCGTGACCCCATGAACCATATTGCGCCAGGCCTTCCTGTCCTTCACTGCCTCCCTGAGTTTGCTCAGTTTCATGCTCATTGCTTCAGTGATGCTATCTAACCATCTCATCCTCTGCCGTCCTCTTCTCCTTTTGCCTTCAATCTTTCCCAGCATCAGGGTCTTTTCCAAAGAGTCTTCTCTTCGCATTAGGTGACCAAAGTATCTGAGCTTGAGCTTCATTATCAATCCTTCCAATGAGCAATCAGGGTTGATTTCCTTTAAGATTGACTGGTTTGACCTCCTAGCAGTCCAGGGGACTCTTAAGAGTCTTCTCCAGCACCACAGTTCAAAGGCATCAATTCTTCGGCGCTCAGCCTTCTTTATGTTCCAGCTCTCACAGCCATACATTACTACTGGAAAAACCATAGCTTTGACTATGCGGATCTTTGTCGGCAAGGTGACATCTCTGCTTTTTAATATGCTATCTAGGTTTGCCATAGCTTTCCTCCCAAGGAGCAAGCGTCTCTTAATTTCATGGCTGCAGTCTCCATCTGCGGTGATCTTCGAGCCCAAATAAATGAAGTCTGTTACTGCTTCCATTTCTACCCCTTCTATTTGCCAGGAATTGATGGGCCCAGATGCCATGATCTTAGTTTTTTTAATGTTGAGTTTCAAGCCAGCTTTTGCACTCTCCTCTTTCACCCTCATCAAAAGGCTCTTTAGTTCTTCTTCACTTTCTGCCATTAGGGTGGTATCATCTGCATATCTGAGGTTGTTGATATTTCTCCCTGCAATCTTTATTCCGGCTTTTGATTCTTCCAGCCTGGCATTTCTCATGATGTACTCTGCATATAGGTTAAATAAGCAGGGTGACAGTATACAGCCTTGTCGTACTCCTTTCCCTATTTTGAACCAATCGGTTGTTCCATGACCGGTTCTAACTGTTGCTTCTTGGCCTGCGTACAGATTTCTCAGGAGACAGGTAAGGTGGTCTGGTACCCCCATCTCTTTAAGAATTTGCCACAGTTTGTTGTGATCCACACAATCAAAGGCTTTTGCATAGTCAATGAAGGAGAAGTAGATGTTTTTCTGGAACTCTCGTGCTTTCTCCATGATCCAGCGAATGTTGGCAATTTGATCTCTAGTTCCTCTGCCTCTTCGAAACCCAGCTTGTACATCCGGTAGTTCTTGGTTCACGTACTGCTGAAGCCTAGCTTGTAGGATTTTGAGCATAACCTTGCTAGCATGTGAAATGAGTGCAATTGTGCGATAGTTTGAGCATTCTTTGGCATTGCCCTTCTTTGGAATTGGAACATAAACTGACCTTTTCCAATCCTGTGGCCACTGTTGCGTTTTCCAAACTTGCTGGCATATTGAGTGCAGCACTTTAACAGCATCATCTTTTAGTATTTTAAATAACTCAGCTGGAATACTGTCATCTCCACTAGCTTTGTTGTTAGCAATGCTTCCTAAGGCCCACTTGACTTCACTCTCTAGGATGTCCGGCTCAAGGTCAGTGACCACACCAGTATGGACATCAGGGACATTAAGATCTTTCTTGTATAGTTCTTCTGTGTATTCCTGCCACCTCTTTTTAATCTCTTCTGCTTCTGTTAGGTCCCTGCCTTTTTTGTCCTTTATCATGCCCATCTTTGCACTAAACGTTCCTTTGATATCTCCAATTTTCTTGAAGAGATCTCTAGTCTTTCCCATTCTATTGTTTTCCTCGATTTCTTTGCATTGTTCATTTAAGAAGGCCTTTTTATCTCTTCTTGCTGTTCTCTGGAAATCTGCATTCAGTTGCTTATATCTTTCCCTTTCACCCTTGCTTTTCGCATTCCTTCTTTCCACAGCTATTTGTAAAGCCTCATCAGATAGCCATTTTGCTTTCTTGCATTTCTTTTTCTTTGGGATGGTTTTAGTTGCTGCCTCCTGTACAATGTTACGGACCTCTGTCTATAGTTCTTCAGGCACTCTGTCTACCAAATCTAATCCTCTAAATCTATTCATCACCTTCACTGTATACTCATAAGGAACATGATCTAAGTCATACCTGAGTGGTCTAGTGGTTTTCCCTACATTCTTCAATTTAAGCCTAAATTTTGCAGTAAGAAGCTCATGATCTGAGCCACAGTCAGCTCCTGGTCTTGTTTTTGCTGTCTGTATAGAGCTTCTCCATCTTTGACTGCAAAGTATATAATCAATCTGGTTTCGGTATTGACCGTCTGGTGATGTCCATGTGTAGAGTCGTCTCTTGTGTTGTTGGAAAAGAGTGTTTGCTATGACTAGCTTGTTCTCTTGACAGAACTCTATTAGCCTTTGCCCTGCTTCATTTTGTACTCCAAGGCCAAACTTGCCTGTTATTCCGATTACTCCTTGACTTCCTACTTTAGCATTCCAATCCCCTATGATGAAAAGGACATCTTTTTTTGGTGCTAGTTCTAGAAGGTGTTGTAGGTCTTCATAGAACTGGTCAACTTCAGCTTCTTTGGCATCAGTGGTTGGGGCATAGACTTGGATTACTGTGATGTTGAATGGTTTGCCCTGGATACGTACTGAGATCATTCTGTCGTTTTTGAGGTTGTACCCCATTACTGCCTTTCCCACTCTCTTATTGACTATGAGTGCAACTCCATTTCTTCTAAGGGTTTCTTGCCCACAGTAGTAGATATAATGGTCACCTGAATTAAATTCACCCATTCCCGTCCATTTCAATTCGCTGATTCCCAAGATGTCGATGTTTAATCTTGTCATCTCATGTTTGACCACATCCAGCTTGCCTTGGTTCATAGATCTTACATTCCAGGTACCTATACAATATTGTTCTTTACAGCATCGGACCTTCTTTTCGCTTCCAGATACATCCACAGCTGAACGTCCTTTTGGCTTTGGCCCAGCCGCTTCACTCTTTCTGGAGCTACTTGGAATTGCCCTCCGCTCTTCCCCAGTAGCATATTGGACACCTTCCGACCTGAGGGGCTCATCTTCCGGCGTCATATCTTTTAGCCTTTTAACATTGTCCATGGGGTTTTCTTGGCAAGAATACTGGAGTGGGTTGCTATTTCCTTCTCCAGTGGACCACATTTTGTCAGAACTCTCTGTCATGACCTGTCCATCTTGGGTGGCCCTGCACGGTATAGCTCATGGCTTCACTGAGTTATGCAAGCCCCTTCGCCACGACAAGGCAGTGATCCATGAAGGGGTTGCATATCCTACTGCTACCAAAACAAGTTTTGAAACTGACCTGACTCTGTAAAAGTAATTGTCATCTTTTGATAGGTTCACTGTTAGGAATCAGAGAATGCAATCTCTCTATACCTTTTTTTGCAAGCAGTAATTCTTCAAAGTGGTAAAGCATGGACTATTAAACTTTTTTTGTGTGTTGGAGGACAGAGGGAAACATAGCAGCAATCCTTGCCAGCAACACTCTGAAATGTGTAACAAAGACTTGTTTTACTGTTCTTGGTAGAGACAATTTTTGAACAGATACTCAGATTGAATACTCTAAAAACATCAGTCATCACTTGTATTACTTGTATTCAACATCAACATTAAGATATGTATTACATACCATGATATCCTTCTAAATTTTTCTGGAAATTTGCTTCACAAAACTGGTATTCTGGATTATCTACTTTTTTTAAAATTCCAAAATAGAACCAATCAGTTTTCCATTTTCTATTTATCCCAGAGGTTGAGAAAATTACAAATGAATGAATAAACAAATACAGAAATGAACGAAGAGACAGCAAGGACAAATGGCACATTGTCCAATTCTGGAACTAATTTTAGAAATTGATTGATTGATTATGTGCCATTAGGAATGCTTGTAGTTAAATAGCAATTTAGGACAAAATAATTTGGAGGAACAATAATGGCATGGAGTAAAGGAAAATTATCTTATCCTTCACTACCTTTGTACTTGGAAGGTTTAAATTAGCCATTATGGCTAACAGTTCTTATATTGTTTGTATTTGTTATGAGAAAGGCTAGGAAATAAATACTGGAAAAATCCAGAATTAATCACAAAAGTTTGTGTGATACTTTGGGATAACTACCTTTTCCATAGTTATACATGATACAATTTAGGGTTCACATTGCTTATTCCTATGAAGAGATGAAATGATCAAGTCATGCATTCAGGGGCCTAGTTTGGACTAATTACATCTGCACATCTGTTTCAAGGAGTTCAGCTTCCATGGGTAATCACAAAGGAATGTTGGACTTTTGACAGAGCTCTTCAATTAAAATTGCAGGTACAGTATGCTTCATCAGAGAAGCTTTTGGCATTTGCAATGAATCATATACGATGTAACTTACTCCACTCCTAAGCTTCTAAATATATTATTTGTCTTTAATTATGCATATATTCTTTCTGTACCCAAACAAATTCAACTCAAAATCCATTTTGGTTGTACTCCTTTGTTCTTTTAAGAATTCCAAAACTCACAACTATTAGGAAATAGGACTGAGTACAGGATTACAATCCAGAAACTGCTGAAGGTAAGTGTCCTGTATCCAGGACCTATGCATCTTTAATCAGAACAGAGGTGGGGAGACCTGAAGTGGTTTCAGGTCAGATACCGAAAAAGAAATGAACAAGAGGTTCCAAAATAAAAGCAATCAACAAAGCTTAACTGAATAATTCTGGATATTTACATAGGAGAGTTCTCTCCCTCATCAGTTGTAGTGTGTGTGGAGAATAGCAAGAAAGGCATATGACATGGCAAAACCACCCCCAAGGATCTATTTTTGCTGGGCAAGTTTTATAGCCTCCCCTTCCCCCCAGTTGTTAGATTGCGTTTGAAAAAATAAGTCAGGAAATAGCTGCATAGTTTAGGCATCAGCAAGTGAAGGTTATATATTAGCAAAGATTAGCAACATTTACAGCATTTTTCACCATTGACCATACAGACTATGGATGCTGGCAGGTAATACTGGCATTTGAGCCAGCCTGAGCAGAAGTTTCTTAACTCTGACTTAGAAGTAACTCTACTGAATTCAGTAGGATATAGGACTAAGGACAGGAGTTTCAAGTGATTCATATTTGTCAAAATGTTGGGGTTCCAGCATATATGAAAGATATATGGATGTGTATGTGTGAATAAACAGAGTGCAGGAGTGCTTTTCTTATAGCTTCCAGATTACAGTATTACTCAAAAATTGTGCATATAGACATTTATGGAATGTTTACATGTTTTTAAAAGTAAACCTATGGTATTTCTTTTGGCAAGTGAACAGTGAATTCATATTTTATTGAACATAAACTACCGAGAACACTACTTCTCAAAACATAATTTATTGTCCTGGGAAGTAGTGTAATAAGTCAGCAAGATCAAGCATCTACAAAGATACAGGAACAAAGGAAAGACCACATCTGACTAGAACAATTCAGTCAAATTTCTACTTTACCAGTTGGAAGAAACATCTAGCTATCAGCAGAAGCAATGGGGCACAAGTTAATCACATCCTGATGTTTCTTCCAGGCACCCTTTCATTAGGAAATGAGAGATCAAGCCAGAGATCCCCATGAAGATGTAGGCAGGACCTTTGAGCCAAATTTGTATTTCCTGAAGAAAGAAGCATGTGCGAAAGAAGCGGAAGAGTAATACTCTTTTGTGCTTTCTTTACTCCTGCTGATATTAATGGCAAAGGAAACAATACTTACCTACTTCTGAATGTGCCTGATATTGGAAAATGGAAGATTTTCGCAATGACTCCAGAAGTACAGAGAGAGCACAAAGCTTTGAATAGACAACATAATTTGCCTACTGCCCAGGCAAGTGCATTGTAATAAATCAATGTAATATAAATATAATAAATAAAGACATAAAAGTGAATTAAAATGAATTGGCTAGAATTTTGTTCATTTTGAGTATTCCATTTCTGCCTTTCATTTATCCATTAAGGGTATATACCCAACAAGATATGTAGCAATCCCCTCCCAGTTGATCCTGAGCTTCTCCATAGTTTAAAACATTTTCCACAGTCCCTTGGGAAGTGGTCTGCAACTATGATTGCTAACTGGTCAGCTCTTAGCTGATCTAGCCACTATGTAGGTCATCCTGAGAATTTTCCCGAGCAACAAAAATATGTTTTTCTTTGAAATCTGCAACATCATTGAAACTGTATTACATCCCTGTAGCCATGGAACTGATCTGTTTTCTGTGGGAGGAATTTCTCACTGCAACCATTATACTGCAGTATCTGTACTCAGCTTTAACAGCTTTTTTCCATCTGAAACCAGAGCAGATCATAGCTTCTGCATTCTTCTCTCCTTCCAGGGCTCTCCCCTCCCCTCCATAAGCATAACATTTTGTTCATAAAGCTTCCATGTCCCTGTATTGTTTACAACTGATTTTCTGTTGCTTCTTCTGTTACTACTGCTCAGAAGTGCCTTTGCATGCAGGTTTATGATCAAAGGCATCTGCAGACCTCCCAGTTTAATATGATCTCACCAAATCTGCAGTTATTCAGGAAAGTTGGTGTGCTATTGTAATTATGCAAAAGGACTCCTTCAACACAGGATTAGTGTTTTATTACCATGGCTGTTTAGCTGCTGCATTCAGGAACATTCATTTGCAGTTTTTACAATTGATCTTCTCTTATTGTGAATCTGATAGAACAGCATTTTAGAAAGTGTTGTGTTTTTTTTGATCAGTATTGCAAGTGTACTATATATAGACAGTGAGGGAAGGAAGGAAGTGGAGGAATTTTAGGTAAAATTACAAACTATTGCACTGGGGAGGGGAACCCCCCATGCATTTGGGGCAAGGAGGTATTGCTGGTGGAATCAGGAGACACTCACTTGTCCAGCCTGGAGACGGTGTGCTATTGTAATTATACCATTTAATTTATTTTATCTGCAAGTTCTAGATTCACAAAAGCAGAGATATTGTCAGACGTAACACGATGGATATCAGCCTAGACTTGGCAAATTGATTGCCTGATGGTGTGGAAAACCTCAAGTTGAAAAGCCATTTTTCATGCCCTATAATATTCCAGAGACAGAGATCAGAGATGTGTTCATAATAGCTCATCCACAAGCATCACTGTCAGGAATTCTTTCCCTTCCACACTATTCTACATTGCTGAAAAGATCACTCTGTCTGGTCTGTGTTGTATTTACTTCCTCCACACATATCTAATTTATTTATTTATTTATTCAGCTTGTATGCCGCCCATCTCCCCCAACGGGTGACTCTGGGCAGCTCACAATAAAAAACACAATTCTCTCCCAGATGGCTAAAAACTATAAATAATTTAAAAACATATTAAAATGCCCTAAAAAACCTCCTCTAATTTATGGCCCTAAAAAACCTGTAAGATGCTGGAGGGGGGGGGGGGAGACAACCCATCATCCCACCAGCCATCTCCACAGGTTCAGGCCCCCCTCTGGCCCCCAGGCCTTCTGGCAGAGCCAGGATTTAATACCTTTCCTGAAGGCCATGAGGGAGGGGGCACACCGGACCTCAGGAGGCAGGATGTTCCATAGGGTGGGCGCTACAGCAGAAAAGGCTCTCTGCCTAGACCCCACCAATCGAAATTCCCTGACTGGTGGGGTCTGCAACCTGCCCCTTCTGCTGGACCGAGTGGGATGGGCTGAAGTGACCAGGGCGAGGCGGTTCCTCAGATAACCTGGTCCCATGCCATAAAGAGCTTTAAAGGTAATAACCAACACCTTGAATTGGACCCGGAAACAAACCGGTAACCAATGCAGCTCGCGCAACAGCGGTGTTATATGCATAATTGCCATTTGTTATATATATATAATTTGCCATTTATTCAAAAATATTTCTTAATTTCATACACACACACATGCACACACATATTGGAATGTGCACTGGGCCAATATGCATTGATTTCTTACTTAGATTAACTTTATCTTAGGGAGGAAAGAGAAAACCGAAGAACAACATAATTCTGGTAACTTGCATTTAGAAAATTAACCAGTGATGAAGCTAAAGTACATTAAAAAACCCCAGACTTTATTTATATATGATTCCTTGAAAAGGAAAGAGAAAGATGCATAACAAATCAAAAGGAACTGATCATTTTCCCTTTCATTAGCATGGTAAGCCTCTGACTCTCCATCCATTGCTGAACTACAAGACCAAACAGCATGACTAACATAAGGAATATATTTGGAAAATTTGGAACTCCTCAGCTTTTGGAAGCTTCACAAATAAAAATGGAGGACTAAATGATAGGAAAGTTTGAGTTGATTTAGTTCTAGGTGAAAGCTGATATTTGTATGCTGGTCCTGAAAATGGTGGCAATGCTTCGCTGCACAGGTTAATTCTGGATATTCTTAAAAATCGTTTCTTAGTACAGAAAAACAAGCCAATGCAAACGCTGCATGCCAGGACATGCATTTTAGGAAAACTGCTTACCCACCATTCTTAATATCACATGGACCAACTGTCTGCGCCTGACCTCATCTTGACTTGAACATTTGGAGCTAGAAAAGACACTTATATAACTATTATCCCAGAAAGCAGCTTAGATCCTGGCTACAGCAGCAAAATACAGCAAAGTGATTGTATGCTTTATTTTGCCCAAATAACAGTTGCGGTGCATAAATCTTAGAAAAACAAACAAACAAAAAGCCTTATTTGCTTTCGAACATCTGTAAACATGTGGTTTGAACTTGGTTCCTCTACCCCACCCACTTTTTTTGGTTCCTTATATAAATGCCTTTGTTCTAAGGAGATGCTTGTATAACACAATGCTTGTATAACACAATAATAGTTAACAATCATGCCCCCAGGGTAAAAATAAAAACAATCAGTTTTCTAGTTGTGTTTGAATCTCTTTTTTGCTTTCATTCCATAGATATGTTCCATATTTAGGAATGTATTTTTCCATCACTACAAAAACATGGCAACGAAGAAATACTTCCAATAGTCATCCAGATTTTTATACCTTGGATATGGACAATTTAATATCAGCAAATTTTATCACAAAGATAAAGGGTACTACTTTGTCCAAGTTTGTGTACTACTTTGGACAAAACAAGAATTGATGAGTGTTCAAACAATCACAGCTCATATTATCAAAGCAAAATACACCTAGGCCATTTGTTCATGTACATACATTTTTCTCCTTCCTTAGAGTTACCCATGGGTAAAGAAATCAATCTGTCATCAAAATCTGCTGTTTTACCTCTACTGGAAAATGAGAAGGGGATACATCAAAAAGTACAGCCCTTGACCAGTGCATTGGTATCCAATGAAAGAAAGGAAGAAGTTTCCATTTAATTGGGGGAAGGAGAGGGAAGTGGGGAAAAGCAGACAGAGGGGAATCCAAGTTTCAGCACTCCACCCAGCAGACAGATGAAATGAAATGGCCACACAAGGCCAGCTACAAGGGATCAGAACGGAAGGTGCATTTCCACCTGAGTGTACACTAGCCAATTGGAGTGGAGGCACTTTAATGTGGAGCAGGAAAAGATGAATTAAGATTTCCTTCATAGTATACTGGAGGTGGATTCAGAATGTGTATTTGTCTGTGAGAATGTTTTTGAGAGACAGGAGAAGAAGGAGCCACAGACCAGGCAATGGTCGGATAAGAGGCAGCTTAGCCACAGAAGCAATGGGGGTGAGGCAAACATCTCAGAGGGGTTCCTTCTTAGTTTCTTGGTGACAGGGGAGAAACGTACTTTCAGACTTGCAACATTCTGTTATTGTAACCTTACAATAAAAGTAGTGTTAGTATTCATGGTTTGTACTTCTTGTCTAGACTACCTCAAAGGGCTGACAGGATGATGTGTGTTCCTCTAAGTGGGCTGCCTTCCACAGAGGCAAGCAGGAAATGCAAATCAGCTTTAAGAGACATAGAGATGGAAATTAATTAAGAGTGCAGAGAAATCATCTCTGAAGTTATCCTGGCATTTTTTGATGCCTCGATTTTCTTCTTCTGCAAAGAAATGCTAGTTCAGGTTTTTGTGGTTTTTAACAAAGAATTAAAACAAGAATCTTCTCCAACATGGCTTATATTTTTTAAACCCACTATTGTTTAACTCATTTGAATCAACCAAAGGCTACTAAAAAGGCATTTGTTTATGTCACCAAGCTGATTTAGAGGCTGTTTGTTTGTTTGTTTTTTAATATTTATTGAAACTGTATCTTAGCATAATGGTTGTTTATTGTTTTTATAGACTTACTGTACAGGGCATCTTTTTAGAAATGTAGCAGATAGATTTCTTAAAACAATATGAGCAGCTGGAAATCAAGATTTTGAGGTTCTACTGTATTGCAAAGAATTTACTATTGTAATCATACTTTATATCTTTATGTAAGCTGTATGTATGTATTTATTGATATAGCTGCCCATCTTATGTATCATAAACCTGGGGGCTTACAAGCAATATTAAAGCAATACAAAGCATAAAACCAGCATTAAAAAAACTCTGGTGCCTCAAAGACAACACACCTTCTCATCCAACAGACAACTTTTCTGGGCTTTAGCCAATACACTACTCCAACATGTGTGGGAAAGGTCAAGTCTTCAAGGCTTTTCAGAAGGCCAGGAGGAAAGGGGCATGCTGGATCTCAGAGGAAGGGTGTTCCAAAGGTCAGGTTCCACAACCGAGAAGGCGCATTGCCCAGATACCACTACATGGCAACATTTAATGGAAGGGACTTGCAGCGTCCTATCAGACCTGGTGGAATGGACAGATATCCTCAGGGAGAGGCAGTGCCATAAACAACCTGGTCCTGTGCTGTTCTGTGCTTTAAAGGTGATAGCCAGCACCTTGAATTGCACCTGGAAAAGAAACTGGACGCCAGTGCATCTTGTGCAGCAGCAGTGTAACATGGGCAAACTATGGGGTACCAAAACTGCACTTGCTGCTGCATTCTGGATCAGCTGTAATTTTACACCAACTGGGACCTGCCCCAGAGAAAAGAGGAGAACCACTGCAAAACAGTCCCCCCCATTCCCAACCCCTGGAATTGGTCCAGAAGAATGCCATGGTCAATGGTATTGAACGCCACTAAGAGAACCATATACCACCACCATTCTAAGCCTTCCACAGGTCATCCAGAAGCATCACCACCACTGTTTCAGTGCTGTAACCTGACTTGAATCCTGACTGGAGAAGGGTCCAGATAATCTGCTTCATTCAGGGTCCTCTGAAGCTGATCACCTACCATCTGCTCAACAACCTTCACTAAAAAGGGGAGGTGGAAACCAGATGAAAACTGTCTAACACAGTTGGTCCAAGGATGGCCTATAAAGAGGCCAACCTCTCCTGCAATGACACTTTGATCACAGCTTGGACCCAGCTGCATTCCTTAACCAACCAGGAGGGGCAGGGGTCCAATACACAGGTGACAGAACTCACACTTCCAAGGACCTTGTTCAAATCCTGGGAATTACTGGCTCAAACTCTTCCCAGATGACAGAGCCCAGTCATACTCCAGTCAGTTCCATAGCACCTGCCTCACTGGTGTCCAATTCCAAGCAAAGTTAAATAACTTTATCCAACAGATGCTGAGAAAATTCTTCACATATCCCAACAAGGCTCCATTGGTAGCTCCTTACTCAGAAGGGCTGTGGTCACCCTAATTAGAGCAGCCAGTTATGCCACCCAGAGTTGCTTTGTGTGACCATGGGTGGCTATATAAATGTGATAGATAGATAGATAGATAGATAGATAGATAGATAGATAGATAGACAGACAGACAGACAGACAGACAGACAGACAGACAGACAGACATTTGCAGATGCAATAAGAGCAGAGAAGTAAGCTTGCTTCGCCACTCTTATTAGCACTGGGCAATTCCTAATAAAGGCTCTGACCTGTGTTTGGTCAGCCTCACTCTTTGTCTTTCGCTAGGGATTCTCTAGACATCTTTTGTGTAATTTATCTCCCACAGCCTGCCAGTAAACCAGTGAGCCCTGTGAGATGATCACAGAGAGTCCACACAGGCACAATCCGATCCAGGGGTCCCACTGCATACTCATTCCAAGCTGCAACCTTGGTTGAACTGTGCTCCAGAGCTTCTGGAAGAAAAATCCAAGCTCCTTCTGGAACCCAATAGGGCCCATAAGTCACCTGGGGTGGGCTGATCAAATAGGCCCTACCTCCCTGCAGTGGAGGGTAGGTGCAGACAACTTCAGAGCCAAAAGGGAGTGATCTGTCCATGTCAAGGGACTGATGTTAGCAACCACCAAACCCAGATCACAATAAATGGCTGATAAAATTATTCTATTCTTATTGTTCCTTTTAAATTTGGAAATGGTCTGTAGGTTAAACTGCTTGCATAAACTGTACGTCAGAGGTATTTTCGATATAACAAAATCAAGGGTTCCTCACCCCACCGACCCCACCCCATTCTTCCTCAGAAAACCTCATTGCAAGCCTTCTGTTAGCCTCATCGCTATGGAATTCTCCATATGGTTTGTGGGGTTTCTGTAGTAGCAGATCCTCACTTCCTAGCTACTCTTATTATCAGAGGAGTGCCTTGCCTTAACCGAACCCCATCCAACATGGACTTAAGATTAGTGATCGATCTGGAATCCAGTTAGGTTTTCTGATGACTTCCAAGCTATTTTTTTTTTCCAATGGCTAGGAAAAATGCTTTTTTAGAAAGATATAATAAAGCAAAGAATATGCACACATTCTACCATCTTGTCTCACCAAAACAGCATATGTTCATGATCGAAAGTCAACCATGCATGCCAGTTTCTTTCCAGCCATTAAAAACACTCCTCCCCCCCCCCCCCCGCCCCACTTTAAATCCTACCTTTCCAGAAGGGAGCAGTAAATTCAGAAAAATACTTCTTTGGTATTTTAGTAACATGATGAACAGTTTTGCCTTTTGAACTCTGCACCATCCTATTTTTTTAAAAAGTTAGATTTCAGCTAAAGTAAACATTCAGATAATAATAATAAAAAAGAACACCACACCTGCTCATAAGAAAAATTCACAATTTTATAAGTAAGAAGAGATGTCCTAGAGAGGAGATTTTGATTGTATAATGTGAATGTAATGTTTTCCTGCTTGTCACTGATGAATTCAGTTAATTTGCTTGCTAATCCAGATGCCAGTCTGAATGGTATTCTCACACATATTTTAAATACAATGAATGTTTTCTTCCATTCCATCACCTTTTCCCCTCCCCTACCTTTTGTCATCATATGCATTAGAAAATAATAATTGCATTAGAAGTAAAGTCTGATAATGAAATAATTTTTCCTGTTGTACTTTGGATTAAGGCCTTGATAAACATATCTCCTGTAACCTGCCAGTGTTATTTTAAAACCAAGCAAACATTGAAAGAAAGTTCTAAATGCCATGACTCTGTGAAATTAATGATATAAGAATTCAGATTAAAATCTGATTTAATTGAGCTTTCTTTAAATATCAGTAGTAAAATTGCTCTGCTGCATCTAGAATGGAGGGAGTTGGGAGTAGAGAATTCCCATATGGCCATGCAACAAATATCAAAGTTTAGGTAAAGTTGAATACCTTTCTACTCACATATATAGAAACAACACTTCCTTTACTTCTTGCACCATACTGTACATTTATCACAGGAAAGCTTCACTTGAAATTATTGTACCTTTATATGGCACAAGTCAGCTTATCTCTTGTTTGGATAATTTAGGCAACCAGCTCTCCTTAGGCAGAGATTGAGAAACAAGCATTCTCATAATTCTTCTACTTCATGGAATTCATACCATTTGTCCCATTCCTGGAATAATGTTCCTTTCACTTTTTTTATGAGTTTGGAGCCAAAGTATAGTGGGTAGGAGGTGACTGAATGGATTAAGTACTCCCTGTCTCTCACAACCTCTTCTCAGAGAGGCCTCCCTGCCAGTACTTTATCCTTAAAAGGCAAATACGGGGCTGCCTCAAAGAAGAGCTTTGCCCCTAAACCATGAAAAAGTTTATGCTGTGAATTTGCTAATGTTTGACCAGGGCTTTTAAGCCACTTCTGTGCTATGTCATACAGCGAAACAGTGAGAATTAAGAAACCAAACTGCCTTTCATAATCAATGCAGGTTTTAAGGAACTTCTGGTTTGGTAGAAACATCAGCTTCAAAACATGTCATATAGGAGGTAAGAGAAAAGAATGCTAAAGGCTTTGGAATGGTCTTCACAGTTCCAAGACTCAATGATATTGAAAAAGTGTGGGGAGTTCGCAAACATGCATTACATACAAAGAGACTTCAGAATATTTCTGAGCTATAATAATTCGACAAGGGCAAATGAAGCATTCTGAAATCATGAGCTGAAATACGCTAAGCTAGCTACAGAAAAAACAGTTGGAAGCTCTATTTCTTTCACGGAAACTGTTCTAAGTAGAGACTGAAAGGTTGTCCAAACATCTGCACCCACCATATTCATTGTTTTCATATTTTGGGTCTGTAAACAATTGCACATAAGTTATAAGTATGCATCCAAATATGTATAAATATGTCATGTTTAACTTTGTATCGTGAAGAAGTGTGTATGTGTGTGCCTTCAGATCAATCTTGACTCCTGGTAACTGCCTGGAGAAGTCCCTGAAGTTTCTTCGCAAGGTTTTTCAGAAGTGATTTGCCACTGCCTCCTTCCTAGGGCTGAGAGAGAGTGACTGGCCCAAGGCCACCCAGCTGGCTTTGTGCCTAAGGTGGGGCTAGAATTCACAGTCTCCCAGTTTCTACCCTGATGCCTTAATTACTAGATAAAACTGGCTCATGTAGAAGTTTAGGGATGTTTAACTTTTTGCATACAATTATGTATTTTGTGCCACAGACAGTTTTTATTTTGTCTTATACCATCTTAATGAAGATATGTAACAAATGAAAGTAACATTTTATCATCTGGACAATAATCAACTACAGATAAACCAAATTATGTAATACATGTGTGAATATATCAAATGTGGCAAAATACTTATTTACTGAAAAAAAATCCATGAATTGAATTTCTATTCATAAAGGCCTCCAAGAATAATTTTAAAACAATTTCACCTCGAGGGTACAGGGAATGTAAATATTGAAATAAAAAATGAATGAATGAATGAATAAATAAATAAATAAATAAATCCTAATTTAAGGATTGGTCCATAATGGTTGATGTCCATTCAATGTCCATAATGGTTGATAGAATGACAAACGAAAAAGGTTTACCGCCTCATTACCAAATTTGGCAAATTAGGAATTAATCTTACTGCCTTAAAAAGAAACGGGGGAGAAATCTAAATGTGGAATTATAAATCACAATTTTGGCAGCATCACTAATAAATACTCATGTTTTAGTTCTCCCTCACCCCTCCAAAGCTACATAAGAGCCAAGAAGATAATTTTCAGTGTTGTTTATTTGACATCACTGATAATACGTTGATCAACTAGTAAGGCAGAGCTACTATTACCATATAGACATTATAGTTCAAATGAACTATAATGTCTGTATGGTAGTTCTGGAACATTTGGGAATCTAGAGACCATAGCATGGCTACTAAATATGGGTCAAACATCCAGACAACCAACCACTAGTTCCAACTATAGTTAGCATTTGAATAGCATGCCAAGGGCCAATACAAAACTTAATTTGATTTAATTTACATTACATTAAAATAATTAAATGCAGTTAATGCAATTACTTCCTCTGTATCTAATCATTATTCTGTCCAATATTTGAAAATGTGCACCTTGCAAAACCCCAGTCTTGTGCATTTCTGATTTAAACTGTTGAAATTGACTCAAAAGAGTACTGATACCAATGTCTTAACAAGGAAGGATTATGTTTTATTTTGTCCAAGCCTAACAATACATCTGTACAGCTGAGATTGGATAAAAAAATGGTGGGATTATCCTTTATGTGGGGCTGCATGTGCAATACATCTGGTCTCATAATTTTTAGTAAGCAAGAGGCACATGACGGTGTTACACAACCAAGGAATTTCAATGGAAATCTTGTAAGAAAAGGAAATTGGACTGATGCAACTTCTAAAATATTAAAACGGGCCCCAGATAGAATATGATTTCCCTTGGAATTATGAAATATGCCAGCAAATGGCTCCTGGGAATACACAAGATCCCCATGAATTGAAAGGGAACAGATACGTTGCTTGCAGGCTTTTTTTTTTTTTTCTATTAAACTACTTTGTGTGCTATTAAAAATGTACAGCATTGGCATTTATGATCCATGGCTTATGAATTACTCTAAGGATTCTATTTCGGATGAAAGATATAGAATAAAGCTGAAAACAAACAAATATATCACTGTAGCAGTTCTCCAAGAGATCTAGTAAGTGGTCTTTAATTTTCCATTTGCACCTCAGTGTTCCTTTAAACAATCTTTCAGTGGTTTCCAGATCAGTTTTCTGTTTAAGGAAGTTTATTCAGCAGGTCAATAAGCCTTATGGCTAAATCAAGGATTAAAGAACAACCCCTCCCACCCCAGTTTATGTACAGCAATGTATTTGATGGCATTTGCTATTTATGGTTAAGGATTGGCTGGAATGTGGAGTTGGTTACCAGATTAAATCAAACAGCCAGGAGCACAGAAAATTTGGAAAGCTTGCTTGCTTGCTTGCTTGCTTGCTTGCTTGCTTGCTTTCTTTCTTTCTCTTCCATTAATTTGCTCCCTATAAGGAATATATAGAGAAGTATGTTTCAGCAAGAAGGAAAATTGTCTATGAAACATCAACGGAATAAAACATATGAAAACTGCAAATAACAATTTACTGTAATTTATTGCCACAAACATCCTAAAAATACTGAATATTTCCATGACTTTGCAAATCACTGAAGAAATAATTGTGCAATGAAAGGCAGGAGAAACAGGCACAACTTTCTGCCATCTGATAACTACTGGCAATGCAAGAATTCATCATCATGCATTATAATTTCAATATTGTTTTCTCCCTCAATAAAAAAAAAAGAGTAACACATTCTTTTTTGCCAAAGTAAAGGAGAATGTTTTTAAAAAACAGAGAGCAAACTTTTGGCTAGTATTATTTGTGTAATATGTTAGTAGTACATTTCCCAATGAAGGGTAGAAATTTGTCTCTAAATTTGTTTCAAATTAACCCTTTATTTAAAGAGGCACAATAAATATCTAAGACATTTATATGCCATTGTATGATAAATTGGAGCAATATATTCATTTTTTCCCCATGCTCCATGTATTTATTTGTTTCTATAGGCAATTTATAGAACTCATTACTATGGAACTGTTTTCAGAACTAGACACAAGAAAAAGGTACAGTAAGTGTAAATCTGAATTGAATAACTTTTTTTTTAGTATTAGTCACAGAACATCTGGAAATACAAGTCTAAATCATGTTTTCATGTTGTGATATCATAGAAAAAGTGAAAGATGTGGTAGACATATGGCATTCTTAATGTATTTAGCAAAAGTTCTTTATCACAGCTCTTTTATATACTAAGCAAAACTCCTTTATTTTCATCTGATATGTAACTGATTAGGCAAAGTGGGAACACTTTTAGAAAATGTTCATAAATCTAGCTTAACATACCTACACCCAACTTTACTTTCTCTGACCACAAGCTTTGCTATTTGCATAGTGTGTAACACTTCTGCAGCAACTAAGCTCTTGATGTGACAAGGAAGTGGATCTATCCAGCAATTCCTCGCTGCTTTCAGCCAATAGTACACAGGCTCACTTCTGATTTCAATAACACGATGAGCCAGTATTTACATTGGTAGGCCATATACTGTGCCAGTACTGGCCGAAATGACAGGAAACTCCTGCTTTTTTTTAAAAGATAAAATTGCTTTTGTTTTTCCAGTTAGCATAAATAGGCTTTTGTTTATTGCTTGAAAATTGTATACAGTCTATAAACAACCTTAGTTATTATAAATAAAAGTTTATTTAGCATCTGAAATGCAATGTTACCAAATGAC
Source organism: Liasis olivaceus (assembly GCA_030867105.1). Lineage (NCBI taxonomy): Eukaryota > Metazoa > Chordata > Lepidosauria > Squamata > Pythonidae > Liasis > Liasis olivaceus. The sequence continues at coordinate 62,767,029 of CM061352.1, read as the reverse complement.
CTTCTTGCCTTTGTATGCGTGACACTGATTTTTTACTGTCCAAGGCAGCATCTTCAAATTGCCTTTTCCAGTGGAATCATTCTTCCCAAAAAGCAGCTTAATATAGTAATGTTAAACATTTTAGACAAATGAAAGCATACATATTTCAGTTCTCAATAAGGTTTGGGTTGCAGTCCAAAAGCACTTTAAACTACCTGGATTAAATATAATGCTGAGTCAAAATAAAGGTCAGGAAACTTTGACAAGCAACTACATTTATTTCTTCATTTACTTATTTGGCCTATGTTGTTCTCTCTCCCTCTTCTTTTTTTTCTTCTTGCTCCTTAATAAGCCATATAGATAAATAGATAAATTAATGATAAACTTTCCTTACCAGAGGTATTCCACAAGCCTCAGTCTCATGACCGGATAAAACTTAAGCTAGTATTTAAACTTTTTGTGGTTTGAAAATAATTAATAAATAGTTTATCCAGCTGCTTTTTATAAAACTCCAGCTGATTATTTCTGGAACAATAAAACAAATCATCACAAGGAGGTTTGGATGTGAGCTCTTACCATTTAATACATTTCATAGTTTACTTCAATCTGATATCAGGTCATCTTCAAGGAACATGGCTACATCTTAGGTACAGAATGGCAGTCCAGAATCACTCCCTTGACCAGAAGCAGTACTATATGACATTTGGCAAGTGGTTTCATCTTTCCCTCCTTAAGGTGGCCAGATCCAAATGGCCATGAATCCCAAACATTAAAAAGAACTGCTAGCTGGCACCTTACCCATCTCTTGCTTTTTTCCTCACAGCAGTTATTTTCATGGTGAGAGAAACAAAACAAGTTTTAAAATCTTGACCCAACTGTGGTATGAGGGTATGAAAGAGGATGATGGGGGGGAGGGGATGGTGGTTAAGGCGAGCCCTAAGAGCCACAAAGTGGGATAAAGTGAGAGTTCCCACTCATCAGTGGGAAATTACCTGCTGTAGAACATCAGAGGAAGAACTGAAAGACAATATTTATAGTATTCCCTCAGGAGCAGAAATTGAGCAATGGTTAATTGATTTGACTTCTGAAGCTTCTTAGAAGTGTCATGACTTCATGGGGACATAGAAGATCTCAGCGGCACAATCTTCACGTGTGGAAGAGGACAATAGAGGTCATAGAGAGGCCATCAGTTTGAAGAAGATGAGGTGGTATACAGGTGAAACTCGAAAAATTAGAATATCGTGCAAATGTTCATTTATGTCAGTATGGCAACTCAAAAGGTGAAACCAATATATGAGATAGATGCATTACATGCAAAGCAAGATATGTCAAGCCTTACTTTGGTATAATTGTGATGATTATGGCGTACAGCTTATGAAAACCCCAAATTCACAATCTCAGAAAATTAGAATATTACATGACATCAATAACACAAGGATTGGAAATAGAACAAGATCGGACCTCTGCAAAGTATAAGCATGCATATGTACTCAGTACTTGGTTTGGGCCCCTTTTGCAGCAATGACTGCCGCAATGTGGCGTGGCATGGATGCTATCAGCCTGTGGCACTGCTGAGGTGTTATGGAAGACCAGGATGCTTCAATAGTGGCCTTCAGCTCCGCTGCATTGTTCAGTCTCATGTCCCTCATCTTCCTCTTGGCAATGCCCCATAGATTCTCTATGGAGTTCATGTCAGGCGAGTTTGCTGGCGAATCAAGCACAGTAATCCCATGGTCATTGAACCAGGTTTTGGTACTTTTGGCAGTGTGGGCAGGTGCCAAGTCCTGCTGGAAAATGAAGTCAGCATCCCCTTAAAGCTCGTCTGCAGAAGGAAGAATGAAGTGCTCCAAAATCTCCTGGTAGACGGCTGCGTTGACCCTGGACTTAATGAAGCACAGTGGACCAACACCAGCAGATGACATGGCTCCCCAAATCAACACAGACTGTGGAAACTTCACACTGGACTTCAAGCATCGTGCATTGTGTGCCTCTCCATTCTTCCTCTAGAGTCTGGGTCCTTGGTTCCCAAATGAGATGCAAAAATTGCTCTCATCGGAAAAGAGGACTTTGGACCACTGGGCAACAGATCAGTTCTTTTTTTCTGTAGCCCAGGTAAGACGCTTCTGACGTTTGTTGTTCAGGAGCGGCTTGACAAGAGGAATACGACATTTGAAGCCCATGTCCAGGATCCGTCTGTGTGTGGTAGCTCTTGATGCACTAACTCCGGCCTCAGTCCACTCCTTTTGAAAGTCCCCAACACTTTTGAATGGCCTTTTCCTGACAATCCTCTCCAGGCTGCGGTCATCCCTGCTGCTTGTGCACCTTTTTCTACCACACTTTTCCCTTCCACATAACCTTCTATTGATGTGCTTTGATACAGCACTTTGGGAACATCCAACTTCTTTTGCAATTACCTTTTGGGGCTTTCCCTCCTTATGGAGGGTGTCAGTGATGGTTTTCTGCACAACTGTCAGGTCAGCAGTCTTTCCCATGCTTGTGATTCCTACTGAACCAGCCTGAGAGACCATTGAAAGGCTCAGGAACCCTTTGCAGGTGTTATGGATTCATTAGCTGATTAGAGTGGGACCCTTTGAGCCTAGAATATTGAACCTTTTCACACTATTCTAATTTTCTGAGATTGTGAATTTGGGGTTTTCAAAAGCTGTACGCCATAATCATCACAATTATACCAAAGTAAGGCTTGACATATCTCGCTTTGCATGTAATGCGTCTATCTCATATATTGGTTTCACCTTTTGAGTTGCCATACTGACATAAATGAACATTTGCACGATATTCTAATTTTTCAAGTTTCACCTGTATAACGGCCTTTCCACATAGTCTTTTCCTTTCTTAAAGTGCCTTTATATGGAAATGTTCCCATCTCATTCAGATATACCAGTTCCTGGCTAAGGTTGAGCATTTTCACCTATCATTGAATAGAAATATTTAGAAATACACTATAAGTTACTTGAAGGGGGAAAAAAATCATTCTTTAAATCTTTGTGGTTTTCTCACAGATGCTGGACAGTTCTGTTCAAGTTCTTGATTGCTTCAGTATCCAGAGACAGACTTTCTATTTTCACTGCCAGTACTATTAGAATATGACAGAAGTTAACTCTGATTCTTAGTTATTAATGGTGTAATGGTGCAGGTGCTAAACTGGCACCCAAGAGACCCAGATTCAAGTCCACTTTCAGGCTTCATGGAAGCTCACAAGGTGTCTTGGGTTAGGAACACTCAGCTGAATTATGTATATTGTTATTGTTTGATAAAAGAAAACCAAAAGAAAAGAAGTCCAGTTGCCATGACTCAACCTCCAGATAATTCCACCGGGATGACTGAGAATCTTAATCAAAATAGATTTACTTTGCTTTTGTGAATTTCTACTGTTATTTTCTGCTCTGACTTTCTACTTGATCGTTTAAAACTATCCATAATTCCATCCCACCAAAGGAAGCAAAGTAATCTGCTGTTTATGCTTCCAACTGCATCTTATGCTTCAGAACTATGCTAGTGTCTAATATGTATTTGCACAACATTGTTTACTGACTAATAATGTCTAAGAATTATATAATTTCCCATTCAGAATAAATACAAGAAAAATCTTCCAAACTACTTTACAGGTAATTTACATCTGGAAAAAGCATGAATTTGCTTTTCAAAAACATTCATTTTGGGCATTTTTGCTTTTCTTGTTTTAAATGACTATGATTATTTTTTCCTGTATTCAAGTATGCGGTATTCAAATAACATGTCAGGATATTTAATGAAGGCAGGACATTCCAAGAGATCATTAAAAAGTCAGGAGATGGGAGATTTTTTTTTTAATCCATTCAATCATGTCCAATTCGCAGAGACTGCCTGGACAATTCCCTGCAGTTTTCTTGGCAAGGTTTTTCAGAAGTGGTTTGCCATTGCTTCCTTTCTATGGCTGAGAGAAAGTGACTGGCCCAAGCTGGCTTTGTGCCTAAGTGGAACTAGAATGGTCTCTCAGTTTCTAGCCTGATGCCTTAACCTCTACACCGAACTGGCTTTCAAAAGTCAGGGGATGGAGATAGATGATAGATGATAGATGATAGATGATAGATGATAGATGATAGATGATAGATGATAGATGATAGATGATAGATGATAGGTAGGTAGGTAGGTGGATGGATGGATGGATGGATGAATGAGTAGATAGACATAGACAAAGACATAAACAATAGACATAATCCAGGATGGAGGCAGAGGAAATATTTGGCCTGATTTGAAGTGTACCATTTTCAAGATAATTATATTGGTTAGCTCTAGAAAAATTCCAACCCAATGTTCAAGCTAGATCCAGGGAAAGTCTTTCAGCAGTTGATACCCTTGACAGTGAATTTGTTTGGATCTAAAGACTATGCTAAAAATTCAGTTCATTAATTTGTTTCTTTCACTGCTGTGATTCTGGGCTCAGATTAACCTTTAAAATACCTAAGTGGGTTTAAAGCCTTCTTCCTTATTTATTTGTTTGTTTGTTTGTCAAATTTATATGGCTGCCCATCTAACAAAACAAGTGACTATGGGCGGCATACAACAAGGCAATACACACACACACACGCACACAAAATAATTGTTGTTATTATTATTAAAATCCTTTCAAAACTTTAAAAAACACAAGGCTAAACCAGAACAAGTATTAGTCAAAGGACAGATGTTAACCAGAGTTGAGCCTGGACCATTAACCTGCACTAGGTTCCACAATCTGACTACATACCTCTATACAGACTCTACCAACCTCACAAGGATAACAGAGCAAAACCATCACAGTCAGGGCCAAAACCTTTTCCTACCACCAACATTGCAGCAACACCTTGCTCAGTCTTTAGGATCAGATGTGTGGCGCTGGCAAGCTGACAAGCCCTGGCATCCTTCTGACTCTAAGCCTATATCAAGGAGGAGTTGCAGCTGTGGCCGTAGATGTGGGAAGTCCCACCTGGAGCCAGTGTGCATTCTTGTCAGAGGATCACCACACTGCTGCTATTACTGTCTGTCTCTGTCTGAGCAGCGAGGGGCACATGAGGCCACGTCTGAGACTGTTAAGCCTTTTTTTGCTGTAAAGCCTTTTCTGTGATTTCACACACCTTTGTCAGCAGAGGTGCTTCCATTTGGTAGAATGGAGAGAGTTCAAGATTTTAATAACATTCAAGATTTCAGTCTTCACTTTCGGTGTGTATTTAACCTTTTTAGTTAAGCATACTTATTTCCTGTTTATGCCAGTTATCATTTAAGGTTTTCAAGATAGTTGTTCTTATTGTGGTTTTAAAGCAGTTGCACTGTTGTTAAGCATGGCCATCCACAGAGGAGAAATAGGGGCTAAAAGGCAAAATTTGCATTATGATACCTGTTCCTTTTGTATTTCTGCTGCAACAGTGCAAGTATGTAAAGGTTGGAATCTGTACTGTGATGTCACCATTCACATTTCATCATTTTAATTAACTCATTGCTGTGGATGCCTAATCTTCAAGCTGGTTGGAAAGGTAAAATTCTAAACAAAGAAACAAGCAAACCCAAACCCATAAAATACTATTAAACAAAATAACATTCCCAACAGTAAAAATAGAAAATATATATAGCTGTCCAAGTCCTTCATTTAAAAACAGATCTAATATCCAGATCTTTAAAGACTATTCCTTTTCCATTCCAGAAATCCATTATAGGGAGCAACTTTGGGTAAATCTATATTTGGAAGTACAAAATCTGAGCTGCAGAATTCTACTTATAGTAACATTCAGATGGTTTGAACATTGCAAGGTTTATGGAAAATTTAAAGAGGAACTTACATATTAATAACCTGAATGCATCATTTTACATTCTGTGGTTTCATGATTTTTCAAAGGAAATTATTCACAGAGATATCCATATATTAAATCATCATAAAATATAGATAAAAGTTAACCTAGTCTAACTCCTGTACACGTTGCGTTCCATTCTTCCATATGAAGCAGCGACAGAAATGGAAAGAGCCAGCCAGAAATAATGCAGATAGGCTATGGACAGTTGCAAATCTTTCATATTCTTTTACTATTGCTTCTGATATAACCCACTGTGGAATTTTGCTTTTCTAAGAATGGAGTCCTCGTGGGTGGGGTAATATTCTAATGCTGAAATTAGACTTACATATGTGCTACCACCTGTTGCAAGTTTTCTTTGGCTTTGTAAAGCTTTTCAGCTACATAGGTTGATGGATTCTTCCAAAAGGAAGTGAAAGAAAGATAAAGCTATGTAAGGAAGAAAATCTAGAATCTTTTTTATTAAAGTTATAATAATAAAATGCCATAACAAATACAGTATTTGGAAATTAAAGGGTTGGACATAGAACATCTAGCATGGAGGATAACTACTGAAGAGTCCCAATAAGGACAAAACTGGTCATGTAATGTCTCCTACTGGTCAGTAACTAATATAACATCCCAAGCTACAAGGCCCCCTCCCCCACCTTTAAGGGGATGTGTCTTAAGGATGAGGCCCAGACCAACAGAAAACTGTCTAGTATGAGATCATATAGAAAAAGGGAAAGTGTACTTGTATAGCTTCTCTCTCTCTCTCTCTCTCTCTCATTCTCTCTCTCTTAAGTGAATTGTTTCTAAAACCAGTTGCAAATCCATTTGGATTTTGCCATGATCCCAGTGATATTACTGATAAATGATAGGATTTGAAAGACTTCATAAAGCCTTTGTGAAGGCTTCAAACATTCTGTCCAAGATATTTCCATCTTTTTTAACTTTCTTCTAGGTGCATTCTTTTCCTCTCTTCTTTCTAATGCTTGAAATATTACTATACAATTTTGCAAGATCCCTGGTATTAGCAAGTTTGCCATCACAGCATATCAAGTATTAAAGAATAAGCAAAAGAAAATATATTTTATTAAGCTATTCCATCTCTATGTTGTTAGTATTAACTTAACCCAAGCATAAGTACCTTTCACTGAAATGGTCATGATTTAAGTGCAGATTTCTTGTGCTTAGTTTACATACAAAATGGTAGAAGATTAAATGGATGTCTGTTTGTTTGCTTGCTGGTTTCTCTGTCTTCCCACTTTTCAGTCAAGCCAAGGAGAAATGTCCTGAGGTAAATCTTGGGACTTTTATACATCAGGAAGGAAAGGCAACAAGGGAGGCTGCAAAGTGATGGATAGAAATATAGCTGAAAGAATGTACCCTAATAACAATAGAAACTCAGACTAGAGCAACTGTCCATTCCCATTATTATCTCCAGCAAGATGTGAATAGATTTAAGGAGAGAAATGTTGTTTTCTGGCTTAGATTATAATGCAAACTAAATAAGATTTATGTGAGTGCTGGATAATAACATTCCAGTTCAGAAGACTAGCACATTCTAGAAGCGTATCAAAAGTAATGTCCTAAGATTTATCAGTGCTGTTATTTCAGCAACAACAATACTGTATGCTTGGGAGCTGAGAGAAATGATGGAAAGAAATTCATGCTTTCAAAAATGTAAGATTCTGTTCAAATGATGGGCTGATGACATTCATTTTAAAAGCTGAAATCTTAATTTAAGAACTTTATAACAATTAATATAAGCAAGAGCTAATAATTACATGAAACATTTTTTTCTTGCACTTGGTATGAAAAAAGATATACAATTATATGGAAACTGTTCCCTCTCTCATGACATACAGATATCTAATCTGTGTGTTTCTGAGTTTTGTAAGAACATTACTTATGCAGATACTTATGGGAACTATAACTGTGACAAGATTACAAGGGAGTTGTACCTTTTGCTATCAATTGCTATTTGAGTCTGTATGAGTCACCTTCCTGACAACCTAGTTCCCAAATGGATGTTTGTTATTACCAATAATTTCTAGTCTTTTTCTTGTACTAGGTGGAAGCTCTTTTATAATATGTCAGAGTATATGCTCATTTGGTTATTAATTGTGCACTTGGCAGGTGCTGCAAGTTTTCAGGCACAAATATTTCGGACCACCCAATTCCTAATATTTTAAACTAGGTGTGCCATAGATTGAGCATGAGACTTTATAGATGCAAAAAGTGCATCCTGGATGAGTAAAAAAAAAGGGAAATCCTTTTAGTCAGTGTACTCAAAGCATTGCATATAAAATTGCACCATTTGTTACCTTTCCTCTCCTAATTTCAATGTCTAATAAATTTATTCAAAAATAAAATCTACTTGTTTCTAGCTGAATTACATAATCACCCACTGTATGACTGAATATATTACAGAAAAGTTGTTTTAGAAACAGCTCAACTAATTTAATAAGGGACACAATGAATATGAATGCATCATTGGAAATATTTTAGAAGTGGACTGACAAACAGCACATTCATCTATCTGACCTCCACACCTAAAGTAGATCATAAGTCTATAACTGAGAAAACTACAAGAACAGAGTACCCAAAGTATTTCAACACTGAGCATAAATCCTGAAGAACAATCTGCAATTGGCAATAAGGAATGTTTGTTGCTGTTATGAAGAGAACTGGACTGGACTGGATCATTTTTGCAATTTTGGACCAGCTTTCTTTAACAAAACCCTGTTGTGTTAAGCCATGCAGGTCCTTAATAGACCAGTTAAGCACTTGGTCTAAATTTTTTCTCAGGTTTGGGACAGAGTTAAAGCTGGAATAGTTTTGAACTGAACAGTTCCAAATCCCTCTGGTCTCTCCTTCATGTAATGCTATCATGTCCTCTTTGAAGTTACATTGGTAAAAAATACACAGAACCGTGGATGACAATGGAGAAATGAGAGGGAGGCCTGATGTTAGATATTGTCTTCCAAGTTTAGAGTCCTGCTTCTAACTTTGGATGGAAACAACTGAGACATGAATTCCAGCTTTAATCCATCTGCTTTCAAGTAAAAGAATTCGTGAAATATTCTCTTTACATTCAGGCTTATTACTTATTTATGATTCCTGAGAACAGAAAACATTCACCCACTGTATTACAAGGAATATTTGTTCCTTTAAAGTTTTGCTGTCTTTTTGACAATGTCTGATTTTTGATGTACAATTTCTTCAAATATGTCTCAAAGGTATTCCAATAACAACAATGGCAATAATAATAACAATACTACTATTACTACTACTACTACTACTACTACTACTACTACTACAGCGTTCTCTCTATCTTCAGGAACTTGAAATTGTTACCATCGTATATTTCTTCTGCTAGGTATATTTTCATAATTCATTTGCAATAATCTGAATAATTCATAGTATGAGTTAACTTTGAACACACACACACACACAATGCTCCTGATGATTTCACATCTATTTCAGTACACTGAGTTGCCATGGAGTTGTCAGTGATTATAGCACAGATATATGTAAAAGGCCATACAGTATATGTAGGTTAACACTACAGGAAAAAAAAAAAACTCATTTTCAGTGTGTGTTCTCAACAAGGAAGCCTTTGGATAAGCAAAATACACAGTTAACTAGTATAGATTTTGTCTACATGCTTAACATTAATTCTTATTAACAATGAAGAAGCACCATTTACTTTCTCCTTTAATATTTTTTTTAAACTAGCCTTGTAAAGTTTTGTTCTCCAGCATGTTTTATTTATAAAAAACTGATTTATTTTTTTTTAACCACATTGGAGTCCATTTTCCAAGCAAACTTAACTGTAAATACTGAAGAAAAAAGGTACTACATGGCATTCATGTGTGGCTCAGCTAAAGTTGTAAAACTAATTGGGGAAAAACATAATAATAGTTATGGACAAAATAATTACTTTTGTTCAGCAGAAGATTTAGTGAACTTAAGGCACGAAGTTCTTAATTAATGTTCTACAAATTTGCACTAGAACTAATACAGCTGGCATTATAGGCATCCACATGTATTGTGCTATTGCAACACAAACCCTGCCTGTTATGTTCTTGTGTATGATGTTGCAATGCAAGTATGAAAGAGCAGGGCTTGGCTTGTAAAACCATGATGCCTGTTTCATCATTTTGGCATCATCATAGTTAGGAACAGACACATACAGCTGGTATATCCACTCCTTTATGTGATAAGTGTTCCTGGTCCAAATGCATTCCTTAGCATTTCTATTAATCTCATATAGTTACAGTAGTATTTGCCATCAGTATCACATTATGCCAGGTAACATGAAACTTTTCAGATCCAGAGAATTAACTTGCAAACTCATGCAATAACTTAGGCTTCTCCTTTATTATTGTTAAAAATAAATTACTAAATTCCAAATCTTGTCAGATTATGGAGTTCTTCACCACTGAGAACTCATGCAAGAGTACCGATTGTGCAAGCATTCAGCTGTTTCCTGTTTTAAAATCCTTAAATGTAATTTTTTTGAGGAGAGCAGATATGATCTAGAGATGTCACAAATGCCTGACATCCATAATGCCAAGTACTTTTCAGGATTCATTCAGACAAAAAGTCTGAGTGAATATCTAAGAATTTTTTAGCAAATCATTGCAATATTCCTTGCTTTTACATTTGGATTTTTTGTAGTTCATAGACATCTCCTTTAATCTAGTATAAAGTTGGAATTATTTTTATGTTACCACAATAGACCCTTCTACTGTATGTATGTATGTATGTATGTGTGTGTGTGTGTATGTGTGTGTATATATGTATGTATGTATGGGTATGTATGTATGTATATAATATGTATGGGTATGTATGTATGTATGTATATAATATGTATGGGTATGCTTAAAAAAGTAGGATCATAAGACTAGGGACGCTAGCAAATTCAACCAAAATTTATGTCCCATATTGAAATATATTGTTGAATTATATAAATAAAGTATTATTTTATTAAAGGAAATACATATATTTAAAATAATAAAATACTATCAATACATGGAATGTGTAAATTGCAATAAAAAGGCACTGTGTCCTGTTCTGAGTGCATTCCAGAGCTCATTATGACAAAACTAAAGTAATCAAATATTGCTCCCAACACACACAAAAATATGTTTTATTGAGTGTGGATAGCCTGCTTGGCAGGAATCTGTTGAGAGAGGAAGCCACAATTTCTACCCAGGAGGGGTTACAGCATTCTAACAATGATATAATCCAGAGACATTAGGCAAGGCTCCAAATTCCTGAACAGTTATAAATGACTGTATGCCAAAGATTCTTCCCTTTTTTCCTCTAAGCAAAGATTAACTTCAAGGCTAAAGTCCAAGGGATACTATAGAATTAGAAAATGTTGTAACTACGAAGGTAGTTTGCTTTGTTGTGCATAAGTAAATCTTTAGTACCAAATAAGTAATATACTATTGTTCCTTTATTAGACATTGCTAATGTATGTAATTAATGTTACCTGTCAGTGGAATGGCATCTCTCATTAAAATAGGAAACAGATAATTCCTTGTCCTTCTCCTCCTCCTCTCCCACATGCCCATAATATCTGTTCTATAAATATGGGAAATTATCTTTGTAAGTATGTGGGGCATAAAAGGGAGGAGAGAAGATATAAGTTCATATATGGATGTGCACTAGTTCTTTGAATGTTAATCGCATTAAACATAGCAATGTTTCTAGCACATACATCATTTTGTAACTTGGAATAGTCCAATCAATCACTATACCAACATCAAAAATAAAACAAACTTGGTGAAGTTTCCTAATATCAGCTATCATCTCTAAAAAGCTTTGTGTAGCTTTGTTGCTATTTCAGTACTATAAGATGACACGGGAAAAATCTTTCTAAAATGTTCAGATACATATTCCTTAATTTCCAGATGGACTGAACTAAGAGTTTGCTATTTTCTACCAGTCCTTCATTTAATATGTTCCATAGATGCTCTTTGGGACGCAGATAACAAACACAAAAGTAGTTGAGATTCAGCTAGATCTGAACACAAAATTTCTACCACATTTGTAAGCAGACAAATTGGGTATATGACTTTTCTAGAATTCTCCAGGGCAGAAAGAGCTTTCCCAATAATTTGTCAAGGTCAGGAGACTTTAGCAGTGGCAGTAGCACTTTGTTTACAAAAGCCTAAGATGGAATGATCTTTCATATGTCTTTATTTTAACTTAACTGAACCATGGGAAACCAAAGAAGCAGCAGGCCACTGACAGTCCCCTGAAAGAAGTTAGTGTTCATATACAGATCTATCACTTGGTCATCTCAAACTAAGTGCAAGAACACAGACTTCACCCAGAAGAATTTTGATCAATTTCACTTCTCCCTTGAATAATTTTTTCAAAGATGGATAGAAAACAATCCGTGAATTCATTTCTGACTGAGGCATATTTGGCAAAATATGTGGAATGGAAGATTGTGTTTTGACCTTTTGCAATTTTGCAGCTCTTGCTAAAGGACTTTGCGAGGAGCTTTGTCGATACACACTTCAAAGCAGGACAAAAAGGAAGAGGCTTTTTCTGCTGAGCATTAATTGTCTTGTTTTTTAACTGCTTTTGCACTACAATACATCCTTTCTACATAACCTGCAAAGTATATATATTGCATAGTATGTATCAGAGACCAAATGTTTGCAAAGCAGAGCTGTAGAAAATACTTTTCATGACAGAAAAGGTGCTTAGCTTATGCATTCGATTTGCTATGGCTATTGTTACAGATTGAACGTTCCTCTCTTTTCATTTTTTTTTTTTTAAATCCCTCTAGATAGGGACTATATAAGCTTTATCACTTTCTAAATTGCTATATAACCTGGAAGATTCTGTTCAACAGAATTATTAGATAGCTCAGTTATCAACTATGCCGGACAACAGCAACAACAGTGACAATAACAACAATCATTTTGGATCATTCATATCAACAAAATGTGACTGATACTCTAAAGACTTAGATAGGCAGGGAATATATGGCTACATTTACTCAAAATGTTCCTTTCCCAAGAAAATACAATGTATATTGTTTTTCTCATATCAGATGCAAATGGAAGATTGATAAAGCAAGACTACATTACAGAACTCAGTCCTAAATTACAATAGCATTGAACATAACTCGCAAACATTAATTGTCTATTGCTGCTTGCCTGGCCAAAAAGGAATGTCAGGTAGCCTTGGCAATATTTTCCTGAGGTGAAGCTTCTTAGAATACCAGGCACTTCTTGGAGAAAGTGGGTGAGAATCCAGTAAGTCCAAAGTGATACCTATTGGCCTCCAAATTTATAAAGATTCAATAATCCAATAACATAAATCCATGGAAGGCTTGGATTCTTTTTATCATGATGATTTGTGGAGTATGATATATCAGTGGAAATGATATTTTTAACAAAAACTATATCAAAATACCTTTTAGTAGTAGCTAAAACAGCACAAAGTAAATACATATTTGAGCAATATTTACTTTTGTTAAAATAATAAAATCTTGAAACATTGGAAATTCATATTACAAACAGTATGAAATCACTGGTTTTAAATCCAGTGGAGTAGAACTTTTCTCTCCTCCAGATTCTGTCAACAGCTTATGTAAAATACCATTCAAAATAATTCAAAAAAGAGTTTTAAATGTTTTAGCATATAAGTAATTGCAAATATATTCAATCTATTGTTTGAGTTCTTTGCTTAGAGTTTTCCAGTCCATGACATGTTTATCTTTCTGATATAAGTATTCCAACAGCCTGCTGTATTTTTTTTTTTGTCTGCGCTCAGTCATTACTGACCCTGCAGTGACTGCCTGGACGAATCCTTGCAGTTTTCAAGGCAATTGTTTCGGAAGTGGTTTGCCAGAGCCTCCTTCCTAGAGCAGAGCCCAGCTGGCGAGCGCAGGAGGCGGGATTTCCGTTGCTTTGCGCCCTTTTCGGGCGAGCGCGGTTTCGCGCTTACTGGCAACTGGTCCCGTCTCTCTGTGCAAGGCGCTGCCAGCATTTTTCCTCCCACCGGAGTGAGAGTACCCATTTATCTACTCACGTGAGTTTTCGACCTGTTGGGTTGACAGGAGCTGGGACGGAAACAGGAGCTCACCCTGTTAACGCGAAGGCTGGACTCGAACCGCCGAAGCATCAGCCATTTCTGGCCAGCAACTTTCAGCATCATTAAGCTGCTGCGCCACTGCGTATTTTTTTAGTTTTTAGCTTTAGGTGGTTCAAGCAACTCTGTACTGAGTATGTATGACAAAAGCGCAGAATCCCTGCTTTGTAGCTTCTTTTGCCATACACTTTCTCATCTGATTTGAGTTTATGTTGGTGAGGATAATGGGAAGTATGGCACTGAAACCTTGTCCCCAGGCCTGGGGCTGTACATGTCTGTTGCAGTTATCTCAGTTAACTAAACCCTGAAGCCCAACACTGCCTGTTAGCTCCATTTAGTTATGATGACAAAGAGTAACATTTATTGTCTCTTTTTAACCCCTCTTTCCAATAAGAAGCAAATCTATTGACAGAAACGCCAAAGAAAAATTAAGATGCGAAGGTTTTTTAGCATCAGAAATTCTTAAAGTAACTTTAAAAAAAAGCCAACATATTTTCCATAAAGTAGAAAGTGATTAACGTGCTCCCTTTATGTACAAGTAATGCAGGAAAGCCCACAAACATATACTTCAAGTTAGCCCTCTCAAATATAGAGTCTCGGTACATATTTAGCTGGTAGATGATAAATTTCAGAGCTTTAGTAGTAAAAGATATATATATATAATTAAATGCATTTGGTCGTGAACATGTCTATTAAGCTTGGGATTCTATTTTAGTACAAACATTGGAACATTAGCTTTCCAAGTTGTATAAATGTGGGATTTACATTTTTACTACACTAAGAATTCAATGCTCTTATTATTTTTGATTTAAAAGCAATTCATTTTTTTCCTGAATGTTATAGAAGCACAACGTTTTCCATTATCTTGTTATGAAAGCCTTGGCTGTCTTTTTGAATTCTTATAAACTGTAATATAAAAAATCCCATCTCTTAGGAAAAACATTGGTAGAGAAGAATGTGGAATAAGAAAAGTACATTCTGACCAATTTTTTTCTCATGGAAGGAATGTTGTATCTGCATATGTGTATAAAGCGATGGATTAAATAGTGTTTTGAAGCTGTACATTTACCCCATGACCTGATCCTTCTGAGTTCAAAAGCCATAGACATTATAAGCAGTTAGAAGACCTGCTGAAAGCCACCCATTGTATGTTAATGCTTTTCTTATACCATTTCTTGCTGAAAACTCTATATATTTAAAAAAAAAAAACTGAAGAGAATATAATAGTTCTGTTTGTGACTTTACATGGATTTCTTTTAGACAGTCTTCAGTTCTGTTTATTACTGAATCTGTACCTCAGAGACAAGAAGGACAAATGTGAACAGTGAAATTATGCTGAATATCCGTCCTTCTCCACAATCTCAGTTTGCACATATTTTCTTAGCAGCAAGATATGGAAAATATATTTATTTAGATGTATTTGTATTCAACTTTTCTTCAGTTGCTTGCAAGGCATCCGACAGTAATATATTCATAAAGTATGTAAGAAGCAGCAGTAAAATCATGAACTGTAAAATGCATGCATTCATAAACAATACAGCTATTAAAAAATCATTTAATTAGTCAGATAACTCTGCAAGTTTGCAGCAAGCTTGCAAGTTCACACCACTGAATGGCACCTGATTGGTTGCCCAACTCTGAGTTCATGGAAAACTCTCCTGCAATAAAAGAAAATGTGAAAAAAATTGGCGTAGACTTTTTTTCATGTTAAGTGCCAATATAAGTGTGTTTCATTTTCCAAAACACTAGGGCTACACTTCTGAATAAAGAATTAACTAAATCCATATATATTGTACCACCTTTGTTTGCATGCATTATTGGGGGAATGAATTTGTGTTAGAACTACAAAACCTTAAGTCATAATCGTTTAAATAATGTCATTTTGAATTAACTCAATGTTAGACAATAAAATTTCATTTAAAAAAAAGGAAAGAAACCAAGCACATAAAGGATAATTTGTAACTGATCATGTACAGGGTATGGTCAAAAAAGTCAAAATGGCAGCCATAACAGTGTGATTAACGTCCTGCCGATTTTCCATCTGTGTTGTGTGTCCACACTTGCACACTCAGTGCACATAAAAAAGAGGCAGAGCATTGGTTGCGCCATCATACCTGCCATCTTGACTTTTTTGACCATACTCCTGTGGACACTCCTGTTCATGTACGTGCATGCTATTTCCTAAGCATGTCTTGAATTTATTGCTTTGTGACTGTTAGTATAAAGTTTGTCTCATAAAATAAAATCGCACAGGGGGTCTAAACTACTGATTAAAATTAGAATATTCAAAGCATTTCAATACACACATACAGTACTGTGCAAAAGTTTTAGGCAGGTGTGAAAAAATGCTATAAAGTAAGAATGCTTTCGAAAATATATATCGTAATTGTTTATGTTTATCAATTTACAAAATGCAAAGTGAGTGAACAGAAGAAAAATCTAAATCAAATCAATATTTTGTGTGACTACCGTTTGGCTTCAATTCTTACACTTGCATACTTTGTACACTTGCACAAAGTCAGGGATCTTGTAGGATTAGAGTCAGGTGTATGATTAACCAATTATACCAAGCAGGTGCTAATGATCATCAATTTCATATGTAAGTTGAAACACAGTCATTAACTGAAACAGAAACAGCTGTGTAGGAGGCTTAAACCTGGGTGAGAAACAGCCAAACTCTGCTACTAAGGTGAGGCTGTGGAGGACAGTTTCATGTCACAGGTCATACACCATGGCAAGGCTGAGCACACCACAAGACACAAGTAGTTAGACTGCATCAGCAAGGTCTCTCCCAGGCAAAAATTTCAAAGCAGACTGGGGTGTCAAGACATGCTGTTCAAGCTCTTTTGAAGAAGCACAAAGAAACGGGCAACGCTGAGGACCGTAGACACAGTGGTCGGCCAAGGAAACCTAATGCAGCATATGGAAAACACATCATGCTTACTTCCCTTCAACATCAGGAGATGTCCAGCAGTGCCATCAGCACAGAACTGGCAGAATCCAGTGGGACCCAAGTACACCCATCTACTGTCTGGAGAAGTCTGGCCAGAAGTGGTCTTTATGGAAGAATTGCGCTCAAAAAGCCATACCTCCAACGTGGAAACAAGGCTAAGCGACTCAACTATGCACGAAAACATAGTAACTGGGGTGCATAAAAATGGCAGCAGGTGCTCTGGACTGAAATTTGAGTTCAAATTTGAAATATTCAGCTGTAGCAGGAGGCAGTTTGTTTGCCGAAGGGCTGGAGAGTGGTACAATAATGAGTGTCTGCAGGCAACAGTGAAGCGTGGTGGAGGTTCCTTGCATATTTCTGCAAATGGAGTTGGAGATTTGGTCAGGATCAATGGTGTCCTCAATGCCAAGAAATACAGGCAGATACATATCCATCATGCTATACCATCAGGGAGGCATGTGATTGGCCCCAAATTTATTCTGCAGCAGAACAATGACCCCAAACATACAGCCAATGTCATTAAGAACTATCTTCAACGTACAGGTGAAACTCGAAAAATTAGAATATCGTGCAAATGTTCATTTATGTCAGTATGGCAACTCAAAAGGTGAAACCAATATATGAGGTAGACGCATTACATGCAAAGCGAGATATGTCAAGCCTTACTTTGGTATAATTGTGATGATTATGGCGTACAGCTTATGAAAACCCCAAATTCACAATCTCAGAAAATTAGAATATTACATGACATCAATAACACAAGGATTGGAAATAGAACAATAGAGGGATTAGACCTCTGCAAAGTATAAGCATGCATATGTACTCAGTACTTGGTTTGGGCCCCTTTTGCAGCAATGACTGCCGCAATGCGGGTGGCATGGATGCTATCAGCCTGTGGCACTGCTGAGGTGTTATGGAAGACCAGGATGCTTCAATAGCGGCCTTCAGCTCCGCTGCATTGTTCGGTCTCATGTCCCTCATCTTTCTCTTGGCAATGCCCCATGGATTCTCTATGGGGTTCAGGTCAGGCGAGTTTGCTGGCCAATCAAGCACAGTAATCCCATGGTCATTGAACCAGGTTTTGGTACTTTTGGCAGTGTGGGCAGATGCCACATCCTGCTGGAAAATGAAGTCAGCATCCCCATAAAGCTCGTCTGTAGCCCAGGTAAGACGCTTCTGACGTTGTTTGTTGTTCAGGAGCAGCTTGACAAGAGGAATACAACATTTGAAGCCCATGTCCAGGATCTGTCTGTGTGTGGTGGCTCTTGATGCACTAACTCCAGCCTCAGTCCACTCCTTGTGAAAATCCCCAACACTTTTGAATGGCCTTTTCCTGACAATCCTCTCCAGGCTGTGGTCATCCCTGCTGCTTGTGCACCTTTTTCTACCACACTTTTCCTTTCCACATAACCTTCTAATGATGTGCTTTGATACAGCACTTTGGGAACATCCAACCTCTTTTGCAATTACCTTTTGGGGCTTTCCCTCCTTATGGAGGGTGTCAATGATGCTTTTCTGCACAACTGTCAGCTCAGCAGTCTTTCCCATGCTTGTGATTCCTACTGAACCAGCCTGAGAGACCATTGAAAGGCTCAGGAACCCTTTGCAGGTGTTATGGATTCATTAGCTGATTAGAGTGGGACCCTTTGAGCCTAGAATATTGAACCTTTTCACACTATTCTAATTTTCTGAGATTGTGAATTTGGGGTTTTCATAAGCTGTACGCCATAATCATCACAATTATACCAAAGTAAGGCTTGACATATCTCGCTTTGCTTGTAATGCGTCTATCTCATATATTGGTTTCACCTTTTGAGTTGCCATACTGACATAAATGAACATTTGCACGATATTCTAATCTTTCGAGTTTCACCTGTAAAGAAGAACAAGGAGCCCTGGGAGTGATGGCTTGGCCCCCACAGAGCCCTGATCTCAACATCATCAAGTCTTTATGGGATTACATGAAGAGACAGAAGGATTTGAGGCAGCCTACATCCACAGGTGATCTGTGGTTAGTTCTCCAAGATGTTTGGAATAACCTAACCAATGAGTTCTTTCAAAAACTGTGTGCAAGTGTACCTAGAAGAATTGATGCTATTTTGAAGGCAAAGGGTGGTCACACCAAATATTGATTTGGGTTTTTCTTCTGTTCGCTCACTTTGCATTTTGTAAATTGATAAACATAAACAATTACAATATATATTTTTGAAAGCATTCTTACTTTACAGCATTTTTTCACACCTGCCTAAAACTTTTGCATAGTACTGTACATTCCATGAACCAAGAAGTCTCTCGAAATGAATGTTTGCCCAGTTCTGCTGCTGATTTACTCATAGTGTATATGTCAAGTTCATGGGAGTTTCAAAAGCAACTTCCTATGCTGACTGCCAAGGTGCCTTCTGGGAGAAATAAAGTCCTGCTTGTTCAGTGGCTACATGATGGCCATACATAAGTAAGTCTGACAAATAGACAAATACATACAGTGCTGACTGTTTATGCAGATACAGTGATACTTGCAGTACTGTCTGTCCTATGAAGCAATAAAAAAGTTTCAGAAGATAAATAGATTTCACAGAGGCAGGTCTTCCATTTGGCATCTCTGAAAGCAAAATGGCATGAGCAATATGTAAACCTGAACACAAGAATGGATGCAGTTGTACCAAGTAACTGGCAGATGGGATGTGTCTCAATTGTTACAATGAGATTTACTTATTTCTGAAATGGTAGACATAGGATTATACTACAAAACTCACATGATTAACTCATATTTTTTCAAGATTGATGGTTATTAATAGTGACTATCAAGTATACATTTCTTAAAATGCTTTGTAGCAGTATTTTTCTTAATGGTGCCAATATATTTTCTTTAAAAACTATGCAAGAAGAATGTTTAATAAGGGGTAAAACATTACGCTTTCTGCTCCATGTATGCAGGGGCTCCAATCCTGATTGGATTTATTTGCAATTAAATAAATGAAACCAGAATCTAGAGCATGTTGATCAGCAATTTGCTTAGCATTGTTTAGCAACAAGAAGGACTTTCTCCAGGTCAGTCTGCCTTTTTTTTCTGTTTTATTGTTAACAGAACATCTGATAGAAGCTCAGTATCTTTCTGTAACAGTTGATTAACGTCAACCACATTTCTGAAATTGGCAATAGTGGAATAGAACTTGATTCATTTTGTTTTCCATGGTGTACTGTGGAATAACGACCTCAACCTTAGCTTAATTTCATACAACCTTTGATCTGATTTCTTTACAAAACTCTTTTGCAAGTAATAAATCTAGAATGTTTACAACAGCAATTTGTTTCTCTCCTTGGATGCATGGGGAAAGAGGCAAATGAGGAGTGTCATAAAGTGAAAGAGAAAAAGGGGGAAATGTGAAGTCAGAAAAAAAGGACCTCAAAGAGAAAGAATAGGGATCCATCCCTGGCACCAATTGCCATATTCTTGAGAGATCATTCCCAAGGAAATGTGACTTGAAAGAAAATAAAGAGCTGGGGCTTTTTTAAACAACAAACAAGAACTTTTTAAAAAGACTGGAAACCTTTTATGGACATTTTGCTAAAAGAAGAAAAAAGTGAAATGATGATTTATGGATTTAATTATTGAAAAAGATCAGAATTAAGTAAGAGGCTGGAGGGATTTCCGGATTAGTTAAGAGGCTGGGGAGATGATGGGTTTGTTAATATTTGTTGACAAGAAGGTCGGAAGTCATTATATTTTATAACTTTAGTTTCTTTCTTTCCTTTTTCCCTTTTCTTGCACCTTTCTCTTTCTTTCTTTTCTATATTTTTCTTTAGATTTGACTTCTACTGTATATAAAATTCTTAATGAATATAAAAAGCTTGGGCTTTTTTTTCTATTAGCTTATTAATTTGTAATAACTAACTAATATCCAAATAAGAAAATAAAATAATTTTACAGAGGGATATACATTACACAACAAATAGGCTGGATATATTATTTACATATTGGGCATCCTAATTATTAAACAACTTCTATAACAACATAGTTGATTCATTCAACTTGCTTTTCTAGAACAAAGTTGGGTAGCCTTGGAAGAAGACACTTTGGAAAGCAGCATCACAGTAAGTATAGAAATCAAGAGCAACCAGACCAGGAAGCATGTCCTGGCATTACTCCTGATGTCACTGTAATCTTTTGCATGTTTATCTCTTATTTTCCTTTCATATGTGTACACTTACTTCAGCAACTGCTTTTTGTTTAGGAATATGAAGCCAAGTTTAGTTTGGCCTTGAATTCAAAGTTCTTCTCTTACCAGAACCTGATGGTAGTTTCTATTTATATATATATATATCAATATCATAATCTTGTTCCAGAAAATAAAGATTACAAACCAAATATCTAACACATTAATATATACGGTAATGGAGAAATACTGTATATAATGCTATATCTTCCTGAGGTAAACATTATTATGCAAACTTTGGAATGAGGTAAAATATAGTAAACCATTAAAATTAAAGAATCTAATAAAAATTAAAATTAAGAGGGAAAAGGATGCATCACTTTATGCTGGTCTATGACCATAATAAAGATTTGGTTTGATTTGACATATGACTAAATCTAGTTTACATCTGTATTATTTGCTATGCCTCTTTATAGCTTTGCAAATTATCCTTATTTCTACCATATATGCATACAGATCTAGTCATTGCATCTTGTTTTTTAAACTTCTTGCTTTTATTTTTGAGGTTCTGATCACCTTCCTCAATCCATTACTTCTTTGGTCTTCTTCCTCTTGACTTATTCACTCTTCCTTCATATATTTGTTCTGAGATTCAAACTTCACTCATTCTCATCTCAGCAAACCACCTGGATATATTTCTTTCATACCTATTATGTACTTTTATATTCAATCCAAAACTCATGTAGCACACATTCATCCTTGACCATATATCTTCTTGTTCTACTAGAAATTTTATCAGCAGTAATTTCTTGAATAAACTATTCCCACTGCATACCCACTTGCTTCCATAGAACAGGGCAGAAAGCTGTTCTTATAAGCACGTAATATTTGAGTAAAACTTTCAAAAATTTAAGTCTATTTGCTTTATCATAGTGTTTTTCAAAATTAGAAAAAGAATAAACTTTTTCATTTATATGTTTCTCAATGAAATCTTACAGGAAAAAAAATGACACATCTTTTAGAAAAAAGTCTCATCTTAAGGCACTTTATGAAATTAAACCAGATTGGTTAAAAATGTTCTTCCTTGTCTCCTCAGCCTTCTTACTTCTTAAAAAAAATCAAATCCAAATGTCAAAAGAGAACATATATCAGCTCTTACTACTGCTGTTCATAAATAGATTTCCCTTTTCAACTTGTATTATAAAACCTATAGTTATACCCAAGAGTCATAGCCTCTAAGACTTTTGACATGAGAATATATTTCATAAATATATTATTATGTGTGTATGCATGTATCTTAATTATAGAAACACAGAACATGTTTTGTAATAAGGAATCCTAGATGTAGAATCATATTAACAATCTTGTGAATGTCATCAAAATTTCTGAACTAAATACCCCAGCAACTAGGAACGTGTAATCAATTCATATTGCCTCATTATGTATCATTTATCACATTTTAAGGAACCCTTTTTATTAATTTAAAAGTAGCCTGACATTGATTTAAAAGTCCGGAACAAACTATTCTGTTATTCCAGTTATCACATAAAAATTAATATAAATATTATTTATATTTCTGATGGATAAGTTACAAAATCAGGTAGAATGATTAAAGATCTAAAACTCCGTGGAAGAGGGCAAATTGTATAGCATTCTCCATCTCACCTGAAAGGAACAAGATTACAGGGCAAGTCCTACATTAGATACTTTTCTCTTTAAGTCCTTGCTGACAGTTTCTTCTGTCAGCTTAGGCCATTTTTTTTTACCAATTGTCTACTAATAGGGCTAGGTCTATGATTTATGAAAGGGTATATTTTAATCAGAGATTAATAATTTAATTACAGCCAGTTTGTGTAGTGGTTAAAGCATCAGGCTAGAAACTGGGAGACCGTGAGTTTTAGTCCCACCTAGGCACAAAGCCAGCTGGATGACCTTGGGCCAGTCACTTTCTCTCAGCCCTAGGAAGGAAGCAATGGCAAACCACTTCTGAAAAGCCTTGCCAAGAAAGCTGCAGGGACTTGTCCAAGCAATCTTCAAGAATCAGACATTATTGGATGGATTAAAAAAAAATTAATCAAACATTTAGAAAGCAATACAAATGAATTCATTTCTCAGAATGAAAGTTGTTAATAAAAAAGAGGACCCCATCAGAAAGGTTTTCATGATTTTATTCTGAAATCATGATCAAATCAAATAATCAGATAATTATTTCTGAAATCCTTTGTAAGCATGAAGGGTGGGAAAAAAATGCTTCGGCACTGGTCTTCTAGCCGTAATTTTCCCATATTTATCAGGAAGACAAGGAAGTGGAAATAACCACCTTCAGATACTTTATTAGAACTCAGAAACATCTATCAGTGTTGTATAAACTCTCACTATGTCAAAAATGGTTCTTAAAAGTTACGTGTAGAATGGAAGCTGCTATCCTAGTTTAAGAAATTTCATTAACATATTGCTGAATGTGTTTAGGATTGTGGTATTCTGAACTCAAAATTTTAACTAAGTTTCAGATAAGATTCTATAGCTCAAGCATACTTGTTGCATTTTGTTCAGCTAATATCATTCTCTCTCATACTAAATCCAATGCATACCATTTTGGAAGTTAATGGATACCCATGAAACAACCTGGATAAACAAAAATTTGAAGGATGGATGGATGGATGGATGGATGGATGGATGGATGGATGGATAGATAGATAGATAGATAGATAGATAGATAGATAGATAGATAGATAGTTTTAACACCATTTAACATGGTCAGTGACTTAAAGTCCAAATACACCTAAGCACTTAACATCCGTGACATTCCTAATACTGTTGCCAGAAGCAGTTTCAGTCAGCATACCCTATCTCAGAGTTATAATGGAAGGCTACAGCTCCCTATTCCTGACCTGTAGAATTAGATTAGTTTAATTTAGAGAAAAGGAAGAAAATGAAAATGAAAGGGGAAGACTTTCAGCTTATAGTGACAATACTCTAGGGGAAATTAATATCAGCAGAATGCATGCCATTCTCCCTTCAAAATACTCAGCACAAAAGAAAAATAAAAAGGATCCTTTTCTTACTCTCCAACATCTCCAATTCTTTCATGTATAATTCAGCAATAAATCTTTCCAAGGCCCATAGCTAGATTTAGACTTGAGTCCTTTCAAACAATGAGGGAATATTTCAGAAGAGTGATCTGAAACAGGATACAGTGAATACCTTATTCCAAGCTATCCTCAACAACAGCACTCCAGTTATGGACTAGAGAGACTTGATGATATTTTGTCCTGGATCAGTATTAGTACACCCACTCAGTTTCTGAAATATTTCAAGACTGTTGTTCTGAATATTTCAGGATTATTGTTGTAATTTTAAACTCTATCCCCACAATCATAAACAGAAATGAACAGGTCAGGAAATATACTAGAGAGGGAATTGTACGTTGTATCAACAAACAGATATTCCTGAGCTGTTGCTTTCGTTGGCTGCAGAAATCATGGCTACAGCAATATCTTGTCAAAAAGTTTAATTTATAGATAATGATATCAAGCACAGCTGATACAAGATGTGTTTTAATAGGTCCCTTCAAAAATAGACTGCAAGGCTGCAAGAATGAACTGCTCTTGGATAAACAGATGACAGTACATATTTCCTGCATGTAGCGCTGCATCTACGTTTTCAGGTCCTTGATGAAGGTCAGTGTCTACATGGTTTCATGACTAACACATGGTGTTGGATTTGTTTATACTCCTGAGTTCTTACACGGAAATGACAGAAAATGTCAGTCTCTTTAATTAGTATGCTTTTAACAAAAGGGTAGTGAATTATTTTTACAAATAACAAACCACTGTTTTCATAGTGAGAAGATATTTTTCTTTGTTAAAAATAACATTTTCCTAGGAAGCAATGGTTAAACGTATATCTTAATGTTATAGAAGACAGTGAGCCTTCAAGGATTTTCTTACGTGCTTTTATCATAGTATAGCACCTGGCATATTTTTTAGACATTTTGAAAAAATAAATACTGCTGGTGCTTTCCCAGCAGTAAATAACACACTGATATGCCTTGCTGGCTTTCTGTTTTTCCTTGAAAGAAGAACCATTTTGAATACGGATGAAAATAATAATAATAATAATAATAATAATAATAATAATAATAATAATAATAGAAAAGCTCATATATAACTATTAACAACTATCTCACTGCAGGTATCTAATCAATAATAATACATTAGTCCTTGGCCAACATTACTTTACAAAATGTTACTTTAAAAATACTGTTATTTACTATTTGGCATCAATCTGCATTTCTCCAGGAGGCAGAGACATTAATTCCTTGAACTGGGCTTGATAACACACAAGCAACCAGTTCAGTGCTTTTAGGATTAGTGTCCAATAATACCACTTAACTTTCCCATCAGTAGCTGTATTCTGTACAAACTACAGTTTAAGTGATTGCATTGCGATGGGTAAGTGAATAAATAAACATGACTTTGTCCTATAACAAATGGCAATGGCCACATGGACTGATATACTCACAATCTTCTCTCACCTGAGTCAGTCAGGCCACTTAGTCTAATGGAGGGGCTGGTTGTTCATATTAGTGATACAAATATCATCTGTGTGTCCATAAACACTTGCAAGGACAAATGGCATGAATGATATTCCAGACACTGAATGGATGTGAGGAAATTCTTCATCTAGCTTCTGGACCCTAACATCAGTTTTTAATTAATTCCACCGCTTCATTGGTGCAACTTGCCCATTCAACAGTTTAGAATGGCTTGCTTGAATCTAGTGAATGTAGATAACATGTTGCCTTCTCAAAGAACAAGTGACTTTTTAGCTTCCTTATGTAGAACAAAGTTCCATGAAAAAAATAGCATTTACTTCCCTATTCACTTGCTTACATTCAGAATGTCTGCTAATAATACTTAGCCCCCCTCTTCAGAAGTACAGTATATAGTAAAACTGTTGTGTAAATATAGTAATAGTGAAAAGTGACTGTCCGCTGGAAATGGGTTTCTTAGGAAAAGGAAATAATAATGCTAATACTATGTCATTAGTAATAATGGGAAATCTGCTTTCAGAACTGACTTGCAAACAATTCAGCAGGTAATTTGAGAAAAC
Source organism: Liasis olivaceus (assembly GCA_030867105.1). Classification (NCBI taxonomy): domain Eukaryota; kingdom Metazoa; phylum Chordata; class Lepidosauria; order Squamata; family Pythonidae; genus Liasis; species Liasis olivaceus. Next base: position 62,740,900 of record CM061352.1, on the reverse strand, counting down.
TAATATTTAAAGATAGGTTACTATATTTGAATATTCCAATATAGATACTTTAGAAGGGAATGCATTAGTATTTACCACTAATGCATAGTGTAAGGAACTACTACACCATAAGCATATAGAACAAATAATAGTGGATATACAGCATTGGAGGGTGGTAGATGATAAAACAGAATGCCCATGAGTCTTTATGTGGAAGATGTTCCTTGAATCACAGCAATTAAAGTTAAGGTTATGCCTTACTACTTTCTTCAGTAATATTACTTATCTATGGCTCCTGTATTTGTTGAGAACTTGTTTGAGTGATCTAGCCCAACTTGAGTGGGAACCTGATCTCAACAAAGGATAGGACTGCCAGGGCAGTTCAGTGGTAGGGAGAATAGCCCACTAATAATTAGGATCTTTTGCTTTCCTGTATAGGCCTCTGCTGTTCCAGATACAACCATCACAGCACCATGCTTTTTCCACTTCTTTTCCTTTATTCCTGTCTGCCTCAGCCCAAATGAATAGTGATACTATGTTAGCTGTTCTACATAAATGAATGAGAAGTACCTGGTGCCTCTATTGTCCCACTGTCATTCTTCATTATCTATGTAGTCCCTCACACACCACCCAGGTATGTGAGATGATGGAGTCTGGGCACAGCAGGAAACAATAGAGAAAGAAGGACTGAGGAAAATGAGTGTGCCAGTTTTTCTCCACTTCTAGAGCAGTGTTCCTCAACCTTGTCAGCTTGAAGATGTGTGGACTTCAACTCCCAGAATTCCCCAGCCAGGTATGCTGGCTGGGGAATTCTAGGAGTTGAAGTCCACACATCTTCAAGCTGACAAGGTTGCGGAACACTGCTCTAGAGTACCGACAAGCAATCTCAGCAGCAGCTAGCACTACTAAATAGTCACCCATTTAATAATCTGTGTCTTGTCTCATTTCTGGCAGAAGGCCTGGATGGACTCCAGCAGCAATGGCTGTAGTGGAATGGGAAGACATTAAGGGAAAACCAGCAGATTGCAGAGAGGAAGAAGAGGCTGATGGGTGGCTGTTTCTTTGTGCTACATACAGAACGGACATTTTCAGTCATGTAAAATTCCAGCTGGTGGAGCTTCAAGGAATGAAAAAGAAGCAACATTCACAAAAAACCAGACTAGAGCAACCACATTTAAAGAAGTTTTGAGAACCACCTAAGTATGTATATAAAGTATCATAGCACTTACCAGATGCACTTATGACCAAAGAAGAGATATTGGACCAAAGAAGGTCCAAAGAAGAGATATTGGACCAAAGAAGAGATATTTCTACCTAGAATCTCATCACTTTGCCTACCTAATGCCTTTCTAAGAATATCAGGAGGTGCCTCATTTGGACATGAGGTATGGCTCGAATAGATTTCTGACTTATTAAGATAATTTTTAGGTAGGCATTGTAAGGAGCGAATAGAACACATCTTCAGTGCACATGGATTTGGCCTAGGTTTCCTTGGTTCACTGGCTAAATTAACTAGATGTCCTTTAGACTGAACTAATGACCTAAGAAGAGGTCATTTATTTTTTTATCCAATGATTCTACCATTATCAACCCTATAGGTAGAATTATTTTCTAGAGAGAAAATTTGTTTGGCTAGAGGAATTCAACCCTACCTATGCATTATTAATTCTGCAACTGAGTAGATTAATTTCCAGCTCAGTTACAGTATATTAACTTCCAGCTCAGGGAAACTACAGTTAATACTGGAGTCATAATGTGGCAATTTCCCATAGGAAATTTGGCTCTCTGATTCCTAAGCTCTCCCTGCTCTCTACTGAAGGCAAAGTTCACTGGCTACCGTTTCATATGATTTTTAAAACAGAACGGTTCTTCCCATTCATTCAATTGCCATGGCATTTCACCACATTTCAGCTGAGTGACATTTTCACTTCCTTACTGCAGAACAAAGGAAAACAAACAAACAAACAAATAAATACAACATTGAAGCAATGAAACACAACACTGAAGCAATGTTTCAGTGCTGCTGGTTACTGAATTTTTCATGATCGTGTTGATCATCCAGAGAGAGCATCTGGTTTACTCATGGGCTATAGGGAGCATTGTGGTGATAGCAGCGGTGAACACAAACATGTTTCTGAAAGTTTGGGGGTTGGAACCAATGGCTATAGGGAAGGGGCCAAGTGACACTCGGCTGCATTCTGATGTTAAGGTCAACTTGTGCTGCTTATGCCAACAGACCTGGAGATCAGAAAACCAAATATTGCATGAACCTCATTTGACTCTGCCTAGCAGTATGATCTTATTAAATTTGAGGCTTGAGGTGCTATGGCTGCAGGCATTTCTGCTGGCTCTGAAATAGAAAAGCATACTTTCCAAAAGGAAATGGAAGGATGATTAATTGCCAATTGCAGCAGCAGCCACCAAGAATGTTCTTTGCAACTCTCCACCCTCCGTTTCCTGCTATTGCTTTATGTGACTGATTTGATTTTCCATGCTCCAATGTTTAGGGACAATAGTAAAAATAAATACTTAGGGAACCAATTCAGGGGTCAGAAGATTGAGCAAAGAAATCCCCCCACTTTTTAGGTTCTTTTTTTAAACTGCTTTGAAACAGTTTTTCATTAACATTATTTTCATGATTATATTTATAGCCCATTCCTATAGCACAGTCTACAGAAGAGCAATACTGAATTTAAGTCAGTATTTTGTTGCAATTTCTTGTCACTATTAATCCAAAATTATTATTTTAAGAAGATAAGTTGATGACAATCATAATAATGATGCTATATCTCAATTCTTCATGGAAAGGGAAGGGAAGGGAAGGGAGGGAGGGAGGGAGGGATCCTATATAGATATGATTGGGGAAAACAATCTCATCACAACTTACCATTTAAAATATAGTATGAGAATCTTGTCAGAATCTTGGGCATATTAAAGGACTGATTTACTATTCCACATCCAATAGACATATTTATGGAGGTGAATATGTATAGCTCAGGGTTGAACTCTGGAGTCCTTGGGGTTCTCTGAGCTTGTTTCTAAATTCATTTTAAACCAAGCCAAATCCAAACATGCAAGGGAATTCTTGGAAGTTCGGTATTCAGAAGCAATTAACAGCAATTAACAGACACATAGAGATAAACAGCATCTACATACTATTCAAAAGAAACAAAAGATCAGAAGATCGCCTCACCAGCATTCAATCACCAGCAATCATCTCCAGCAATCATCACCCAGATAAGCAAAGGTCACCACCAGGCACACAATCAAGCAGTCAACATATGCTAACCAATGAACTCCCAGAAGAGCAAAACAGAACCCCCACCCCCACCCCCACCCCCACTGGCAAGGCAGGCCACAGCAGATAAATAGAGAACAAACCTCATCCCATTTTAGCACTGAAGATGTTACCTAGCCAGGTAATGAAATGTTTGCAAGAAAAGAACCAAGCTCAGAGAACCCCAAGGACTCCACAGACATATTTATTCAGGAAAAAATTTCTTGTCAAAAATATTCAATAATAACAGACATTTACATTACCTCTTCTTTCCAAATACTAAGATACATCCAACAGAAATTTTTGTTTAGCTACTTCTGTTAACAAGAAAAAACATATGTTTTTAATTCTATCGTGGGAGGCTAGTAACAATATTTTGTTATTAAGTTATATAAGAAATAAATCATATGTAATTTAGCAACAAATGACTTAGTCCTAATACTATTGGCCAAAGTATTGTGTTCTCTTCATCATGCAGTTCTAATTAAAATGTGTTTGGAGATTAGTAGATTAAGGAATATGAAAAGGAAGCATATGTAATTCCAAATGTAATACTTTCATCCAAATTGGGGAAACACCCAAAAGGAATCAAGTCAAATATTTACTGCTCAGAAGAAGCTGAATGACAGTGTGGTTAAAGGAATATTGGCTGTTGTCCTGACATCAACAATTTCCCACTGAATTCGACACAAACTGGCCATATTTCATCCCTTATATATAATGGAACACTATTATTTTATGCTATAGGACCCTGAAATTTAAGTAAAAATGTAGATAGTTTGGGCGGTTCAATCACTAATCATCTGTTGGATCATTCCATTACATACAGGCAGATAGGTATTCTTATTTCTGGCACACAGCTATAATAACGTAGACAGAGTGAAGCTACCCTCCCTTGTGTTAGCAGACAAGAAATAAAAATAAATGCAGTTGGGTAGCAGTTGATGAGGCCCAGAAATGGTGGGCAGTTTGAGAATTGTTGGATGATCACTAGAGAGCTAATAGAGATTTGATTTTGTTATGCTTTCAGTGATATCACTGGAGCAGGCAGGATCATAAATAAACTCTGTTTTGTTTTTCCCCACCAAATCTCTCTCTTTCTCTCTCTCTCTCCCTCTCCCTCTCTCCTGCCCCCCCCCCCCCAAATCTGTATGTGGAGAGGAAGGGTAACCCAGCTGAACTCCATGGAATGTACTTCTGAGGAGACATGATTAAGATTGCACTGAACACTTAAATAATGTGTTCTTTATTTTACCCCACTGACAAGAGTAGATACTTCCTACCCTTGCCTTACTTATGCTTTTCACTTTTTGTCTGCTAGATGTTTTGGATGCTTAATTCATAATCCCAGCTTCCTTCTCCAGTTTCAGTCAGTAAAACTAGCTAACCAGTTTCATTATTCTCAAATCCTACTCTTTCATGTAATTTAAGTACAGTGGTACCTCAGTTCACGAATGCTTCTGTTCACAAACAATTCGGTTCACAAACAGCTCCAGTTGCAAAATTTTGCCTCCGTTCACGAAGTCCACATTGGGTTACGAACAGGATCCGCGGCCACTTTCCCTCCCGTGACACGTGGTCGCGGCTTCCTGTAGGGAGGGGGACTCTCCCTCCAAGCAGTAACTGCCTCCCCACCCGCCTTCCTGTCCTCCATGCCAGAAGTCGTGTCGAGCAAGGTTAACTTTCTCTCTCTTCATACTGTACTTTGTGTCATATTTTTGCGGTTTAAAAAAACAACAACATATGGTTCAGAACGGATTAACTGTAATTACATTCAACCTTATAGGGAAATTTGATTCGGGACGCGATCAAAAATCGGTTGGCGACCAAATTCGTAGGGGTCAGAATGGATTAACTGTATTTACATTGAACCTTATGGGAAAATTTGATTCCGTTCACGACCAATTCGGTTCGCGACCAGAGTCGCGGAACGAATTAAGTTCGTGAACCGAGGTACCACTGTATATCATTTTTCAATTTCATTCACAAAAGAAACAAGGAGCATTGTGCTCAGGAAATAAAATGTACATGAGGTGTTCCTTATGAAGCTATGGAACTTTTCATGAAGATCTCATTGTACTTGTCTGTACCCCTTTGTAGTTTAAAATATTTATATCCTTCAGCTAGTAGTAGATTTTTACAACATGCATTCAGATTGATCACTGGGTGGTATAAAGCAAATAAAATAGATTCAGGGAGACTGTGGAACTTCATATTATTTCATGTTATTTAGTCCTGTGGACCACCTGAAAGAAATGGGTGTTGATAAATAGCATGTATGCATGTGTATGTGTGTGTGTGTGTAGTGACACTTGAAAAGAATGAATGTGAGCAATTCAGAAATTTATTCATTATTTAATTGAATTTATTAAATTCAACCCAGAGTTGTCACTCAAGGCACAAATGATCAGGAAGGGCAAAGATCTAATATCCTGTCCATTTTCTTGAAAATCACAGACAAATTCTTCCCAGATACAAGGACAAATCCCCTCCTCAGACCTTCCCAATAGAACTGTCCAACCAAAGTCCTACTCCAAACAGATCTGAACAACTTTATTCATCAGATGGCTAGCATATTCCTTATAGGGTCTGACAGATGTTCATTCCTTCTCTGTAAGAATCCAGAGCCACCAGAAGGCATTCTGTGGATGCAGTAAGATGGAAAAATAGCCCTATTTTGCCATCCTTATTGGTGTTGTAGAGGCCCTAATATGGGCAGGTACACATCTTCAACTGGAGTTGTTTTTAATAATCCTTCACTGGCATTCTAAGCATTTCTTCTGATGCTTCATCTCTTGGAGCTCCTTGGAAAATGAAGGGGCCCACTAGGCTTGATGTACAGAAAGGGGCTGTTCTCTGAATCCCTGCATCCAGCCAGGATGACAGACCACTGCAATCTAAAACTCTACCAGGAAATTCTTGCAAGGAAGGGTGACCAGGGTCCTCCATCTCTTACTTGGAGAGGAGAACCTAGTTATTTTCTGTAACCAATACAGTTCCACCAATAAAAACAAACTCTTCACAGTTTCACACTTTTTACAGTTGTGATAGATCATTAATTTCACCAGTGTCCAACTCTTCCAGAGCAATGCCTCAAGCAGCAAGTGAAAAACAAGATCTGGTAAGCATCACAGCAAGCTGGAAGCCATTTCCTTCTATTCACCAGCTGTTCCCAAAAGAAGCAGAGGAGACAATAGGAGGGTGGTATCATCCATTAAGTCCATTTAGGAAGCCACAGTGTTCTCATGAATGCTTTACCACTTGCTGCTAGGTATGACTTGGCTCCTGCTACCCCCACTGCCTTGAACAGTCTTAAATACGTCTGCATTATATTACATTGAATAACATGGATGATGAAAATGGAAGGGCCAATTACACTGTGTCTGTTTTTTGTGAACTATTGGAAGGGTGTGTTACCACTGAGGGTAAGAGAGAGATACTGGGAGACATCAAGGCCTAGTTTTGAATGTCCCTTTCAGAAGCCACTGCAAAAGTAAAACAAAACAAACAGAAAATAAACATCTTTATCTTACACAAACTAAATAGTAGTTGTAATTTATATAACAATATAACCTTCCTCTGCTTCCATTTTTAATCTTGCCTATTTACCAAGCAAACAAATCTAAAGCTTTGATAAATTGCCCCAGAATAAATATTCATCCTTTAAATGGCAAAACATTAATTCCCCAAATGTTTAAACTGAAATTGCAAATCAGATTATCCTTCCCAACTAACTATACTGAACTGGATGTTTTCCTAAAAAACATTTTTCAATGATAGTCATACAAACAAATGTAATTATTTCTTACAGATCCAAAATGTTTGTTACACCCTGTTGGGAACTGTTATGATTTCTTGGAAGAAAACAGTATCAACTGTTAGGATACATTCATGAAAAATGAATAATGGCCTTTGAGTTTCATTACCTCACATGCTGTTCAGCTATACATGAATGATAATTATGAAAAATATTTTATTTTCTCATAGCAAAGGAATCATATATCACATAACTTAGCAATGTCATGAAAGCACAGAGAGAATAGCTTATAGAATATTATAATTAAGTAAATAAGCCTCTAAACTCTAAGCATTTTAGGAAAGGAAACTGATGATTGATTCCATCTGTAATGTTTTGCATTGATTTAACGTTGTAGCCTCAAAGATTCTTACCCTTCAGGTCATATCAGGATTTCTCTGCCAGGAAAATGTATCAGGCCTGGAAAATTGCTATTTCCTCAGCCAATAATATTTTTCCTCTTGAGTCAAATCAGCTTGGAGATAGGTGAGGATTTTCATTAGGGCAATGATCTAAGACAAAAATATGAGGCCATTCCCCCAATACATTGTGGTCTCAATTCTGAGAATCTTCTGTTGCATTTTATCCAAATCCAAAAGTATTAAATGTGATCATGCATTTAATGTTTCACATGGTTTAGCTACCTAACTTTTGATAATTAAAGCCTTGTTATGATTTACTGGATTCTTCAGGAATATACCATTTGGATATCTTGTGCAGGGATTATGGTATTGATCACATCTGGAGAATGCCAGGATGGAAAGCTACCCTAAAACATGATATCTCCACATTTCTGAAAGACTTTCCCCCTTTCCTTTCCTTTCCTTTCCTTTCCTTTCCTTTCCTTTCCTTTCCTTTCCTTTCCTTTCCTTTCCTTTCCTTTCCTTTCCTTTCCTTTCCTTTCCTTTCCTTTCCTTTCCTTTCCACAAATGAGGTATTTGTTCTCAAGAAAGGGTTCCTAGTTGTTTGTGAGCACATTACTTTCCTCCAATAACTCATTCCTGTCAGGACATTTTGCAGAACAGCGGTGTTTAGCCCATTTGCTTTGTTTTGTTTTACCAATAAATATAATTTCTTCTAGATTTGATAGGTACTGATATCAAAGCCTTTGGAGGCCTTGATGAACAATATTACTCAAACATTATGAATTCAGCTAGTTCTATTTCATGGAAATGTCTAAGAATCATTAAATACTTCACTCCTACAAGTTTACACTGACTATTTGAAGAAGTGAATTTTTGTTTGTTCCCTCCCTAAAAGAAAATCTATAAAACTTAGCAGATGGGATGACCTGAACTTTTAAGAGTTTAATTTTTGATTTAAAATTTCCATTGGCAGTGCAGAAGAAACCTTAAAGAAGCACACACATTTTAATGTTGTTGTTTAGTCGTTAAGTCGTGTCCGACTCTTCGTGACCCCATGAACCATATTGCGCCAGGCCTTCCTATCTTTCACTGCCTCCCTGAGTTTGCTCAATTTCATGCTCATTGCTTCAGTGATGCTATCTAGCCATCTCATCCTCTGCCGTCCTCTTCTCCTTTTGCCTTCCATCTTTCCCAGCATCAGGGTCTTTTCCAAAGAGTCCTCTCTTCGCATTAGGTGACCAAAGTATCTGAGCTTGAGCTTCATTATCAATCCTTCCAATGAGCAATCAGAGTTGATTTCCTTTAAGATTGACACATTTTAATAGTTACCAGTAATTTGCCTGTCCTCAGAGGAAAACTTCAAAACATTCAGAGATAAGCTTTCCAAGGTCAATTTCATTTTAAAGGGATAGGTGGTCTCGAGAGCTGGTATGCCTAGACATCAGCATTCTGACAGGAACTGCTGCTAATGTGGCTGAACCTGGCTACCATTTTAATTTACCACAATGCTTTGCAACATCTGCTGGATACTAGTTGGAAAACTGATGTAACTGCCCATTATCAGCAAGTTAGTATACCACTAATGGAAGAAAGTCATTTGCTCAGGCTACTATTTTAACAAGCCAGGGAGCTATGTGGTCTTAGTATAAGTCATCCCAGACCAAGTTCTGAGAATTTCCAGTTGTTTTGTGAAGAGCAGAATGGATAGTCCCTGCATGCTAACTCAAGGAACCCTAGACAAAAGCAGAACTTCTAGGGGACAAGATTTGCTTGCTCTTTGAAATGGGTGAGGTCAGGAAACAGACTCCACTACACTTGCAGTTAGAATTCTGCCAAAGATTTTCTCAAGCACTCTTAACATATTATCCCTATGTTTTAACATTCAACCTTTCCAGTGTATAAAAAACAATAATGGTATACTACCCCTATTTACCCAGATCCAGTCTTCACATACTCATTAAACAAGCCTCAACCTGCATCCCTATTTTAATATTATCCCAGTTATCCCATTAATATCTGCAGCATTATAATTTTTCAACATTTTCACATTTATAGTGTCTGGTTCATTTACATATTCTTCTTTGAACATTAACATTTATAGAATTTATTTCAGTACCACCCTTTGGCATATTACCATCACTCCCATATAGATCTTTAAATACTCTTTCCAGTATTCCCTTACTTAAGTTTTATTCCAAAAGTAATTTCATTACTCTGTTTTTAATTCTATACACTGCTGGACACTCCATGGGTAGCCTTTTTTAGGCACAGCCCAAACAAGTTTTCATTTCCATCAAAATCACTCTGCAATATTCTGCCTCTTAATTTTAATCATTGTTTGATATATTTTACCACATTTCTGCAATAATCTTCATCTCTCTCTCTCTCTCTCTCTCTCTCTCTTTCTCTCTCTCTCTCTCTCTTTCTTTCTTTCTTTCTTTCTTTCTTTCTTTCTTTCTTTCTTTCTTTTCTCTTGTCTTTTTTTTAAGAATCATTCTTGTTATACTTCAACATATGGCATCACTCACTATAGACTTTGAGCATGCATAGATGTGGCAGTTGACAAGTTTTATATTTATATCCATCTAAATCAGGATCACATACATTATTCTTACATAATCCAAGGACTACCTACTTACATGCATATTTTCCTCATCAATAATCTCTGTTACTTTATCAGTCTTTCCTCAAAGTCTTCTCTGTTACTTTCTTTAGCACCATTTACTAGGGCATAGCATGTAACTTTCACCAACTATATATTTCTGCTTTCATGTATACTCATAATAACCTAGATAACCCCAACTGATGTTTTCTATCATCAGTCTAAAGCATTTAGCCCTATTTTCATAACTAAATCTACATCTTCATTTCCATCTCCCTTCATAGGATCAGACCACCATTCACATCTATTGTATGCTCCTAGTTTTACAACACACACATATATAGTTATTCTTTCATTTCATTTCAAATTCATGCTCTTCACTATTTGCTCCTTTTACATTTCAAGTTCTAATTTTCCATATAACATGGCAATCACCAGATGGGCCCAAAGATATTGACCTCCATAGCCCATCATGGCTTTGGTCAACCAACACTTAATATACTGCTTTTCAGTAGGAAAAGGAAATAGTATACTAGGTTACCAGTACACATGTTATGTATAGCATGCAGGATTTCCTGATAAGGACAAGATACTGTTGTAAGCTTCTTTTTTTTTTCCACTACTACTGTCTATCCTAATTTGTGACTATCATATAATGATTTTTAGTAAGAGAAGAAAAGAGTAGACTAGGTTACCAGCCTTAGCCTTAATTATGTCTGTGCACTATATCCTGTTAATGGTAAGGAAAGTAACAGTCAGTTCAAGCACATGTCAGTATGCCTGATTATCAAGAAAGCATGATTACCTTTGTTTGTTTTATCAATATGGAAGAGAAGGAGTTGGTGTGGCGGAAGTCGAGTAAATGTACAGTACAAGTTTTTCTTTTGCATTTGTACTTACAGTATATGAATGTCTGAAGAGGTCTCAAGTCAACAGTAAAGTGACATTGAGCCAGTTGCAACAAACCTGGCATATTTCTAGATTGGCACACGGATAAATAAAGATTAAGCTTCCTTTGAGTTGAGTTCAATTCCAAAGATTTTATAGATACATTGGATTGGTTTACTTGGCAACAATATGGAAATGGTTTGCCATTACATTATATAGGGATGATTTTTCAGCTTCCTGGAGTAAACCATAGGGTTTGGATTTTGCAGTCATCTTCCAAAACCCATACAGACCAGGGAGACTTATCTTAGGTTTTTGAGATCAACCAAACATGGCTAGGTGATAGATAGAAGAAGCATTTGACCAATAAGATATAGGTAATATCTATGAAGGGGATTTGCCTGTATTAATCCCTTAGTTGGGACAAGGGACAAGCTGGGTCTGTGAATAGGAAGAAACAAACAGATGGACTGCAGGTAAGACTTTGCAATCAATTTTTATTCAGACAACTACTATAGCGAGATGTATGGAGGAAAAACTCTAGTTATGTATTAGGGTTGCACAATATAATTTGGAAAGGTGCTTCAGAGTGTGCAGGAGTACAAAAGTAGTACATGTTTGCAATTTTTAAAAGCAATCTCTGCAGCTGTCATGTAATCCCAAGAAAAGTCATGGCCACTTTAAATAATTACACACAGATTCTATGTTTGTGCCGCCATGCATTCTGAAGAATCTTTTTGGAAATGAATCCAAAACATCTATGCATCAGCTACTATAACAAACTCTAGCAATAAAGTTGAAACCAAACTCTGTATATATTTTTCCACAGACATAAAGTTTAATAGGCATCCAAAAACATAAATACAGCCACTTGAATATTTTAAAATATGGTTCTCATAAAAATGTTTTTCATCTCCCTGGCACATCTGAAATTATTTTGGCATAAACAAAAATCTTAGTGATCTATATATAGAAGTTAAAATAGAAGGCTATTAAATGCTATTTGCTGTCAGTAGATCAATGATCTAATAATTACTCTGTTGCAGACCTTCAGAGAAATTGTATTTAAATGCTGCTAATGAACCAACATTCTGGATGGTTTCCAAAGCACACACACAGATACTATTTAGTAAGAACATCCCTTTATACTTCTGTCCAAAAATATCTGTGTGGATTGAACATAGATGGAAAAAGTGATATTCTTCAATAATTCCTTCTGTGCTTTAAATCCTTTGATTTAAAATTATGTTGCATCAGTGATGATGATGAATCCTACTATAAAATAAATTCTTTGTTTCTTTTAAGCATTGTCATTATTGGGCCTGGGTTCATAGGAACTGAAATTTTAGTAATGAGAAATCCCTAGGCATGGGGATGGGAGACCATTTTTATAAATTGGTATTTTCTTTTTATTACCTAAAAAGCTGCTGCAGAAGGTTTTTGGAACTTTTAATTCAAGAAAATTTATCTTGAGATTTTGATGATATGCATACAAATACATCTGTAATCAGTAGATTATTATCTTTTAAAAACATTGCTGATCATACTAAATAAATACTGCTGACCTAGAAGTTTAATGATTTAATTATATTTTTTTTATAAAGCCAATAAATTACATATGTTGAGCTGCAGATTTCACTGTGTTCCACTTTCCTAAAACTGAGATACATTTATTTCTCCGTACCATTGCCATAAAATTATGGCTATGGAAATCCCCACTAAGGGGAAAAAATGTATACATGCCTATTTAACCTGAGCTGCTGCTGTTGCTGCCTCCTCCTCCTCCTCTTTCATTTTTCCATTCAGGAATTAAGCAGGAGTGAAGGAAGTTCTTATGCAGGCCAATCCTACAAGTGAGTCATCAAGGAATGCAATAATAACAACCTCAGCAAAACTGCAAAGATCAGTGAAACTGAAGATTTTGTAGTCGGTAAAACAACTCAGCATGACTGGGAGGAGTGGGAGGCTAGAGGACAGACTGAAAACAAACTTATTTTTTTAAAGAAACAACATATTCCATGAGAAAGAGGTGATTCCTTTGCAGCATTCTTTTTTTTCTTTCTTTTTTTTGCAAAAAGAAGAGGTAAGCATTAAATGGTCCTTGCCTAGAGACTGTTGTTAGCAAAATATTCAAGTGCAACAGCCATAGAAGATGGCCATAAACTCCAACCTAGGATAAATAGGTATTGTACAGAAGAAGTAAAATGACAAGAACAATCTAAAGGGGTGCCAATCGATTGACAGAAACAATCCAAAGTCCTCCAGATTTTTAATAGCAGACCAGGCAGTTTTTGCCCCTTCCTTTGTTGCTGTTGTCATTAAGTTCTCTTTCTTTTGCCCAGCTCCATGCTTCAAATAGGTTCTAATAGGAAACAATGTAAGTAAAACATTTCCATGGCTAGTGAGCTTTCTTCTCTATCCTAAGGCCATGTCCAAAATCTGAATTTAATTTAATTTATTGAATGTATACTATTTAGGTGCTACACAACTCCAGAATGACTCTGGGTAGCTCACAATATGGTGAAGAGAATAAAATATAATACAATTCAAAAAGAAAAAGTCAACAAAAACAAATGGGATAAAGACAACCAAATGACAGAATGGCAAACCCTGCCAACCAGGAGCTCCAACCACCTCAATCCAAGGCCTGGAGAACAGCCAGGTCTTTAATATCCTCCAGTTCTCAGGGTGGGAGCAACCCAAATCTTAGGGTGAACTTCATTCCAGAGGGCAGGCTCTGACCCATTTCTTTCTTCCCAAATGTATCTGTGGCATTTTGTTCTTATGCATTAATATAGTTTTATCATTTTAAAGTATCATACATGGTTAGCCCTCCCCCCTCCACAATTTTATCTTTTCCCATATCCAGTATTACCCTTACATCATCTTATGAAGAAGGCTAAGCTGAGAAAGATTCTCAGCAACTGGTCCATGTTTTCTTAGTGGGGTTAATGTCCAAATAAGCTTTAGTCTGAATCTCCCTAGCTGTCACTCAGTACTCTGGCCAGTGTTCTTAGGATATCTGCTGCTTGGCCTTTATAATTACTTTGCTTCATATTTAGTGCTTTAAACTGCCATGGATCCTATACTTAGCAAAAAGTAAGGTTGACTGAAGAAAAATCCTTCTTAAGCCGATTAGTCAAAGGTAAAAATCTGGAATGCTGTTTTGTAACTGATGAGTTAAAGCTATTAAAACGTTAGTTAGTTAGTTAGTTAGTTAGTTAGTTAATTAATTAATTAGCATTTTACCCGCCTTAATCACTGAAGCAATTCAAGGTGGCATGCAAGAAAGTAAGGGTTAAAAAACAGATGTACAATAATATAGGAAATAGTTACATCAGACCATGTTGCAAAACATCAATACTACAAAAATAGTCTCTGGATGAGGTTACAAAACAGTCTGCCCCAGAGGAAAAGGTTCAGTTATGCACTGAAATCTACCAAATACATTTCCTTTCAACAATCAGCATATTGAATGTTTTGGTATTTTGTAAATATCTTATGGTAGCATTTGGCTTATTGATGTCATTAATTCTAGTATTGGTTCTCCAGTAAGAATCTGTGGGGTAAAGTTTGTTTGAGCAGGCTGAAAACCTGCATCAGAAGTCCTTATGTTTTGCTTATGCATATGAACACTAAACCATCTTCTTCAAGAATGGGATTTTTCCCACAGAGGTGGCAAACCTGACTGACCAGGATTTACATCTCTGTGTTGGACAGCTTCATGGCAAGGGCATCTATGAGCGTATAAGATGAGTTAAATACGCATAACCAGGATATATGGATATTATCATTGAAGGGCTGAGTAGCCCTTAATATTTTCCCTCATGTTTAGTTTGATTTTTTTTAAAAAAAATATGGGAAGAAAAAAACTTTTTAATATGGTAATAAATATGATTTCAAGTTCAGAACTTTAAAATACAACTTGAGGGAACTTAGATTCATATTTTGAGTATATTTATATTAAATACTTTTAGACAGGCTATTGTATATATGTGCTATTTTAATAATATTATTTATTACCCCATCCATATGATTTAAGATTTAAATTTTTGATCCTATTGTAGTGGATTGCAAATACCTCTATCATTGCTAGTTACATAATGCCCTAGGAATGTTACATGCCATTTTGCTTTTCGTTTCATTATTGCTGATTTTATTGTTGCATTTGTGATTGTAAACAGTGGCTGTTATAATTGAGGTACTATAAACATTTACTAAATAAAAATAATACCTTTTGAATTATCCATGTAGTTTTCTTTAGTATTCCAGTCTACAGTATATGCTGCCAGTTATGTTCATGGTCATTAAGGCACTGGCTGTCAAAATTGTGAGGAGTTAATGTATCATCAGTTGATAATAAAATGATCCAACAATTGAGTGGTCTGGAAACACACACATGACTTCAATTAGATGAGGTTCTAATGACCATTTACGGACAGGATGCTGGACTAGACAACAGTGGTTATTAGAACCTCATCTAATTCAAGGGCTAGACATAAATGTTCAATGACCTAAATACTTCACATATGATGAGAAAGGCATGCTTCTTTTAGAACACAGAGTTTTAAAAAATTGCTCACATCTACAAAAATTCCAGTGAAGCAGGAAAGAACCAAACTACATATTTCTATTACAGAATTATAGGACATTTTTTTTAAAAAAATCAAAACTTAAGTCTTCAGTGGATTTTTAAAGAACACAAAATAAATTTACACATAATAAATGTCAGTGTAATCCTCTGTCTCATTTCTTGATACCTAGGAGATCAGATATTTACCTGTCTGCTATTTTGTACCTTGGAAAAGAAGGCCTAAGAATGAACAGCTGAGGTGAAATTCCCTTTCTGTGTGAACACCCCCATTTCCATTTATTGAACTAGTACTAGTAGATGGAAAACCCTGCTACTAAGTAGAGCTAGTGGAGTTCAGTGGATGGTGAGAAACTGACACTTTTTTCATACTGCGAAATAATGATTATTTTATCTTGTTTTGTTTTCATTATATATATTTTGCACATGTTTCAGCAGCTGGCTGCCCTTGGCTGATCTCAAAAAGGTAAACAAGGTTAATCATGGTTAGGACTTGAATAGGGAAGCTCTTGGGAATCGCAGTGCTATAGGCTAGACTGGCAATCAAAACAACCATCCCAGCACAAGCCAATGACAAACCATAATAATGTTGTCAAGTAAACTGCCCGGCATAGATGCACTCATCGGGAGTCTTAAAAAAAAATCTGCTAAGCAGTACTTAAGCCTTCACTTGATAGGTTAGCAAAGCACACAACAGTGAATGCTGACTGTTGTTATACGGCATGATTTCCTAAGTTGGAACATTGTAGCTATATTAAGTGGACCAGTCCTGTATCTGGGCAAAATAATTCTTCATGTTAATTTCTTCAAACAATAAGATTGCACTATCAAGTTGTTAATCTTATCATGGTCTACTGTGCTGGTTTCTTCTCCTTCACCCTCCATTTTAGAAGACAGAGGGAGTGAACACTTCCAGCACTGACTATTATAATATGCTATTTTTCTATCTCTCAAGTTATTGTAATTTCTTTTCTTTTCTTCCTTAAACTGAAAATGATGGTATAGGTGTCAACGAATGAGGGAATATAACTGAATTTTTATAATAAAGTTTCTGTATTACAATTTTTATTCTGTTGAGACAAGGATTTCACTTTGAATTAAGCTTATTCCTAAACACAGTATATGGAATTATGATTATTGGAAGTGCTATTACTTCATATTTTGAAATTAGAAAAAAAAATCAGTTTTAGTGTATTTCACATATCTTTCTTGTAATTCCAAGGAGTTTAAAATTTGCTTTCATTGTCATTAAATAAAATATACTATTATAGGAGTTTAAAAAGCCACATAATAAAATCATCTCCATCAGTCTTTTCAGTCCACTTGATAAGTATAAAAAGGACTTTGTTATACTGAACATTCTGGTACAGCAGTCTAGTTAGATTTTGAGATCTTTTTACACATTCAGGACAAAGATGACCATTGTAAATTGTCAATTTTTTCAAATGCTGCCATTTGAGATATGAAGCTCCAATTGAGCAAATACGGTATCAGCATTTTTAAAAGATAATGATAAGGCAGGAATGACAAAGACTCATTTTGTCAATAAGACCTTGCATTTTTAAAAATTGGCACATAAGATATTTTATCATGCTCCTGTACTGTCTTCAGTCTGATGACCTTCCATTCCATTCTTACTCTGTTTGACAAAGTTCTCCCTGACCTTTAACCATCTAATTCATGCAAGCACAGCAAGAACTTCATTAATGCTCACCAAAACCAGCCAATGAACTTTTACTCACAAATACTGCTCTTTCCCATAATTCTGGGAGAAAAACCTTATGTTGTTTATTTTCAATTTTATTTAAAATCCTAGTCTAGACTTCCTGAAACATAACTTCCTTACATAAGCTAACTGATGTGTTAGTGATAAATATAATTCTCTGTCCAATTTCATCTGCTGATCTATCAAATATTAGATGACAAAGCTTCATTTTGCTAACTTGGATCTTGGTTCCAATCTGAGACACGTATCAGAACCTGAACTTACATTAATTTACTCTGGAATTTGTCTCCAAGGCAATTATTAGTTGCTGTCTAATCTCTGATAAGGACTGAGTGATAGGAAAATACATACATTTAATTAGTGAATAATGCAATTATTTTAATGTTAAATTTTTAAATTGTTTTCATTTTACAGATTTCCTGCCTGGGTAGTAAAGTCACAAAACTGCTTTGGAATGCAGTCATAACCTATGCTGCCTGTGTCACTGATATTTATTTATTTATTGCATTACACTGCATTGTGTTGCATTTATAGCTGTCCACAATCCAAATAATCTCTTGGTGATATCTCAGCTTTATAGATATCAAGAGATGTTGGAGAAATAAAACAGGGAGCAATTTGTTAGAAATGAAGCAACCAGGCAGATCTCCCATAGTATTTGGATGTCTGATGAGAGCCAGTGCAGACTGAAGCATTCTCTTACTGGCTGCAGCTTCTGTAAATTTATTTAGAGCAATTTTTATTTCTTGTCATGAATGTGTAAGTGTGTGTGCACACGTATGTCTGCGTGTGTCTGTTTTAGGCATTAATAATCTCTCTTGCTTGGAAATGGAAAAGGATTTTCTGTATTATGCTGGCTTTACTTTTCATAATAAGTGTAATTGGTATTACATTTGAGAAAGGGGGGTATAAGCAGAGACTCACATCTCATTCCTTTTACCACATAGTTTTCCCAATGATCTTCAGATCTCTTGGTTTCCACAGACATTTGGCACACCCCTTCCTTTGTGTGGAAGTGAGGATGCAGAAGGTAGATGATGTGCCTAGTCATATGTGTGACTGTGCAAACTTATGTTAATGTATTCATGTGTACCCTCCCCCAAAGTGCCACTGAACAACCAATGTAGCCCTTGGAGTGGAAAAAGTAGTGTTACAGCTGTATATCACACACACACACACACACATGTTCTGTAAGATATTGCATAAAAGCATAAGTTGTATTTTTTGAAAAAAACAGGACATCCATTCTTTAGTTTCAGGCAAATACTACACTTTTAGGATTGTTTCTAGGTTTTCCCTTAAAAAAATGTATGAGGTTTCTTCTCTTTTGTTTGTTTTATTCTCCCATGTAGGATTTTATAGCTGCACTACCTTTGCAAATTGGCATTCCTATGAGTTAAATTGGAAGCAGCTAATAAAAGCCAATAAATGGATATTGCAATAGATACAAGCTACTATATTAACTTCTGCAATTGCAATTTTGATAAAGGGCAGATATTCCCATGTAATGAGTTGTTATAAAAGTCACAAAACAACCCAGGATATCTAAGTGTTGTAATACTATGTGGATTGTCCCATAGGATTTATTTTTGGATTGCAACTGATATGTCTATGTGCATGGGGGAGTGGCGGGGCAGATATTGGACTTTTCCATTAGGTAGTAGTACTTGGAGCTGTTGTGTTAAGCTATTTGAGAGTTTATCCACTGTGTTTCCTGCTGAAAATAGAGGACAATCTCCTGGCCAATGTTCAAAAATTGTAACTCTGAAATGTGAAAGGCTAATCAAGAGGGTCCTCAAAATAAAATAAAATAAAAAATTGAAGGATTCAGGTCTTTGGGCAAAACACGTTCTATTGGCTACAAGACAATTTAGGTTATATCCTTGGATTCATTGTGTTTTTATAATTCAAAATATTTAAGTGCTTCTATAAATTTTAAAATGTACGGAGAGCAAGACTGTTAATGGCTATTATCATGCTAGCTGTATATGAAATAGGTAGCATTGCTTTCAATATCAGTTGCTGGGGAATATAGAAATATAAAAAAGAGAACATCATTTTATTCACTGTTCTTGTTTACCAACCTTCCATAAGCATATGCTTAGTCATCTGGAGACAGGATGCTGGATTATACAAGCCTTAACTTTGAAGTTTGCAGAAATATCAGTGTGTGTTTGAAAATATTTTCTGCAAGGAGAAATAATTGTCAGGACATGTAGTATTAATAATAATAGAATGAGAAGGCACTCTGCGAAAGACAGTTTAAGATGCCAGTATTCCAGATGAAATCTTAACATAAGGAACATAATTTAGGACAATGAGCATCTTAATTCAGCCTTAAATATCATATTATTTAGAATACTACAAATATATTGTTAAGGCTACAGTATTATCTCCGGTGTCTGCCATATTGCCAATGAATGATAGAAAAGAAGGAAAAGTAGAAGGATAATAGGAATGCAAAACAAAAATCTTACACAATATGAAAAAATATAATTCAGGGAAAAGTGGCGACTATCTATTTTTAAATATCAGAGAAGAGGTGTTGTAAGCCTGGAGAAGTAAGCAGCAGTTTAAAATCTAGCCAAGTGACATTTAAGGCTAAGAAAAATAATATAAACAGAATTTGGCTCTTAGAACCAAGTTATGGATTACTGCTTTCAGAGATTTAGAGCAGAACTGTATTATTTTCAAGTTCTCCATAGCACTTTAGATTTCCGTAACTAACTAGATACTCTGCTATGGCTTCTCCCTGGATAAACCAAAGTTGGGTGACAGTGAGGGTTGTTTTGCTTTGCTTTTCTGCTGAGGAGGTTAACCAAAAACTGCACTCTTTACTGGCTTTGGTTTCAGACAGGTTTTGCTCTTTTATTGCCTAGAATCCTTGCTATTGAGCATTGCAGACCCCATTAAAACTTCCCAGGCAAGGAAATGCAATTAAGTCAACCCAACTATGTGAAATGCCTGTCTTAGTTATTCTCATGTCACATTTTTATCAGTGCCTTAAAATAGCTTTAACTCCATCACCAAATTATTTGTAGTGGTTTTTTTTTCCCTTCCTCAGATGAATGCATTTGTATAAATTAGCTGTATTTCAATTTTCTTTTATCAAGGACACTGAAGGTATCAATAACGTCTTGCAAGATTATTTATCTTGGTGGTGCCAGCTTGAATCCTATTAAAATGGATAATTCATTATTTTATTTTCATTCATTGCAAAATGTGGGCAACTTAGAATGTTATGCAAAGTATATGTTCCCACTAGTAATGATAAATAATTGTATTATATGAATATCAGAGGGGAATGGGAAACATTAAAAAGGGATCAAACATTTTTCAGTGAAATGCATAGGGTGACAGTCTTACAAGTCCAAATCAAAAGTTATAACAGACTGCAGATTTCAGCAGCTGGAAACAAACAGTCTTTGGCAGGAAAATGAAAGGAAAATAATGGATAAAGCCGAATGTCACCTATGTACAGTATCTTAATGGCTGTTCTGTTTCTTGCAGCATAGCTACTTTTGCCCAAGGTGCTTTGCTATATATGTTTTCACTGGATACAGAGAAAAGCTAGGAAGCTATTTATTACAGAGGATCAGATACCTAGGAAACCATTTATTATGGATGTATTTTTTATCTTTAAAGTGGTGGTGCGAACCTCTTTAAAATAAATGTGTATATGTTTAAACTTCATTAATAATAGCTGCAGAGAAGCAGGTTAAAAACCATGAATAGTTTAATCTATTCTGAATTAAACACCAGATATAGCCAAGATTTTGTTATCCTTAATAGCTAGGTTTAGACCAAGGTAGTATTAAAAAAAAAAAAAAAAAAAAAGTATTGTTTATTTAGAACTTATAGACATTATTCACTTGACAACTCGTAGCTAAATGTGTGAATTGCTATAAGTGGCATGCTATTTGAACTTTAAGACTTACCTCAGGCTAATAGCAGCTGTCCCCTTCATGGATCACTGCCTTGTCGTGGCGAAGGGGCTTGTGTAACTCAGTGAAGCCATGAGCTATACCGTGCAGGGCCACCCAAGACGGACAGGTCATGACAGAGAGTTCAGACAAAATGTGGTCCACTGGAGAAGGAATGGCAACACACTCCAGTATCCTTGCCAAGAAAACCCCATGGACAATGTTAAAAGGCTAAAAGATATGACGCCGGAAGATGAGCCCCTCAGGTCAGAAGGTGTCCAATATGCTACTGGGGAAGAGCGGAGGGCAATTCCAAGTAGCTCCAGAAAGAGTGAAGCGGCTGGGCCAAAGCCGAAAGGACGTTCAGCTGTGGAGGTATCTGGAAGCGAAAAGAAGGTCCGATGCTGTAAAGAACAATATTGTATAGGTACCTGGAATGTAAGATCCATGAACCAAGGCAAGCTGGATGTGGTCAAACATGAGATGACAAGATTGAACGTCGACATCTTGGGAATCAGTGAATTGAAATGGATGGGAATGGGTGAATTTAATTCAGGTGACCACTATATCTACTACTGTGGGCAAGAAACCCTTAGAAGAAATCGAGTTGCACTCATAGTCAATAAGAGAGTGGGAAAGGCAATAATGGGGTACAACCTCAAAAACGACAGAATGATCTCAGTGCGTATCCAAGGAAAACCATTCAACATCACGGTAATCCAAGTCTATGCCCCAACCACTGATGCTGAAGAAGCTGAAGTTGACCGGTTCTATGAAGACCTACAAGACCTTCTAGAACTAGCACCAAAAAAAGATGTCCTTTTCATCATAGGGGATTGGAATGCTAAAGTAGGAAGTCAAGGAGTAATCGGAATAACAGGCAAGTTTGGCCTTGGAGTACAAAATGAAGCAGGGCAAAGGCTAATAGAGTTCTGTCAAGAGAACAAGCTAGTCATAGCAAACACTCTTTTCCAACAACACAAGAGACGACTCTACACATGGACATCACCAGATGGTCAATACCGAAACCAGATTGATTACATACTTTGCAGCCAAAGATGGAGAAGCTCTATACAGACAGCAAAAACAAGACCAGGAGCTGACTGTGGCTCAGATCATGAGCTTCTTACTGCAAAATTTAGGCTTAAATTGAAGAATGTAGGGAAAACCACTAGACCACTCAGGTATGACTTAGATCATATTCCATGTGAGTACACAGTGAAGGTGATGAATAGATTTAGAGGATTAGATTTGGTAGACAGAGTGCCTGAAGAACTATGGACGGAGGTCTGTAACATTGTACAAGAGGCAGCAACTAAAACCATCCCAAAGAAAAAGAAATGCAAGAAAGCAAAATGGCTGTCTGATGAGGCTTTACAAATAGCTGTGGAAAGAAGGAATGCGAAAAGCAAGGGTGAAAGGGAAAGATATAAGCAACTGAATGCAGATTTCCAGAGAATAGCAAGGAGAGATAAGAAGGCCTTCTTAAATGAACAATGCAAAGAAATCAAGGAAAACAATAGAATGGGGAAGACTAGAGATCTCTTCAAGAAAATTGGAGATATCAAAGGAACGTTTAGTGCAAAGATGGGCATGATAAAGGACAAAAAAGGCAGGGACCTAACAGAAGCAGAAGAGATTAAGAAGAGGTGGCAAGAATACACAGAAGAACTATACAAGAAAGATCTTAATGTCCCTGATGTCCATGCTGGTGTGGTCACTGACCCTGAGCCAGACATCCTAGAGAGTGAAGTCAAGTGGGCCTTAGGAAGCATTGCTAACAACAAAGCTAGCAGAGATGAACGATTGGTTCAAAATAGGGAAAGGAGTACGACAAGGCTGTATACTGTCACCCTGCTTATTTAACCTATATGCAGAGTACATCATGAGAAATGCCAGGCTGGAAGAATCACAAGCCGGAATTAAGATTGCAGGGAGAAACATCAATAACCTCAGATATGCAGACGATACCACCCTAATGGCAGAAAGTGAAGAAGAACTAAAGAGGCTCTTGATGAGGGTGAAAGAGGAGAGTGCGAAAGCTGGCTTGAAACTCAACATTAAAAAAACTAAGATCATGGCATCTGGACCCATCAATCCCTGGCAAATAGAAGGGGTAGAAATGGAAGCAGTAACAGACTTCATTTATTTGGGCTCCAAGATCACCGCAGACGGAAACTGCAGCCATGAAATTAAAAGACGCTTGCTCCTTGGGAGGAAAGCTATGGCAAACCTAGATAGCATATTAAAAAGCAGAGACGTCACCTTGCTGACAAAGATCCGCATAGTCAAAGCTATGGTTTTTCCAGTAGTAATGTATGGCTGTGAGAGCTGGACCATAAAGAAGGCTGAATGCCGAAGAATTGATGCCTTTGAACTGTGGTGCTGGAGAAGACTCTGAAGAGTCCCCTGGACTGCTAGGAGGTCAAACCAGTCAATCTTAAAGGAAATCAACTCTGATTGCTCATTGGAAGGATTGATAATGAAGCTCAAGCTCAGATACTTTGGTCACCTAATGCGAAGAGAGGACTCTTTGGAAAAGACCCTGTTGCTGGGAAAGATGGAAGGCAAAAGGAGAAGAGGACGGCAGAGGATGAGATGGCTAGATAGCATCACTGAAGCAATGAGCATGAAATTGAGCAAACTCAGTGAGGCAGTGAAAGATAGGAAGGCCTGGAGCAATATGGTTCATGGGGCACGGAGAGTCGGACACGACTTAACGACTAAACAACAAATAGCAGCTGTAAAATAATACATTGAAGATTATGTCTATTTTAATTAGTAAAAAAGGGAACCATTAGATTTATAACATCCACAATTCTGCTCACAGAAATCTCAAGTTGGCAGATTTCTCAGTTTATTTAAGGTGCCTAATGATAGTGGTGAGTTCATACTACACAGCAATGAAGTTGAGCCAGCTGTATCTGCCTGACTTGTGAAGCCATCTTCCCTATCTTTAGTGGCCTGAAGAAGCTACCAGTTTCAATGGAAGCATCTTTTTTAGATAAATGTATATTTACTCCTGAGAATTCAGTAAATGTTGATAATAAACTATATTATGCAGTGTTTCCAGCTGAAAACCAACTGAAGAGCAGTTCCTTTTATACCACAGTTGAGCCAGAAGTATAAGCTACCCTCTTTCCCAGTGGATATCATTCCCTTAACTTCTGGAATCGGGTACCTTTCTTTTACACAGGCAGTTGTCCCCTCCCCATTCCAGACTTCCTGTATCTGTAGTGCCTTCCTTATCCCACTTTCTTGATTGTCTACCTTCACTCAGTTCTCCTATACACATTTTGCTCTGTCTTCAGCCTGTCCAATACCCAGTGACCCACCTTCATTCAATTCCCATTTTTTCTTCCCTTTCAATCCATGCGAGAACTTGCCTTTTTGAAAATATGTTCTTGCTCTCCCTGAGTTTCTTTCGGGTCATTTGATTCAGCTTTTTGCACTTCTGGCTGCCAAGCCTCTATTTATAGCTGCATTTAGGAGGGAGCAATATTAATTATATATGAATGGCAAATGTCCTTTGGTATCATTATTTTTATGCACATTGGAGACAAGAAATTTATCTTGTCTCCAGTGTGCATATTACCTAGGGTCTATACATTGTATCAGCAGCATTAGTTTCCATTGACCTAGAATTTAAATAAACCCATTAGTAGCTAGCATACTTCCTCTTTTTTAGAGCACTCTTCCATTTTGCAGAACTGCTGTGAGTCAGCCAGATTTTTTTTTTCTTTTAAGTGAAGCTAGTTAGGCACTGAAATGGGAAAATGGTCCCAATTTCTGGGAAAATTATTGCAAAGTATCCTTCCTCACTAAGTATACTTAAACAAGTATCCTGATTTTCAAGGGATTTCAGGGGAAAAATGAATAGAATAACTGCTAAGACCAATGTCCAAAGAAAACTCAAAATAAATCCAAGATAAATAGTCACCAAGTAGCAGGTAACATGTCTTCTGTCTGTCACCCTTTGCTACCTGAAGTAGAGATTTCAAGTTGCCTCATATGAAGGTCAGTACAATCATCCACTAACAATGGAAGACCCATGCTTTTCCTTCTTTTACCTTGAGTTGGACTGAACAGGCCTTCAAAAAGAATAGAGGTAGGTATTACAGAAAAATTCATGTGATTTCAAGATTCTTGTTGACATAATGACAACATTTAAATTTTTAAAACATCTTGCTTCTTGTAAACTGAGAAATTTTACAGATTAAAATTTGACCATATGAGGGTCTGTAGAAGAGGCCATAGCTTGATTTATAGCTATGAAAATTTTCATTCAAAATTGAGGAAGAATGAACTTCAATAGGATAATAGCATTTTAACTTCATATAAACTGACAATTTTTTTTTGTTTTGTTTCTAGTTTGAAAATAAAGAAAATAAAACTAACACTAAATATTTGCGTGCAGTTTGAATGTTTTATTGCAGAAACGTAACCACATGAAAATTGAAATCAGATGCACTTTTGTAAATGGTGTACTTTTAAAAAATATTAGAAAATAAATATGACTACTGTACATTGTTATGGATGATGTAATCCCTGAAAGAAGAAATTGTATCAGTGGAACAGTTAACATTGCACACTCTAGAAACTCACAAAGTGTTACAAAATTACTATTATTTCAATACCTGGAAAAACAGAATAGTATCTGGAGTTATTTCCTTGTCAAGATTAAAAACAAAATAAACAGGATTACAATTATGCAGTTTAAATGTGAAAATCTTTGTTGCTCCCAAGTAGATTGCTGGAAATGGAAGTAATTATCTGTCTACATATCTAAATAAAAATAAGACAACCTGTTATTTAAAAAAAACATATTTGTTTGCACCTACAGTGTATATATGTTGTACTTATGAGGCTCAGTCCTGACAAGACTGAGTAGCTCTGTTTGTTGGGCTTCCTGGTTCGGAGGACATTCCATATTTAGTCTTTAATGGGTTGCACTTCCCTATGCAAGACTAATACACAGCCAAGGGTCCTCTTGGATTCAGAGCTCCTGCTCAAAAAGCAGGTGGCAGCTGTGGTCAAGAAGGTCTTTGTAGAGGTTCATCTGGCGCACCAGTTGCATTTGATCCTGAATCAGGAGTCCCTTCAGATGGTCATTCATGCCATAGTCACCTCTCAATCTGACTACTGTAATGTCGTCTACATGGGCTTCCTTGAACTGGTCCAAAATGCAGGTTGTGGACAGTGATGGGCATGTTACTGTATGTGCATGTGTCCCTGCTGTTTTGCGAGCTGCACTGGTTGCCAATTGACTTCTGGGTATAATATTGAAGGTGTTGGTTATCACCTATGAAACCTTTCATGGCGTAAGGGCTGGTTATTTGAGGGACCGTCTATGTTTCTGTCTGTTTGGTGAGATCAACTACAGTAGGCACCCTCCATTAAGCAGTATTATTTTGCAGAGCCCAGGAAGTGCATTTTCTTGGTGTTGGCTCCTGCCCTGTGGAATATCCTCCTGGAGATCCATATTAATCCCAACCTTTTGATTTTCCACAAATCATTAAAGACCTGATTGTTTTCCAAGCCTTTGGTTAGGATTGTGGTTGAGCCCCTTTAGTTTTAGCTTCTGTCTTCTGGTTGGCTATATTCTTTTTTCTTTGATATATGTTGTTTCTTTTTTATTTTTTAATTGGAAACTGCCCAGACATGCTGTGGAGGCAGGAGGTCTCAAAATGTATGTATGTATGTATGTATGAATGAATGAATGAATGAATGAATGAATGAATTTGTATATTAATGACTTTCATACTGTAGTGTATAATTTGTCAGTGCATATATCAATTCACTTTTTTTTTCATGTTTTAACAGATGATCAGGATAATATAATTGCTGACTGAATTGTACATGGCTGGTCCTAACATTACAAATGTGGTTGGCCTGCAATGAAAAATAGAATCTCAACTAGTGAATAATGACTGAATTCACAGAGTCATTACTTTCTATTGCTAAGCGGAGAAATTATGCTGGTATTAGTCAACTTAAAAAGATGCGAGTTCAACTGACCATTATTGAAGGTAGAGCCTAGATTTTAAACAATATTTCTTACTAAATAATGATGCTCATTTGTTCTTCAGTATGAACCAATTTACCATTCCAGTATCATTAGAGTGTATTATAAAAAGCAAGTGTATAATACGATTATAATATGATTCATTTTCCAATGTTTAGTAAAATATCAAATCATTTTCTTACTTGACATAAACCCAGGTTATATACTTTTTCATTGATTTCTCACTAAAATACATTCCATGACAGAACATGCAGGTCAGAGTTATTTTCTATTTAAAAGATTAAATAGAATTAGCTATCCAAAGATAAATTATATGATATAGTTATATTCTGGGAACAAGACATGCTTGTGCTTGTTTTTTATTCCCTTAATTTTTCTTACATTTGAGTACATAATTATTAAATAAAATAATATTCATCTACATAAAAATTATCTCCACAATGAAGCAACTCCAAAAACTTTTTCGTCTCCCATTAAACAAATTTACCAAAGAAGCAAGTAGACAAAATGTTTCCAGATAATAATTTTACTGTTTATAAGTTGCTAAATTTTTTGGCCCAGATGTAGTAAAGAGGGATTATTAGGCCTTGAAAAAGACAAAAAGTACAGCAAGTACAAACAGATATTTTGAATGCTAACATTAATATTTATGATATTACACTGGTTCCCTTTTTCTCTCTGAAAAGGGCATAGGGTAGTTCTGGGAATTGACAAATTGAAGCAATGGGATCAATGCGAATCTATTGTGTCAACGTGTTGTAAACTTATCTAGAGCAACTTTCCATGGTCTGATGTCCTCCAGATGTGCAAAAAATACAAGCCCCAGAATTCCCAACTATTGTAGCCCTGCAGAATTCTCAAGGCAGTTATTGGAAGATCACCAGTTAGGAAAAGCTTCTCTAGAACATTTTCTGGACATGAGTGATAGCTGTCTTTATGCTCCATATCAGCAAGTGATTCGTATGGAAATTAAGCAGGTTAAACAGTCCTAAAGCTAATTGATACATGGACAACAGGTTGAGGGATTTTCCTGTAGTTGGTAGCATTTGAGTTTCAGCCAAGTCAGTGCCCTAACAGTGTTATATAGTACAGCTATACTATGGCAGCATAGAATTGCTCCATTTCAGTTGCATAATATGGGGATAGCAAGATTGGGGTGCAAAGACTTGTTCCTAGGTGTGGGGCAGAAAGAAAGCATATAAATTAATACAATTTTAGTTATAATGTTATGGCTAGCAAAGCTAATAGCAAAAGGAGCTCAAGCTGGATGTAAGTTGTTGAAAAAAATATTAAAAACACTATTGCAAGCAATTTAAACATATTATATAATATAGGCCCATAAAATAAGTCAATGTGACTACATAGAACATTAGTGAGGATATGAAATCAAAAGAATACACAGAGTACAGGGAAAGATGAACAAGCAACCAAGGAACTCTACCCACAGGTAGCCTAGAATTGTAGAGCTAGACAAGATTGTGTAGGCTGAGCTGACATAAATGAAGAATACTAATTTACTTCTTTAGTTATGTTTAGATTCAAAATGAAGAGAAAAAAGTAAGTACTGTATACCAACTACTCAGTGCAAACACCACAGTACTAATAGATTGCAAATGAAAGGCAGTATACTATTTTGTCTCAGTCTTCTCCAAAGAGAGAATGTGCTCCACCAGGCAATTATAAGAAGCAGGCTGAAATGGTAGGTTTAAAGCTTCAAATTGGTAGAAACGTGATAAGGACATATTCTGAATTAGTTGACTGACCTGCCCTATTTCAATAAACAACCAGGAACATTGGTCTTGGTAGTAACTCTGGAAGGGAGTCACGTACCAGCTGAAGGAGTTGGTGCATAGCTTGTATGGACTTATGGCTGCTGCTTAAACAACAGGTGGTGGTCATGACTGGGGGACTTTGGCTAGCTTCAACTGGTGTACCTATTATGACACTTTATTTATTGATTTATTTATCATATTTATATAGTTGCCCATCTCACACAAAGTGACTCTGGGTGGCGTACAACAATTAAAAAGAATAAAACATAAAAATAATTACCTTTCTGGACAGGATGTTATTTATCTATCTATCTATCTATCTATCTATCTATCTATCTATCTATTTATTTATTATCACATTTATATGGCCACTCATCTCACAAAAAAGTGACTCTGGGCAGCATACAACAAAGTGGCAAAAAACTCATGCTTAAAACTTGGCTGGATTACTATAGTGTGCTCTATATGAGATAGGCTTTGGAGACAACCCAATAGCTACAAATGGACCAGAATATGATGGTGAGATTTCCAGATAATTTCCATAATTATAGGATAACATCTTCCTGATGTCACTGCATTGGTTGTAAAAAGGCTTCAGGACCAAATTCAGAGTACTGGTTATAACTTACAAAGCCCTACATAGCATAGAACTGGGTTACATCAGGAACAACCTACCCAGAATTATGTCCATCCAGTGAGAACATCTTGAAATGACCTGTCCACAGTATCCCTTCTCTCTGAAGCCAGGGGTATATGAATGATACAACATTGTCAGGATGAACTAGATCCTAGAGTAGAAAAGGAATTCACTGTTATTCAGGATGGATGTTTAAATATTATCTTTGATGTATTTTGGAAAATGGATGAAATGCTAGACAACAGAGAGGTGGGGGACAAGAGGAATCTGGAGAACTACAATGTGGTTCTGACATTGATGCCTGAGAGGTTTCTAGAGCAGATTGTAAAACGATTGTTTTGTAAGAATGCTGAAAATAACATAGTAATTATGGAACTGAACTTGGCTTTGTCTACAACAAGATTTGCAGACTAATCTTATTTCATTTTTGAAGCAGGTAATTGCCTTAGTAAATGGTGCAAATTTAGCAAATATTTTTCCCTTAGGAACAAAAATCAAGGTTTGTTAATAATACTTATTTAAAAGAGTTTGGAATAGTGGTTGATTGCAAATTGAATCAGCAGTGTGAGAAGTGGCTGCAAAGAAAGAAAAATGCCATGTTAGCCTGCATCAACAGATATATAGTTTCCAAAGCACAGGAAGTATTAAATTTTATTCATACCCTACCTCATGAACTCAGTGTCCAGTTCCAGACATTGTACTTTAAGAACAATTGAAAGAAACTGGAACAGGTTTTGAGAAGGGTTACAGATTTAATTAGGGGACTGGGAACTAAGCCATAAGGCTATATTGAAGAAACTGGATATGTTTAGCTTTGAGAAGAAAAGACCATGATTCACATAACTTTCAGTGACTGAAGTAGCAGAAGGCTAAGATGTAGTGTCTATCAATTGTATTGGCGGGGTTGGGAGGGGTGGAGGAGAAGGGATATCAAAAAAATGCAAGATGTTAAAAGTGATGCTGTAACATGTAGACACTGTTGGTTTCTACCATCCCAGAATGCAGGACATAAAATAATGGATTTAACTTACAGGAAGACAGACTCTAATAGAAGTCAGAAAAACTTATAAACTGTAAAAGTAGTTTGACAGTGGAACTACTTGACTTGAGAAGTGGACAGGCAGAGGCTGAAAAAAAATTATGATGCATGCTTTAGTTTATATTATAATCTTGAATGAAACAGGTTTATATCCATTGGCCTAAATGGTCCATTTCAACTCCATTATGCAGTGATTTCTTGCATCAAGTGGACAAATGTATTGAACTTGGCTATAGTTGGGCTGCTTGTTAATCTTCCTCTAAGTCTTAGTATAGTGCTAAGATGTTCCCTTCCCCTACTGTGACTTCAAAAGGATACCACTGCAGGCTTGTTAATAGGTTTCCACTTCTTCTGTCACCTACTTAAGAGAAATCCAGGGGGTTTAAAATATGGCATATTAAGTGCTTATTTTTTTTTTCTGAGCATGTAAAAATTAGTACTAGAACCAATAAAAATAATACTAAATATCTCCAGCTTCCTCATATTGTTTCAGAAGGTGTGTCTCAAGTAGAACAGGAAAAAGAGAGTTTTTGTTAAAGGTGAGAAAAAGGTCTTAAAACAATAACTATCCCATTTGTGAAATTATTCATTCTTAATGCTCAGGAAAAGGAGGGCTCAAGCTGAATGTACATCTGGAAGATAAACAGAGTGCATTTTCCTGAAATCTTCTATGAGAATGTATACTTAGCTGCCTCACTTGCTAATTAATTGCTTATAATTGATTTTCTTCCTAAATCTCATTCTCCCCCACTCTATTATTATATTTCAGTAAAGGAGACAAACTACTTTTTCAGTGTTACATTTTAAAAATTGTAAGAGAAAATAAGGTATCAAAATAGCAGTTTAAAAAGTACACACAGAGAAACTTGGCTTCAGTTATATAACTTCAAGAAAATGAAGTAGTTATCCTTGGAGAAAGCTCTCCAATCATGTCCCAGAGTCACTGGGAGTCAGGCGGGATATATATGTAAGAAATTATTATTATTATTATTATTATTATTATTATTATTGTTGTAATAGATTACATTATTAATTATTATTATTATTCTACTATAATTATCTTGTAGTTATAGTAGAATAATAATCTTCTTTACAATTACAATTATCTTATTAATAATTGTAATAATTATCTTGAGATAAGATAATTAGATAAGAATAGTAGAATTATAGAGTTGGAAGGTAGATATGTCATCTAGTCCAATCTCATGGTAAGTGAGGAGCTACTAGAGTATCTTTGACAGATGGTCAACAGCTTTTGTTTGAAGCTGTTCCCCTCTAGGGAAGGAAGACTTCCCACACCATATGGCAGCCTTTTCCAATGGCTGATAACTCATATAGCCAGGAAGTACCTCTTGATATCCAGCCTGAGCCTCCTTTTTTGAAGTTTTAAAAAAGATAAGTCCATTATGTCTTCCCTGTGGCAACTTTTTACATATTTCAAGACTATCATATTTCCCCTCAGTCATCTTTTCTGCTGGTTAAACATTGGCAGATCCTTTAACCATTCCTTACAGACCTGTCATCATCTTGATAGTTGTCCTCTAGACCCTGAAATTTATCACTATCATTTTTGAATATACAGGGCTGGAGACAATACTCCAAACAGGGTCTGACCATGGCAGACTATAGCAGAACAATTATTTCTTGTGAGCTCAACTCTTTGATCCCATTAATGCAGCCTAAGACAATATTTGCCATTTTAGAAGTTGCATCACCCTGCTGGCTCATGTTTAATTGTGTCTGACAAGAACATCCAGATCCTTGTATATAGTAGTGCCAAGCCAGGTTCCCTTCATCCTACACTTGTACATTATATTTTTCCTATCCAAATGAAGATACATTTCTGTTAAATTCCATCCTTGTGATGGAATGTATTTATGAGGAGGAGAGTGATGTGGGAGATCAAGGCTATCAGGAAGGAGGGGGTGCATTCCAACAGGAGAAAGGAGACAAAGGACAACACAATCTGCAGGGGAAGTGTGGGAAGAGTAAGAGGTTCAGGGTAGCCCCTCCCTAGAATCTCCAACTCCCAGGGTATATCCACTAGTTGCTGTAGTATAGATTTAGTTTGGCAAGATTTTGTCTTTAAGGTATAAGCAAATAAAGGAACTATATTCCACTGGACTGTTTCATCATTGTTTTTGTGCTGGGCCTGACAATCCTATTCATTTTCATTCACTGCTCACGCCTACTGGATCTTTTTGAATCTTTTTTCTTTCATCTAAAGTATCCCAGTTTTATCTGCAAATATTATAAATGTCCCCTCAACTCTATCATCCAAGTCATTGATGAAAATACTGAGCAAAACAGGGTCAAGAACAAAATCCTGTGGCACTCTATTCAATACTTCCATCTAAACTGAAATAGAGCCATTAATGAGCATTCTTTGGTGCTATCACTCAGCAGCTTTGAGTCCACCTAACAGAAGTATCATTTATGAATTATCAATATATTCATACAGGTATTAAGGAGAATAGCACAGGGGAACTCTGTCCAAGGCTTTTCTAAAATTCAAGAACAGTGTCTATGCCATTTCCCTGATCTACTAAGGTGTTAACTGTACACTTTCTGGAAGTTACAAGGTATGTAGGGAGAAAGAAAAACTAGTGAACATTATCTCCCTACTCCTTTTAAGGTGCATGTGTTATGCATATTGATCCATAAAGTAATTCAGAATCTAACACATAATATGTTTCAGAAAGACAGTTATTCTTCACACAGAATTTGGACTAGAAGATCTTACCTATGGTATCAATCATTTTTGTTAACAGTATTTAATATCTGTGTTTGTACTGAACTGATTTATTGTGATTTTATAGATGTTTTTAGTTTCATATATTGTAAGCCGCCTAAAGCCATTAGAGTAGGCCATATATGTGCATATAAACAAACACATCCAAAGGCTGATGTGGGTCTTCCGGGCTGTGTGGCCATGTTCTGGAAGTCTTCAACAAAACACATCCAAACATTAAAAAAAGAATCCCTTTTTTCTTGACTCCAGTTCAATTTTTATCGAAGCAGTGGGAAACCCAGAGTAAAAAGCCTAATGAATATTAGATCAAGATTAATGTATTTTTTATATGATCTAGATGGTGTATCCAATTAATTTTTTGTCTTCCTTATACGTACTTGTGTTAATGTCACTGTTGAATGCAACAAGTCTTGTAATTGTATTCAGGACTATAATTCATTTATCTGCTACTCAGCAGACTGTGAAATATATGGTTAGAAAAACAAAGAAAATGCCTCCAAAATGTTGAAATTATTTTGTTGTCTGTAAATATTTGAATTGATTTCTTTGATGTGGACCAAAATATCCAAGTTATTAAATGCTTAGTCACTTTGGTATTTCTTAATTAATTCAAACAAATAGTAATGCAGAAAAACATATTTTTGGATGAAATGAAATTATACCTGGATTTGTAAGCATTGGAATGAGTGTAACATACTTAATAAAAAGATGAACTCTAACTGAAACAATGACTGAATGAAAATACATTGGGGTAATCTATATATGCACTAAATGTTGAATGACATTTATTTGTGGTCCATAAAATAGATGTGTGATTGAGTAAATGGTGATTAAGGTAAAAGGAGCAAATTTTTTTTCATTATTTTATTAAGCTGTGTGGAGAAGATACACAGAGACCAGCAGCTCCCTTTTAGCTAAAGAAAATTTACAGAGAAATATAGCACGTGCCTTATGCCAATAAACGTTTTACTCCTAAACAAAATATTCTTAGTTGCCTGCTGTATCTTCTTGTTGAATCTGCAAGAATAAACTGAAAAGTACATATTGTGCTATGATTTTTAATAAAATGCATATTCAGTCATTACTTAGCTTCCCTTACAGCCACAAGTGAGGTTTTCCATTACCATTTTATATGGAATGGCTGTAAGCCCCACTGAACTGCAAACATAATATTTTGCAAAATTAGGAAGATGGAAAAGAATTATGGAAATGTAATTGTCATTTCTTTAAAAAATGAATGGGTTTGCTTCTGGGGCATCATCATATATTTATTTTGCTGGCATATTCAATAGTTCTTGATCATTTATTGTTGATGTCATATTTAATCAAAAATGAATATTAAAAGACAAGATGTTCTCTTGGGTTTCTACAATGTGTAAAGTCAATGAATTAGGAATTAAGTAGGTCATATTACTTAAGCATTTATTTCATATGGAGTAAGAACAGCAAGTATTTTGCTGGCAGGAACAAATGAAAGGACTAGAGTGATGCAAGTTACTGCTTGCATTGTTACAGTAATGATGTTGATGTTGAAGTCACACCACTTGTCAGGCATTTTTAGAGGTAACTGCAGCATATAAATATAATTTACAGCTTAGAAAGGACTAACTATCAAGGATAGGATGTGTTTATAGGATCAATGTCCTCCACTGAGACGGAAAAAAGAAGAGTCTAGCCACTGTGCCATGCTTAATTACCTCTCAGATGCACTCCACAGTCTAATGCAGCCTGCTGACAGGTCTACAAACATGGCCAAAGACAAGCATTCATAAACTAACATCTGGAGGGCACTGAGCTACATACATCCTACTAAAACAACCAGAAGTTCTATAAGTGGCATTAGCTTAATGTAATTAGAGGAATATCTGGCATTCAACATTTATTTTATTTTATTTATTTAGCATATTTATATAGCTGCACATCTCACAAACATGCGAGTCTGGGCAGTGTGCAAAATGTAAAAACTCCATAGCAATCTAAAAACAATTATAAATAAATAAAATAAATAGATAAGTGGGTAAAATAAACAGATAAACCCAAGAAAACAGGAGAATAAGCATCATTTAATCTCGTACAGTCGCATTGCAGGCTCTCCCTGGGATCCCCAAGGCTGCTGAAAAGGCCATGTTTTAAGGGTCTTCTGGAACACTAACAGAGATGGGGCTAACCTCACCTTGGAGGGAATGATGTTCCAGAGGGTGGGGGCCACAGCAGAAAAGGCATGCTGCCTGGGTCCTGCCAGCTGGAGCTCCTTTGCAGACGGGACCCACAGCATCCCCTCCTGCCTGACCTGGTGGGATAAGTAGATGCAGTTGGGAAGAAGCGGCTCCTCAGATAACCTGGTCCATGCCATGTAGGTCAAGAGGTCAAAAACAGCACTTGAATTGCACCTGGAAGCAAACTGGCAACCAATGCAGCTCGCGGAACAGAGATGTAACATGTATGTATGTGTGCTTTAAAAAAAAAAGTTAACATGGGAGAACAGTAGGCAATCCCAGACCATATGTTGAACTTTCAGCACTAGAACCTGGCCCATAGAGAAAAGATGTATCTCTAGCATTATAGAAGGAAGTTTTCATAGTAATATATTGCACATAACCTGAAATGTGTATGAACAACTTCAGTGCTAGAAAAGCGATGTTAATGTCTTTAAGAATATGTCTGTTCTAAGAATCTAAGAATGTTTTTTCATCCAAATATATAATATTTTAAATTCAGTTCTCTTTTAGTAGTGGCGATAAGCTGCAGCTAATTATATGCAAAGCATAATGAGCTAGAAAATTATATCAGTCAGTTGATGAAAATATCTACTTGTTTGAAAATATACCTTCTCTGATAAATTTGAATAGACAAGTGAAGTGTTTGGTTATCTTGTCATCATCCATGTCAAAAAAAGATAGCTAAACGAATGTAGTTCTTGGCCCAGGCATTTTTTATGACCATTTTGGACAAAAACTCATTTGGATGCATGTCATATGATCCAGGCTGGAATGTATTTATAGAGATGGAGGGAGGGATAGGGATAGGGATAGGGATAGGGATAGGGATAGGGATAGGGATAGGGATAGGGATAGGGATAGGGATAGGGATAGTCGACAAGTGGTTCCTTCCATTTTCTCAAGGTTTCCAAAAAAACCCCCTATTATTATTATTATTATTATTATTATTATTATTATTATTATTGTGGTCACACAGTCAGCCTGATGTTTAGATTGGATTTGGCATTTTTATCCATCTTATCGATAAAGTCCATAATATCAAGTCCTTCCAAAGGACCTGGGATAGGCAGATGTTGTTTGATAGTGTTAAAGGTATCGTCACAGGATGTAAGCTGTTCCAAGTAAAGCTGCCTTTTGCAATTGACTTTTTGTCAATGCCAATGGTGTTCAAGCGGTGCTCCAGATGCTTTGAGAGGCACCTATTACTATTGGTACTGTCTTTGCTTTCCTTTGCTGTAGCTGTTCTACTTCTATTTGCAGGTCTTTATATTTTGTGATTTTCTCCAGTTCTTTCTCTTCTCTTCTGCTGTCTCCAGGTATTGCAATGTCCACTATCTAGACTTTTTTGTCTTTCTTATCAACAGTTGTTAAGTCTGGGCTGTTGTGTGGCAGGTGCTTGTCTGTTTGAATTCTAAAGTCCCAGAACACTTTAGCATCTTCATTTTCTATTACTCTGTTTTGTGGTCTCACTAGGTCTTGCTTGCAGGCAAATGTT
Source organism: Liasis olivaceus (assembly GCA_030867105.1). Classification (NCBI taxonomy): domain Eukaryota; kingdom Metazoa; phylum Chordata; class Lepidosauria; order Squamata; family Pythonidae; genus Liasis; species Liasis olivaceus. The sequence continues at coordinate 62,703,814 of CM061352.1, read as the reverse complement.
ATTTCTTGCAGATATTCCAATGAGCCATTGTTGCTACTTTATCATGCCATTATTGTAATCAGTCTGTGTGATCTTCTTGCAGCAGCTAACTAGGTGGTCCACTGTTTCTTCAGCTTGTTTGAAGAGAAGGGATTGCTGTCTGTTGCTGTCTTCTCAATACTGGTTTTGTATGCATTTGTTCTTAAGGCTTATTACGATTATGTGTGTGTGTGTGTGTGTGTGTGTGTGTGTGTGTAATTTAATATATAATCAACCAACGTCTTAAAATTCAAATGTGAAAATTAACACCTTTTCTGTGTATAACTGCATATATTCCACTAAACTGAAAAATACCATTTCAGGTTGTTGCCACTTTAACACTTTAACTCTCCCCACCCTTCAGACTAAGAAATCTACAATTTTCTGGGGCCAGATTTTCCATCAGACAAAAGGAATGATAGAAAGCCTGTACAATTTTGTACAAAACCAAACAAGATTTGTTATGCTCCTAAAGCCATAAAGTTACGTTTGCCAAAACAAATCAAATTGTAAGTGTATGTGCTCAAACAATGTCCCACTGAGATATTCTAGATAATCTGTCTGATAATAAGTACTGTATGTTTTTTTTTTCCCTATCTTTTTCACTACTCATAGTGGGAGAGATGCAATTTTCTTCAAATTAAATTGCATCATAGGAATAGGGTACGTAAAATATAATGAACTATTGTAGCTTTATTCCAGAGCTGAAAGGTCTCTTGGCTATAATTTTCCCATGTCCCAGTGAGACTGTTATCTCTAAATAAAATACTTAATCGAGATGACATAGGGGTCTTGCAATAGTTTTACTTTTCTGCTTATCTTCCAAAGGCCATGAGATCACATTCCAGCTGTTCAGTATAACAGACTTTGACAAGCTGGTGTGTTGGCAGCAGACTCTTAGAAGCTGAAGACTAAAACAAGACAGTGAAAAGCATGAAGAGAAAGAATCAATTTTACAAAACAACCCTGTGCATTGGTTTTTGTTTTTTTTTAATCTCTATTCTTATACATACTAGGTTGTGCAATGCTTCATATTCAAAAGGGGGAAAAAAGTGCTTCAGGGTTCATGGGGTAAGAATGTAACCTCTGACTGCAGTTCCACAGTATCTTTTTTGCCTTTGAAACCAGAGTGCTACACAGCCCTAACAAATGCAACAAGCCATGGTTTTGAATCTCTTCCTACAAAATATTGATCATGAATAATATAGGCAGAATAATCATAAATAAGACAGACAAGCTTTAGTGGTTAGAATTGTGATAAAATTAAAAACTGTATTCAATTTTTTATTTATTTTAATTTATGAGCCACCCAACTCCAATGGACTCTGAGTGGTGTACACAACTGGAAAATCCATAAAAACAGATAAAGCATCAAACCAAACAGAAAGCCCAGACTGAAACAATCTGATAAACAACACAAATCAAACAAAACTGGGCCCCCAGAAATACAATAATACATTGATAAATCAACCCCAGGCCTGGGACTAAAGCCAGATTTTAAGAGCTTTCTGGAACCCTAGGACAGATGGCATAGTCCTCATCTCTGGGGGGATGCTGTTCCAGAGGGTGGGGGCTGCAACAGAGAAGGCACACTTCCTCTGTCCCAAAAGATGACAATGTTTAATAGAGGGGACCTGGAGTACAGCCACTCTGCCAGAACATACCAGGTGGACAGAAACAATTGGAATGAGAAAAAGTTTGACTGATCTGCACAAATGCCTGCTCTGCAGATGATAAAACTATGTACAACATTGTAAAATGGCATACATTGTGACACCTATATATGCAGATAGTCAGTGTTTCCCAATCTAGATATTTCTAAAATCAAGCCAAAAAATGTCTCCTACGTTTTCAGAGCAAGGGATATGTGAAATTATGTTTCCCCCAGTCGTTCCTTAAATCCAGTTACTTTATGTCAGCCAACACAGAAGTTAAAGGTTAAATTTATTCAGGTTTTCCATTCAGAAGATCCTCTTTATTTGGACTTTATAGAGGGTGGAGACTTAGGTATACCAGCACAAGCTTGTCATAGCGGATATGTATCATTTTGTCAGGCAAATGGGTATTCAAATGGACTCTGAATCCAAAACTGCACTTTGTATTTGCTCTACCTCTGATCCATTTGGTGTAAATAAACACCACTGAAAATAGAGCTTTCCCAGTAGGGAGAAGGAAGGGAAGATAGTGACATGATAGCACCTCCCTACAGAATCTCTTCAGTCCAGTTTATAAATTTGCAATTTTTTATCAGCTTTGCTTTATCTTATGGTAGTTTCCCAGTATGTTGCTTAAAGTGGTAGGTCTTCAAAACTTTGTTTTCCTCCTTATTTTCCATTAGTAATGCACTATTGGAAAAGACAGAGGGAAGAGAAGGGAGAATGAAACTTCAACTCCCCCAGGAACTGCTTTTGATAATCATTCTTTGTCAAAGAGTCTGGCTTCATACAGGCATGCCTGTCTTGTTCCTCTGCCATAAAACGGAGTCAATAAAATGAAACAGTTGCTCCTGATTTAATGTAATATGAGGTCTGATCCTCCAAAATCCCTTGCATTTGTAACAGGCACAATATTATTTTAGTCCTGAGGGAGGCACTAGGATCCTTAAAGAAATATTATATAGGACCACTTGAAGAACTGGCGGCCCTCCAGCACACCCAGCATCCCTCATCATTGGCCAGCTGACTGGGCTAGCTAAGAGTTATAGCTAAGCAACATATGAAGGGCCACAGGATCTTCATCCATGATGCTGGGTCTACATCCATCTTCTATAGATACCAAATTATTATGTTAACAATAAATGTGTGAGAAGATTGTTGTTTTATTTTCTTAGTGTGATGGCAGTTTTAAAATATTGTCATAGTATATGTCTCTAGATCTGTGTCTGTGTCTCTGTATAATTTCTTCAAGTACTTACTTTGCTTTTGGCCTAAGTACAGATGTAGCTATTGTTTTAATTAAGCAATACTGTTTTTGAAACCACTGTTTTGCTGCCTTCTAGGTTTTAGTGATGTAATTCACATTTATGACATGCTTTCAGTATCAGTTACATTCCTGAGGATAAGAGTGAAATGAGTAATTAGGGCCAGGGTAATCTTACTTCTCAGTTGCTTATTGAAATCATAAGGCTCTTAAGAGTTTCCTTTCCACTTTTATCAACAGCTATGATTTACTAAGGGTTTGTTAGGAGAAAAAGGTGTCGATTTTAGAGTTGTGTCACATTCCAGGACAATTATTTCTTTAGAATCGAATTATCCAGTTCTTTCCATTGGCATCAGTCCTGCCATCATAGCCACTGGAATCTGCAATGTATTCTTTTTGGAGTAAACAAATACATGAGAAATAAGAATTATTTCGCTGGAAAAAGAGAACACATTTCACATTGACACCCAACTTACCATAATAATATCTGTGGCAAAAGCTTGGCTGGCCCCACTGCCAGGTATGCTCATTATGTTTCTAGTCCCCATTTGCCAAGACTGCCACCCGGAGAATCATAACAACCAACATGGTAGCCAAACTGTTTCTATTTGCCCAATCTAGCTGTTCCCTATGAAATGATATCTAAGGTCAGCAAAAATGCCTCTTAAAATATATTTGATGGCACCCATCCTTCCCCTGGCTTTCATCCTCTTCAGCAGGTAGCATTTTGATTCTTTCTGCATCCTTTTCTGAATATCTGCATTAAGAATATCTTAGAACTAAGCTCTCGTTTGTAGGAACATATGGACGTTGGCATTATTTTTTATCCAAGGTGATGCTGGAGTCATTCTTTACAATTTCTTGCATTAACAGTGGATTCTTCGGCTTTAAAGTTTATGTAGATTCTGTTACAGTGAATAATACTGGGATTTAGAAGCAAAGTAATGACTCCTTGGTATAAAATTTGAGAGTGAATGATTTTTAAAAAAATTCTCTGATGGGCTACATGAAAACCTATCCTTTTTCTCTGTTTTAGTTTCATTGAGAGCACTGCAATAGGTTGCTTCACTTTTTCTAATATTGCTTAGAAAAGAAAAACCAATGCTGAAAAAAATCAGCATTGGTTTTAAACTCCATAAATAACTAAAGTTTATTTTAGTCTGTGATTTTTAATGTGAAATAATTAAAATTAATTATTAAAATGGTTTTAATGTTTTTAAATGTTTTTAAATATCCTTATCTATTAACATACTTGCTTAACATGTGGAGATTTCATATGCAACTTTTGTTAACATGCATTTAAACATACATTTCTCTCTTATCTTCTTTATATAGTTTTTCCCATATATATTTATTGCATCAGGAATTTGCGGAATGCAAATTCTTATGTATCATTAATTTTTAAAAATGTGGAAAGCATTAATGAGTGATATTGCCTCTTTAAAATTTATATTTTTAATACAAAGGAAAAAGTGGCTTGATAAAACCAATTTCAAAATGTATATTTGTAGGTGTTTCTTTTTATTCAAATATAAGGACATCTCAGCTTCCCACAAGCAGTTGAGAAATGGCATCCGAGATTCTTTCATGAAAAAAATAATCCTGGTTAAAACAATATAATAATAACTCATGTTCATTCCCACCCAATTTTTTATGTCATTATTCATGCTAATATCGCCACAGTTGTCACATAATTGATTAGATGGCATTAGAAATGTCCTGGTTTGAAGTAGAAATTATTTGGTCCTAATCTAGAATAATCAGATTTAGTTAGGCTTAAATAAATTCTCTAAAATAAATTTTAATGACTAATTTTGGTTCTGTTGTTTTCAATGGACTTACTGTCTATATATCTGGATCCAACCTTTTTCCTGTACTGTACTTCATAATGCACTAGCGAATCTTGTGTGAAGGGGGATAACAGGCTATTCTGACTTTCTATCAGATTATAAAATCCTTCACTTGGTTATCCAAAACTAAAATATTTCAAAAATAACATACTAAAAAGCCAGTATATTTTATAATGTATTAATTTCAAGTTTAGTTGTATTTTGTTAATTTGCAGGGATGAAGTTATATGATAAACAATGAAACTCTGCATAATAAAGGTAATTCATCTCAGAAGAAATCTTTTAAAATGTAGGATAAATGTGCAGAAAACAGTAGCAGTAAACATGACAACATATATTTTCTTAACCCCATGTCCATGTCCAATCATTATTATGATTAGTTCCTGGATCAACTGAAAGCCTTCTTGATTCTTTCCAAGAAGAAACATGTTTTACAAGAATGAGTCATCTTGCAGAATAGGTTTCTCCCAATACTCTTATTTAACCCACATTAAAATACATTAAAGTTTAGATTGTTCAATAGCATTTCCTTTCAGCAAAATCACTAATGTTTAACCAAAATACCAACTGAGCCAACGTTAGCATCCCAACCAACCTGATCTCGCATCTCTTGCAAACTAGACATGAAATATAAGCATACATAGCTTCAAGGAAGTTGCATAACAATCTTCTTTTTATCTCAACATAAAACCACCCATAGCGCTCATTCTGAAAGTACAATAAAATGCAAAATAGGCTCTGCTAGGCAGAGAGGATTAAAGTATTGCTTTGGACCCCACAGCTTTAACCTGTGGGTTGTCTCTTTCTACCTGGATATAGATCTGTGCCTCATATTGAATAGTATAAAAAAAAAAAACCTTCATATTTTCATTACATTAGTTAAAAAGTTTTAAAATATAAAGCAGTAAAGACTAATCAGATATAAAGAAATAAGTACAGCTACTGTTGAAGCTGGGCTTCTTTATATTCAGCTTTAGTTTTAAAAAAGAAAAGCTACTTTAAGTTTGTCGTTTAGTGTTTATCTAGCTTTTGCTTCTTTTGTGGGGACAACTGTTATCAAGTTTAGACATATAGGCATGGGAATGAGTTATGCAAAGAGACTCCTTGGGTTAAAAAAATGCAATTTTAATGGACAGTGTCTAGGAAACCTGCATGCATTGTAGCAATTCATTTATCAAAAAAATCTGCAATGCTACCAAACTATGTTTTTGGACAAAAGTAATCAAAATTTGCTAGGGAGACCAATATTTAAGCAAATATTCAGCAAGTAAAATTGTAACTACTTGTTTCTACCTTTGGCAGTATTTTGAACTGGTTCTTAAAATATTCCCATGATTTTCTGTAGCTATTCTGTATGAACCAGTGCATTCCAATGACATTCAGTGTCTTTTTTGTTTAGGACTTCTATAGTTCTCAGAATTAGAGCTGAGGTCACTAACTTTTTTTTTAATGTGCCATGAAGTTGGTGTTGACTCAGCAACCACATAACAGTAGATACATTTTCTCCATGGTGGTCTGTTCCTAACCTGGACTTTCAGGTCTTCCAATGGTGCACCCATCACCACTGTAACTAAATCCATGCACCTTGATGCTGGTTGTCCTCTTCCTCTCTTTCCTTCCACTTTTCCCAGCATTAAAGTCTTCTCCAGAAAGCTAGGTCTTTGCATAAAGTGTATGATAATTTGAGCCTGTTCATAGTTACTAACATAGTCCAACATAAATCAGAAAAGCCAGCAGACTGATATAAAAAGTTCAGCAGTATCAAAGGGCACATCAGAAGACAGCATCAAATCATGATATTAGGGACAAAGAATAATAACATAATATTTTAAGGACTGTCTTTTCCCAGTTTCATCTACCTGACCCACTAGATCAGGGTGGCAGGGTATGCTATGGGTCCCCCCATTAAGGAATGAGGAGAAGAAGGGCTTTCTCTGTGGTGACTCCCTCCCTGTGGAACATCATCCCCACAGAGATAAGACTGGCCCCCACCTTGATGCTCTTCTGTAAGGCCCTGAAGACATGCTTTTGCCAGTGGGCCTAGGGATCCCAGGTCAATACATAGCACATCAAATGGCTAGTGTAAATGTGTCGCCAAGGGGGATGGGGGGTTGTAGTGGGTTTTTGTATTTGGGATTTTTATTTCTGTAAGCCACCTGGAGTCACAGTGAGTGAGTTGGGAGGCCGTATAAATTGCTTCAATAAATAAAAATAAATCAATAATATAAACCCACCAAAGCCAAAAATAGTCATGGCTCCACTGAGTTCAGTTAAATTTGATTCATGATGACTTTATAGAAATCCCCATTGTCTTCTTTCAGCAACTATTTTCAGCTTCCCAGTCGGATTCCAGATCTTCTTCCACTCAAAGAATAACCAGGTCTTATCCTGCTTAGGTTTTTGAGATATTTTGTTGGACCTATGGGAACAGCAAATTATTTAAATGCATATAATTAGTATGAGACAATTGCATCACAAAATAATACAGGGCAACTCACTGCATCAAAGCAACTATTATATAGCATAATAAATAATAATAAAGCATTATAGCATAATAAAATAATAAAGCATCATAGCAAACTGCAGCTTCCATATTACAAACAAAAATGTTGCTTAAATTGCAATGTATGTTACCATCTATATTGATGATCTTAAAAAAATGAAAGATATCCTCTGGTTAAGTTTGACTCCAGGTGATTGTATCCATGCAGTTTTCTTGGCAATGCTATGGAAATCGTTTGTTACTTCCTTCCTCCAGGATGTATTTTAACTCTCCAGTCAAGCTAATTGCCCTTGAACTCCCAGTTGATCCCCATCGACATATTTATTGAGTCTGTTCAAGGTTTCAAGATCAGCCAAGATTGGCTAGATGCTGCCACCTACTGAAGTTTAAATGTGACTTTACCCTTGACTTAATAAATAAGTAAATAAACAAACAAATAAAATGCAGTAAGACCAATATAGCAAGGGATAGTCTTGATATCACCTGAAGTAAACCATTGTACACATCCACATGATAATGACTTCATTAATCACAACATGGAAGATACGTATCAGCATGCTTTCTCTTACGATAGATGACTGATCCACAATCAGCCACATCTGATGCTCAGATTGTTCATAAATATATTTTTATAAATTGTCAGCTGCTTAGAATAATTTCCTCCGTACAGCAAACTATGTGAATCATTGTTTCCTCCATATACATTGCAAAAGATCAATGTCATATTTAACACTTTTAATTGAGATATATAAAAAATAATCTGGTTAACCTGCTCATGAAGGAAGGCCGTCTGTGTGTGGTGTTTGTGTGCAAATGCACAATTGTCTCACTGGCTTTAAACACTTGTAAGATTTATAAGATTGGATTTGATTTAATTTGTTTCTTAAATAGAATATATAATAAATGAACTATAAGAACTATCACATGAAAAAAATAATAACTGTTAACATCTTTAACTTTCAAGATCACCAAAACCATTAACTCTACAATGGAATTACATGAAAGGTTTTTCTACTTTAAATTGCACCTCGCATTATCAGGAAAAAGTTTGAGGAACAATTAATATACTTAGACAACTATCAGAAACTACTTGTAAATAATGAACAAAAGATGGCTTCCTGTTTGCTGAAATTCCCATGTTCTCTAAAAGGATAGATAATCCACTGAATACCAGATTTCACCAACATCCAAATCTTCTCTTTCTGTGGTTCCTCGACTTCCATGGGTAGCAAGAACATGCTATATCTATTCCTTTCTTTGAAACACTTCCTTATACAAATATTAGTTTTGCTAATTGATTTATTGTATTTCAATGGTTCTGAAAAGCATGTGGAACTTTTAGAGACTAATCGCCTTGATGTTTCTTGGGCAGCATCTCTGGGCCAAGGCCGTGCTGATCTTTAAGAGGTATGCCAAAGGAAACATCCATATAGAACTTTTAGGACCTCAGATTTGAGTTCTGGTTTAACCTAATCAAAATATGTTAGGATATTGCTACATGATGATGGTGTGATAACTGGAACCTCAGCAATATATGGATAACTTGTGTTTGTCCCTCCATCCTTTAAACCTTAAAAAAAGAACATTTTTAAAGTTATGCTCAGTAGCTGTTAAAAACATACATAAATCATGCAGCATTGTAAATTAACTAGTTTCTAAAAGCAACATTAAAGCAGGAAAGGAAAGAAGGAGAGAGAAAGAGGGAGGTCTGGAAACAACAATTGGCTAATAAGTAAATTTCTCATTTTTGATATTAAGGATATAGATCAAGACAATAGATTGTAAGAAGTTATAAGAACAAATTAATTAAATTATAAGTGATGCAGCCTGTCTGAATTTTAAAAGTATTAAGCATAGATACAGTTTCTGGGCTATTGTTCCAATACAACACAGAGCCTGTGGTTCATGTTAAAAAGTTTTTTTAAGATCTGAAAATTGGTTATATGCTGCCATTTGCCATGACCCAAGACGTAAAATTATATGTACTTCTCAGTGAAAATAATTATATTAAATCCTTGTTTATACAGTGGTACCTCAAGATACGAATGCCCCACCTTACGAAAATTTCGAGATACGACCAGCTCCGGCTGCAAAAATTTACCTCGACATGCGAACTCCATCTCAAGCTACGAACTGGATCCGCGGCCATTTGCCCTGCTGCCACATGGTCGCGGCTTCCTATGGGCGAGATCGCGGTAGCAAGGAGGCTTGCTCCACGAGGCAAATTTCCCCATAAGGTTTAATGTGTCAGCTGGCGTTGCACGGCTAGGAAATTTCCCAGGCGAACTTTAGTCAGTTTCACCACTCGAGCGCTAGCGCAGAAAGAGGAAGTGCTAATGAAAGGGCCATCTGGCGCCTCTTCACTAATCTGAGCGCGCGGGGGAAAGGCTTTCCTCACGCGCACCACACCAAGGGCTATGGACAAAGGAAAGAGTGCAGAGTTGAGGAAGAGGAATCAGTGCGGGGGGGGAGGGGGAAAGCTCCCGCTCCCGGCTGTGCGCGCCACAAAAGCCTTTCCCCCGCGCGCTGATTGCTTTCACTGGGCTTTTGTCAGTGCACCACGCCAAGGGCTATGGACAAAGGAAAGAGCGCGGAGTTGAGGAAGAGGAATCAGTGCGGGGGGGGAGGGGGAAAGCTCCCGCTCCCAGCTGTGCGCGCCACAAAAGCCTTTCCCCCGCTCACTGATTGCTTTCACTGGGATTTTGTCAGTGCACCAAGGGGGAAAGGCTTTTGTGGCGTGCACAGCCGGGAGCAGGAGCTTTCCCCCTCCCCCCCCGCACTGATTCCTCTTCCTCAACTCCGCGCTCTTTCCTTTGTCCATAGCCCTTGGCGTGGTGCACCGACAAAAGCCCAGTGAAAGCAATCAGCGCGCAGGGGAAAGGCTTTTGTGGTGTGCACAGGGAGCTCCCCTCCCCCGCACTGATTCCTCTTCCTCAACTCCGCGCTCTTTCCTTTGTCCATAGCCCTTGGCATGGTGCACCGACAAAAGCCCAGTGAAAGCAATCAGCGCGCGGGGGAAAGGCTTTTGTGGCGCGCACAGGGAGCATTGAACCTTATGGGGAAATTTGCTTCAGGATGCGACCAAATTCGGAGGGCGGAACGGATTAGCCGTATTTACATTGAACCTTATGGGGAAATTTGCCTCGTGGTGCGACCAAATTCGGAGGGCGGAACGGATTAACCGTATTTACATTGAACCCTATGGGAAAATTTGCTTCAGGATGCAACCAATTCGACTTGCGATCAGAGTCACGGAACGGATTAAATTCGTATCTTGAGGTACCACTGTATGTATGTATGTATGTATGTGTGTATATATATATATATATATATATATATATATATATATATATACACACACACACACACACACACATACATACATACATACACATATACACACACACACACACAGAGTATATACAGTGTGTGTGTCTGTGTATTCATTCTATAAAGTATCTGCATTTATGGTTTCTTGTAGAAGTTGCTCCACTACAGCAGTTTCCAGTCCACAAGGAGAAGACAGTGATATCCAAATATTGATGTAAATGGGAAAACGCCTATCTGTTTGTGTTCAATTTCACAATTTCACAATTTCCCATTTTACATTGGAGCAACTTTCTGTAATAACTAGACCATGTCTGGTTTTAAGGCATGGTTTTCATTTAGAAACAATTATGGAATATTCCTTTTACAAATAATCTTTAAATGGTTATTACACAAGATTTTAACTTTACAAAATTGGGTTGGAAATTCCCAATTTATTCCCAAGTAAGACTAGCTGTACTCTCATAATATACATATATTTAAAACATTTCAACACTGAGTTTTTAAAATTGCTTTTATAATAATTTTTAATTATATAAAATTGAGACTACCAGGAATGATCCGTTATGAATTCATATAAAAATGCTTTGTGACATATATTGTAGGGTGCCTCAGAAATAATACAAGGTCAGTAAGTCCTTGTTAGCGTTTGATGATTGCAGGTAAATTGTATTTCCATTGATATTCCCATTCCAACTGCTGAGCATGACCTGAGGAAGTGGACAGGGTTCACAGGGCTGCTAATGAGCAACCTGTGCATTAGATCCTTGCCCCTCCTGCCTGGTTAAAGCCACCAGGAAGGCGACATTGGGTTGGGTACTAGCAGTGGTCAATTCATCCTTGCAGGAGTGGGGGTTCCCAATGCCTTTTAAAGAAGCCCTGGTCCACCCCCTCCTCAAGATACCATCACTGGATCCCACCCTTTTGGACAATTTTCATCCGGTTTCCTATCTTCCCTTTTCAGGTCAGGTTGTGGAAAAGGTGGTTGTGTAACACTTTCAGAGGACTATGGAGGTAGTAGATTATCTGGATCCCTTTCAGTCAGGTTACAGGCCCAGTTATGGGACAGAAACAGCATTGGTCGCACTTTTAGATGATCGAGAGTGGGACAAGGGTAGTGAGTCCATCTTCGCTCTTCTTGACCTCTCAGTGGCTTTCTATACCATTGACCATGGTATCCTTTTGGGTTGGCTATGGGAGTTGGGGCTGGGCAGCAGAGTTTTGTGCTGGTTCAGCTCTTTCCTCCAAGGCCGACACCAATCAGTGCTGATAGGGAATGAGAGATCTACCCCACAGCCCCTACTTTGTGGGGTGCCTCAGGGTTCAGTGCTCTTGCCACTCCTATTTAACATCTACATGAAACCATTGGGTGAGATCATCTGGCACCATGGGATGAGGTATCATCAGTATGCTGAACTATATATCTCCATCACTGGTGACCTAAGTGATGCTGTGGCCACCCTTTCACAGTGCCTGGACACTGTAGGGGCCCGGATGGGGGACAACAGGCTTCAACTGAACCTGGGTAAGATGGAGTGACTATGGATATGGGGAGCCTCAAGATCTAGGAACTTATCATCTTTGGTTCTAGGTGGTGTTGCACTACCCCAGACAGACCCAGTGCGTAATCTGGGAGTTCTCCTAGACTCACAACTCCTGTTTGAAGAGCAGGTGGCAGTCATGGCTAGGAAGGGTTTCGCACAGCTTCGTGTTGTTACGCCCCTTCCTGGATCAGGAGGCCCTCCATGCAGTCACTCATGGCCTGGTCATCTCCCATTTGGATTACTACAATGCACTCTACATGGGGCTACCCTTGAAGACTATTCGGAAGCTATAGCTGGCACAAAATGCAGTAGCATGGACAGTTTTGAATGCCCCTAGGGTGACACATATAACACCCTTGTTAGGTGAGCTGCATTCGTTGCCAGTTTGCTTTCAGGTCCAATTCAAGGTGTTGATTATCACCTCTAAAGCCTTTCATGACATAGGACCAGGTTATCTGAGATGCTGTCTCACCCCTGTTATATCCGCCCGCTCCACTTGCTCTGGCAGAAGGGGCATGTTGCGAAACAGTCAAGGAATTCCAGCTGGCAGGGTCTAGGAAGAGGGTCTTTTCTACCATGGTCCCCCACCTTGTGGAAAAGCTTGAGGTGTGGGCTGCCCCCACTCTCCTGGCCTTTTGAAAAGGTGCAAAAACATGGCTATGCCATATGGCCTGCAGGCCTGATGGGGGCTTGCATTGCTCGAACTGGCTGGTGGAATGATTGATGCTGCTCCCCCCATCATCTCCAATTGTATACTGGCTTTCATAGAATTGTTACTTGTTATTTTAATTGGGGATATTTATATTTTTATTGTTTTTATTGTCTTGGATTTTAATTGTAAGCCACCCAGAAACACCCTCTGAGGGAGATGGGTGGCATATACATTTAATAATAAATAAATAAATAAATAGTAAATAAATAAATAAATGATTCCCTTTCTTGTAATATAAACTGCTAGTCAAACTTTTAAGATGCATAAAAAAAGATTAAATTTAAGAGAACAAATCTCTTCATTTATACAATGGGATCAAATTAACAATTTTCCCTATTAAAAGCAATAATACTTCCCTATTAAAAGCAATACACAATCCTGCTTTCTATTTTTAGAAACCTAGCTTCCTACTTGTTCTGACACCACTTTAATAGATTTAATTAATTAATTAATTAAATTTACATTTAAATGTCATTCATTTCTTTTGATGAAACTTCATGTGCTATGGACATTTTATTATGGCTATTACCTAGGCCTATTGGATCTGGTGAAGAGCAGCACTCAAACACCATTTTAGCTAAACTCTAATGTCTGAATGCTTTGAATAAAATTATAGGTTATTTACATTTCTGTAAAGACTTGTAGCACTGCAAATGGATATACTATATAATTGCTTTCTCATTCAGCTGCAAAGTTTGGCTAACCAGAAGAGAACAACTAGAACTGGGAAGGAAAAAGAAGTGGGAATGGCCCAAAAATTATTAAATTAATTTCAATTACACCGATTATGATTATATACCCTTATTGCATATATAAGGAACAGATGCTAATACAATTATTATCATGTAATAATTATCCTCTTGCTACATTAAAATCATAATTAATCAACAACATTGGATTGGTCCTTTAGACTGCAAGAGCCCTATGTGGCCCTAAAGCAATATATTGTATACTTTTAACTTAAGCTATAAAAATGCATAAGATAGCTACCAGTAAAATTGAGCTGAACTTATTCTGCTTATCTTACTAACAACGTATATGGGTTACTGTGATGAAATGTATCTACGAAGGTGGAGGTGATGTGATGGAATGCAGTAGAGACCCAGGTTCTCAGGAAGGAGGGAGCACATTCCAGGAAGGAAAAGGGGGAGACAAGAGGCAACATAGTCCAGAGCAGGAGCATGGGAAGAAGAAGAGACTTAAGATAGCCACTTCCTAGATTCTCCCAGAGTATATCTATTAGTTAACATAGTAGAGATTTAGTCTAGCAAGATTCTGTCTATATGGGGTATGCAATAAAGAACTGAACTTGACTAGATTGTTTCCCTGTTGTACTTGGGCTGGGTCTGACAGTTGCCGTCCATTTTCATTCCCCCTGTGCCAAAGATTTTGGCTTAAATAGGTTGATTAATAGTAAACGTATTCTTTAAAAGTCCAGCTAAAATAAATATGATTTCTAAAACTATCATTGTTGTATCCTCTTCCCACAGATTGGACTTACTTATACTGAATTCTCCAGTGGGCTATGCTCTGTGTATTTTTCTCTGAAACAGCATAACACATCCCAGAAATATTTGTTATTGTGGATGACAGGAACTGAAGTCACTGTAACTGATGCCTAGTTGATGCTGTCTGCTAAAAACAGAGTTGGATAGGCTTTATACTTCTGGGTCTATTTAATTTACTTATTAAAAACCCTGAGGTCCATCAACCAAAACCAAATTCTAGCATTAGCTTAGGAAAAGAGACATTGCTAAAAGTTGAGAATAGGTTGCACTTAAGGTAAACTTCCATAAAAATCTCAACTTAACTAAGTGTAAGCTCTACCAGACATAAAGACGAATGATAATATATATGTTTTTCTAATGTATACTTACTAAATTTTCCTTTCTTTTTCTTTCCACCCACATCACATCATAACACAATTTTTAGTGTTCAGTGTTGTTCAGTGTTTTAAGATCCCAGCAAAGAGATATACTCATTATCTGAATTTAGTTGCAATATTTGTATCACAAAGCGGATTACATGAAAATGCTATCTCTTTCTAATTTTTTCTTTAAAATTATTGTAAAATGTGGCTTACCAAGTTCTGGGAAATTTAAAGGTTACTTAAGCTTCCCTACTGAAAGACAATATACAATAAGTAAATCTGGGAAATATTTTAATTGTTACAAAATAATTATGTAATATTCATGCACATTGGATCAGAAGTGAGTAGAGCTTAAAGCATTCAGTTACTTTACATACCTAAAATGATTAAAAGAAATTTAATTTTAGGACCAGGATACCATCAGTAGTGCAAAAGAGGGGAGTAGCATATTTCAGATCTATTTATTAAATTAAATTTCTAGGCATATGAAGGATTTCTTAAACCAACCAAACTGTGTAAATTTATATTCCTGAAAGTTTAGGAGCAAGTCTGACATTTTACATGAATATATTTCTGCTCAAAAGTACCCCTAAATGGAATATATAAGTTTAACAATAATTTCATAGGAAGTTCATGGAAATAATATTTAAAATATTCAGAGAGAAAAATCCCTGTCCTGTATATATAAATCTGTCTTTATATCCTTCCTAATGATAAGCAAAGGTAAAACCTTGGGAAGAGAAGTTCTGTAATTGGAATGATAGCATAGAAAATTCCCTATACTTTGACACTCACTTCTAATGTTACTTGGCAGGACATATACCAAGGCTTCTAAAGAAAAAGTTAATATATACATAGAAAATATTTGAGATATACTGTTGCCCAAATCATTAAAAAATGTCAAGATAAGATCCTGAACTTGAACTGAGTCTGAAAATACTAGGGATTTTGATATACACCCACAGTAATATTTTGAATTTTGCATCAATTATTTGCAGTAATTTAAATGAAGGGTGATTAATTTTTAGCAGTGGGCACAATTGATGCTACAGCTAAATGCTGGGCAAAGGTACTCATAGCTACAGCATCCACTTGATTCTCCAGAAGCATTACCAAATCTAGAAGAGTTCCCAACTGACTCCTCAGAAGTTCTACCAGACATTTTCAATTCCAGACTGGTTATTGACATTGCTTATTATGTGACCTTTGCTTTGTCTGCATAGCAAAGTTTTTGAGCCATAAATTCTTCTTGAGCAAGTCCTTTTGATGTAGCCAGAACTGGCTTTTAACCTCTGTCAATCGTTTGTAGATGCCAGGAAAAAAGACATAAAACAGCTATCCCCTTGGCAAAACTCCTTCTGTAACCTTTCTTGATTTTTAAAATATTCTCTCTCTTTCCCTCCCTCCCTCTCTCATATTCCTTCTTCTTCTCCTTTGCCTTGCTTCAGTGTAGTATCCTTTGCCTTTTTTATGGCAATCTATATTTCTTGGATAACCCCATATATGAGAAACCAATCTGTGATATGGTTACTTAGTTCAATCACACAGCTCAGTGATTTTATGCACTAGATGATGATTTATTAAGATGTTGTCTTATTCTACCCAGTTTTGTCTTCTACCCAGTTCAAAAGAATCTGTCATTTGAAAAAGGCTCATTCAACTTTATACTGGTGTAGGCTTTAACAGCTGGTGACAATCAAACAGTGATGAACTTTCAGGCTGAATGGCTGTTGTCTAGTTTTCACTTTGTAGTGTACTTCTCAGCACTCAGAGGTAACTGAACAGGGACTGACTGAACTCTTGTATTTGTATCCGGCAAGCTGACTTCTGACTTGTCAATGCCATGGGAGTCCAGAAAGCCGGCTCCTGGTTGATATCTCATCTAGGTAGACTTCCAATTGATCTATTTTGAAAATATTCCAAGAGAACAGTTCCTGACTAGGCCATTCTTGAGCCAGGCTGCTGTTTTGTTTTGTTTTGTTTTTTTCCTGTAGGTAGACTTCTGATTGGCCTATTTTGGAAATCCAAGAATTTTGGAATCCAAGAAAACTGGTTCCTGACTACCCTGTATTTGAGCCAGGATACTGCTGGGTGGTCTTTCTGTTGAGGCTGCTGCAGATTTCTAAAGCCAAATCTAAGTAACCACAAATAATCCAACTTAACAGTGGAAGTCTACCAGCAATTTCTTGCAATCTTTCAAACCAGTATAGCATGGACAGAAAATTGTTCAATTAAAAGGTGACATTTAGTTGATTGGCAGATTTTTGTTGTTAAGAATGCACTGACTATATTGAGGAGGTACCAGTGCATTTTAAATAAAATACAGCTTGTTTAGTGAGATAAAAATGTTTATTTGCTTGGTACAAGCCAAAGGGTTATAATAAGTGTTTCATTATAAATGGCTTATTATAAACTACAGGAGACCTAGTCTGAGTCTAGGTAAATGGCTTCAGCTTCTGGGTGCAGAAAAATGGCTGTCTGATGCATCTCTGCAAACAGCGGAGATGATGCTGTGGCAAAGACCAGTGGTAGGTGTTAAGCCTGGGTTAATGGCACCTCTCTGGATAAGGAGAGGCCAGGAGATTGCCCACTTGAGCTCCAAAAGGCTGCTCCTCACAAGGAGAGCCACAAGATCCAAAGAGGTTCTGTGGGCTTCTCATGAGTCCAAGTGCCAGGGGCCATGAAAGAGACTGTGAGCTCACGGTCACAGCGTAGCTCACAAAAGGACATTTGGTTTGCAAAAGCCCCCACTTTCCTAAACACATTTGGAAGACAATTATTTCAAAGTTAAAGAGAGAACTTCAATGCAGAAGACCAATCAAGCCACCCGGTGAGTGATCCTTCATCCCAGATTAAAGCTAAGAACAAAGGAACAATTTAAATGATTTAAAAAATAAAGGCAAAAAGCGTGCCAAGAGTTTAAATTAAGAAAGTTTAAAATTGACTAAGGGGACCATTGAATTTGGATTTACTGATCTGAAATATTTTTAAAGCAAGTAAATAATTAATATATATCTCCATGAGAAAGAGTTTTATTTGGACTAACTGGGGACAGAGATTGGACAGCTTTGCAAAACAAAAGATAAGAAAGTGGCTAAAGTGGCTAAAGACCATCTGACTACAGAACTACAGTGTGTTGAATGGGGCTAAAGACTTAACGACTTAGAGAAAGTGGGGGGAAGTCCCTCTTTTATTTTTATTTCTCCTTTCTGGATTGAAACAGCTGTTATTAGAACATTAGTGAAACTTACAGAAGTGACAGAAAAAGGTCACTTTGAGGCATTCCAAATTTGAGCATTCCAAATTCCTTTCAGGAATTGGAAAAGAATGTTACAGCTACAATAACAGCATCAATAACTGCCCATGTGAATTCATCATTTAAAAGAGATCTGAAAGAAGAGATAGAAGAAGAGATGAAGAATAGGAAAATAAAACAGGAATAACAACTAGAGAGGAACTAGAAATATTAATCCAGAGATGAAAAATGATGCAGATAATGGATTACTACACAAAATCCTGTTTGAGACCAAGAGTACTTATAGAAAAACTTGGTGAAAATAGTCAGGAGAGGGCTGTTGAAGCTTTAAAATATTCTTAGGATGGGAGGAAGAAGATAGGGTTGAAGATCAGGTTCTACAACAACATCTTAATGTCATGTTAATGACTAAGAATGCCAGAATACTACAAAAGAGAAAGGAATACAAAATTGACTTGTTTAATCAGAAATAAGACAATATGTACTTCTACAAAATACTGGAAACCCTTTATGGACTTTTTGCTGAAAATAGATAGAACTGAGTTAATGATTTTTGGATTTACCTATTAAAAAGGATTGGATATGGGAAGAAGTGATCTATGTAATATAATTTCAAAAGGAGAGGAATGCTATTAAGTCTGTTTGTAACTGCTGTAAAGAAAAACAGAAGTCACTTCCTTAAATATCTTTTTCTTTATTTCTATTTTCTTACTTTTTTTACTTTTTTTTCCTATTTTCAGTATTTTCTATATTTTTCTTTCTATTTTTCTTCTCTTCATTTTTCTTTTTTCTGTTAATCTTATTTTATATTACCTGTTAAAATTGTTAATAAAAATTATTTTTTTAAAAACCCATTGGTTTCCACTAGACTTCCCTTCTTTTTTCTGGGACGTTACAGGGATTAAAAGTTCCTTTGGCAAGCAAGAACTCTATGTACAATATTTATTTTCACCTAAAGGTGTCAGTTTAGATAATTCACTTAGTCTTCCATTATCTTACCATTTTATCTTAGATGTTATTATTTAATTGGTTGAATGAAAGTATGAAAAATGAGATCAAAAGGGAAAACTAAAATTCTTTGCTTTCTTTGGATTATAGGTATATCAACATTTTATATAACTTTATCCCTGAGGAATTTATTATGCATTTCCCTGAAATATAGCATTAGTAAAAGCTAAATTTATATGCCAAAAGGCATTTGTGCTCCTTGGGAAAAAACTTCTCCATGAGAAGTTGAGAATTGTTGAGAAATGTTCTATAAACAAGAAATCCTGGCAAAGAAAATACTGCATTTCATCTATTTTGAAGCACAAGCAAAAATACAATGGAAGATATGTGGTATTTAGTAGGAGAACAAACAACATTCTGGTATGGTCGTGTAATAGTATGGAGGACAAAAAAATTGTAAGAATCAAAACAGAAGAATGCGAAGGTCTGACTCTTTCTTCCATAACAAAAGGTGAGAATTCTGTTTAGATTTTTCTTCCAAAAGAATTTTTTGTTTTTTTACAAAAGTCAAATCTGGCAGAAAGTAAAATTGACATATTTACCCATCTTGGGCTGAAGGTAATAGGAAGTTGTGGAAACTATCTAATCTGGTTTGAGTACTTAGCCTACAGCTTTAGAAATGGGCTGATTCTGTATGGATTATTTCAGAGATAGACATGTCCAACTCAATTGTGGAACAAAATTTAAGAGAAAACTGATATTTAAGAGAAAACTGACATAATTTAAAGAGAAATTTAAGAGAAATTTAAGAGAAAACTGACATAATCTAGTACATAGTCTAGAAATAGTCTACATTTGTACACTTGTACTATGTACAAATAGTACATAGTCTAGTACATAGTCTAGAAATTTAAGAGAAAACTGACATAGTCTAGTATATTAAAACAAACTTTTTTTTTTATTTCCAATAAAATTGGATGGAATTCAAGGCACACTTATATGAGGATGAAGCAAAGACGTACACAAGTTTTCAGTTCTAAAACAATAATTCCTTTAGCTTTTACGTTCAATTTTATCTCATGTATATTCATCATTAAAAGAATTTTGGTCTGATGCTATGAATTAACTGAAAGGCCTGTACTGATATTCTTCAACCATCTGGAATTGGTTGTATATGAATAAACATGCTTTGCTAGTATCCATCTGGTTACAGATATTCAACTATTTTAATGGATTGTTTTCTAGAATATCCATTATATTTTATATTGTACGTTTATGCACATTTTTGTAGGCAGAACATATAGTATATGAAGCTGATAATTTCACTTAGAAATTTACCAAACATTTCTTTGTATTTAAAATAATCATTGTTACTTTTTATTTTATATTTGTTCTAGTTTTATTTGAATTTAATGTTCATTTAAAAAAAACTCAGTCATGTTTGATAATGTATTTTGAAACTATAATTCTAAACTGAAACTTAGGTGATTATAGTGGTAGGGAGTTTTTCTTTTGTTGTTCGAATCTGGGATTTCAAATCCCATAATATTTGTTCGGGTCTCCATCTTTGATGGGAATTGTGTGTTTATGAGAATCAGTTTTTTAATGAGGCCACAATCTTCTTTCATTTATCAGTAGGATATATGATGAGAACATTTCCTAGCAGTTGCAAAAATGTGAGCCAGTCACATTTCTAGATATTTAATCAATGCCAATTTCTAGGTCGGCAACTAAATTATGAGGAGATAATTCACAGTTCAGATGAACTTGGCTACTATTTAGTTGATGTTTTGTCTGAATTGTTACCTGTCTGAATCAACATTGCTCAAGCCATCTGTTTCTGAATGTATAAATTGGCATGTATGCCTTTGTCTCTTTTTCCACAATTTTTACTTATAGAAAACAAGTCCAAGGAAATCTACTTGACTTCTGCAGGCTTCTCACTGCTTTTTTTTTTTTTTTAATTATTACACTTTTTATGCATAGCAGCTTTCTATATCCCCTTCATGGATCACTGCCTTGTCGTGGCGAAGGGGCTTGCATAACTCAGTGAAGCCATGAGCTATACCATGCAGGGCCACCCAAGATGGACAGGTCACGACAGAGAGTTCTGACAAAATGTGGTCCACTGGAGAAGAAAATGGCAACCCACTCCAATATCCTTGCCAAGAAAACCCTATGACAGTGTCAAAAGGCTAAAAGATATGACGCTGGAAGATGAGCCCCTCAGGTCGGGAGGTGTACAATATGCTACTGGGGAAGAGTGGAGGGCAATTCCAAGTAGCTCCAGAAAGAGTGAAGCAGCTGGGCCAAAGCTGAAAGGACGTTCAGCTGTGGATGTATCTGGAAGCGAAAAGAAGGTCCGATGCTGTAAAGAACAATATTGTATAGGTACCTGGAATGTAAGATCTATGAACCAAGGCAAGCTGGATGTGGTCAAACATGAGATGACAAGATTGAACATCGACATCTTGGGAATCAGCGAATTAAAATGGACGGGAATGGGTGAATTTAATTCAGCTGACTATTATATTTACTACTGTGGGCAAGAAACCCTTAGAAGAAATGGAGTAGCACTCATAATCAATAAGAGAGTGGGAAAGGCAGTAATGGGGTACAACCTCAAAAATGACAGAATGATCTCAGTGCGAATCCAAGGCAATCCATTCAACATCACAGTAATCCAAGTCTATGCCCCAACCACTGATGCCAAAGAAGCTGAAGTTGACCAGTTCTATAAGACCTACAACACCTTCTAGAACTAGCACCAAAAAAAGATGTCCTTTTCATCATAGGGGATTGGAATGCTAAAGTAGGAAGTCAAGGAATAATCGAAATACCAGGCAAGTTTGGCCTTGGAGTACAAAATGAAGCAGGGCAAAGGCTAATAGAGTTCTGTCAAGAGAACAAGCTAGTTATAGCAAACACTCTTTTCCAACAACACAAGAGATGACTCTACACGTGGACATCACCAGATGGTCAATACCGAAACCAGATTGATTACATACTTTGCAGCCAAAGATGGAGAAGCTCTATACAGACAGCAAAAATAAGACCAGGAGCTGACTGTGGCTCAGATCATGAGCTTCTTACTGCAAAATTTAGGCTTAAATTGAAGAACGTAGGGAAAACCACTAGACCACCCAGGCATGACTTAGAATCATATTCTTTGTGAATACACAGTGAAGGTGATGAATAGATTTAGGGGATTAGATCTGGTAGACAGAGTGCCTGAAGAACTATGGATGGAGGTCTGTAACATTGTACAGGAGGCAGCAACTAAAACCATCCCAAAGAAAAAGAAGTGCAAGAAAGCAAAATGGCTGTCTGATGAGGCTTTACAAATAGCTGTGGAAAGAAGGAATGCGAAAAGCAAGGGTGAAAGGGAAAGATATAAACAACTGAATGCAGATTTCCAGAGAACAGCAAGGAGAGATAAGAAGGCCTTCTTAAATGAACAATGCAAAGAAATCAAGGAAAACAATAGAATGGGGAAGACTAGAGATCTCTTCAAGAAAATTGGAGATATCAAAGGAACGTTTAGTGCAAAGATGGGCATGATAAAGGACAAAAAAGGCGGGGACCTAACAGAAGCAGAAGAGATTAAGAAGAGGTGGCAAGAATACACAGAAGAACTAAACAAGAAAGATCTTAATGTCCCTGATGTCCATGCTGGTGTGATCACTGACCTTGAGCTGGACATCCTAGAGAGCGAAGTCAAGTGGGCCTTAGGAAGCATTACTAACAACAAAGCTAGCAGAGATGATAGTATTCCAGCTGACTTATTTAAAATACTAAAAGATGATGCTGTTAAAGTGCTGCACTCAATATTCCAGCAAGTTTGGAAAATGCAACAGTGGCCACGGGATTGGAAAAGGTCAGTATATGTTCCAATTCCAAAGAAGGGCAATGCCAAAGAGTGCTCAAAATATCGCATAATTGCGCTCATTTTACATGCTAGCAAGGTTATGCTTAAAATTCTACAAGCTAGGCTTCAGCAGTACGTGAACCGAGAACCGAGAACTACCGGATGTACAAGCTGGGTTTTGAAAAGGCAGAGGAACTAGAGATCAAATTGCCAACATTCGCTGGATCATGGTGAAAGCACGAGAATTCCAGAAAAACTTCTGCTTCATTGACTATGCAAAAGCCTTCGATTGTGTGGATCACAACAAACTGTGGCAAATTCTTAAAGAGATGGGGGTACCAGACCACCTTACCTGTCTCCTGAGAAATCTGTATGCAGGCCAAGAAGCAACAGTTAGAACTGGTCACAGAACAACCAATTGGTTCAAAATAGGGAAAGGAGTACGACAAGGCTGTATACGGTCACCCTGCTTATTTAACTTATATGCAGAGTACATCATGAGAAATGCCAGGCTGGAAGAATCACAAGCCAGAATTAAGATTGCAGGGAGAAACATCAATAACCTCAGATATGCAGATGATACCACCCTAATGGCAGAAAGTGAAGAAGAACTAAAGAGCCTCTTGATGAGGGTGAAAGAGGAGAGTGCAAAAGCTGGCTTGAAACTCAACATTAAAAAAACTAAGATCATGGCATCTGGACCCATCAATTCCTGGCAAATAGAAGGGGTAAAAATGGAAGCAGTAACAGATTTCATTTATTTGGGCTCCAAGAAGAAAGCTATGGCAAACCTAGATAGCATATTAAAAAGCAGAGACATCACCTTGCTGACAAAGATCTGCATAATCAAAGCTATGGTTTTTCCAGTAGTAATGTATGGCTGTGAGAGCTGGACCATAAAGAAGGCTGAGCGCTGAAGAATTCATGCGTTTGAGCTGTGGTGCTGGAGAAGACTCTTAAGAGTCCCCTGGACTGCTAGGAGGTCAAACCAGTCAATCTTAAAGGAAATCAACCCTGACTGCTCATTGAAAGGATTGATAATGAAGCTCAAGCTCAGATACTTTGGTCACCTAATGTGAAGAGAGGACTCTTTGGAAAAGACCCTGATGCTGAGAAAGATTGAAGGCAAAAGGAGAAGGGGACGGCAGAGGATGAGATGGTTAGATGGCATCACTGAAGCAATGAGCATGAAACTGAGCAAACTCAGGGAGGCAGTGAAGGACAGGAAGGCCTGGCGCGATATGGTTCATGGGGTCACGAAGAGTTGTACACGACTTAATGACTGAACAACAAGCTTTCTATATACATAAAAGCAATCCCACTGAACTTGGTAAGACTTCATTTTTTGAACATATGTGTCACAGAAGGAGAATGAGTGTGTGTTCCTCGTCGCATCAAAATCTGGATGCACCAAAATATTCCCTGAAATTTTCGTGCAGTCAAACAACTCTACTTTTTTTCTTGTTTGAGGAGCGTGGGCCATAAAATGGGCCAGAAACCCAGGACTTATTTGAGTGTGGTGATGGAAAAATCAAGTGAGGTTATAACAACTGCAGGAGAATAATCTCTAAGCTCCAGGATTGAAAGTGCATTGTAGATGCAAATGGAGATGTTGGTGCCTCAGGAATGTTGCAGAAGAACAACCCAGAGTGTTGGAGTAGCTGAAGCAAGATCACTATCAGGAAGGCTGTGCAATGGCCAGCTGGTCAACAGTCCCAAGACCTGGTCAAATTAAGTTGCAGCATAGGAAGATGTTAATGGACTGCATTTGGCTACAGGGCTCCAGAAACTTTAAGGGCATAACATAAATAATAAAGCATAAAGATACAGCACTGTAATTGTTCTTTAAAAAATCAGATAGTAAATTATACAGACAAAACCAATAAAGGATTAGGATTACGTGGTAAGGACATAGTCTTAAAGAACAGCATATATGAATAGTTATAAGACTAGAAATACAGGGTTAGACTTAGAATTTGGATAATAGATATACAGTGCATAAGTATATAAATAGACAATAGGAAATAGGAAACAAAGTCTCCCTGCCATGCCCGGGTCCTGGAAAGCTTTATTTTGTACAATAAAACACCTATTGGTAAGGCAAAACCAACCAAACCAAAAGAACCTCCACATATGCTTAGGATTAAGATGTTCATAGAATGCTCTACTTAAAGACCTTGGGTGAATTAATGTCTTGCCTCAAACTCATAAAAAAAGGTTTGTTAATACTCATAATATACAATAGCTATTGGTAGATATTGATAATGTACAATAGCTATTGGGACACTATTTAGGGAATAGATTTGGCCTAAATGAATTTCACCTTTTTTTAAAAAAAAGATGCATGCATTAAAAATATAGCTAAGTAGGTACACTGCGTAGCCAATGTTGACTAGTCTCAGAAAAGCTAAGAAAGAATGTACTTGTTTAATTTTTTAATGGCAAAACATCAGAAACCCTAGATCTGTGGACTAGAGTGGGAAGTCAAAAAAGCACTCAGGAAGAAGGCAATAGCAAACCATTTCCAGAAAGGAAGGAGGGAAGGAAGGAAATATCAATATAATTACCAGGAATTAGCTTCAAACTTTATATGTTTTATATAAGATGGTCATGTATGTTAGGAAAACTGTGTTTATCCCCAGCTTCATAATAAACTTCTCAGTCATCCAGGGAATGACTGTAGCATGCCATGATTACAGCTGGCTTTTATATGTGTTGAGTGTAATAAAACACCTATAAAATCAGTATACAGATCTACTGAGACTTACTCCCAGATAAGTGATTATGGGCTTGCAGTCTTAAATGCAAGATATTTTAGACATTAAATACACTTCCAGAAGCACAAAAAATATCAAGTGTGGAATAATATCACATGTGACATACTGCAGATTCATAAAAAGACATTGAAAGTTTTCTGAGAAGTTATTAAAAATGCAGGAATTGATTCAATTCCAGACTGATAATGAACACATACATCAATGTACTGAATGTAACAATGAATTATGGCATTCAAGCAGAGATAGAGAAGTTATCCAGCAATGTTTTTGCAATTTTAAACATTTTTCTTAATTTATGAGGCAACATTTCCCTTTTCGAGGCCACTGACAATCTTAGTTGTATAAGAGAAATTTCACAGAATAAAATAAAAATAATTCTATGCCAACAGAATGCTGTCATAATTTTGGAATGTGTAAGTAGATGACAAATAATTTGAAGGGTTAAGAAGAAGAAAATTGTCATTCAATGCAGTCAAGTATATTATTTAAACTTAAAGATTTCTTTAAACTTAAAGATTGTCATTTGTTTTCCAGTCAAGTATATTATTTAAACTTAAAGAAATATTTTCATGATGCTCATTTATATTCCAGAGAGGATTCAGAAGGCTTAACAGAAATTACAAGAATTGATAGAAGACTTGAAGGGCCAGGTAAGATAGTCATAGAGAGTATCTATCTGTGTAGTTACTAAGAACTGGCACTGACTTGATGGCACATAATGAATGAATGAATGAATGAATCAATAAATCAACCAATTCTTGTAAGTGGCTGATATATGTTATGTAAATGCCTGTAAATATTTTTCAGTTCTTCTACCTACTGTGACTGAAAGTCTCTTAAACTGAGCATTAATGCCAAAATCTCCAAACACAGGCCATAAAAATGATACAACTTTCTTGGCTCTACATTTTCTAAGTCTTGAGGGATCAATGTATTGGCTTCCAGATGTTGCTAAATACCTCTAACATTCCTCAACACTGATCATGCTACTTTAGGCTCTGGAGTTTTGGTCCAGCAACATCTGGATGGGCATAGTGTTTCAATCATTGACTTTTTCTCAAATTATTGGTTGTCTACTTTCAAAAATAATCTAATACTCTTTTCATTCAAGGAGCATTAAGTGATCCTTAAAGGGGTTCGCAAAGTTTAGGATCTATAGTGGGATACAGAATTCTAATATGACAGTAATATTTTGCAGCAGAGGTTAGTTCTGGATCTGGATTAGTGAGGATATGGAGGCTAATAAGAACAACAGAACTTTATGTATCAATATAAAGTAATTATTCTAATATAAAAGCAGGTTTGAGATACAGTGCCTCCAATCAGCCCTTTTAACAGTAATAGATGTTTTTCTTTTAGCTTTCTTTACAAATTATAGTGGTGGAGTAAGAACTGAAGCTGGAGTAGCAAGATAGAACTTGTAATGTAAACATGTTGCAGTTGCCTCCTATGTCCTTGAAGAAATTGGTGAAATAGTAGCTGATTCAGGAAAGGTGGGAGGAAAATGCTTATTATATATATATATATATATGTGTGTGTGTGTGTAAGTGTAAGGGAGGGATGTAGGCACTGACCTCAGTGAACTGCAGTAGGCAGATGTTCAGCATAAGTATGACTTTTTTCTTGTCTGTAGTGAAGCAACTTATCTGACATGTAAATACTGTGAATCTTATGCTGTTACGTATTGGAGTTTCTGGAAAGTATTTTGTTACCATGGCAATAAAGTCTGACAAGTATGCACAGATCATCATGCATTACTTGGCATTTATACAACAGCATTTGTGAGAGGACTAGTATTGTTCATCTTTTACAAACATGCCACTAAAGATAAGCTTTTGATGATTATATTCAAGTTCATTAGAGTATAGAGTATTCTATGATCCCATACAAGCTTTCCCTTTTGTTTGCTTGTCCTCAAAGCACCACAAGACTCTGCGATCTATTTATTTATTTATCTACTTAGATTTAGAAGGCTGCCCAACTCCCAAATGACTCTGGATGGCTTACATGATTAAAAAAAAAAAAAGGAAACCATTTAAAATGAAAAGAATATGTGTTAGCAATGGAGGTGAATATGTGTGGCTCAGGGTTGAACTGTGGAGTCCTTGGGGTTCTCTGAGCTTGGTTCTTTTCTTGCAAACACTCCATTACCCAGCTAGGTAACATCTTCAGTGCTACTGAAGGTAGCTACTGAAGGTAGCTACTGAAGGTAGCACTGAAGGTGTTACCTAGCTGGGTAATGAAACGTTTGCAAGAAAAGAACTAAGCTCAGAGAACCCCAAGGACTCCAAAGAATATGTGTGCCCGGACAAAACACACATTATATGACCAAAAAAAATTTTTTTTTTAAATCCACCAACCTAATCCCGAGCCTGGGAGCACAGCCATGTCTCAAAGGCTTGTGGTCTTTGAAAAGTCTTATGCAAAACTTTTACATAAATGAAAATGAGCACATACACATGCTTATATCTTGGCATGGCTTTTATGGAATGACTTCTCTTTGTTGGAAAGAAAAATTAAAATAAGGCTACTCAATCAAGGAGTGACTCATCCATATGGTAAGCCTCCTTTATTAACAGTAAAGATTTCAAAATATTGTTTTCCAAGGTCAACCAAAGTTTACTTATTAAACACATTGCTTTGCCAGGTGGCTCTGAAGTTTGAGTGTGTTAAATAGCTTTACTCATAACATGTAACTGACTCTATAATCCTATGCATGCTATTCAGATGTAACATCCACTTTATTCAATGGACCTTACTTTTTAATAAACATATATATAATTGCAACTTGGTAATATCAAAAGTAGGAATGGGTAATCCCCATTAGCTGTAATTAATATTGTCAATCATGAATAAGATGAGATTTACAGTCCACTTATATTTATAGGCCATGATGTGGTGATACACTGATGGTTTTTGTCAGGACAAGACTCAGACTAGGTTCAAGAGTATCATAGTCATATTTGGAAAAAATAGTGCAGTGTTTATGCTCACAACTAAGTGTGATGTCAGAAAAACAGCAACTGATATACATATATATTCCAGAGCCAATATTAAGAATCAGAAAAGGCACCTAAAAATCAGAACAATCTAAAACCTACATTTTATTTAACTAAGTAGCATAATTCATTCTTCAGTTTTCCACAACTGAGTATCAATTTCTATATTATTTTCACCTAGAGTTCATGTTTATTTAAAATGAATTATACTAATTAGCTACATGTGCATGCCAGGTTAAATAGTCCTAGCTAAGGATGCTATTTTCACTCTCATTGGGCCCACAGGGGGGAAAAAAAAAACAATCTTGGAAGTTGCCTTCCTGTGAAAACTGAGCCTAGCTGGAAATGAATGCATTGGAAAGTAGCCATACCTGGAAACTATGTTATTCATTATATCCTCCCAATATATTTGCTAAATATAGAGGTAGTGACCTATGGAATAGCATTGCTACTGTTTACTTACAACATGAAATTATATAGAACAGAGGTGTTCAAACTTCTCTAGTGCTGTGATCCCCTAAAATGCTAAATTAATTTGTGTACTCATCCACAAATACAACAATGAACTCCTTCTTGGTAATAGTGAGTCTGTTAGCATCAAATGGGCCCTTATCCATTCTTTATCCCCTTTGTGATGTAAAGCCAGAGTCCTGTCAGAAATGTATTTGTTTGTTTATTTACTTTAGTAGATTCCCATATAACTCTGGGTGGTTTACATAGTTAAAAAGTAAGGAAAAAATGAAAAGAAAAAAAGACATGTACAGCCAGATGTAAACTCAATACCTTACCAAAAACATTGCCAGGTGGCCAACAAACAACCTATCCCCAGGGAGGCTAGGTTTTGAAGCAAAGACAAAATTTTAAATATATGCAGAACTCTTCTAGGATGGGAGCCACACACACATGAATGCTGTTCCAGAAGGCAGGCACCATGACAGAGGAGGCACACCCTCTCCAAGGCAAGTTCTGAGCCACAACTGAAGCAGTCTAGCCATCAGTCAAAACTTTCCTCCTCCCTTGGCCCCCAGATCTAGAACATCTTAAGCAGAATGAATGAGAGGAGATTTCCCATCAACTGGGGATGTATGATGGAAGAGTACAGAACAAAGTTGGGGGAATCCACCAATTCCTTTCTTTAATGTGTCTTGTATACTGTACGAACAGCATAATTTGCCAGCATTTTGCCTATGGCAAAATAGGAGATGGAAGTGGAGGCCAGCAAGTTTTATGCTGGTATAGTGTTCTGCTGGCTCAGGAGCAGGTGAATAGCATTTAACTTGGCCAGGAGTAAGTGCTCTTTAGGGGATAAAGAGAACAATTGTCCGTATTTTTACATTTTCTGTTTTTGGGAAATGTATGCTGTAAAAGATGAAGTGAGAATTACATGTGTTTTGTATCAGGAATTGTTCCTAAAATACATAATAAAATATTTATGCATTGGTTTACACACAAATAGCATAAACATTTTTGACCAGGTATATTTATAATTATCATAAATGGTTTCAATGCTGAAGGCAGAATAATGGGCTCAGAGCAGCCTGTAGTCTGCAAAATATCTGTTCTTAGAATGTCCAGAATTTCAGTTCAATTTGTCTCACTGTATACAGACCTCTCATTATAGCAGAAGATTTACTAATATATAAAATTCAATTTAATGGACCACTCATGGTAGGGATGTTTATTAAATCCAAATGTTTATTAAATCAGAATTTCCATCCTTTTGTGACAATTTACATCATTTGTATCAATATACATGATTTGTAAAATTACATTATTTATTGGCAGAAATTGTGTCATTAGCAGTAAAATTTCAGTTTAATGGACAAATCCTCAAATTTACAATTTTTGCCCACTAAATTGGGGGTGAAGGCTAAACCAAAAAAAAAAAAAAAGTCTTTTGTATCTAAATTCTGCAATGGTTTAGTGTACCATTTACTTAGAAACCAAGATTTAGTATACAGTAGATATTACTTTAGGGAGCAGAGTATACTTTCTAGGATGTTTAGAGAGCTTCTGAAATCTGTTTCAAGAAAGTGATTTTAATTTTCCTTCCATCAAAATGCAGCTGAATTAGATTAAGCAATAAGGCATTTTTCCAGTATGACCTTTGTTTCCTGTCATTGTTGGCATTCAGGAAAGAAAGAAAGAAAGAAAGAAAGAAAGAAAGAAAGAAAGAAAGAAAGAAAGAAAGAAAGAAAGAAAGAAAGAAAGAAAGAAAGAAAGAAAGAAAGAAAGAAAGAAAGTCCCCAATGCATTTCAAATACACCAGGCTAGGGAATTACTTGAGGCTGTCCTTTTTGTCTGTGGAAAACAGACCTGCTGAAGTCAGCACAAGATTCCCAGACTTCAGGCTGAGCGGAAACCACAGTTGAAATACAAATACTAACTGGCTACACCACAACATTCAAGATAGGGTCATCTAAGGGTGCTATGTTTCAGCTTCCCTTACTGCATTAATTCCTCCACCAATGCTTCATTTGTATGATTCCCAAAGGCCTTGTTTTCTCATAGCTTTGCAGAGCCATTCAGTTATAGTGTTGATATGGATGAATCTTTGTTTTAAGAACTCTTCACAACATGCATTTTCCATGTACATTTTATTTAAAATTGCAATATGTAGTCAACAACCCATTAGTTACACATGTCTTTGTCAAGGCCATCTATTGATAGTTAACCCTTACAATCAGCCATGCAAGGGAAAGAGTAGAGATAAGTAATATTACTTTTTATTACTGTCCTGGTTCTAGGTAGGCAATATCCAATAGCTTGTACATGCTAGATGTACATATCATTAAAAGCAACAACATAATTATGTATACTTTATTGAATGAATCACAGTCAATTAGTTTATTTATTTATTTATTCGGCTTGTATGCCGCCCATCTCCCCCAACGGGTGACTCTGGGTGGCTCACAATAAAAAACACAGTTTTCTCCAAAGAAGGTTAAAATCTATAAATAATCTATAATAATCTATAAATAATTAAAAACATATTAAAAATCCCCTAAAAAACCTCCTCTGATTTTTGGCCCTAAAAAACCTGTAAGATGCTGGGGGGGGGGGACAACCCATCATCCCACCAGCCATCTCCACAGGTGCGGGCCCCCCTCTGGCCCCCAGGCCTTCTGGCAGAGCCAGGATTTAATACCTTTCCTGAAGGCCATGAGGGAGGGGGCACACCGGACCTCAGGAGGCAGGATGTTCCATAGGGCGGGTGCTACAGCAGAAAAGGCTCTCTGCCTAGACCCCACCAATCGAAATTCCCTGACTGGTGGGGTCTGCAACCTGCCCCTTCTGCTGGACCGAGTGGGACAGGCTGAAGTGACCAGGGCGAGGCGGTTCCTCAGATAACCTGGTCCCGTGCCATAAAGGGCTTTAAAGGTAATAACCAACACCTTGAATTGGACCCGGAAACAAACCGGTAATTATCTTTATTTATTTAGAAACTTTTTATATTACCCATTCCTATCATGTCTCCAAGAGTCTTACAAAAATATAATAAAAATAGTCCTTAAAATCAGGAATAGTACAACACTAAAAACTAAAATAGTAAGCATGTAACAGTAAGACACTAAAATGTTAAAAGACCAAATGTTAGTTTTTAGTTGCCTTCTAAACTGCAATAAGGTAGGAGTTATTTCTGCTCCAGTGGCAATTATTTTATTACCAGGCCCCGACACAGAGAAGACAGAATTAGCGGTTGATGCAACTGTAGTTGAACCTGCAACAGCAATTCCACTGTTGGCATATATGGGTGTAGAGTGTGCTGTGGCATATATGGGTGTAGATAGTTCAGTGAGTAGTTTGAGCCTAAACTGTGTTAAATTATAGCTCGGTACAGTGGGTCAATCCAGTTACAGCCTAATGTAAAAATGCTGCAAAAAGGTTAAGCACAAAAGTTCAAACAATAGGCAAGGTGAGCTAACCAACCTGAAAGAAAGTCCAGAGGTAGTCATCTGAGGGGTAGGACATAAGGCTGAGGTACTGTACTCAGGACCATAAGGACAAGTCCACAGATATTGTTTAAGTACTGGCTGGCTGCAAACTGAAGGCTTGTATTATCTTCCATAGTAGACCTGTTAACTATGAAGGTTGCATCCTACCTGTGTTCATGTACCAATCCCTTCTCTTTGTACCCTCATGTACAAACCCATGGATATTTATAACAGATCTTATTAAAGTGGAGCTTAAGGGTCGAACTATTAAAGCTGTCATTCCCTGAAAATGGTTTGGACAAGGCTGTAAGGAATGCACTCATTAAAATTAATTCAATTTTAAAAACAGCTGCACCAATTTTCAGTATCATGTAGGAAACAAAGCTTGGACAAAAAAAAGTCTGGCTTCTTTAATGAATAGCAGAGAGGTGCACTTACCCTTGTGTGAAGCTCAAAACACTTTCCCCAAATCATTTTCAAAGTGTACACAAACTGTTATGGTGGTCCATCATTGTTCCATAGTGTGACAGACTAATGTGACAGACAGTAGACAAAACAAACATATCTGTTATTTATTTATTTATTTATTTATTTATTTATTTATTTATTTATCTTTTTAATTGGGCCCTGTTAGATAGATTTTCTGTCGGGGCATTATGAAGTAATGGTACATAGGTGCTCATATGGTGCCAAGATGTCATCATTAGTTAAGGCCTCAATATGATGACACAGAAATTTGTATAGATAGTCATGATTTATCTGTATTTTTTTTTTTTTTTTTGGGTCATAATAAACTTCATTTGTGCACAGTTTAGACCCTTTCTTTATCTTTGGACTGGAAAAGGAAAAGAATGCTTCAATTAATAGCCACCAGCTGCTCTTTTTTCTTTTCAAAGAGGTGGTCACTTGACCATTACTGAGTGAGCAGATTATGTCGGTGGGCCTAACAATGTGTTCTTTATATCCCAAAGTACCTTTGTTTCCTAAACTCCCCTTTAATCTTCACACTGGAAGTTGCTCAATGTGAACAATGCCATTCATCTCTTCTTTGATTCAGATTTCATCATTAGAATGTCTTATCCCCCAATTAGAGCACAGCATTCCTTCCACTGTTTATTGTTCCTGTGCATCATAGCATTAAACCAAAAAGTATCCAGAGTTCAAAACATTTCCTGTTGAGCAGGCAAATATATATATGAATTGCTTCACACTTAGAGGATTGGATGGTTTGAGTGGAAGAGAAGACCAAGAATTCTACAGTTGTATGGAGTTGATTCTCAAAAGAAAGAATGTAGAAGTTGGTGTAGTGGACAGTTTGCATGGGTAGCAAAGATTTGGTGAAGTACAGTGAATGAAGATGTAAACTAGTTGTAGCTATGTTTCTTTAACTTTCTCATACCTTTCCATTTTTTGCCTTACTATTGTCGTTTACACCAACTTTACCTAAATTGGGCCCTATCAAATTGTTAGAATGGTTGTGAGGGCTGGGAGTTGTAGTATCAATGTTTCTTAAGGGTCTCAGGCTGGAAGAAAAGCCATAAAGTGACAATTTGGTTTGGGAAACAATGACATGAGCCCAGACTTGGGGTTTTCTATTCATGGTTCTTTGTGTTTTAAGGTCTATGTCTGGAGGAAAAATGCAGTATTCCAAATGGACATTATAGTGTTTTAAAATGCAAATTCAAATTGTACAGTGAATTATGTCCATACTAAGGTAAGTTTAAAAATAAAGAAAAGTTCATGAACATTATGTGAATAAGAAATTAACCAAACAATTATGATAATTAGTTTTAAGAATCTATGCTATTGGAAAAAATAAAATATTAATGCAATGCCAAAATCAGCCCACAGATCACTGGAAAGTTGATTGTATGATGAGGTGGTAAAAGAGTGTGCATGAATGTACTGTCTTTGGTTTAAAAAAAAACATACCAATATTCCATTCATGAACATTTATCCTCTGAAAGAAATTTGGAAAGCAAATTCCTCCAGGCTTCAGGCTTCCCTTGCTTCAGTTAAATTCCAAGGAAAACCTCACATGAGAATTTTACCCTTTAGGCTTTTTAGGCTCAGAATATGTGGCATGGAAATATATGAAATAGAAACAATATTGCAGTAAAACGGTTCACTATTTCCAGCAATAAAATAAGCTCAAAAACACCCTGAATGGAACTTCAGAAAAAATTCTGATGCATTGTAAGAATTGAGTAGGCAAGGAAAAGCTCATTTTACAAGTGAGAAAGGAAGATTTCAGTACATCATTAATAGAAATCCCAATTCTGTTTTGGGATTATTTTTTATGGAAAGGTAAAAATTAATCTGTATATAGTTTTATTAAGGATTTTAATTACAATAGTAAAATCTAATACAAACTAAAAGAAAGAAAGAAGAAAAGAGAAAGAAAGAAAGAAAGAAAGAAAGAAAGAAAGAAAGAAAGAAAGAAAGAAAGGACTTCACCCTTATCACAAGTAGAAACAATTTTTGCAACTCTTCACCCTTTCTTCGTTCACAACTAATGATCTCTTTATCCCATATCCCATAGCTTATCTATAGACAAATCCATAAAGCAAATTTTTTAGTCCTAGTGTCAGCAGAAAGTCCATTAAGGATTACCATAAATAATAACATATCTTATTTTAATGTTGATCAAATAAACCAACTTTATATTCCTTCCTTTTACTTCTAACAGTCTTAATCTTTAGTCCATTCAAATAATGTCGTAGAATTTGGTTTATTTTCATTTCTTCTTTGTCCCTTCACACAAGATTCTTCAAAGCTTTAACAAGCCTCTTTTGTAAATCCAATATAAAAAAAATTATGCAGGTCACTCTCTTGGTTTATTTTTGCATTCCCCTTTTGATTTTTAAAACATCAACCACTTTCTTTTGTATGTACAGTGAGACATCCTTTTCCATGTCATTTTCATAGCATGTAATTTGTAGATCCATTTTCAATGCCATCTCTGTCTTGTCAGATAAAACTTGTTCCTCATCTGCTATTTCTTCCATAACATCTTCTGGACACAGTCCATCCATAGAAGTAAACATCACATTGACATTGTTGATACTAACTTCTGATTCCATTTTATAAGTGTCCTTCAATATTTTCAATGCTATAATGTTTTGCATCATTTTATAAGTCCCAGTTAATTAGCTGTTAATCAGGCTTGTGTATTTTTCTTCTTTAACTAAAATCTTTAGTTCCCTCTAGTGTCCAATTTTTAAAATTATTTTTTAATTTGTCTTTCAAAAGTCCAAACAAATCTATTTCCTATGGCAAGGATTCTTTATAATTAATTCCAAAACCATATTCCAAAATTATCTGTACCCTTAATCCATTTATAACTTTCTAAGATCAAAGTCTTATTTAGCTTTTTGCTGTTTAGTTCAATTTTAAAAAAATTCTTAAGCCTATAATTAAATTTTTCTTTTCTTAAAGACTGAAGGCAAATTCCACTGGTGTTTTCAGACTTGTCTATACAAAAGTCTCTAATAGCTTAAAAGTAGTTAACAAGCAATTTACAAGCATGATTAGAAAAGGAAGTTTGTGAACGTACTGTCCTTTAAAAGTTGCTGACCATGGTTGTGAGCAAGATGTTATTTCTGTTGTCTCCCAGTGCTCCAAATCTGCCAGGGACCTCTTGCAGTCTTTTGGACTCCTCGTGAGGGGCAACTGTTTGGAGTGCATGTGAGTAATCTCTTGTCATCTCCTTGTCCGTAGAGGTTCCAAAGAGCCAGTCTACTCATTCTTTGCCGCAGTAAATGGCTCTACTTTTCTGGGGCCATCATCAGTCCACCATTTCTTCCTCTGGAAGTCTGAAAGGTAAAAATTAATCTAATCTGATCTAATATGCAAGTAAATTAATAAAATAAAAACACTAATTTATGTCTATAACTTTTCCTTCTGGCTTCTTTATACATCTTGTAAGAAAAGGTTATAAAAGATCAATTTTATATTTTATTAATAGAAATATTGCTCAGATTAATTTTACCCAAAATGCTAATTTGATTGTGTTAGAAAATGTGGTTACTAAGTGGAAAATGTGTTCATTTGAAGTTGATACAATTTCCCAATTTGTTCTGAAATTGATAACCATAGCTTTGATTTAGATCTGGACTAAAATATAAGAAAATGGGAAATTCAAGTAAAGTTAATTGGAGGTGTTTTCACTTCATTTGAAAGTGCTATGGAGAAGAGATGGGGTAAAAGATTCATGGACATTTCAACTTATTAGCTGATACATAATCATTAATTTGCTGGATGACAAGAACAACTCAGGTTTCTTTAATCAGAAGGTATAAAACATATGATTATTTAAAAAAAAAAATGTAACATTTTTACCATCAGAGCTTAAAGGCTAGTGCTTGAAGATTAATGAAGCAGACATCTAAATTTTTTCTCATGAAGATTTGGAGCTTTACTGCACGTACAACTTCAGTGTGTTCATCAAAAACTTCAGTATAATTCTTTTAATTAACACTAAAAATGAGTCACTGTTGATGAAAACAGAGCGGTCCTGTTATAGAAAGATTGCCTGTACAGAGGCAAAACCATGTAGGTTTTTTTTGTTTTTTGTTTTTTAGGAAAGTAAAACATTCTTTGTTGCATGTTCAGTTCAAAGCCACAGGAGTGAGATACAGAACCAAGAGTTTAAATATGTTAACAAAAAACCATCTGCCTTTATACGATGTATGCTAATTTAAACAGTACTAGCAATCAGAGGTTTCTTAGTTAACTGTTTAAGTATTGGTGTTTGCTCTTCACTTTGCATAGGAACAAATCATTTACAAATCAGTGGGATAAAAAAAAATCAGCAGCAAAATTGGGACTATTTGTGTGATATTGCACTATGTCATCTGAGTTACTGCACCAATATGTTCAGGCAGAAGACAGATGAAATTCACTTAAAAACTCTACTGCATCGTCATAGTTCCAAAGTTCAAGTTGCCTTAATTCTGGGTGCAACCTCCAGAGCTGATCCAAAAGTTGCTACAGTACTAAACTGTAAAACTTGTTTTTGTTGGTCAGATATAGGACATTTCATTTTCTTTTCCATCCATTCTTTGTATTAGCCACATTTACTTCTGGATCTGCTCCTCTCCTTGCCTTGGCTGCAAGAAAGTTTGTGCACCTTTGATACAGTTACCATCCTGGTCCTAAGTGAGAGGTGAGATATAGCAGATAGTGAGAATGCATCAGTCTTAACATTTCATAAATTAACTTGCTGCAGACATTCTAAATATGATACAAATGCAGAAGCATGGAATTAGAATAGCAAGGCTCACCACCATCTCCATGTATGCAAATATGTTTAGATTTCTGCATATAGAATCTACGATTCTCTATCCAAGACTTAAAACATCTACAGGGGATGTAAATAAAGTGGGCTGAG
Organism: Liasis olivaceus; assembly: GCA_030867105.1. NCBI lineage: Eukaryota > Metazoa > Chordata > Lepidosauria > Squamata > Pythonidae > Liasis > Liasis olivaceus. Next base: position 62,665,896 of record CM061352.1, on the reverse strand, counting down.
CATGCAGTCATGTATTTCCAAAGTATTTACTTTCACAATACAGAATAGTGCTCAACATGTCTTTCTAGGATAGATCCTAGAGGATTCTGTTTGGTCTAGCTTTTTAAGGAAACTGATCAAATTCATCAGAATCTGAACACAGTTATCCTTTGGACTGTGCTCTTCCCTAAATGCATTTGAAAATGATGCAGTCCTGCTTCCTAATTTCCCTTACACATTTCTCCTCTACGTAGAGGCTAAATAACATGGAGAGATGACAACATAATGTATATACTTACAAGTAAAACTAGTTCCCCTCCCCCAAATTATTTTCGTTAAAAATGGAAAAGTCATTCCTTGCTAGGAATATGCTAAAGAAGCCCATTAGGCATAAGTCTTAAATTCAGGAATATATCTCTTTTAATAAATTAATTAAAATCATTATATAAATTATTTATAAAACAGTCCTTATAAATACAGATGCAAAAATATAAGGACACAAACTGCTACTTAAAGCTAGTCAAACAATACTAAAACTTCTTTCATGGCAGAAGCACACAGCCATGCTTCTTCCAGAGCTGCATGCTCCTGATTCTACAGCTGTGTGCAGTGCAATTCAGCGGCCCTTGAATAACCCACTGGATGATAGTAGCATGGTGGCAGGACAAAAAGAAAAATTGATTTCATTTTATTTACAGTTAAAAATGAATCAACATTAAGGATATTTAATATGTTGACTTTCCAGCCATGTATTTAAGAATTTGTCCCTTCTGTCACACCTTGTCTTTGAACGTACAGAATGCTCCAAAGCCCCTCGCCTTTCATAAATCACATAAAACCTGGCTTCTCCATTGATGGTTTGGGGCCTAATGGTATACAGGCTGTCTATTAGATAAAAAGGTCTGATATTGTATGTATCCCTGATTTCTTATACGTATTTTCCTTGTTTTTGTATACCACTGCAAATCCTGTGGAAATAAGTAGTACGTTTAATGCTTTATAAAACTATCAGTTGAAATAATGAAATGAAATGAAATGAAATGAAATGAAATGAAATGAAATGAAATGAAATGCCAGGAAGCTGTGTACTGGATTCTGCTCAATTTGTAAATTAGTCCTTAGATCATAACATGCTTTTCTATAAGTGAAGAGAAACAATGAAACATGCTATTAAAATATTATTTAACGGCAATATTTTTAACCTTATCAATATTGTTTTATTCTATTATAGTAATAATGGGAAAGTATTTTTGCAGTATCCCATTTTTGGCAATATTGATTGCTAAAGAACACTACTAAACATTATTTATTACAGCATTCATTCCTAGTTATCTCCTTTAGGAATCCTTAAATTCTAAGAGAATTTTAAACAACAGCCTAACAACTATTGTAACTATTTTATGCTTCAGATCTACCAAGTTCATAATAGTGTTAAGATTTAAAGTCAGACACTTTAAATCTTAAGTGTCTGTTATTTGGAGAAGACTATAGAATTAACATTTGAAAATCCTTAGCACATATAGCATCACACTGTAAACCTCTCATTTTCTTCTTCTAATTTGAGATTCCCTCTAAATCTTCTTTCATGTGGAGTGAAAGTCAGCTTTCTTTACATATACTGGATACGTAAAAAAATAATGTGTCATAACTGTATTGCTTAAAGTGCTTAAAACATATTTCCAGAACCACATTTAAATGGGTGCTTATATTAAGATTGAATTATTTTATTTATTTATTCATTATTAAATTTGTATGCCACCCATCCCTCCCAACGGGAATTAGTATACATTGATTAACTGTCCCCCCAAAATGGACTCACTCATCATGCTTAGATCTTTTTTAATAAATATGGGCTGGAAATTTACTGAGAAAGTTTGAAGATGGGATTTTCATGGTTCAGGATATTTAATATTTATACATGTACTTTCTAAAATAAATTACATATATATTTTGCCATTACTGCATTTGGTTGAAAACTGTTATAAAAACTAAAAAAGGCAAATTATTTTGCAATTACAATCATGATTTGTTATTCAAGTTCATCTGCAAAACATGTGGCAGAATAATTTACATATTTAAGCTTTTAAAAAAAAACACTATGTCAGCATTAAAAGTAAACTGTCCTTAACTTAGTTTCCCCATGATATGATAAATTTCAGCTACCATAATTCCCAGCCAGTTTGAAAGGCATAAGGATGAATTTCAGTCCTGAACTTCATGTCAGAAATTCTTTATAGCAATTTCACTTTTTTGCCAAATGATGTGACATAATTCTTGTTTATTTGAACAGCTGTTTCTTAGTCCTCTCAGTTCAGAAACACAGCAAAAGCCAAGCCTGTTCTTTGGAAAGACAAAAATAAAGAAAAGGGAATTATATGATGTCCAAACATAAAATTTTCTCAGGAGTTCAGATTTATCTCAAAGCTGAATTGTGATAAAGAATAGAAGTTCTGTTCCAAGCATCTTGTATTTGGATGAGATAAGCTTCCCAGCTTCATTTAAGAAAAAGTGGTACAGTTGTACAATTTTAAATTTAGGCTTTAATGGCCTCCCTTTTTCAGATGGTATTGTACTTCACTTACTATTAAGAAAATGTGGCAAGCCCAGTGCATTGCTTCTGCCTTGCCATGGAGCCACTGGTTGGGGGAAAACCTACAGAAGCATAGCACTTTAGCAATTACTATTGGTACTGTTATTTGGCCAATGCAAAGAACGTCATCACCACAGACATCTCCCTTCTAGTGGGAAGGTCCTCTGCACATATGCAGAAGACTCTTTTAGGATTCAGGCTGAAATATAAAGGCTGCTTTGTCTTTATGTTTTGAAAGGGAATATCCTTGAATGTTCAATCTTCACAACGAGTATGGTTATAGGGTAGATACTACATATTAGTTATGATTCTTAATAATATAAAAACTGTTTCTTTGGGAAACAAATGCAAAAATAATGTGCTGAATCAGAAACATTTTGTGGCCATTTAGTAGAAAAGGTTCAAAGTGTTGTAGGTGATGTATCTTTCTCCCTCAGACTTAATGGACTTCTGGAAGGAAGGTCTTCATTAGTTAGCCACGGATCTTACTTTGTGAAATTGATACAATCATATGAATTAGAGCATTTTCCTGAAGTAGCCACAAAATCCCCTTCATGGATCACTGCCTTGTCGTGGCGAAGGGGCTTGCGTAACTCAGTGAAGCCATGAGCTATACCGTGCAGGGCCACCCAAGACGGACAGGTCATGACAGAGAGTTCTGACAAAATGTGGTCCACTGGAGAAGGAAATGGCAACCCACTCCAGTATTCTTGCCAAGAAAACCCCATGGACAATGTTAAAAGGCTAAAAGATATGACGCCGGAAGATGAGCCCCTCAGGTCGGAAGGTGTCCAATATGCTACTGGGGAAGAGCGGAGGGCAATTCCAAGTAGCTCCAGAAAGAGTGAAGCGGCTGGGCCAAAGCCGAAAGGACGTTCAGCTGTGGATGTATCTGGAAGCGAAAAGAAGGTCCGATGCTGTAAAGAACAATATTGTATAGGTACGTGGAATGTAAGATCTATGAACCAAGGCAAGCTGGATGTGGTCAAACATGAGATGACAAGATTAAACATCGACATCTTGGGAATCAGCGAATTGAAATGGACAGGAATGGGTGAATTTAATTCAGGTGACCATTATATCTACTACTGTGGGCAAGAAACCCTTAGAAGAAATGGAGTTGCACTCATAGTCAATAAGAGAGTGGGAAAGGCAGTAATGGGTTACAACCTCAAAAACGACAGAATGATCTCAGTGCGTATCCAGGGCAAACCATTCAACATCACAGTAATCCAAGTCTATGCCCCAACCACTGATGCCAAAGAAGCTGAAGTTGACCAGTTCTATGAAGACCTACAACACCTTCTAGAACTAGCACCAAAAAAAGATGTCCTTTTCATCATAGGGGATTGGAATGCTAAAGTAGGAAGTCAAGGAGTAATCGGAATAACAGGCAAGTTTGGCCTTGGAGTACAAAATGAAGCAGGGCAAAGGCTAATAGAGTTCTGTCAAGAGAACAAACTAGTCATAGCAAACACTCTTTTCCAACAACACAAGAGACGACTCTACACATGGACATCACCAGACGGTCAATACCGAAACCAGATTGATTATATACTTTGCAGTCAAAGATGGAGAAGCTCTATACAGACAGCAAAAACAAGACCAGGAGCTGACTGTGGCTCAGATCATGAGCTTCTTACTGCAAAATTTAGGCTTAAATTGAAGAACGTAGGGAAAACCACTAGACCACTCAGGTATGACTTAGATCATGTTCCTTATGAGTATACAGTGAAGGTGATGAATAGATTTAGAGGATTAGATTTGGTAGACAGAGTGCCTGAAGAACTATGGACGGAGGTCCGTAACATTGTACAGGAGGCAGCAACTAAAACCATCCCAAAGAAAAAGAAATGCAAGAAAGCAAAATGGCTATCTGATGAGGCTTTACAAATAGCTGTGGAAAGAAGGAATGCGAAAAGCAAGGGTGAAAGGGAAAGATATAAGCAACTGAATGCAGATTTCCAGAGAACAGCAAGAAGAGATAAAAAGGCCTTCTTAAATGAACAATGCAAAGAAATCGAGGAAAACAATAGAATGGGAAAGACTAGAGATCTCTTCAAGAAAATTGGAGATATCAAAGGAACGTTTAGTGCAAAGATGGGCATGATAAAGGACAAAAAAGGCAGGGACCTAACAGAAGCAGAAGAGATTAAAAAGAGGTGGCAAGAATACACAGAAGAACTATACAAGAAAGATCTTAATGTCCCTGATGTCCATACTGGTGTGGTCACTGACCTTGAGCCGGACATCCTAGAGAGTGAAGTCAAGTGGGCCTTAGGAAGCATTGCTAACAACAAAGCTAGTGGAGATGACAGTATTCCAGCTGAGTTATTTAAAATACTAAAAGACGATGCTGTTAAAGTGCTGCACTCAATATGCCAGCAAGTTTGGAAAACGCAACAGTGGCCACAGGATTGGAAAAGGTCAGTTTATGTTCCAATTCCAAAGAAGGGCAATGCCAAAGAATGCTCAAACTATCGCACAATTGCACTCATTTCACATGCTAGCAAGGTTATGCTCAAAATCCTACAAGCTAGGCTTCAGCAGTACGTGAACCAAGAACTACCGGATGTACAAGCTGGGTTTCGAAGAGGCAGAGGAACTAGAGATCAAATTGCCAACATTCGCTGGATCATGGAGAAAGCACGAGAGTTCCAGAAAAACATCTACTTCTGCTTCATTGACTATGCAAAAGCCTTTGATTGTGTGGATCACAACAAACTGTGGCAAATTCTTAAAGAGATGGGGGTACCAGACCACCTTACCTGTCTCCTGAGAAATCTGTACGCGGGCCAAGAAGCAACAGTTAGAACCGGTCATGGAACAACCGATTGGTTCAAAATAGGGAAAGGAGTACGACAAGGCTGTATACTGTCACCCTGCTTATTTAACCTATATGCAGAGTACGTCATGAGAAATGCCAGGCTGGAAGAATCAAAAGCTGGAATAAAGATTGCAGGGAGAAATATCAACAACCTCAGATATGCAGATGATACCACCCTAATGGCAGAAAGTGAAGAAGAACTAAAGAGCCTCTTGATGAGGGTGAAAGAGGAGAGTGCAAAAGCTGGCTTGAAACTCAACATTAAAAAAACTAAGATCATGGCATCTGGGCCCATCAATTCCTGGCAAATAGAAGGGGTAGAAATGGGAGCAGTAACAGACTTCATTTATTTGGGCTCGAAGATCACCGCAGATGGAGACTGCAGCCATGAAATTAAGAGACGCTTGCTCCTTGGGAGGAAAGCTATGGCAAACCTAGATAGCATATTAAAAAGCAGAGATGTCACCTTGCCGACAAAGATCCGCATAGTCAAAGCTATGGTTTTTCCAGTAGTAATGTATGGCTGTGAGAGCTGGACCATAAAGAAGGCTGAGCGCCGAAGAATTGATGCCTTTGAACTGTGGTGCTGGAGAAGACTCTTAAGAGTCCCCTGGACTGCTAGGAGGTCAAACCAGTCAATCTTAAAGGAAATCAACCCTGATTGCTCATTGGAAGGATTGATAATGAAGCTCAAGCTCAGATACTTTGGTCACCTAATGCGAAGAGAGGACTCTTTGGAAAAGACCCTGATGCTGGGAAAGATTGAAGGCAAAAGGAGAAGAGGACGGCAGAGGATGAGATGGTTAGATAGCATCACTGAAGCAATGAGCATGAAATTGAGCAAACTCAGGGAGGCAGTGAAGGACAGGAAGGCCTGGCGCAATATGGTTCATGGGGTCACGAAGAGTCGGACACGACTTAACGACTGAACAACAAAAGCCACAAAATGGAGTATCAGAACAATGGAGATAAATACATGTTGACAATATTTCAAGTTAATCATATAACAACAGGGTTTGCAATCTGCTGGAATAAACCAATAAGAAAAGCATAGTGATATGTCGATAATAACATGTTGAAATACAGAAAATAGTTTCAAGCTAAAACGATATTGTGCCAAGCAAACAAAGACAACACCCTTGACTGCAGCTGTATGTTACAGTACATCTGTATAAGTACTGTACAAGAAATAATCTCAGGCATGAATGAAATGCCTCTCAAGTGTAATAAAGTATCTAATCTCTTAGCCATTATAATATACAATCAATCTTCTGGATATTATAAAATATTATAATGTAGGCACCCAAACACATTGGGAGTTGGGCAACATATAAATTTAATAAATCATCACCATCTCTGTGAACCACATGAGTTCATATTGTATTTCATCTGAAAAAAAAAAACAAGAATCCAGTGTATTGGCATAATAATATGACTCTTATAGTCTTCTCAATTTAAGCAAAACATAAGCAAAAGAAAAAAGTGAGGACAAATGCATTGCTGTATTATTCAAGAGTGGCACTTTTTCTGTTTATAACTGGCTTCAAATAGCCAGAACGATAAACACTGTTACTTTCTATATTTTTTATATAGAAAACAAATTACATTTCTTTCCTTAAAGCCTCTTTCAAAATTTAACTGTAGTAATTCTCCAAACTTAAATTCACCTCAATTTTTTTATAACTAAATAAAAAATAGCCTTGAAAAAATAGCCTTTTTATAACTAAATAAAAAATTATAGCCTTGAATTTCAAGTCCTATGCTAATTTGTTTTTGTGTCCATATCCAATTCTAACTTTTCAAAGTGGATTTAA